>JAUAMA010000001.1:2732500-3332500 GCA_030819835.1 Acmispon strigosus | reverse complement strand
CACCACACTAAACAACGTGGGACTCTCTAATAGCCTTTTCTGACCTCCTTCTTCATTTAACGTAATGGACAATGTGAGACTTACTTCACCATTACAATCAACCCCAACAAGTCACCTGCCAAAAGACATACTTGTTGATCAAAATTAAGATTTACAAATTTAAGGCGTTTAGAAGAAAAACAGGAGAAAAAATGATACATAATAATTAGGCAAGCTTAAATATACCCTCTCACCCTCTCTTACAATACCCTTTTCTACCCCCCTTAACTTGCTTAGTAGGTTGCCTATTATTTTTTATGTTTAATCTTTTTATTATAATATCTATATTCATCATAGTATATTATTTAATTCTTATACTGTATGAAAGAGTTTATGTGTCCTTTCTACCTGCATTTCTGTTTCTTTATCAAGATTTTCTAGAAATTTTTCTATTATTGCAATATTAATATTTTTATTTTTTTTCGAAAGAAAAATGATATATTATTGCAATTAGGGGTGGCGATATGGGCTCACGGGTCGGGCCGGACCCAACCCGCCAAAATGCGGGTTGGGTTAGGTTGGCCCACTTTTGGTATATGGGTTGAAAGTCTCAACCCAACCCACATTTTGACGGGCTAGCAGGTTGGCGGGCTAGCCCGCCAAATTGTAATCTAGTGGAAAAAAAAATAGTCTTAGTTTAAAATTCTAACATTCTAAGTTCTAACATTCAAAGGAATATTCAAAGAAAAAAAGTTAAAGATGCTGGTGGTGCAGCCATGATCCTTAATTCCTTATGAAGCTGGATTAGCCATGCAAGAATATATAAATTCAAGTGCGGTGGACTGGAGGAGAGAGTCAAAGAGGAGATCGCGGAGGACTGGGGGAGAGCGCGGTGGAGGAGAGAGTTAGAGAGGAGATCGCGGCGACTGGAGGAGAGCGCAGTGGAGGAGAGAGTTAGAGAGGAGATCGCGACGGACTGAAGGAGAGCGCGGTGGAGGAGAGAGTCAGAGAGGAGAGCGCGGCGGACTGGAGGAGAGCGCGGTAGAGGAGGGAGTCAGAGAGGAGAGCGCGGCGGCGCGGCTGAAACAGAAAGTTAGAAACCCTCACAGTCACAGAGGCTCACACACACACTGAAGTCTGAAGAATAGTACTCCCTAATGAATCCTTACTTCATTTTCCATTTTTCCTTAGTACTGCTGTAGATACACACAAAAAAAATGCAGGCTCGGCGGGCTGGCCCGACCCAACCCGCCAAAACCCGCTTAAAAAATGGGTTAGCAAAGTGGGTCATAAGTGGGTTAGTGGGCTGAATTTTCCAACCCAACCCGCCAAAAATGGCGGGCCAAACGGGCCTAGCCCATATTGCCACCCCTAATTGCAATGTTAATAAGGAGCATACACCCACAAAAGTGGCCGCCAAAAGAAAGAGGGAGAGCTACTCGTCCACCTCAAAAACAGACCTCAAAAACAAGAGAGGGGCAACATCAACGCCTCAAGCCAAAAAAGGAATATACAAAACCCCAACCAAAAGGAACCACCCTGTAAAACACAAAGCTAAAAACCCCAAAAAGCAACACCGGCACAAAAAGAAACCGCTCCTACGAAATTCTACGTTCCATAATTTAAGCCGCAATCTGATTAACTGCCACGTCGTCAGGACAGTAAAAAACAATACCCACCTGCTTACCCACCGAAATGGCATGCCTTGCCCTCGTCATAACACCCGAAAGCATTGAATAGTCGGAAGGCACGAGAGAAGAATGGTTACCTTCGCTTCCATCATCTCCCGCCACGACTTCCACCTCCTGGCATCTGAACTCCTTCTTGGGACGACCTCGAGCCCTCTTCTCCCCATGTCCTCGAGCCCTAACTGTCGTGACTGATGCCTCCTTTCAACCGCCTTTACCCCCCAGTTTCTTGTGTCGACCACGTCTTCTAGGAACCTGCAATCCATCCCCTCCTACACACCTCTCTCCTCCGCCCCACGAAAATCAACGTTCCCAACAAAGAGAAAATCGAGATGAACCCCGCTGGAAGTACCCTAAGGAGCAGAAGGCATCTCCCCCTCGGTAGAGCCAACCACCAAGGGGCCAATTTCAGGAAAAAGAAAAGCGACAAGAGTTCTTTCACCAAAATAGAACCCTTGTCAGTTCTGAGAACCAAAGCCACCTCTTGAGAAGCTGAGGTAGAGAGCTTCCGCACAAGAGCCTCCTTCCACGAATGATGACGACCCACACAGCTAGCCACCCCACACACTCTGCCCCTGGGCGAAATATCCACCTCCAAAGGCAAACCCTCGCCACCGGAAGACCTCAACGTAACGCAATGCAAATCATCCCTGGGGAACTTTGTCGGTGCCACCGACAGAATCGCCGCACCCAACTTAAGGCCATCTAGAGCATCAGTTGCGGAGACAGCCTGTTGCTTGGAGAAAAAGCGGATGAAACCGAAACGAAATCGGCGCCTAAACTTGCGCTTTCGTTGGATGAACACATTCAGGATCCTTCCAAAAAGAGAAAACAAGTCGCGGATATGGTGGTAGCCAATCGCCTCCTCGATGCCGTCAATGAAAAGGGTGGAACAGCAACAGCGAGGATCGTCACAAGTGTGAAGTGAAACATCCACCTCAGCCACGATTTTCCTATTGCCCACCGAGACGTCGTCCATCGCATAACTCAAAAACGGACCGCCTAGTCCATTCGCTGGCTCATCCTTTTCCGCCTCACCACCATCCGTCGCCAACTGTTCTCGGAATGGAACAATATAGGAGAGAAGTGATACTATAATATTATTAGAGAAAATCTGAACCCTTTTACATGAGCCTCCCTTGGCTATTTATAGGGAGGAAAGCCATACATGACATTTAATTAAGATTAAGCTTATGGGCCTCAAAGAAAGGTCAGGCCCAATATATTACAAAATTCAGCCCCCCGTGCATATTACAAGTACACCCCTAGAATCGTCAGCTGAAGTCACCCTTCGTCAGGGGAGGGGGGCGCCCGTTAGCAGTAAAGGGGCAGGTGGGGCACCCGCTAACAGTAAAGAGGCGCTCGCCCTATCCACAAGCCCACAAGAGACGAGCTTGAAGTTTGAAAGTGAAGTGTCTAACTAGCCTTTGAGATATCCTCTTGATGATGAATGCCAGCCCACAAGCCCACCAGACACGAGCTTGAAGTTTGAAAGTGAAGTGCCTAACTAGCCTTTGAGATATCCTCTTGATGATGAATGCCAGCCCACAAGCCCACCAGACACGAGCTTGAAGTTTGAAAGTGAAGTGTCTACTAGGGAGGCTCGCCCTAGAGTTCCAACCCATGCTTCCTTTAGGAGGTCACCCCTATAGGTTGTGCCTCGTTAAAACCTTCCCAGGAAAAACCCAGTGGGATAAAAACCTAGTGAAGGAAAAAGAGTACAACATCCTATAGGGGAATGAGTCGCTTGAGGTGTGAACACAGGGAATAAAGGAGTGATTGCGAAGTGTTGCCACTTTGAAGTTGTGTCTGACGCAAAGGTGCCCATTCAGCGAAGAATGCTCGCCTTATTGACAGGGGATGCTCGACCCGCCAAACTCTTCGTTTTTACCTTTGGTTTGGCTCGCCATCTAATTAATGGCTATCTTAGCTCGCCATTTCGCTACGTTGAGTCGCCCCTTTGCTACAAGAGACGCCTTCCTGATCCACACCTTTCCCCTGACTTGCCATTTCTTTCTTATCACGTCAACCCTTTTGACTCTTGATGTGCTCCTGCCTTTCTTGTCACGCCAACCCTTCTGACTCTTGATGTGCTCCTGCCTTTCTTGTCACGCCAACCCTTCTGACTCTTGATGTGCTTCTGCCTAGGGTTCCGTACCTACGCGCCGTTTTGGCTTTAAATGCAATCATTATTCTTGGAAACAGTACTGCTTGGGCGACGCGCCGTAATGATGTGATTTTTCCCTCATTTATTTTCCACTCAAGCTGCCACCTGTTCGGCTACCCGTCGCACCCTTTCTTCTTCCTTTGAACAGAGTCTATAAAAGGCCCCTTCCTCCTTCTTCATTCTCAAGCTGCGACCTGTTCGACTACCCGTCGCACCCTTTCTTCTTCCTTTGAACAGAGCCTATAAAAGGCCCCTTCCTCCTTTTTCATTGTTTACTTCTTCCTCTGCAGAACCCTCCTGTGCGATTTCCAGTCTTCCCTTCACTTAAAATTCTCTTGTTCTACCGTGCCGGAGTTGTGTGCTTTCCCTTTCTGCCCAATCACTTGTACGTTTTCTTGTTCCCCTATTGCTTTTCCTTTTTTTACCTGTTTTAATGGAGTATGTATAGGAAGGTACTTCTACCTCCGGCGGCGGCAATGGCGGCGGTTCACAAAAACGACCTTTTTCCCCTTCCTCCAAACTCCGGGCATACGAGGACTCACTCCCTCGCCCCGTACAAACGGGATTGGTTGCCCTAAAAGTGGCATTCGTCGTTCCCCTCTGGACAGACCCTACTGTACTTAAGGACTTTCGTAACAAAATAGGCGGGCTCTGCTCAGTTAATTATGAGTCCGACTTAGTAGCCCGTCCCTGTTCCACTAACGAGCGTGTTAGTGACTCCAAACATGTTGAAAGCGATCCCCACTTCTTCCATGTATATTCCTTCATTTTCAATTACCTTGGCGTCTGCCTCCCTTTTTCCCCTTTTATTTGCGAAGTTTTAAAGGCCCTGTCTGTCGCCCCCACTCAATTAGGTCCCAACTCTTGGGCCTTCATTAGGGGTTTTGAAATTCTATGTGAGGCCCTTAGGGCCCCCCCAAAATATGAATATTTCTTCTATTTTTACAAGTGCGTTCCTCCCAACAAGAAAGCGTTGGACGTGGCGCCCCCATGCTCATGAGTCGCCCTCACCGCTAAACCCTCTAAAGCCAGGTTCAAACCCTGGAAGAGTAATGCACACGACCAGTGGAAAGTTCGTTTCTTCAAAAAATTTAATAGTCCCTTAATCCCCCATCTTCTGCGCCATGACGACTCTAGCCGCATGCGGTTTCCCCCTTACATGACGACTCTGGCCATCGTGCGTCGTCCTGCTACTTCCTCGCTGTTGTCTGTTTCTGACCCTGTTGCAGTATGGCCACAACGTGGTGCTCTGTTTTGTGCTCACTTGTTCTCTGCTGCGTGAAGGTTCACCATTGACGTAGTTTTCTGCCACTGTCGTCTCTGCCGGCGTCCTGCGTGGATGTGGTTCTGCCATCGTCTTCGACCATCATCTTTGGCCATCGGTTTTGGCTGCGTTTTTTTTCTCCAACTGAATCTGATCCGTTCAGCAACCTTCATTGTCGTGTTTGCATTGTCGACAGTTGCTATTGCTGGATTGTTCTTCTGAGATGGCTACAAGGAAACAGTTCACTCTCACCGGTGAAGAGGCTTGCGTGCTGAATGTTGGTAAGGTGCAGGCTAACTCATCTATGGCGTCGGGTGCATGGCTGGTGGGGAGGTTGCTGACAAAACATCCCTCTAGCGTCTCTGGTTTTCGGTCATGGATGACCAAGTTATGGAAGCTTCCCGACGGGGTCGAAATCCGGGAGGTGGCGCCGAATGTCTTCACATTCCGGTTCTTCAGCAAGAGGGACATGAAGATGATTTTGAACACAGGTCCTTGGTTCTTTGAAAAGTCTCATCTGGTTTTGAGGGAGCTTGATGTTAGGGTCAACCCCCTGGCTGTAGCTCTTGATAAAATCCCGTTTTGGATTCAGGTGCATGATCTTCCCCTGAGTTTCCGATCTGAAGCCGTGGCCTCGTCTATTGGCACAGTTTTCGCCGGCTATATCGAGTTTGACAAGAATGATATTCTGGGTAAATACCTGCGTATCAAGGTGTGGGTGGACACTGCTACACCGCTGAAGAGATGCGTGATGATGACAGATGAGGGGGGGGAACCCTTCCAGGCTAATTTCCTTTATGAAAAGCTTCATCATTTTTGCTTTCGCTACGGCCTCTTGGAACATACACTCCAAGATTGTGACATAGCACCTGTTGACAAGGGGAAGGGTTCGGCGGAGGATCTTCCATATGGACCCTGGCTTCGGGCACCCACGGAGTGCTGGAAGGGCGATCGTCAAGGTACCGCTAAGCAGGTGGCTCACACTGTCTCTGACAGTCCAAATGGGGTGATTCCAGGTTCTTCAAAAAGAAAACGGGGTTCCCGTCGGGATAGAGCGGCTAATCGGGCTCCGCCAGCACCTACGGAGCTTCACCCACATCAGGCAACGGATGTTGGTCTGGAACCAGACAATATTACTGATGACCCAGAATACGCCTTGCCGGAGTATTTTGCAAGCCTTGGGGTCGAGGAGCAGCTTAATGATGAGGGGATGACAGTTTCCCCAAAGGTCGGTTTGTACCAACCGAATGTTCCGGCTCCAAAGCAAGACCGCAAAACTCTTGGTCCCGCTGTTGTTGGAAACCAAAAGAAGCGTACAGTGGGTAATATGCTTATCTTAAACTTGGGTTCTATAGGTGTTTCACCCCTGTTGAAGAGGGTCACTACTAATTTCGTGGTTGGAGTGGCGGAGGCTACAAGGCAGCCTCGCCATACCCAATGAGGATCCTTTCGTGGAACTGTCGTGGGCTTGGGAACCCAGGGGCAGTACGGGCTCTAGCTAAGCTCATCCACTCAGAAGCTCCCGATGTGTTCTTCGCCATGGAGTCACGTAGTTATGGACATGAGTTGAGGAATTTATGGGGCATGGCAGAGTACCCCAATGTCTTTCCGGTGGATTGTTCGGGCGATCGTCGCTCTAGAGCCGGTGGCCTTTTTCTGTTCAGGAGGAGCTCTGTTGACATCCAAGTACTTCACTCCTCTAGTAACCATATTCTTTTTCTATTCAACTGCTCTGAGATTTCTTTGAAAATGCATGTTCTTGCTATTTATGGTTTCCCTGAAGAGAGAAACAAGCATAAAACATGGGATCTTATTCACCGTTTTCAGCCCTTGCCGGAGATCCCGTGGATTTGTGTGGGTGACTTTAATGATGTTTTGAGCCCATCTGACAAGCTTGGGGGGGACCCTCCTGATATCAGGAGACTCCAAACTATTCATCAGGTGTGTGCAACTTGTGGTTTATCTGATGTGGGTAGTTCAGGATATAGGTTCACGTGGTCAAATAAAAGGAGCCACCCTTATACCGTAGAAGAACGTCTTGATTATGCCCTGGCTAATGAGGCGTGGCATGACGCTTGGCCTTATACTCGGGTTTCTCATTGCCAACGGCATCAATCAGACCATAATCCCATTCTTATTGAGTGCTCTCTGAGCAACCGTCGTCCAACCAGGCGGGAGCGCAGATTTCATTTTGAGGAACTCTGGTTACAAAGTGAGGATGAGTGCACCGAGATTGTAGCTCAATCTTGGTGTAGAACCCTTGCGGATCTTCCGACCAAGATGGGTGAGGTGAGTTCGACCCTTGACTCTTGGGGTAAAAATAAATATGGTGACCTTCCTTGAAAGATATCAGACCAAAAGGTGTTACTTCAGGAGCTCCAGAGGAAGGTTCAAACTGATGAGGTGCTGGTGGCGGCCCATGAGGCCGAGAAGGAGATGGATAAGCTCCTTGAGCAGGAGGAAATCCTCTGGTGCCAAAGGTCCCGTGCAAACTGGCTCAAGTATGGTGATAAAAACACCAGTTTCTTCCATAAGAAGGCCACTCAAAGACAGAAGCGGAACTCTATTGTGAAACTTTTAGATGATTATGGAACACGAGTTGTTGAGGATGCTGATATTTCTCGGATCTTGAACTCTTATTTTCAGGAGTTGTTCACTACATCCTCGCCAACAGGTATCCGGGAGGCGGTATCCCTTGTTGTAGGGAGAGTAGGTGCTTCTCAACTCCAAATTCTGAATGAGCCTTTCACTAAGGATGATATTGAAGAGGCGCTCTTCCAGATGCATCCTATAAAGGCCCCGGGAAGAGACGGATTACCAGCGCTGTTTTATCAGAAGTTCTAGCACATAATTGGGGATGATGTCTCCCAATTCTGCTTGCAGGTCCTTCAGGGTGACCTATCTCCAGGTATGATCAATAATACCCTTCTTGTTCTCATTCCGAAGGTTAAGAAACCTGAGCATGCGAACCAATTTAGACCTATTAGCTTGTGTAATTGTTGTTTAAAATTATTACGAAAACCATTGCAAATAGGTTGAAAATTATTCTATCTGATCTGATCTCGGAATCTCAAAGTGCGTTCGTCCCGGGTCGTCTGATAACGGATAATGCCCTGATCGCCTTTGAATGCTTCCATTTTATGAAGAAAAAAATCTCGGGCTGAAAGGGCATGATGGCCCTAAAACTTGACATGGCTAAGGCGTATGACTGTGTTGAGTGGCCTTTCCTTCAGATGGTTCTTTGCACTATGGGATTCCCCCCCCAGTTGGGTGAACCTTATTATGCGATGTGTCACTACAGTTGATTTTTCTATTTTGTTAAATGGTAATCCGCAGGTGGCATTCCTTCCTCAGAGGGGGCTGAGACAGGGGGACCCTCTTTCCCCCTACCTTTTTATTCTGTGCGTAGAAGTCTTGTTGTCCCAGATCCAAAAAGCGGTGACTAGATCATCTCTTTCTGGTCTCCGTATTGCTCGGTCAGCGCCGGTTATTTCTCATTTATTTTTTGCTGACGATAGCATCATCTTTGCCAGGGCATCTGCGGAGGAAGCAGAATGTGTTAAATCCATTCTTGCAGCCTATGAGCAGGCCTCCGGACAAAAAATCAATCTTGACAAATCTACTCTCACGTGTAGCCGAAATGTGCTTGCATCTACTTCTTTTGAGCTTACTATGCTTCTGGGTGTTAAGGCTGTTGAGAGTTTTGACAAATATTTGGGGCTTCAGGCAATTGTGGGGAGATCTAAAACTCAAATATTTAATTTTGTCATTGAGAGTGTTTTTAAAAAGCTAAAAGGATGGAAAGAACGATCCCTATCCCGGGCAGGGAGGGAAGTTATGTCTTGTTTTGCTTTGCCTGACTCTGTTTGCTCCCGCATCGAAGGGATGATTAGCAGGTTCTTTTGGAGCGGAGATACTGAGAAATGAGGTATCCATTGGCGAAAATGGTCAAGGCTCTGTCGACCCAAGTGGTTGGGGGGGCTGGGCTTCCGTGATTTTAAAGCTTTCAACACGACTCTGATTGCCAAAAATTGGTGGAGACTTAATTCATCTCCCCATCTTCTTGTTAGCCGGCTTTACAAGGTGGTGTATTTTCCTCGTGGGGACATGTGGGATGCTAAAAAATGTTTTCGTCCTAGCTAAGCTTGGTCGAGTATCCTAGGTTCCCGATGGGTTTTTGAAAAGGGGGGACAGTGAAAGATAGGGGATGGTACTAGTGTTCACATTTGGAAACACAAGTGGCTTTCTCATGGTTCCCCTATTATCTCCCGTCAGGATTTGGCCAATGAGGCGAATGTCCAACAGGTGAGTGACCTTATTTCTGCTGGGAGGTGGAAATCTGAATTGATTGATATTGTTAGAACAGATAGCAACCTGAGAGGGGGGGTGAATCAGTGTTGCCCCAATTTTCGCCTTATTGAGATCGTTACTTTCAAGTTTATGATGATCACGAGTTGATCTTTGTGATTGCAGCGGATATGAACAATACTTGAAAGTAAATGTGAAGGATAAAGAGAATCACACACAAGATTTATCCTGGTTCACCTTCAATCCACCGAAGACTACGTCCAGTCCCTCAAGAAAACCCCTTGAGGATTTTTCCACTATTGATAAGAATTTCTTACAAGTTCCTAACCCAAGGACCCCAAGAACTTCTACCAATATCCTGTGAAAGCAAACCGCTTTCAACAGCCCCTGAAAGCAAACCACTTTCAGTTCCTGAAGGCAAACCACCCTCAGACCTTGAAGACAAACTTGTCTTCAATCAAGACCCTGAAAGCAAACCACTTTCAGTGACAACAACCCTTCACCGAATACCACGGTGAAAAACTCAATCTTACAGAAAGAGATGAAGAAGATATTACACTTGGCTGTCTCAATCCTTTAACACACAATTGGATTGAAAATGAGAAGTTATGCTTTAAGGCTTTTAAGCATAATACAATTCTGAGTTCTTCAAGATATGAACAACTAATGTGTTCTTGTAAACATGAAGATCATGAACTCAGAATTTAGGCTCCAAAAGATTTAGGTTCTAAAAGATGAACCAATTTTGAAAGAACTTTGGCCTAATGTGTTTTTCTCATGTGAAATGTGTCTATTTCGTGTGTGTTGTGTGTTCTATGTTGTTGTTATGTTTTCTGGACTCAAATGGTCTTTATATAGGCAAGGGAAACGTCCTTGAACCATCACAACCCTTTTCAAAAGGTTTGGGACACAATGGTTCATGAAAAGATGCACTTTTTCGTTCTGGTAATCGATTACCATACTTAGTGTAATCGATTACACAAGTGACCGTTTCAGTTTGAATTTGAATTTCAAACATGTAATCGATTACAAGACTGGAGTAATCGATTACTTGCCTTGGTGTAATCGATTACCATAATGGTGTAATCGATTACACAGAAGCCCATTTTCCAGAAACTTATTCTTTGAGACTTGCTTAAGGTTTTCTACTTCTTTTAAGTTATGAAAACACTTAGCTTGATTAGATTAGGTATTTTGAGAGCCTTTATGCTTTAATAAACCTTTAGAAGCATAACTCACCTAATTCTAAGACTTCTAGACTATTGATGGACTTGAGTGCTTGATTTCTTTGAAGTCTTCTTTTCTTCTTTTTGTTGATGAGTTTGTCGTCATCAAAACCACAGCCAGGGTCAGGAGCAAGACCTTCTTCACAATCTCCCCCTTTTTGATGATGGCAAACACATACTTGACTCTTTGAAGATCATTTATGCATTCGTGATGCTTAACTCCCCCTATTTGATAGAATCTAGTATTTCTGATATTTCTCCCCCTTTCTAATGTACTCGTTGAATTCCTGCATATGATCTTTAAAGACACGGAACCTTTCTCCCCCTTTTGACTTCATCAAAAAGAAGAAAAGGCCAAAAATGTACAGGCATACACACAAGTATATATTGCAATATAAAGCATGGGGGATGGGGGTAAACATGTAAAACATGAACAACCAGCACTTATATATATATATAAGAGAGCAAATACATAAAAGTACATATTAAGACATATCAAACATATGTAGTTGAGGGATTACAACAACTAGATAAAGCCATTTTGCGAAAATAGGGAAATCCTAATGGTAAATAGGTAATTATATAGAGACACAAGACTTCAGAACCTAGACTTGACTAGAATCCTCAGAGTTCTCAGAAGGGTCAAGTTCTTGAAGGCTTCCAATTTCCTTACGCAGGAAGGAGTGCATGGCCTCGATGCGATGTTCCACAAGTATAAAACGAGACCGAATGGTATCCTCCAATTGGCCCAACTTCTGAGAAAGACGGAGTGACAAGATATCCATCCTTTCTAGTATAACCTTGGTTTCTTGTGAGAAGTTTGAAGGAATGGTATAAAAGGGAGATAGTCCAGCCGATGCAGCATTGGTTTGAACATCAATGCGATAGCGAGACAACACCAGAGGATCTGTGGAGGATTCCCTTCGAAAAACATTAATTGGAGAGGATACATTTGAGGGACGTGGAAGAGACCCCATGGCGAAATAAGACTTAGGAGAAGAAAGATTGTATATGAAGAAAGGTAGGCAAAAGGGCAGAGGACAGATGCTGATTTTATAGAGAAAATCGTGCGTGTAATCGATTACGGTAGTTAAGGTAATCGATTACAGCAGTTGTAAATTTGAAAATTTTCAAACTTTTGAACATGTAATCGATTATGGAAGTTATAATAATCGATTACTCAAGTATTTCCAGCAAGCACGAGGACTTAGAACATGAATAATCGATTACAAATCCTAGGGTAATCGATTATTAGGACATTTTTACAAGTTCTAGGCTCTAGAATCCTATGTAACACATTTTCATATATAAGCATTTAAGCATATAATGCTAATGTACATATAAAGTTTATGCAAATAACATGTGTCATTAAATATCATGCTCATCTAATATGCCTAATTCTCTTCTTATCTTGAAAAATGATTCTTTAGGAAGAGGCTTAGTAAAGATGTCTGCTAACTGATTATGTGTATCCACAAAAGAAATCTCAATATCTTTCCTCATAACATGATCTCGAAGAAAATGATGTCGTATATCAATATGCTTAGTTCGAGAGTGCATGATAGGGTTTTTAGTGAGATTAATGGCACTTGTGTTGTCACATTTAATTGGAATGCAGCCCAGCTCTAAGCCATAATCTTTGAGTTGTTGTTTGAGCCATAGAGTTTGTGCACAACAACTTCTTGCAGCAATATATTCTTCTTCTGCAGTACTTAGAGCAACACATGCTTGTTTCTTACAAGACCATGAAACAAGAGCATTTCCTAATAGGTGACAAGTACCACTTGTACTTTTTCTTTCAGTTTTGCAACCAGCATAATCAGAATCAGAATATCCAATCAAATCACAAACACTTCCCTTGGGATACCACAATCCAACATTTGTAGTTCCTTTCAAATATTTGAAAATCCGTTTAACAGAACTCAAATGTGATTCCCTAGGAGATGCTTGATATCTAGCACATAGACACACACTAAACATAATATCAGGTCTACTTGCAGATAAGTATAAAAGAGATCCGATCATACCTCTATATTTGGTAATATCTACTTGATTACCGGATTCATCTTGATCTAAATATGTATTAGACCCCATAGGTGTGGCTATGGCTTTGCAATCATCCAAATCATATTTTAATAGTTCCTTGCAAAACTTTGATTGATTGATGAATATTCCATCACTTGATTGCTTGATTTGCAAACCAAGAAAGAAATTTAATTGTCCCATCATGGACATTTCAAATTCTTCTTGCATCATGTTAGAGAAATCTTTGCAAAGAGATTCGTTAGTTGCACCAAAGATAATATCATCAACATAAATTTGAACAAGTAAGGTATTACCTTTGGTTCTTTTGATGAACAAGGTTGTATCAGCCTTACCTTTTTGAAAACCTTTATTACAAAGGAAAGTACTTAACCTATCATACCATGCACGAGGAGCTTGCTTAAGACCATAGAGTGCTTTCTTTAGTCTGAAGACATGTGTAGGAAACTTTGGATCTTCAAATCCTGGAGGTTGCTTCACATACACTTCTTCTTGAATATATCCGTTTAGGAAGGCACTTTTGACGTCCATTTGATATAATGGGAAGTTTAAAGAGCAAGCATACGCTAATAACAATCTTATGGCTTCTAATCTTGCTACGGGTGCATATGTTTCATCAAAATCTATACCTTCTTCTTAATTATAGCCTTGAGCAACTAATCTTGCTTTGTTCCTAACTATAATACCATTTTCATCTAACTTATTCCTAAACACCCACTTTGTTCCAATAATGTGTTTATCACTAGGCTTAGGGACAAGTTCCCAAACTTGATTTCTTTCAAATTGGTTTAGTTCTTCCTGCATTGCTACAATCCAATACTCATCCTCTAGAGCATCATTTACTTTTGATGGTTCTATCTGAGAGACAAAGGCCATATTCAAAACTGAATCATTCAAGCGTAGCCTTGTAGAAACGCCTCTAGAAATATCACCGATAATATTATCAACTGGATGATCCCTATGGGTTCTCCATTCTTTTGGAAGTTGATAAGTATTACTTTCAGTGTGCTCTTCTTGTATTGGATTCTGATCTCCATCCTTTTGAGAATCTTCATTTATAATGATGTCATCTTCTTCATTATCTGGAAGATTGACTTTATCTTCTATTGAAGATTTAGATTCATCAAAAGTAACATGTATGGATTCTTCCACGGATAGAGTTTTCTTGTTAAAGACTCTATATGCTTTGCTTGTTAGAGAATATCCAAGGAATATACCTTCATCAGATTTTTCATCAAACTTTCCAAGGTTTTCCTTTCCATTATTCAAGACAAAGCATTTTGATCCAAAAGCATGTAGATGAGAGATATTTGGTTTCCTTCCTTTGTAGAGTTCATAGGGTGTTTTCTTAAGGATAGGTCTAATAAGAACTCTATTGGAAACATAGCAAGCAGTACTTACAGCATCAGCCCAGAAATATTTGGGGAGACTAGATTCACTTAACATGGTTCTTGCTAATTCTTCAAGTAACCTATTCTTCCTTTCTACTACACCATTTTGTTGTGGTGTTCTCGGAGTAGAGAAGTTATGTGATATTCCATTTTCATCACATAGTTCTTGGAATTGTTGATTCTGAAATTCTCCACCATGATCACTTCTAATAGAAGAGATCTTCAAAGACTTCTCATTTTGAACTAGCCTTGCATATCTTTTGAATGCATTGAAGGCTTCATTCTTATGAGGTAGAAATAAAGTCCAAGTAAATCTAGAGAAATCATCAACAATAACAAGTGCATAGAAATTACCTCCGAGGCTTTTAGTTCTAGAAGGTCCGAACAGATCCATATGTAACAATTGAAGGGGTCTTGAGGTCGAAACTATGTTCTTTGGTTTGAAGGATGTTCTGGTTTGCTTCCCTTTTTGACATGCATCACAAAGCTTGTCTTTCTCGAATTTTATCTTTGGAAGCCCAACAACTAGATCATGCTTGACTAGTTTGTTTAAATGATCTATGTGAATATGTGCAAGTCTTCTATGCCATAGCCATGAATCACTATTGTTCTTGGCTAATAGGCATCTCACATTTTGTGGAATTTCTTCCAATGAGATCATGAAGACTTTGTTTACTTTATATCCAGAAAACTTAATTTCTTTAGTTTTCACATCTTTCACAACACATAAATCATTAATAAAACCTACTTTCAAACCTTTATCACATAGTTGACTAATACTCAGAAGATTATGCATCAAACCATCAACGTAAAGAACTTTATCGATGACTGTTTGAGGGGGTGTGCCTATTCTTCCAATACCGAGTATTTTTCCCTTTTGATTGTTACCATATGTGACGAAACCTTTTTCCTTAGGTATAAGAAAAGAAAACTTGGTTTTGTCTCCTGTCATGTGTGATGAGCAGCCACTATCAAGATACCATAGATCCTTTGCTGCTTTCATACACACCTACATGACAAAGTTCAGACATGGGTATTAGGAACCCAACAAGTTTTGGGTCCTTCTAAGTTAACATCCTTTCTAACCCAAATATACTCCCTATTTGGTACTCCTATATGTTTGTAGTAGCATCTACTAGGGGTATGTCCTATTTTGTTACAATAAGTACAAGAGTAATGATTGTAACTAGAGGTTTGTCTAGGGGAAGAATGAATCTTCCTAGGAGGTCTATTTTGATTAATCTTCCTATTGTTTGTACTCTTAACAGGATTAATCTTACTGTTACTAGAAGATCCTAAAGCATGGTTTGGTTTTACAAAAACGGCTTTCCTAACCTCTTTTGTCTTTGGGTGAGAAATATATCCTAAACCTGACTTATTGTTTGAATGTCTTTGAACACTTAGGATATCATCTAACTTCTGTTTTCCTTTATTGAAGTTATTTACTCTTTGTTGAAGATTTTCTATCTTTTCTTCTAGAGAACTACACTTAGTGCATTTGTGAGTAATGTCTATCTTAGATTTTACTACATCTAGTTCTTCTTGTAAATTTCTACATTTACTTTCTAGGGAAGAAATTATCTCATTTTGCCTAGTGCTAACTTTGGAAAATTCTTGACATATTTTAAACATATTTTCCATGGTAAACTTTAAATCATGAAAAGATATAGAATTCTCACTAACCTGGGAATCTTCAACATCAGAATCATGTGAGGCCATCAAAGCAACTTGTGCTTCTTCTTTATCAGAATCAGATGATGAACTTACTTCATTATCATCCCAAGCCAAATATGCTCTTCGAGTAGGTTGATCCCTTTTCTCGAATTTCTCTTTTAGACCATGTTTCTTCTTCTGAAGATTTGGACAATCTGACTTGAAATGTCCCGGTTTGCCACACTCAAAACATGTAGTCTTTGAAGAAGACTCATTGTTTCTTTGGAAGACTTTATTGTTGTTAAATCTAACATTTTTCTTTTTAAGAAACTTTCCAAAGTTCTTCACTAGAAGATTTAGATTTCCATTGTCTTCTTCTTCAGAATCTGCATCATATTCTTCTTTGATGCTTTCTTTTGCTTTTAGGGAAATTGATCGATACTTCTTCTCATGTTGTTCATGCTCTTCTAAACAATTCAATTCTAACTCATGTTCTTGGAGTTTTCCAAAGAGAGTTGCAAGAGTCATATTTGATAAACTCTTCTTCTCTGAGATGGCTGTTAC
This sequence comes from Acmispon strigosus, assembly GCA_030819835.1. NCBI lineage: Eukaryota > Viridiplantae > Streptophyta > Magnoliopsida > Fabales > Fabaceae > Acmispon > Acmispon strigosus. The sequence goes on along the minus strand of JAUAMA010000001.1, from coordinate 3,316,217 downwards.
TTTTGGTTGCCATACTCTTGTAAGTGATCTTAGAACTTTCATGTTCAAGTCACTGTTTGAAAATTGTCTACCAAGAGCAATCAAATGATTAATTAAATGAGTGAATCGTTTTTGCATGTCTAATACCCTTTCTCCTGGAAGCATTCTGAACATTTCATATTCTTGAGATAGAGTATTGATCTTTGATCTCTTAACTTCATCTGTTCCTTCATGAGTCACCATCAAAGTATCCCATATTTCTTTTGATGAAGTGCATGTTGATACTCTGAAAAATTCATCCATGCCAAGAGCAGATGTAAGAATGTTCATTCCTTTGAGATCATGTTGAACTTTCTTCTTTTCTTCTTCACTCCAAGTACTTTCTGGTTTTGGTTGTGAAGTTCCTTCTTCAATTGTTACAGGCACAAAGGGTCCTTCTTCAATGACTTTCCATATTCCTGAGTCTAATGACTTTATGAATATCTTCATCTTGATTTTCCAGAAGTCATAGTGTTCTCCATTGAAGAATGGTGGCCTGTTTATGTTGTGTCCTTCACTTGTTCCATGATTGGAAGAGGATGCCATCTTCTCCCGGATCTTAGGAGTAACTTACCTAAACCTCCGCTCTGATACCAATTGTTAGAACAGATAGCAACCTGAGAGGGGGGGTGAATCAGTGTTGCCCCAATTTTCGCCTTATTGAGATCGTTACTTTCAAGTTTATGATGATCACGAGTTGATCTTTGTGATTGCAGCGGATATGAACAATACTTGAAAGTAAATGTGAAGGATAAAGAGAATCACACACAAGATTTATCCTGGTTCACCTTCAATCCACCGAAGACTACGTCCAGTCCCTCAAGAAAACCCCTTGAGGATTTTTCCACTATTGATAAGAATTTCTTACAAGTTCCTAACCCAAGGACCCCAAGAACTTCTACCAATATCCTGTGAAAGCAAACCGCTTTCAACAGCCCCTGAAAGCAAACCACTTTCAGTTCCTGAAGGCAAACCACCCTCAGACCTTGAAGACAAACTTGTCTTCAATCAAGACCCTGAAAGCAAACCACTTTCAGTGACAACAACCCTTCACCGAATACCACGGTGAAAAACTCAATCTTACAGAAAGAGATGAAGAAGATATTACACTTGGCTGTCTCAATCCTTTAACACACAATTGGATTGAAAATGAGAAGTTATGCTTTAAGGCTTTTAAGCATAATACAATTCTGAGTTCTTCAAGATATGAACAACTAATGTGTTCTTGTAAACATGAAGATCATGAACTCAGAATTTAGGCTCCAAAAGATTTAGGTTCTAAAAGATGAACCAATTTTGAAAGAACTTTGGCCTAATGTGTTTTTCTCATGTGAAATGTGTCTATTTCGTGTGTGTTGTGTGTTCTATGTTGTTGTTATGTTTTCTGGACTCAAATGGTCTTTATATAGGCAAGGGAAACGTCCTTGAACCATCACAACCCTTTTCAAAAGGTTTGGGACACAATGGTTCATGAAAAGATGCACTTTTTCGTTCTGGTAATCGATTACCATACTTAGTGTAATCGATTACACAAGTGACCGTTTCAGTTTGAATTTGAATTTCAAACATGTAATCGATTACAAGACTGGAGTAATCGATTACTTGCCTTGGTGTAATCGATTACCATAATGGTGTAATCGATTACACAGAAGCCCATTTTCCAGAAACTTATTCTTTGAGACTTGCTTAAGGTTTTCTACTTCTTTTAAGTTATGAAAACACTTAGCTTGATTAGATTAGGTATTTTGAGAGCCTTTATGCTTTAATAAACCTTTAGAAGCATAACTCACCTAATTCTAAGACTTCTAGACTATTAATGGACTTGAGTGCTTGATTTCTTTGAAGTCTTCTTTTCTTCTTTTTGTTGATGAGTTTGTCGTCATCAAAACCACAGCCAGGGTCAGGAGCAAGACCTTCTTCACAGATATGATATTTCACCCTAATACGGCTAAGTATATTTTATCAATTCCTCTTCCTTGTGTTTCTCATAATGATTATTTGTTTTGGCCTTTTAATGAAAATGGTATCTATTCTACAAAATCTGGTTATAACTTTATCATGCAGGATCAGGTTTCATTCGTGGCCTCCTTTTCGGGGGTTCCATCGATGCCGTCTTAGGCTTGGAAGCGTCAGTGGCGGTCACGTGCCTTTCTGCGGTGCAAGGAGTTGGTATGGCGTGCTGCTCTGGATATCTTGCCGGTTAGAGGTCGATTGCGGCACTGAGGTGTGGACATTGACCCTTCCTGTCCATGTTGTGAGGTGGTGGAGTGCGAGACGGTTGCCCATGCGCTACTTTATTGTCCGGATTCAGTTCGGGCTTGGTTTGGTTCGTCGATTGGCTTACGGGTGGGTGAATGGACCGATCTCTACTTTGCTGATTTCTTTCTCAGGTTTTTGGAGATTGCAGATGACCAGGCTCTCCTTTGCTTTATCACTACAGCCTATTGTATTTGGGAGAGGAGGAACTAGATTGTCTTCCGGTAGCGGCGGACCCCCACACCGCTTATGTTTGACCGTGTGGCTTCTCTTCTTGGGGTCCCGGACTTGCGTGCAGTTCCCCGCCAGTCTATGGAGTGGCCTTCTAGTTGGACCCGACCACCTAGAGGTATCTTTAAGCTTAATTTTGATGCAACTCTTCGAGACTCGACTTTGGCTGGCTTTGGGATGGTGGCTCGGAACTTTGAGGGTGAGGTTCTTGCTTCAGCGACCGCAGCTACTATCATGGTCTCGTCCCCCGTCATTGCGGAAGCTCTGTGTTTCCGTTGGACGATCTCCACGGCTATTGATTTGGGTTTCAGAAATGTCATGTTTGAGACTGATTGCCTGAAGCTCTTTGATCTTTGGCGCCGCCCAAAACCTGGGGGTTCTTATCTTTTTTCTATTATTAGGGATTGTCGTTCATTTTCTTGTCATTTTGATTTTTTGGATATTTCTTTTGTTAGGCGGGGAGGCAACATGGTTGTGGATTCCCTTGCTAAATTATCTTTCTCTACGCTGTCTTTTATCTAGATTGAGGATGCTCCTCCAGAGATTTTAGCTGCTTTGCAGCATGATGTAGTGGTCTCTGGTTCTGTTTTCAAAAAAGCGCTGTATAAATCTCCGTGCTTTTATTTTAAAGCGCTTCCAATAAAAACATTGTAAAATATGCCCTTTAAAAGACAAATTCTGTTGCAGTGTTTATAGATATTTTTACTGGTATATTAGTTCGTCTGATCTCTAGCTTGCAAGTTTTTCTTTATTAATGTTTTATCTTTTTATGCCACTTGACTTATTTTTATTTGACCATTTAGATACCTCCCAAACACAACATACATAGAAAGTTTTCCTAATAATTAACAATAGTCTAGAAGAAAATGTTAGAAAAGTCCGTCAAAAAAACTAATGTTAGAATGGCAGTCAAGCACGTGTACCAAAAAAATAATTTGCATATTATTTTGATTATTATATATAATACTATTTGAAAAATATTAAGATAAAAAATTAGACATTAGATTGCTTATTTTATTTTCTCAAAGAATGAAAACAAAATCTGCCAATAAAAAATAGAAAATAGATCAAAGTTATACGTACATACAACAAAATTATAATAATCGGTGGCTTCAATGACGATATCAACCTTCCAGAATAGTCAAATAAAAAATGCTATGTTGTTTTTTGTGCAAAAAAAATCATGGAAAATACACGCATGAATATAATTGATTAAGCGGGTATGAAATTATTTTTAAAATAATTTTCACATCATTTTTTTTTCAAGGTATTCCCCCGGCTGGTAGTTATGACACTAATCTCACGAAAGTCTGATATCACATTAAGTGATAAGTATCTCCTAATAAATATTTCTCCATACGCATTTCTTAATAATCGAACTCTAAATTAGATGGTTATTTTTCACGTAAATTTCATCAATAGATCATTGACTATGAGTATTTTTTTAACATTTCATTTCCAAGTCTATACCGCTTTAATATACGGTAGCGTCTAACATGCTCCTGGACAACCATGGTCCCCAGTTTGAAAATACAAAATTACCTTCTAAACTAGCTCGTTCGTGATCTCGGCAGGAACCACTCGCGCGATCTTACTACACCATGAAAATAGAGGCCATGCCACCGCACTATATCGTTCTCACCACCGGAGTCACCAGCTTTAAACGTCTATTCAAGAGCTAAAGAGAAATTAAATGCAGAGCACAATTAGCACACAAGAATATAACATGAAGAAATCTAAAATTCGAGAAGGGTCTTCAACCTTCGTCAGTACACTGCAATCATAATTCTCATTATCTTAACCGACAACCATAATTCTCATTGTTTGTATTGAAAAAGAAAATTATCATACTCCAAAATAACGAGAACACTTCACTTCAAAATTTATCATCCCAAGAATTTCACTTTACTTGAAACTAAAACATCACAAGAATTTCTACATGTTAAAAATCATCTCATCTACTCGCTCTCTAAACTTTTTCCCTCTCTAACTCTCTCTCGTTTCTAAGTTAAGGTTTCACTTAGGTGATTGTCGTGCCGCCATCCCTCCCTACGCAGTGGCATCCCCCATCCTGCTTTTCTTCCATTTTAGTCGCATCCTACTCACTATCTTGTCCCCTCCTCACCTCCTGCTAGGGCTTACTCCCCTTTTCTTCTTCAACAATGTGATCTCTTCTTCGTTGTCCTTAAGCTTCCAGCACCACCCTTCTACACCGCCCCGCCAGCTGCCCGTGTCGTTCACCTTCGTTCCATTGTTGTCCGCCGCAATGTCTCTATCATGGATCTAGTTCAATTTTGCCCCTGTTTTGGGCATTCCTTTCGCTATTCTATTGGTATCATAGAGGCTTTTGCAGATAGCCAGTGAATTTTTCCAGCCTTGGGTGTGGTGACTCACATCCAGGTTCTGGTCCAGAGATCGTAGGTGGCGACGGTGTCAGTGGGATTCTGGTTGTTGACGGCGTGCAGAGCGTTGTCTAGGGTGTCAGTTCTAGGTTAGCTAACGACGTCTCACCAGAGGATGCTTCCTCTCTCTCGCTCTCTCGTAGTTTCCCTCTCTCTCCCTCTCTCCATTCTTTGTCTACCCGCAACTTCGAGCTATTCTTTGCACTATCAAGTTAGGCTCGCTCATACTTCATGTCGTCAATCACTCCTCTTGCATTCGCGCTTCACACCATAATTTTGGCGGTTTACTCGGCTTGGTACGGTTTCTGTTTTCGAGAGTGGCACTGCGGCTTGATAAGATCCAATTTGGTTGAACATGTCATTGATTTTCGCACCCAAGAGCTTGTGGTTAGTGGTGGTTGTGTGCGGAGGTTTCCTAATGAGGAAGCCATTGCGGGGTGTGTGAATCATTTCAAACGCACTCATCCTGACAAGTTGGGGATCCTTAAGGCGTCATTTGTCTTTGGTTTGGTTTGGTTTGGTTTTACTTTCATTTATAGTTTCATTGTTATATTTTCCTTTGTTGGGAGTGGGTGGAGACATGTTCGATAAGATACCATGTTCGATAGGATATCATATTCCTGGTATGCTTTGTTGTTGTAGTAGTGTCTGATCTTCCACATCATAAAAAAAAGTGATATGATGAAGATGCTGAAGAAATGTGATACTGTGAAAATGTTGTTTTGGAAGGTTTAGGCTAGGAAAGACTTGGTACTTAAGTGTGTCCTTTGTGACCCACCTCTCTTTCCTGGAAACCTATTCGGTGCACGGTGTATAGTTGTTATGCAGCAATGTTGTGATGGAGAAATTGGATAGAAGAGTTGATGCAATCAGGATTACAAAAGGTGGGCATGTATTGTTCAGGTGGCACACAAACATTGGTCGACATAGATGTAAGGTGTGGGTGAAAGAACACATGCATTGGTTAACATGGATGCTAGGTGTACGGCGATAGCGCACAAGCATTGGTTGACATTGATGCAAGGTGTGTGGTTATGTCGATGACTGATGAACTTCCAGAGAATGACAACATGGAAGTTGCACCATAAATTTTTAGCATGGTTTCGACATATAGAAGAAATTCTTGGGATATTTTTGTTCCAAGTGAAGTGAAATTCTTGGGATGGTTTAATTCCAAGTGAAGTGTACTCTTTATGGTGGAGTATGATAATTTTCTTTGCTTGTGTAGATAACGAAAAATTATAATTGTCGGTTAAGACAATGAAAGCTATGATTTTTCGGTGTAGATGATAAAGGATGAAGACCCTTGCAATCAAGATGGAGATTTTTGGGGTTAATTGCAATGTAAGTCCCATATTTCTAATGTTGATGAAGGATGAAAGAGGTTAAGGAAAACATCTTGGAGAAGTCCCAGGTTGCCTAGTATGGTGAAGGAAAAGGAAGTCCAATGCTATTGATTGTGAAGAAGGTCTTGTCCCTGACCCTGGCTGAGGTTTTGATGACGACAAACTCGTGTACAAAAAGAAGAAAAGAAGACTTAGAAGAACCAGTGCAACATACCTCAAGCAACATTCAAGGGTTCTAGCTTTGACTAAGTCTTACGTTTTAGGTAAGTTATGCTTCTAAGGTTTCTTTAAGTATGAAGGCTCAAAAACAAATTAAAGTAATTGAGTATAATCTTTTTCATAAGTTAAAAGTGATAGAAAAACTCAATTAGGACCTAAAGTTTCATTATCTAGAAAATGGACTTGAGTGTAATCGATTACACCCTTCAGGTAATCGATTACACAGAGGCAAGTAACAGATTACATCTTGCTTGTAATCGATTACATGTTTGAATTTGAAATTCAAACAGCAACAGTCACATAGCGTAATCGATTACTTAAGTACTGTAATCGATTACCTGCTCGACAGTTGTATTGTTTCATGAACCATTGTGTCTCAAATCGTTTGGGAAGCCTTGTGTTGGTTCATGGATGATCCCTAGTGCCTATGAATAGTCCATTTAGGCTCAGAAACGACATATACGTTGAAGCACATTCACATACAACTTTCATATTCATTACAGCCAAAATTCTGAGTTTCTAATTCTTCATTTTCAATAAGAACACTTATGTTGTTCAACTATTGAAGAACTCAGAATAAGAAAGAGCCTTTATATGATAAGTGACTAAAGCATAACTTCTATATTCAATCCATTATTATGTTAGAGGATTGATTCGGCTGTATAGAAATCTTCTTCATCTTCATTCTGGTTGAGTGAAAGTTCACCGTAGGGTTCGGTGAAGGTTGGCACTCTGAAAGTGGTTTGCTTTCAGGTTGTTGATAGAAATTCTTGAAGTTCTTGGTGTAAGCACTTGTAAGAAGTTTTTATCAATAGTGGAAAAATCCTCAAGGGTTTCTTGAGGGACTAGACGTAGCCTTCGGTGGTTTGAAAGTGAACCAGGATAAAACCTGTGTGTGAATTCTCCTAACTCTTATCTTTTACTTTCAAGCAACGTTTGATTCCGCTGCATTCACAATCATCAATTGTGATTATCATTATCTTGGAAGTAACAAGTTTTGTTAAGGCGAAAATTGTGCAAACCTGATTCACCCCCCCTCTCTCAGGTTGCTATCTATACTTACATTGATGACCTAGGGGTATAAGTGTCTTTTTCTTTTCTTTTTCTTTATTTTTATTTTATATTTCTTTGAGTCTCATATAGTTTTATTTAACTTGTTAGGTTTTTATTTTAATTTTTGCATAAGCATATAGGTTAGTATTTATTTTACTTTTTGGTCCTTTTAATTAGGTCTAGTTATAGTTTTTAGTCTCTTTATTATTCTGGTCATTACTTGGTGATTATTGGAGCTTTGATGGAAGAATTGATGAAGAAGAATAGGATTAAAGGCTGAGTGGTTAGTGATTAATGGAGAAATGAAGCAACAAAAACATTATAAACATGTGCAAATGATGAAGAATTGAAGAGTGCAACTATTGCAAAAGCACATTGAAGCCACCATGAAGCCTCTTAATTGCATTGAAGAGGGGAATCAAAAGAGAAGATCAAGAGAAAGAAAATGATGAGTCTGACGACCTCCCAATGCCTGAGTGTTGAGGAGCCAACGCTCATGCGTTGGCTCTCTGCCTGGAGACCCAAAATTGGGTTTATTACCAACGCCTGAGCGTTAGGAAGCCAACACTCATGCATTGGCTCTCTGTCAAGCCTCGTGTGAATTGTTTTACTTCCAACGCCCAGGTGTTGGAACACTGGCAGTTTTGACTATAAATACAGACTTTGCTCTTCTTTGTAAATATCTCAGAATATCCAAGTCCTTTCTTTTCCATTATAATTTTCTAAGTTCTGAACATTTTTCCTGGAGTTGTGGGAGCCCTTTATGAGCTCCTAATCCAGGTTATTATCTTTTAATCATGTTCATACTAGCCATGCCTGGCTAGTTTTCTTTAGCATTTTGGGTTTGTAGTGAATCTTCATTGACAATGCTTTAAGCTTTTTGGTTTCTATGTAAATGGAGTTTATGTTTTATGTATCTCTTACCTTGTTTAATTTATGCTTGGTGCACACAAGTGATTATGCTTTCTTCTTTCACAATGGTAATTGGTAAGAATTAAGGGAACCGGGATTAGATTGAACAATTATCTGCTGCTTAGGTATAAGGGTGGGAATTGTTTGTGTTGGCCAGAATTGTGAACTTATTTCTTCAATTGAATTGACTAAACACTAATTTATTAGGTTTAGCAAACTGAAATTGAATGGTTTACTTTCTTAAGACATTAACAAGTAGAGGTTTAGGCTAAAGCACCTTAAGAACATATTCTTATTTCATATGAACATTTGATTGTAAAAAGCTTGTTAGTGTAGTGAAACTCAAACCCAAGTGTTGTTTTTGTCAACCATTTCTTCACAACTTATATCTTATTTTTCTTTTTGCTGTTCATTCAACCAAAATTCAAACTTATATCTTTTGTTTTTCTGCTCTAGACAATTGAATTTAAAGTCACCCTATCCCTGTGGTTCGATAATCTTTTATATTACTTCGACCAATCTGTACACTTGTAGAATTGGTATCAGCTATATATAAAGATCTCAAGTTCCTTGTTACAACACACCAAGCTGTAGCCCCAGGAAACACTTTAAGCATATATTTGTGTTATCTTTTTGTTTTATACTCTTGTTTTAGAGTTTTGTGAGATGTAGTTTAAATATTTGCTTTGGAGACTATGGGTGTATTGGGGTCATGGGTTGGTTGAGAGTGAAGTCTATTTGTTGTAATATTTTTTGCATAGGGATTATTCTCCATTTGTTGATTTAACAAAGGTTATGGTTTTTCTCCGGTTTAGGATTTTCCACGTTATATTTTTGTGTTGTTGATTGCGCTCTGGCTTATTCTATATTTTCAGCTGTGTTATTTTCCAAAAGTGGTATCAGAGCCGATGGTTGGTGTAGCCATGGTGACCGCGCCTTGTGTCGAAAGTCTTCCTGGCGGTGCAGTCCGGCGGCGTGTCTCGTTGACACGGTGAAGCGAACAACAATGCAAGTGTGGATAGCTTCCGCGGACGGGGTACATGGTAATGTGGTGGTGACTCACATTTGAGGGGGAGAATGTTGGAAATTCAAGTGTGAGTTGGAGTCCCACATTGGTTAAGAATGGGTGTGGTGAAGATTTTATTAGAGGTGTGACCTATATACCCAATGCTTTATGGTTTTAGGTAAAGATGTGGTGTCGGGTTCTCTGGGTATCTTATTTTCTCAGCCCATGGGCTCCCCTGTCTCCCCAACAAGAGTCTTTCAAAAGACATGATGTTAATAATTCAAGTGATAAGTATGGGTGAATTGAAAAATTTATGAGATGTCACCCATAAACTCAATGCCTTAAGGTGTTGGGTAAAGATGTGGCGTTGGGTTCTCTTGGTGGTCTTCAATGTTGGTCCATGTGATCCCTCTATCTCCCCTACAAGTGGTATTACAGCCGATGGTTGGTGTAGTCATGGTGACAGCTCCTTGTGTCGAAAGCCAACCTAGTGGTGTGGCTAGACGCCGTGTCCTGTTGACACAGTGAAGCGAATGGCAATGTAAGTGTGGATAGCTTCTGCGGAGGGGGAGCATGGTAATGTGGTGATGACTCACACTTGAGGGAGAGAGTGTTGAGAATTCAAGTGTGAGCTGGATTTGCACATTGGTTAAGTATGAGTGAGGTGAAGACTTTATAAGAGATGTGCCCATAAACTCAATGTCTTAAGGTTTTGGGTAAAGATGTGACGCCGGGTTCTCTTAATGGTCTTTGGTGCTGGCCCATGGGCTCCTCTATCTCTCCAACAATGTGTTAGTGTTGTCTCTTCTGGTTTATTTTATTGTGTTTGGGTCGCGCATGACTTGATGTGAATATTACTCATTGTGTTTAAAAATAAAAATCAGGAGAAACAATGATAAATAATAAATAAACAATAGTAGTCTACTAAAAATGAGCAACTAATGTTAGAATGCCAGTTAGGCACGTGATGCAAAAAAATTGTTTGCATGTTATTTTGATTATTATATATAATACTATTTGAAAAATATTAAGATAAAAAATTACACATTAGATTGCTTATATTTTTCTCAAAGTATGAAAAATAAATCTGCCCATAAAAAATAGTAGAAAGTAGACCAAGTAATGCGCACATACAACAAAATTATAATAAGAGGTGGCTCAAATGACGATAATCTTCCAGAATAGTCAAATAAAAGATGCCCTATTGTTTGTTGGACAAAAATAAAATATGGAAAATACACACATGAATATAATTGATTAAGCATGAGTGTGTAAGCGGGTATGAAATTATTTTTAAAATAGTTTTCACATAAATTTCATCAATACATCATTGACTATGAGTTTTTTTTAAAACATTTCATTTCCTACTCTACCACTTTTACATACGGTAAGGCCAAACATGCTTCTTGATTACCATGGTCCCTAGTAGTCCATAGGTGCAATGCATATAAAAAATATGTGAATAGTGGAAACCACCCGTTGTAAGAAATGTCTCATGTGTATGAACATATTGTTTGATATTTTAGTGAAAAGTCATGACTCTTGCATTAAGAGATGTGACTCTTTGTTGAAAGAACGTGACTATTGAAAGAGACATGACTCTTGAATAAAGGGGTATGGCTCTTTGTATGGAATGGTGTGACTCTTGGATGAGAGTCTATATATAGTGTTTGATGGGAGCACTATAATAATGATGAAGGACTTGAACATGGTCCCTATCTCCACCCATAAAGATCGTCTCTAAATAATTGCCATCATGAATGAAGAGCGTAGAAGGAACGGGAAGGAGATAGAAGAGTTTCTCCATTGTTGATCAAGAACATTTCGCAAGAACATCAAAGAAGATCAATCTCACATCATGGGTAGAGGTTAGTACCCACCATTCTTATTATGTGAAAACTATGAATTCTTAAGATCCATCCTCATCATGCTTTTATGTTTAAGTTTACATGTGGTATCAGAGCATGTGTTAGAGAATTTTTAGTTTTCCTTTAATGGTGATTTTGATCCATAAGTGATGTTTTCAAAATAATTCTCGAAGGTTTAGAGAATTTAAGTATTTTAATTTTTCGCTGCATAAAAATTGTTAAATGAGTACATCATAAGAATGCATAATTGTATGTGATTTCCGCTGCATGATAATATGATGATGATGATTGTATTTCCATTCGTAAATTACTCTATGCCATGTTGTGTTGTTGATATGAAAGAGATTTACGGTATTCTTATGATTATGTTTTTTCTGTTGAATTTTCCGAAATTGAAAAGAGTTCAGTTTTAATTATTATTATTTTTTTGGTTACTCAGTTTTAATTATTTGTGAATAACAAAACCTCATTTATCATGAAAATTGATAATAACGTATATGTAGGGGAATGGTTGAATTCATTGTGCGAATATTTTCTGGGTTTCATTTTGTTAGAAACCAAGGAACGTTTTAAATATTTTAACTATAATCATTTTGAATGCGGGAAAAAAAAAATTCGTACTGTTGCATTTAAATAAGGACAATTATCAAATAAAGCCAAGAAAGGATACTGGTTCAGTGGTAGCACTGCCAGTTATGGCATCTGGAAGAGTGGGTTCGAGTTTGATTAGGCACCTTTTCGTTTTTAAATTCGAAATTCAAAATTAAAACTGCATCTGAACAGTTGAAGGAATGCACCGTTCCCACAATACCAGCAATTGTGTTGGTATCATCAATTTTTTTTTTTATATTATGGTGAAAGAAAATTAAATGTTTATCCCATTGTATTATGTGAAATTAGGATTAAATGTAAATTTATATCCTCTATTTGTTTATGAAATATTTTATTTTGGAATTATATTATGATAGATTTGTTAATCACTAAAGTGGTCAAATCTTTATGTTCTTTATGTTTGTTTAATTCCTAATTATATGATTATATTTCATTTAAAGTATTTATATTTTTGAATTAAAGTATGCAAGATTTGTTAATCACCAAAGTGGTCAAATCTTTATTTTTGTTTATTCCAAATTATATGATTATATTTCATTTAAATTATTTACATTTTGGAATTATTGTATGATAGATTTGTTAATCACCAAAGTGGTCAAATCTTTTATGTTTGTTTAATTCTAAAATTGTATGATTGTTAATTTACTCATAATTTTGATGCTATAAATGATATGAAAATTATTGGTTTATGAGTAAATTAGAATTCATTATTATAAGACAGTTAAGGATCGCCCAAAGGTTGATTGTTTGTTCTTATAATAATTGAGTATGAATGTTGGTAGTGTAAATGTATTATTAGTTATGTTTACATATCCAAAGATAGTAAATGTTTCTAGTAGTTGCATTTAGCATTGTCAAATTATGAAAATTTCTATTAGCATCATTATGTCAAGTATGATATATTGGTGGATTGCCCAAAGGTGAACATTAATATGCATTTATGAAGTAGTCTGAATTTATTTAGCATGTTCGTATGTAACTCAAAGTTTGAATGTTTTTTTTCATATTTGTACCATTATAGTATTTGTTGCTTTACATTCGCAATTCCCATTTATTCAATTTTTTAATGGACTTGTCTTCTCTTAATGAAGTGAACAAATCCAATTTTATCTTAATATTATGGGTTTGGATTTATATCTTAGAGAAGAAAATTAAAGTGCTATTATTGATACGGGCATTGAAGAACAGAAAGACCATTGTAAAAATTGGGAAATGTGAAATGAATTGAGTTTAATGTATATGTGAATGAGTATTGATGGCAACATTAAGTTTACTCTTCCTAAAACTGAAAGTTCGAAAGAAATGATGAAGTTTGTGGAGGAGTGCTTCCAAACCAATGATGACTCTCGTACTATGCATGAACATGTCATTGAAATGACAAACATTGAAGCAAGACTTAAGATAATGAGAGTGGATGTGAATGAGAATGTCCTTGTGTAATTTAAACTCACTACTGTTTGAGTATGGTCATTTCTTAAAGAACTATAACACCATGAAAGATAAATGGAAAGTACATGCATGAATTGCACAGTATGCGAGTTCAACATGAATTATGTTAACCATGATTGATTGATGAATGATTTGCTTACTTGTGGCATAAATATTTAGGGCAGGACTCCAAAGAAAGAATGAAAAGATTAGTAAAGAATGAAATCCTTCTGGATTTAAATTTTACCGATCTGAATGTATGTGTGGATTTTATTGAAGGTAAAGAAACAAAACACACAAAGAAAGGATCCACAATAAGCACTAAGCTTCTTCAAATAATGCACACATATATTTATGGACCTTTTCAATGTTAAACATTTCACTACTGAAAGATACTTTATCACATTGATTGATAATTATTCACATTATAGTAGTATCTACTTATTGCATGATAAATCTTAAGCTGTAAATGCATTTGAGATTTATATTAATGATGTTGAAAGAAATATATACTAATGTGAAAATTATAAGGTTTGATCGAGGTGATGAGTATTATGGAAGATATGATGAAGGTGGACAACATCCATGTTTATTTGCTAAATTCCTTGAAAGACGTATGGTTAGAAGTACGTTAAGTAATATATCTTTACCTATTATGTTGTGGACTTATGATTTAAAGATTGTCATGTATATATATTAAATAGGGTTCCTAGTAAGACAGTTCCAAAGACTCCTTTTGAACTGTTGACTGGAAGGAAACCTAGTTTAAGGCAACTGCATGTTTGGGGATGCCCGACAGAATTTAAGATTTATAATCCACAAGAAAAGAAACTGGATGCAAGAACAATCAATGATTATTTCATTGGTTATCCAGAAAGATCAAAGGGGTATAGATTTTATTGTCCAAACCATGCTACATTAATTATCGAAACTGGGAGTGCTAGGTTCATTGAGAATGGCGAAGTTAGTGGGAGTGAAACACCACGTAAAGTGGAAATTCAAGAAATGAGAGTGCAAGTTTCATTAACTTGTGTCTCTAATAATGTTGTTGTTTCTCAAGTTATTGAAATGATTAATAATAATGAAGAACAACAAATAAATGACCTCACTACTCACAATGAAGTTGACATTAATAAACCTATATTAGCATGAAAGAATATCTGCTATTCCTAACGATTATGTGGTTCATCTACACGAGTCATAAGTTGACTTAGGAATTGGATATGACCTAGTTATGTTTTCACAGGACATGAATAGTGATAATGCTGACAAATGGTTAGATGTCATGTAAGATGAGTTAAATCTATGAAACAAAACAAGGTTTGGGATCTTTTCGAGTTACTAGAAGGATGAAAAAGAGTTGGTTGTAAGTGGGTCTTTAAAACCAAACGTGACTCTTATGGTAACTTAGAATGCTATAAGGCCAGATTAGTTGCAAATGGATTTACTCAAAAGGATGCCATTGACTACAAAGAGACATTCTCACCAGTCTCTAAGAAAGATTCTCTTAGGATTATTATGGCATTGGTGACTCATTATGATATAGAGTTACACCAGATGTATGTGAAAACTGTATTTCTAAATGGGATTTAGAAAAATATTTCTATATGGATAAATATGGAAAGGAAAGGAACAGATGATGTGTAAACTTAGGAAATCAATACATGGTCTTAAGAAAGCTTCCCGACAATGGTATCTTAAGTTTAAAGATACTATTATATCCTTTGGATTTAAGGTAAACATGGTTGAAAGTTGTATACCTAAAGGTTAGTGGGAGTAAGTTTTTATTTTTTGGTTCTATATGTTGACGATATCTTGCTTGCAACTAATTCTATTGGTATTTTGCATAAGACCAAAAGTTTCTCTCTAGGAATTTTGAAATGAAAAATATGGGTGAGACAAGTCATGTGATTGAAATATAAAAAGTTTCAGGATAGATCACAAGGATTGTTAGGCTTGTCTGATAAGAAATTATATATTAATTTTAGAGAGATTTATAATGGATAAATGTTCAATCTCTATTGTTCCAATTCAGTTTGGAGATAAATTTAGTATCATGTGATGTCTAAATAATGATTTGGAACAGAAGTAGATGAAAGAAATTTCTTATGCATATGTAGTTGGGCGAGCTTAATGTATGCTCAGACTTGTACGTGACCAGATATTAGTTTTGCAGTTAAATGTTAGGAAGAACTAGAGTTATCCTAGTTTAGATCATTGAAAAGCTGCAAAGAAAGTTATGAGATACTTGCAAGGTATAAAGTATAACATGCTTACTTATAAAATACATGATCATATTAACATGATTGGATATGCAGACTTTGACTTTATTGGATGCGTAGACATAAGAAAGTCTACTGTCAGTTATGTATTTATGTTAGCTGGAAAATCTATCTCATGAAAGAGTGTAAAGCAGTCTGTCATTGTTGCATTCACCATGGATGTTGAATTTATGGCATGCTTTGAGGTCATAATTCAGATTAAGTGGCTACGGGATTTTATTTCAGGACTTGAAGTAGTCGACAATAATGTCAAGTCGCTGAAAACTTATTGTGATGATTCCGCAGTAATATTCTTTTATAAAGAAAACGACAAGTATTCTAAAAGTGCTAAACTTATGTATTTGAAATAACTTGTCGTTGAAGAAGAAATTCAGAAACATAGAGTGTTGATTAAACATTTTAGCACTAATCTTATGATTATTGACCCGTTGACAAAGGGTTACGCCAAAAACACTTACTGGTCATGTTGAAAGTAAGGGCATTATGTCTACTAGTGAATGTTTAACATTAATGTTATTAATTAAGTTTTAATATATGTTTGACACTCTGAGCTCACTAATGTTTATGTTTCTGATATATTCTCTATTTTCATACTTATGTACACATGTGAGAATGATGTTGAAAATAGAATTTGTCTTTCCAAGTGACATTATTATAAGACATATTATGTACTCCCCATTAATGCGTCATGTTAAGAAGAAGACTAGTATAGTAGTACATGGAAGGGACTATGTCGAATAAATGATGTACAACCGCCATGACTCGTATTAGTTCTTATTCTTAATTATGACTTATGATGTAATGAATATATAAAAACATATATTCTAGTTATGCGCATTTTGTTTGAATTTTTAAATCATGAATTGTATTTTGTCACATGAGCCAAGTGGGAGAATGTAAGAAATGTCTCATGTGTATGAACATATTGTTTGATATTTTAGTGAAAAGTCATGACTCTTGCATTAAGAGATGTGACTCTTTGTTGAAAGAACGTGACTATTGAAAGAGACATGACTCTTGAATAAAGGGGTATGGCTCTTTGTATGGAATGGTGTGACTCTTGGATGAGAGTCTATATATAGTGCTTGATGGGAGCACTATAATAATGATGAAGGACTTGAACATGGTCCCTATCTCCACCCATAAAGATCGTCTCTAAATAATTGCCATCATGAGTGAAGAGCGTAGAAGGAACGGGAAGGAGATAGAAGAGTTTCTCCATTGTTGATCAAGAACATTTCGCAAGAACATCAAAGAAGATCAATCTCACATCATGGGTAGAGGTTAGTACCCACCATTCTTATTATGTGAAAACTATGAATTCTTAAGATCCATCCTCATCATGCTTTTATGTTTAAGTTTACACCCGTGCCATCTCATTGCACAATGCTGCCTCCACCAAAGGCACATAGAGAGATCGAAGAAGAAAAAAGAGACCGCACTATATCGTTGCCACCAGGGGAGTCACCGACCTTAAACACCAGTTGTGAAACCATAGAGAAATTAAATGCATGAGTACAATTATCACACAAAAATATAACGTGAAAAACTCTAAAAACAGAAGAAGAAAAAAAACTACAATCATTGTCAACTAGTCATAAACTGATCAAATGATACATAGTTCCAGAGAAATACCCATTACGGTCAAAAATAGGAATCATACACTGAAGGAATAAATAACATGTCGGCATACCCCTGGCTAGCACACAGGAAAGCACCTGTGAGGTAAACAACTTCGAACTGTACCCGATGTACCCACAAAATATAAAATAAGGAAACTACAGGGAAAATCCTCGACTACCAGCTGGTGGCGTGACTCCAGGAATCCTCCTTGTCGTCCTCGAAGTACTCGTCCTCGTCCTCCATAGAAGGGTCTGTTAAGTTCAAACGTTTTCACATTTATCATGTTTTGAATAATAACAATTTTAACTAAGGTTTAATCACGATAGATAAAGATTTCCTAAAACTTTATGTGTTTTATATTTCAGGAAATATCTAGCGTTCGATAAAAGGAATGTTTTCCCTCTCATTAAGAATCTAAATCAACTCGTTCAAATGTATCGTTCGATGAAATGAAGAGGAACGTCTGCCTACATTCAAGATGGAACGTTTGCCTTCGTTCAAGATGGAACGTTTGCCTCAATATTCAAACAGTGAAGAACTACAACGTCTGCCCTATTCAATGAAGCATTGTTTCATTAGAACCAAGAAAGGACATATTTAATGGAGAAATATTCCTCGTATCTGCCAACTCTCTAAACGCTCCATACTTCAAGATACACCTTTTCAAAGTCAACGACTCTCTTTTCTGAACAACGTACAACCTCAACGGTCAGAATTAAATCTCGGTGAACAGAATAAGAAGATACGCTCTGTTGTTTTCCTCTGCATTAAATGCTCAACACTATAAAAGGAAACAAGCAGAGAAGAGCGGACGATAGAATTAGCTGCATTAAATGTTACATTTATTGCGTAGTAGGTTTGCATTTAATGCTCTGATAGCTTGCCAGAAGTATCCGTTGCAACATCAGAGAAGAAGATACTCAATGGAACTTCATCATCTTCACCAACGTCAATCCTACTGAAGATATAAATAGAAGACTTGAAGACTGAAAAACCTGACGACTTATAACGAAATTCAAGCACAAGCTTACAATCATTCTGAAATCGCCCAAGCATAGTTTCCTCA
Organism: Acmispon strigosus; assembly: GCA_030819835.1. NCBI lineage: Eukaryota > Viridiplantae > Streptophyta > Magnoliopsida > Fabales > Fabaceae > Acmispon > Acmispon strigosus. The sequence continues at coordinate 3,297,895 of JAUAMA010000001.1, read as the reverse complement.
CTCGAAACTCAAGTGTCAAACCACAAATCCGAGTGAAGTAACTCAAGTGTGAAAAGATATTAAGTGTCAAACTTTATTTACCTCTTTCACACCCCAAACAGAGAACCATTGTCATATCATCTTTGTTTGCGAAACTTAAGTGTTTACCCAAGTGTCAAACCCTTCACAACACTTAAAGTTCATCCGTGCTGAACTATCTGGATTCAAAATTTGGTCTGCAAATCAAAAGTATCACCTATCTGAAAGAAGGTAATAATGAAGCTATGATATGCACTGCAAAGCATAGAACTTATGACAAGTTCCTTTCAGGGAGTACTTCTAAATTATCCATATTTGTTAAACAAAAAGCATGCAGACTCTACTGCTTGTAGCAAATTAAACAACGAGAAGATACTAATGGAATTCTATGGCAAAGAACTATGTGCTAATGCTTGCAGGATAAAAGACAGATGATAACGAAAAGTGGTTAAAAGTGTGAAGCCCAAGGGGGACTTGAAGAGAAGACAACGCCTGATTCAAATAAAGCTTGGCGCCAAAATTAATTGAATCAAGAATTGGTCACCGTCTGGTGATTAATTAAGCAACATCCAAGCGAGAACGTCTGTGTATAACTGAAAGGACACGATCAGACATCCACGGCACTCACGTCTGGGTTATTGGTAAACAGCTGTATCGTTTCATATGCTAAAGCGTTCTCAGCACGCATTAAATCTCTCAACTGCCATGACTGCACATTTAAAGATCTACATTTAATGCGCGTGCTATGATCATTCTCTCACATCACTGCAGAACAAATCATTTCCACCCCTAAACCAAGTAAAACTGTCTACATTCTAATTAAACTTAACAAAAAGAACTTGTAGGAAGAAGCCTCACACTTACAACTCACGTACTTGCATCCGAACTCTTTGCTATCCTCTGCTTGCTCTCTTGCTATCTCTAACCTTTCTTTGCAGAACTCTCCAATGGCGTCTAAGAAACAGATTGCTACCACTTCTAAACTAACTTCTGCACAACAACGGATAATCAATAGAAGGAATAAAAACATTGTTGCAAACAGAAAAGAACAAGAAGCACTGATTGGAAAGCAGAAGGTGATGAACTTGGGAGAAAAAGAACTTGTGTCTCCAAGGTATCTTGATCTCAACATGTATAAATACGCAAGACTAGCAGGAATGGATCTTGTACTGTTTCAAGATTGGGCCAACCTCATGAAAATCTCAGCAACCACAACTATCAAGCCCATAGTCAAAGAATTCTTTGATTGTGCCGTCAAGAAAAGATCAGTCATCATCAAGTCAAGATGCATGAGGGCTGTCACTAATGTTTCTCCAGGAGACGTTGTTGTAACCTTGGATGTCAAGGTAAATAAAGGGGTAAAATACAGGCCAAAATGGGAATTATCTGCACCCAACCCAGATTGCATTTGGAAATAGGATCCGAAGGTTCACGGAACTAACATCAACAACCTGATTGACAAGTGCAAGTTCCCTTTCACCGTTTTGAGCAACGTAGTGATACCAAAGGAAGGTGCTTGTGACTCATTGGACAAGCTATCCCATTGTGCCCTGTATCAAATGGTGAATATGCAAAAGATTAATCTTCCTTATTTAATCTTCAATCACATCATCAACACGCTGGAAAGCCCTGAGACAAATCTTCCATATGGCGCTCATATCTCCGAAATGATGAGAAAGAAGAAGCTCGTTGACAAGCTGAAGGAGCAGAGTGAGTTTATTATCCACGATTACATCTGCTCTATCCCCATCAAGTTCGAGGATATTGAGAAAATGGGGCTGAAAGTTGATACATCTAGTGTTCTAAAAGATCTACTGACTGAACTGGAGAGGGAGCCACAGAAAGATGACGAAGGCGCAATACAAGAAAGTGAACCTGAGGAGGATGTCAGTGATGACTCTCTTCCACCTACTAAACGATACCATATCTCCAATTCTGGAAAGATGACAAAAATGGAGCCTCCGTCAGAACCAGAATCCAAACGGAGACGAGTCATAGAGCAGCATGAAGAAGCAACCAGTTCATAGCAAAAACAAAACCCACTTGCAAATGAAGATGATGAAGACAACATACCAATAGCCTCATAGGTCAAAAACGTCAAAAAGGTACCTCTAGAATCCATTCCCGAAACTGCTCAACACTCATCTACAATCACAAAATATCTTCCACATGTGCCGACCATGTTTCATGACTTTGTGGAGAACATTGTTGATGTCGAAGATGACGGCAATTGCGGGTTTAGATGCATTTCCCAGTGGTTGGGGAAGAATGAAAACGAATGGCCAGAGATAGGGGTGGCAATATGGGCTCGTGGGCCAGGCCGGACTCAACCCGCCAAAAACCCTCCAAAATGCGGGTTGGGTTGGGTTGGACCACTTTTGGTATATGGGTTGGAAGTCTCAACCCAACCCACATTTTGACGGGCTAGCGGGTTGGCGGGCTAGCCCACCAAATTGTAATGTAGTGGGAAAAAAAATAGTCTTAGTTTAAAATTCTAACTTTCTAAGTTCTAACATTCAAAGGAACATTCAAAGAAAAACAGTTAAAGATGCTGGTGGTGCAGCCATAATCCATAATTCCTTATGAAGCTGGGTTAGCCATCCAAGAATATATAAATTCAAGTGCGGTGGACTGGAGGAGAGCGTCAGAGAGGAGATCGCGGCGACTGGAGGAGAGCGTAGTGGAGGAGAGAGTTAGAGAGGAGATCGCGGCGGACTGAAGGAGAGAGTCAGAGAGGAGAGCGCGGCAAACTGGAGGAGAGCGCGGTGGAGGAGAGAGTCAGAGAGGAGAGCGCGGCGGTGCGGCTGAAACAGAAAGTTAGAAACTCTCACAGTCACAGAGGCTCACACACACTGAAGTCTGAAGAATAGTATTCCCTAATGAATCCTTACTTCATTTTCCAGATTTCCTTAGTACTGCTGTAGATCCACAAAAAAAAATTAATGCAGACCCGGCGGGCTAGCCCGACCCAACCCGCCAAAACCCGCTAAAAAAATGGGTTAGCAAAGTGGGTCAGAAGTGGTTTAGTGGGATGAATTTTCCAACCCAACCCGCCAAAAATGGCTGGCCAAACGGGCTGGCCCAACGGGCCTAGTCCATATTGCCACCCCTAGCCAGAGATAAGAAGAAGAATGATCGGAGAACTTGACTGCAGACGTTCTCTACATTTAAAAACATTAGAATCCGAAGATCATCTGGAAAGCGTTCGAAATGCATTAATTCTTGGTCCTGATGAACCAGCTCTCTCCCCCAAGTGGTTCAACGTTCCTAACATGGGACTACTTGCTGCAACCGCTTTCAGAGTCATCCTTGTCACCCTAAGTCTTAGGGAGTCATGCACTTACCTGCCTATGACAGGGCCAGTACCAACTCCCTCACCCATTGCAGTACTATGCAATGTCGATGATTGCCACTGGATAAGAGTGATGCTGAAGAAGGAATCTCCTCTTCCTTTTGGCACACCACTATGGTGGCCAAACATCGTGAGAGGAGCCAAACAATGGGGTCAAAACATCACACCAAGGATTGTGATGTACAGACAAATTGTTAATCCTGATTATGTTCGGCCCTCAAAACTCAAGAAGAAACGGTCTGACGCTAAGTTCGTCCAGGCCAATGTTGAAGTTCAAAAGAAGCTGCCCATGTAAAGCCCAAATCAACCACCAACTCCATCACCTAAAAATCCAAAAGCTACAAAGACAGAGGATCAAATTCGTCCACTGGACGTTAAACAAACAAGTCAAAGCAAAGGAATTGCTGCCAGTCCAATTGATGTTGAAGCAACACGTCTAGAAATTCCTGAATTGATTCATCCAACTGAAGAAGAACATGCATCTCCTAAGAAGGTAAGAGGTGTTGGAAAAAGAATCAAGACTCGTGCAGTCAAGGTGTCCAATCCAAGAAAGAAACAAAAGGTTGAACCAAAGGAAGCGGATATACATGTTGCTGATCCAGATATATCTCTGGATGAGATTCTGAGTTCTCAGCAAGTCGCTGTTGAAGGATCTCCTGCACCTAAGGGTAAACAGGAGAGTGTTGTCCAAGCCTCTCAACCTGCGGAACCTATGCTGAATGCAACAAGAACCTTCCCTGTTCATGCCCCAAGACGATCCCGCCGGACTGTTACGCCGATTTCCATGCATATCCCCAGAATGCTCACATTGGTAAATGCCATATATGCTCCAAACCTGCTTATGGAAATACTGGGCTTCAACTTCTGCATTCAGGCCCGTCTATGGTCTCCTCCTGCCCTTGAAGGTATCCAAATCCGCTTTGCTGGAAGAACAAGGTATGACATCTTTCACCATGAGTGGGAACTGTCTGTTGTCTGACACGTTCATATAAGCACCATTCCATTCGGTCTGATTCATGGCGTCAAAAGCGTTGTGCTTCAACATGGATCATGGTCACTTATTCTACTTATTGCAAGGCCTCAACCTGATCCTCTGCCAACTGCTTCTACACCTCCAAAAAGCTCTCCATCATATGCACCAGTTATTTATTTGCCTCAAGTTATAACTGTATCCAGAGATGTGTTCATAACATCTTTGGACTCTGAGGAAAATTCAAATGATGCATCTTCGTCATCTCCGAGTGAAGTTAATGCAACTGCCACTTCAGAAAATGCCTTGGGTGCTGAGATCACAACTACTCAACCCATATCAGTTGCCCCCTCCAAAGGATGATCTTCCTCAAGCTGAGGAAATTCCTGCACAAAAGCACACAAATGAAAATCCGTCTGCTGAGGACTCCTTTGATGCCAAAGCTGCCGTGATGAAACTAACAGCCAAAATAGAGGAAGTCTGCTCAACAAATGCTAAAGAGAATCAGGAGCTGCGGGAAGAAGTGATCAACCGTACTGAAGCTATGACACACACACTCACTGAAAAGATGGATGCACGATTTGAAACCTTAGAGGCAATGATGAGGAGCTACATTGAACAATCGCAGAAGAAGAACAACTGATATCTACTCTCTTATCTCTCTATCTTGAACAATTTCATTTTTATCTTGCAACAATTACTCTCTACAGTTATACATATAGTTCTCTGATTCAGCATTAACTCTTTAATTTCTGCCTTCTCGTTTATTTCTTTTTGATAATGCCAAAGGGGGAGAAGAATCAGGTAGAGAAAAAGGAAAAGGAATTAGGTAGGAAAAGAGTTAGGTAGAAAAATAGCAACAATGAGGAAACAAATATAGGGAGAAGCCTTAAAGAAAAGAGGAGAATTAAAACTTAACTTAAAAGATAAAATAAGCCTTATAGCATTAGTTCAGGGGGAGCTTACTAGAAAAACATATGATAAACTGAACTATTTAAGGAATATCAGATTTAGGGGGAGCAAAGGTAAACAAACTCTAGGAGTCAAGTTATTTGTGCATATAAAAGTTTTTGTCCGCCCAAGAACAAAATTTCATTTGTCTATGCACCGTTAAAGATCGGTCATGTTTTTCTACATAATAAAATATCTTAAAGAAAAACCATTTTCATATGAAAAATAACAAAGCGCTTAGTTCAAGAAATATTCTTTTACTAAACCTTTTTCTTCAAAGAAATTGTCATTATCAAAAAGGGGGAGATTGTTAGATTCAAATAATTAAATGAATTATTATGTTTTGATAATCAACAATTTCTTTAAGGTTTAATATCATTAGAGATAGAATTCGTAACACAGTGAAATTTCTCATATCTAGGAATATCTATCTACTGGAAGCACTGAATGAATCTCAAAGCATTATCAAGAAAATCAGTCTGCTAGGAGAAATCGTCCTGTCACCACTACAAACACCCTGAAGAAAAAGCTGTCAAGACATACAAAGAAAGCATTCGTGTGAAGACAGTCTGGTGACTCACGGAAGATAAAGAAGTGACTTCAAAACAAAAAACATCCTTTTTGAAAACACTCAATCAGCTATGCACTCTCAAGTCAAAGTCTACTTCAAGAAGCTGAAACAGTCCAGTGCCTGAACCAACAGTAATCAACAGGAAGACTGTTCCATCTAAAGCTGAATGAGTATGACTACTCATGATAAAATGCCTCTAGATTTGAAGTTTCTCTAGCATCATATAAAGAAGTTGTGGACCAACTCACTCAAATGGAGAACTTCAGTGGAAGCAAAAGAGAAGAAAAGATTCAGCCTTCTACAAGTCAAGAATATTCTCAATCTCAAGAGGGACTGAATAAAGAAAGACCGTCTGCCGATGCAACCCACTCAGTAACGGAATTCTGAATATTATATGGAGATTGCGTCTGCCAAATCATAATGAAGAATTCGTCTGCTCAAGGATCAGAATGCGCCAAAGGAACAAATGTCAAGATGTGTGCATTACAAGGATATTAGCTCAACAAAGCATTAAAGAAATTATTCACCCAGCTCTGAAGAGTTCATCCAGAATAATTGCTTCTTGGATCAAAAGACGTCTACTTCGTCTGCATATTAAATAAAGCACTGGCAATGGCAGAAAGAAGAAAAGCACACAATTAATATAATATTCTTTGGTCCCAGTGCTTTCCTACTTTTCCTCTAATCAAGCTGACATCGCGGAATCAACGACAAGAATCTCTGAGCATCGTACACATTCAACGGTCGAAATTCAAATATCTGATCAGAGCATTTGATGGGCACTAGCTGGCACGCACTGGGGTATAATGGTCAAACAAATACCACAGCTGGGTTTCCTAAACATTAAATACAGAAGACATAGCTCAAGGCTACTCGCTCAAATGGAGCCAGACGATGTCAACCCAAGCAAATCAATGCTTCTCAGATCGTGTCTCAGACCTGCTGAAAAATGCAGAATTAGCCGTTACTCATAGCAGAGGAAGTAGGAGCACAAACAGACAGGTTTTCTCTCCTTATGTGGAAGAAGAATGAAGATCTTCAACCGAAGATATATATAGAGAATCCTGCTTCCGTAGCAACTTGGCGACTTAGACTCAAACTTTCATATCTCAACTAAGTTTGCCCAAAGGACCAAGACTTCATTGGTTCCAACTCAGGATGCTTCAAGCCAGACCTTATCTGAGTTGAAGTTGCTCATGTGTGTGAAGAACTTATAGAGTATCACTCTCATCCTATTCCACATACACAACCCAAAACAGAGAACCTAAAATGCCTATCCTCTCTGTAAACCCGAGCTTAATTTCTTCTACCCACTCTCACTGAAGAGAATTATTGTAGAAAAACCAAAACCTTATTAAAGGTATCAGGAGAAGTCCTGCAGAATACTTGTAAGGAGAAGTCCTGAAAATACTTGATAGGAGAAGTCCTGACAATACTTGTAAGGAGAAGTCCTCATAATACTTGATAGGAGAAGTCCTTCTAATACTGGGAGAAGTCCGTGAAAATACTTGTACTATTTGTTTAAATAGTGGAAAATCTTGGTAAAGCCAAGGACTAGACGTAGCCCTGTCGATTATGGGGGTGAACCAGGATAAAAATCATATGTGCTTTACTTTTCATGTTATGATATTTTCCGCTGCATACATGCATATTTGCATAATCTATAACTCACTTTGAAAACCTATAATTAATGTTTATCATAGAAATAAGTTTTCAAAAACGAGTCACACAATTCAAACCCCCGTTTCTTGTGTGTTTCTTGCACTATCAATCACCACCACCACTGTCTCCGCCTCCACCACCACCACCATTATTATTGTCACACTACCACTGTCACTGCTACCACCACAACCAACAACAACCACCACCACTGCCACTACTATCGCCATTGCAACCGTCACCCCATCACCAACCTCGACCACTTCTACCGCCACCTCCACCCTCCACCACCCTTCAACTATCATCACCACCACCACCACCGCCACGCCATACCATTGCCACCGCATCCACTTCCACTCTCTAGCACTGCCACCCACTACCACCATCCACCGTCATTGCCACCATCACCCACACTACCTACCACGGTTCCTCCACCGCCACCGCCATTCATCGTCGCCACTACCAAATAACATTCATTTCCTCCTCTTTCACCACCACCACCACCGCCACCAGATGACATCCACCATTGAATAAACGATGTCTTACGATTGTGGTGTGAATTTAGAAAATTGATAATAACTTTTTAAAACTAAAAAAATTTATATTTATAAAATTGAAAACTAATTTTAATTTTTATAAATATTAAAATATAAAACCACAAATCACGCCGAAGGTAGCTAATACACAATAAATACATAATGGTGTTTATATCGACCACCTGAGAGGTGGTGGTAGCTGAGGTTGTGGACACTGGAGTCTAGACAACCCATGTCATTTTTGTCTCATGAGATAAATTCTAATTTTATTTCCTCAACATTTCTTATGTAATATTTCTGTATAGTCAATTCTTCCCGCAGGCCCCAAGTGCATCCTCTTTCCTACGTCCCTCCTTTATGATTTGCCTTTGTCCTCTCTGTTTGTCATTTTCTTCCCTTATATATCTGCAACCACCACCATTTCCCATACTCCAATTCGAATTGCGGAAATAAGACAATCACACAACTATGGAAGTTGCGGTTGCAGTGCCTCCTCCACCTCCTCTTCCTCCCATGGACTTCAATTTCGACAGCAACTGTTCCTCCCCTTACGCCACAGCACCTTCAAGCCCCCAACGCTTCAGCAACTTCTTCTTCAGCGCCCCCGCCAGCCCCACCCACTCTCTCTTCCTCCACTCCGCCGCCGCCACAGCCACCGCCACCACCAACAACAATAACCATGTGGATGCCGATGAAAATTTTGAATTCGACTTCAGCGGTCAATTCGAAAGATCCTCCCTCTCCGCTGAAGATCTCTTCGACGGAGGAAAAATTCGCCCTTTGAAACTCACTCCAACCGAAACCGCAAAGAAAGAACATAACAGAATTGTTGATCAAGAAGAAAGAAGGGTAGAAAGGGCTTCATCGTTCTCACTTCCATCATCACCACCACGATCATCTTCATCATGTCACAGAGGAAGTGGAAGAAGAAGATCTTTATCAAGTGTGTCTGAATTTGGTGATGTTTTCCCCCAAATTGACAGCACCACCAACAACAATAATTCGATTTCTGAAACAACCTCTGAAACTGGTTCTTCAACTTTTTCTTCATTCTTGCAATCGATTTCGTTTGCGAAAGGGTACAGAAAATGGAGGCTAAAAGATTTTCTACTGTTTCGGAGCGTTTCAGAGGGAAGAGCAACAGACAAGGATCCTCTGAGGAAGTACACGATGACAGGGCACGAGGATGTTGTTGTGAGCAGTTCAAGTTTCCGGTCGGAGAGTTCCGGTTCGGTTTCGAGACGTAGAGGACCGGTTTCGGCTCACGAATTGCATTACACGCTGAACCGGGCTGCTTCTGAGGAGCTGAGGAAGAAGACCATGTTGCCTTACAAGCAGGGGTTGTTGGGCTGCTTGGGCTTCAATCAGGGCATGCGTCAGATCAGTGGAAGATTTGGGTCCATGGAACGATCATAATCTAGATAACTCATCCTTTTCAATCCAGGAAAGTTTGGGTGGGCTGGGTTCAGCTCAACACCACACTCAGAGCATGTTCCGGTACCTTTGATCGCCTATATTAATATTTACAGATCGTCTATCAGCAAAATTCACACATTGGCAGCAGAAACCGAATACAACGTTTCTGAGGGAAAGCAATCGATCTTGCCAACCAAATAACTCATCTGGATTTTCGCTTTTTTTTTTTTTATAATGTATTGCTATTATTTTGTGTTTAATTAGCTTCCTTTAGTTACATAATTCTTGGGTGGACATAATATCTACATGTGAAACTAATTAAAAGCTCAAAATAATGCCAAAACAATTACAATCACTGATTTTTTTTGTAATTTTTATTGTTATTTTTAATACCTTGTTAAATTTCGATTGTACCTATGAATATTAGTATTTTGTACCACAGTCTATTGATTTAAGCAGGAAGAATTTAAATTTATTTACTTAATTTGAATTCAAATTAAAGTGTAAATGAGTACAGTTATTATTAGATAGTAAGTTCCTTACATATTTAGTTGATGACTGAATCCTTTGTGCTGTAAAAAAAAAGTTGAGTTTTAGGAGAAATAATGGTCAAAATTAAATATAGTTTTCAAATAGCATAAGTTTTGAAGTTTAATTTTAATGCATGAAATTTTACATATACATTTAATTAGAATTCTCCTGTTTTTATACGTGGATTCGGAGACTAAAAATTGTTTGAAAATCAATACATAAAATATTGGGTATTTTATATTTGGTCCGTTTAGATTGTAGTTAGGACTAGCGGAAACTATATTCTTATATAAAATCTTATCTGCCGACTGCCATCATCCAAATCATTGTCAAATACATTAACACAAGTCATGCACGTTTTGCAGAATAATTTGCTTGTATTTTATACTTTGGCGTGTATTTATGAATTTCCATTAGAGTTCGTTTGCACGAGGGAACTTAAAATTTAAGAAAAATTTAAATACTAACCAATTCAATTAAATCAATTAAATTGTTTGGATTTTTAAATTCCATTCTTTGGATAAAATGATTGGAATTTCTTCCATTGTGAATTCTTTATTTACATGATGTAATTAAATTTCATTTATCTTTTTTTTCTTATTTTAATAAAATAATGATTATTATTTACAAGATCGGTCAAAAACCTAAAACCGAGTCAAATCCCTAAAATCAGGCCAGGGTTTCATGTTGGGACCGATTTTTGGGTTCGAGGTCGATTTTCGATTTCAGTGCCAATTTTCAAGATTCGGGCCTGATTTTCGTGTTCAATGCCGAATTTTCAAATTCAGACACAATTTTCATATTCGGGGCCGATATTCAGGTTCGAGGCCGATTTTCACGTTCGGACACAATTTTCAGTTTCATGGCCGATTTGCGAGTTCAGGGCTGATTTGTCAAATTCAGACACAATTTTCGGGTTCAGGGTCAATTTTCGAGTTTGGGGCTGTTAATACCATAATTTTATTTTGGTCAAAATAGCAAGAGACCAAAGATAATAAGTTGTGCTAAGTTTAAATTCTTAGTCGAAATATGGTGTTGACAATATTGGTCGAAGACCATTGCTCCAAGTCGGTCTAAGATCATCACTTCAAGTTGGTCGAAGACCATAATTCCAAGGGCACATTGAAGATACTTCGATGCTGTTGAAACTTTGTGGATTTCAAACATAGCAGTCCAGGACATAGAAGTCATGGAGAAATTATGATGAGTCATCAAGAGCGGTTATTGGAAGTTATTAGTAGTTAAGTAAGTTTGTTTGGAATAGACATGTGTCTATTAGATGGCTATAATTATGCCAAGTGTGTGGCTCTAGTTAGGAAGTTATTTTCTATGTTTGAATCTTGACCATAGGATTATGTTAGCGGTTTCATTTTGAGCATTATAAATAGTAGGTTGTAACCATGAAATAATCAAATTCACACATTCAGGCTCTACAAACTCCGAAAGCCAACATGTCTGACAACTGCGACAATACGACAATTACGAGGTCACGAGCATGATTGTTGTGTTTCTCACTTTTAATCTCAATGCAATTTCCTTTGCCATTTTGGTTTGTCTTTTCCTTTTAGTTTCTTTTCTCTTTTTTCTGTTTTATTTTCATTTTGTTCTTCATCTTTTCCAGACTATTTCATCTCATTTCTTCAACTTTGAAGAACATTCTTCCGTTCTTCATCAAAACCCAGAAATGACACTTAAACGTTTTCACTAAAGGACCCAGAGAGGATCAAAATTGTAAGACCCTCAAGTTTTGAGTATTTATGTTTTGGCCCTTGGAGATTTTATAATTACGTTTTGGTCCTCTAAGTTTGGATAATTGTGTTTTAGTTCTTGGACTAGTCAAAACTGAATTGGAATTCACTAATTAAGAGCTTTCAATGATGTTTTGAATTCACATTTCTATTGGGGACATGATGGTTTGGCTTTGAGGATTATAAGAATAGTTTTGTTAGAGTTTTAACAAGATGAGTTGTGGCTTAATGGTTGAGGCTTGAGCGTTTGATTGGCATGTCTTGTATTCGAATCCTAGTGAGGTAGGTTTTTATTTTATGCAGATTTTGAGTGTTGTGGCTGAATATTTCGAATTTGAAGTTGAGACAAGGATATTAATGAGTTAAATGAGGTTGTTAGGAGTTATAAGATGAATTTGAATGATAATAAGTGGTGTTAAGAGAGTTTAATGCTTGTCAGGAGTTAAAAATGGCTAATAAGGGGGTGTAAAGTGAGTTTATGGCTTGGTCTATGAGCAAATGAGCTATGAAGAGGGTGAATTCTGAATAAGAAGGAGGTTTAGGTCGTGCTCCCTCTCCCTTCCCCTTGCAACTATTTTTTCTTGAAGCATAGTGGTTGTTTCCTTGTTCTTCCTTCAAGCAAAACTACTAGATAAACCTAGAATGCTAGAGCTGAATCCTTTGGAGTGTTGGTGGATCTTGGTGCTTCTTGTTAGATCAAATAATTAAATGGATTATTATGTTTTGATAATTAACAATTTCTTTTCAATAACGTTAAAGATAAAAATTTCTAACATAGTGAAAATTATCATGTACAGGAATAACCATCTCTGAAAGGAATGAATAAACACCATTGCCTTATCAAGGAAATCAGCTTGCCAGAAGAGTTCGTCCGGTTCGTATAAATCAGTCTGATGGCGCTAGAAAGAAAGATGTTCAAAGTATAAGATTGTCTGATGAATCAAGAGAGATGAATCAACTAATGACCAGCGCTTCTTCTTACAACTACCTGATGGAAATCTTCTCACCTGAATCTACAAAGATCAAATGCAAAGACTGTATTGCTTTAAGGTGAAAGAGTATAACAACCTTGAAGAAACTTCGTCTGCCTTGAAACCTCTCTAGCATCATATAAAGGAGTTGTGGATCAAATCTCTCCGATGAAGAACTTCAGTGAAAGAAAGAATTCAGACAAGAATATTCTGTTTCTTAGAAAAGAACTGAATAAAGAAAAGTTCGTCCGCCAATCCAAATTACTTTGCAGCAGAACTTCAAGCATTGAATGGAGACTATGTCTACCAAGCTACAAAGAAAAATCTGTCCGCTCAAGGTAACAATTGCGCCAAAGGAACAGAGATCAAGAAATGTGGTTTTCGAGGACATCAGGATTATCGAAGTATTAAAGAATATATTTTTCTCATCTGGAGTAATTACTTCGTGGAATTAAAAGACTCCTACCTCGTCTACACATTTATTAACATACTGGCCGCAGCAGAAAGTAGGAAGGGACATAATCAAATACAATACCTCTTGGTCCCACTACATCTCTGCTTTTCCTAAAATCAAGCTGACATCGCGGAATCAACGACAAGAATCTCTGCACATCGTACAATATCAACGGTCGAAATTCAAAGTTCTGATCAAGGCACGTGATGAGTATTAGCTGTCAAGCACTGGGGTAAAAGAGTCAAAGCAGCCCTCACCGCTGAAGTCTTACACGTTATATACGAAGAAACCAGCTCAAAGCTACTTGCTCAAGATGGAGCCAGACGACATCAACCCAGAAGTACTGATGATTTCCAAATCATATCTTATGCGTGCAGAAAAGCCTCTGATCGTGACTTACGCCTGCCGAGAGATGCAGAATTAGCCGTTATGTGCTTTCCGGAGAGGAAGAAGCACTGTGGGCAGGTTTTCACTCCTACTGTGGAGAAAGTACGAAGACCTTCAATTGAAGATATATATAGAGAACCTTGCTCCCGCAGCAACTTGGCGACTAGAACTAAATTATACACACTTCAATCTAGTTCGTCCAAAGACCAAGGCAACCTTGGTCTTCAACTAAGGATACATCAAGTCATATCCCAACCTGAGTTGAGTTGCTTATGTGTGTGGACACTTCATAGAGTTTATCTCTCATTATATTCCACACACATAACTCAGAACAAGAGATCAACTTGCTTATGATCTCTCTGTTCTATAAACTTCATTTCCTCTACCCACTCTTATCAAGAAGAGATTATCGTAGAAAAGAAAAATCCTGAAAAAGGTGATTGGAGAAGTCCTAACAATACTTGTAAGGAGAAGTCCTAACAATACTTGTAAGGAGAAGTCCTAATAATACTTGTAAGGAGAAGTCCTTCGAATACTTGATAGGAGAAGTCCTTAGAATACTTGTTGGGAGAAGTCCCTGATAATACTTGTACTATTCAGTTGAAATAGTTAAAATCTTGGTGAAGCCAAGGACTGGACGTAGCCCTGTCGATTATGGGGGGTGAACCAGGATAAAAACTTCGTGTGCTTTACTTTCATACTTTTATCGCTTGCACATTACACTTTAGTTCATGCTTTCATAAATAAATTATTTTGAGAACATATTTGTGTCATATATGACATTAAAGTGTAAAATAAGTAACTTTTAATAGATGGTTATTAAACTAATATCTTAAAACGAAATCTTACAAAAATGGGTCACACAATTCAAACCCCCCCCCTTTCTTGTGTGTTTTCTGTACCTTCAATTGGTATCAGAGCCTAACTCTCTGAAAAATATCAACATCTTAACAGATGAAGAGTATAAAGATCCAAGGAAGCACAAGCTGTTCTCAACTAAATGCAATCTCTACCCACTTCACAATGGCAGGAGAACACGACAAGGAAACTTATTTAAGAAAGAAACCAATTTTTGTCCACAGGAAAATGAAGATAAAAAGGAAAGAAATTCATGCTGATCCAAGAAGAAGAAACAAGCAAGGGCACTCACTCTTACTACCATCAAGAGAACTCCTAACGGTTTTTTCTTTTTGAGGGAGGATAAACTATGTAGCTACAAGAAATACAAATGAGGTAACTCTGATCTCATAAATATTCAATACTGCTCATTTCTTCTTCTCTGCTTAAAGTCGATTAAATGACAAATTAACAGTCATTTGAAAGAAATTGAAACTGTGTAAATGCTCAAATTTTTATGAGTCATTTCCTCTGAAGAATCATTAAAATCACTCAATTACTTTTATTTATACTCACACTTTTATATATATATATATATATATATATATATATATATATATATATATATATTCATATACATGCATAACCTTTCAAGTCCTGAAGTTTCACAAGCGTAACACTCACACCTCTGTGAGTAACTTACTAACCCACTGGACTCAGCTGAAATCTGGGTACCACACAGAGTATACTATAAACCCATACTGCAGGAATTGATAGGAAAGAAGCTCTCTAAGGAAGAAAATTGGGAGAATCTGACAGAGCATGGAAATCAAAAGAAGGAGAAAAACTGATGGATAATCCAAAACACGTGTCAGTTGATGAAGTATGTACACAATGGAGAGATGGCCTTTCGGAGCAGATGGAAAAGAAATAAAGTCTGTCCTCAAAGATAGTCAAAGTTAAGGGAAATCACCGTCTGATAGGTACACGTCAACGTGAGAACGTCTAGGCCCACTCGAAAGGACACTACCAAAATAGTTCGTCTGGGCCCACAGGTAAACAGCTGTATCGTTCCACCTGATAAAAGCGTCTGCAACACGCATTAAATCCTCAACTGCCATAACTGCACATTTTCCTATCATTATTAAATATGCATGTGATCCCGAATATCTCGAATCAAATGCTGTGCAATCATTTCATCCCACTAAACAAGAAAAAACTGTCCGGTTCCAAATCAACTTAAACAAAAGCAAAAGTCTCACATTCACATCACGCTTGCATTTCAGAATTCTTGTTACTCTTTGCCTGTGCTCTTTAATCCCTTTCTGCAGAATTCTCAAATGGCACCCAAAAAGCAGACCGCTGTAAAAACAAAACTCACTCAGGAACAAGAAGCCATTCTTCAACTGAGAAAGAAGAACGTTGAAGCCAATCGACTCGAACAAGTCTCGAAGATTGGGGCACAGAAAATTGCTGACTTAGGAGAACGGGAATTGGTGTCACCTAGGTATCTTGATCTGATCCGATTTCAGTATGCAAGGGTTGCTGGACTGAATTATGTTCTCTTCCAAGATTGGGAAAAGCTTATGAAAGTATCAGAGACACCTGTTCTTGAACCGCTGGTGAAGGAGTTCTACCAGTGTGCTGTAAAAACAAACTCACAAACAATCACAAGCAGATGCTCAAGGGTGATAACAGAAATCTGCCCTAGTGACATTGCCCTAGCACTAGACGCGGATGTGAAGGACGGAGTTCACTATTCCTCGAAGTGGGAAACCTCTACTATAGATGGTGACTGCATCTGGAAGGAAAACCTAAAAATACATGGGAACGCTGTCAACAACTTGGTAGAAGAATTCAATTTTCCTCACGCTGTTCTCAGTAAGGTAGTCATTCCCAAAGAAGGAGCCAGAGATCTTGTAAACAAGATGGCTCACTGGGCGCTCTACCAAATGAGTCACATGCAGAAGATCAACCTTCCAACACTGATTTTTCATCACATGGCAGGGACGATTGAAAGTCCGGTGACAAACCTTCCCTATGGGTCTCTCATTATTAAAATTATGGGTATGAAGGGATTGGTAACAGATGAAAAACTCCAAAGTGAGTTCATGGCTCAGGATTACGTCTATCCAACTCCTATTCGATTTGGAGATGTTAAGCGAATGAACCTGAAGATTGACATCTCCAAGGTTCCGAAGAATTTGCTATCCAGCTGGGAAAGAAAGCAAGTAGTAGACAATAAAGAAACTGTTCAAGGGAAGGAAGTTCAACCATCTCCTCCAAGAACAAGAGCCTCAAGAGCTAGGAAACAAACTATCCCGACAACACCATCGCCAGCCAAGAAGCATGATGCTTCACAATCAGATGAACGGCTCAATGTCTTACCAACACAAGCACCCCCAGCAAAACGAAGACGTCTTGTAAAGGCAGTATCCAGGCAAAACACGACTCCGTCTGGAGATGATGAAGACTCCCTGCCAATAGCCAAATTGGTCAGGAAGGTAAGAAAAGAACCTTTGAAGGTCGCTCCAGAGGATGATCAATCTTCATCCTCTCTGCTGAAGTATCTCCCATATGTTCCCACAATGTTTCATGAATATGTGGAAGACATTGTCGATGTAGTCGATGATGGAAACTGTGGCTTTCGCTGCATAGCACAATGGCTTGGAGTGAGTGAGGATGAATGGCCCGCTATTAGGACCGAAATGAGGGAAGAACTCAGAATCAACCACTCATTGCTTGCTGATGTAATGGAGTCTGAAAAAGATATGGAGAGAATAAAAGCGGCTCTGAACCTATCACCCGGAGAAGTGGCTTCATCCTCTAAGTGGTTCACCGTTCCTGACATGGGACTACTTGCTGCCTGCACATTCAAGATTATTCTGGTAACCCTAAGCCTGAAGGAATGTTGCACCTATATGCCACTAGTTGGCCCAGCCTACATTCCACCAATAATTGGAGTTATGTGCAACATTGATGATCATCACTGGGTCAGAGTAAAATTGAGAAGTGATTCTCCACTCCCTTATAGCACTCCATTATGGAGACCCAACTGTAAGAAAAGTGCTAAAAGATGGGGGAAGTATATTCATCCAAGAATTTTGAAGTTTAGGAAAATTGTTGATCCTGAATATGTTCAACAACCTAAGAGCCTTTCAAGCCAGTCTGATGATGCAGCCACCCTCAGCAAATATGGAACTTCAGAGAACCCTCAATCCCAGCAAGAAGCTCCGACAAGTCCAGTTTCACAACCAAACTCACCTCATTCCGAGAACCGATCACCAGACGACAATTTGCTCAACACAAATAAAGAAACCGCCACATGTGCAGTAAATAAGGAATCAGCAATTCATGAGGAACTTCGTCCAGTTGCAGCAGAAGAAGATACTATGAAAAAGAACACAAAGAAGCGGACCAAGTCAGAAGAATCAATGAAAAGACAGCCCAGGGAAAAGAGGCATAAGGGTGAAGCTGAATGCCTCAACGGTGATGTTGATGATCCTGAAATATCTCTAAATGAGATATTAACATCCCAACGGAAGGGCGCATCATCCACTACGTCCATTAAATCTTCCTCAAACATAGCAAGAGTCTTTCTTGCAAACATTCCCAGAAGGACTCGTCAGACGATATCCTCCTCTAACTTGCAGGTTCCTAGGATGCTGCCTATGGGAATGCGGCATATGGTCCACACTTGCTGATGAAATCTCTGGGGTACAACTTCTGTTTACAAGCTCGTCTTTGGGCACCTCCTGCTGTAGATGGTATGCAGATTGCATTTGCAACAAGGTCCAGGTATGATATCTTTCATCATGAGTGGGAATTGATTGTTCCTAAACCAGTTCACTTTGGCACCATCCCATTTGGGCTTATCCCTAACGTGAAAAGCATTGTAATTCAACATGGGTCATGGGTGCTTCTCCTATTGGTAGCCAAACAACAACCTGAACCTATGTCAGTAGCCACTGTTCCCTTCAACAATCACCCCTCATATACACCAGTTATTCCATTGCCTCAAACCATCACCATTCCACAAAACACACTTCATGGATCCACCGATTCAAAACAAAATCATCATCACCAATCTTCATCATTCCCTCCAGAGTGCGTCCAAAATGAAACCTCACCATCTACACCAGATGCTGAAGTTACCAATGCCCAACCTATTTCTTTTGCACTGCCAACCAGTGATGCTTCTCAAGAGGAGCAACTCCATAAGTCCAATATGGAAGATGGTCCAGCCAAAGCATCCTTTGATGCCAAAACTGCTGTAATGGAACTACAGGCTAAAATGGAAGAAGGCAACTCTAGAGCTGAGAAGAAAAGTGACGAGGTGTGCCAAAGGGCCTTTGATCGCATTGAAGCTGTGTCTGAAAGACTTGAGTGAAAAATTGCTGAAAGCTTTAAGAGCATGAAGGATCTGTTCAGGAGATACATGCAGCAACGACAGCTGCCACATTACTAATCTCTATCTCTTTATTTAATTTATACTGTTTTCGTTCTTATTCACTTAGCATTCTTAATCATTTATTGCCTGCTCACTTATTCATCTATTTTTGATAATGCCAAAGGGGGAGAAGATATAGGAAAAGGGACTAGGAGAAATAGTAGCAAATTTAGGGGGAGCAAAGGTAAGCTCACTTAGGCAAACGATCACTAGTCAAACACTATCTAGGACAATTCATTTAGGGGGAGCAAAGGTACGTAAACTCAAATAAGATAAATTCGTCCACCCAAAATATTAGCTGTTTTCACTCAAATAATATCACTTACAAAAGGGCAACTATATTTTTCTAGATGGAATACTCTGAAGAAAAATCAGCAAAACGCTTTATGAATAATTACATTCTTAAACGAATCTTTTCCAAAAGAAATTGTCATTATCAAAAAGGGGGAGATTGTTAGATCAAATAATTAAATGGATTATTATGTTTTGATAATTAACAATTTCTTTGCAATAACGTTAAAGATAAAAATTTCTAACATAGTGAAAATTATCATGTACAGGAATAACCATCTCTGAAAGGAATGAATAAACACCATTGCCTTATCAAGGAAATCAGCTTGCCAGAAGAGTTCGTCCGGTTCGTATAAATCAGTCTGATGGCGCTAGAAAGAAAGATGTTCAAAGTATAAGATTGTCTGATGAATCAAGAGAGATGAATCAACTAATGACCAGCGCTTCTTCTTACAACTACCTGATGGAAATCTTCTCACCTGAATCTACAAAGATCAAATGCAAAGACTGTATTGCTTTAAGGTGAAAGAGTATAACAATCTTGAAGAAACTTCGTCTGCCTTGAAACCTCTCTAGCATCATATAAAGGAGTTGTGGATCAAATCTCTCCGATGAAGAACTTCAGTGAAAGAAAGAATTCAGACAAGAATATTCTGTTTCTTAGAAAAGAACTGAATAAAGAAAAGTTCGTCCGCCAATCCAAATTACTTTGCAGCAGAACTTCAAGCATTGAATGGAGACTATGTCTACCAAGCTACAAAGAAAAATCCGTCCGCTCAAGGTAACAATTGCGCCAAAGGAACAGAGATCAAGAAATGTGGTTTTCGAGGACATCAGGATTATCGAAGTATTAAAGAATATATTTTTCTCATCTGGAGTAATTACTTTGTGGAATTAAAAGACTCCTACCTCGTCTACACATTTATTAACATACTGGCCGCAGCAGAAAGTAGGAAGGGACATAATCAAATACAATACCTCTTGGTCCCACTACATCTCTACTTTTCCTAAAATCAAGCTGACATCACGGAATCAACGGCAAGAATCTCTGCACATCGTACAATATCAACGGTCGAAATTCAAAGTTCTGATCAAGGCACGTGATGAGTATTAGCTGTCAAGCACTGGGGTAAAAGAGTCAAAGCAGCCCTCACCGCTGAAGTCTTACACGTTATATACGAAGAAACCAGCTCAAAGCTACTTGCTCAAGATGGAGCCAGACGACATCAACCCAGAAGTACTGATGATTTCCAAATCATATCTTATGCATGCAGAAAAGCCTCTGATCGTGACTTACGCCGGCTGAGAGATGCAGAATTAGCCGTTATGTGCTTTCCGGAGAGGAAGAAGCACTGCGGGCAGGTTTTCACTCCTACTGTGGAGAAAGTACGAAGACCTTCAATTGAAGATATATATAGAGAACCTTTCTCCCGCAGCAACTTGGCGACTAGAACTAAATTATACACACTTCAATCTAGTTCGTCCAAAGACCAAGGCAACCTTGGTCTTCAACTAAGGATACATCAAGTCATATCCCAACCTGAGTTGAGTTGCTTATGTGTGTGGACACTTCATAGAGTTTATCTCTCATTATATTCCACACACATAACTCAGAACAAGAGATCAACTTGCTTATGATCTCTCTGTTCTATAAACTTCATTTCCTCTACCCACTCTTATCAAGAAGTGATTATCGTAGAAAAGAAAAATCCTGAAAAAGGTGATAGGAGAAGTCCTGACAATACTTGTAAGGAGAAGTCCTAACAATACTTGTAAGGAGAAGTCCTAATAATACTTGTAAGGAGAAGTCCTTCGAATACTTGATAGGAGAAGTCCTTAGAATACTTGTTGGGAGAAGTCCCTGATAATACTTGTACTATTCAGTTGAAATAGTGAAAATCTTGGTGAAGCCAAGGACTGGACGTAGCCCTGTCGATTATGGGGGGTGAACCAGGATAAAAACTTCGTGTGCTTTACTTTCATACTTTTATCGCTTGCACATTACACTTTAGTTCATGCTTTCATAAATAAATTATTTTGAGAACATATTTGTGTCATATATGACATTAAAGTGTAAAATAAGTAACTTTTAATAGATGGTTATTAAACTAATATCTTCAAACGAAATCTTACAAAAATGGGTCACACAATTCAAACCCCCCCCCCCTTTCTTGTGTGTTTTCTGTACCTTCACTTCTTGGAGTCTACTCTCTTTTATTCTTGTGGTGTTCTACCTCTTTCCCTAATCCTCTCTCAAGAACCCTTGTGGTTAGCTTTATCGGTAAGTGATCGATCCTTTCTAAATTCTGAGTTTTGGTGATCAACCTCTCTTTCTTTCTAGGGAGTAACTAGTCGTGTTTCTACCTTTGTTTTCCACCAAGCTCGAGGTTCCTTGCATTCTTGGAGGCCTAGGGTCGTGCCATATACCTTCTAGATCAATTTTCTTAATAAGGTCGGAGGACAAGTTCATGCAAAGGAAGAGGAGGTAAGGGTAACTCAGTTCTAGATCGAGTCAGTGGTGTTTTACCTATGATTTTGTATTGGAGACTATTCTGTTTGTTTATGATGAAATTGTTGGTATTTGTGATACATGCTTGGATTTGAGAATTGATGATTATGATATGTTGTTGATGATGTTGTAAACTAGATTTTGGAAAATGGATAATTTACGTTGTACTATGAACTGTTGGTTCGTGTGTTGGTTGTTATGGGTTATGACATGTGCATTTGGAAGGATGATGAGATGGGGAATTGTCCCATGTGATCATACCTAGTGGATGAGTTTTGGAACGATGATGAGATGGTAATTTTTCCCATGTGATCATGCCTAAGGTAGATGAGATGGTAATTTGTCCGATGCGATCTATCTTGAATTCTGTGAGAGGTAATTTTCCCCCTTTTTAAAGTGTGTAGGCTAAACATCACTTTTCCATATAGAGAATCTATTCTGAAATTATCACCATATTCCTGTTTCACACTCCCTGCTGAAACAGCTCAGCATCTCGGATTGTTCGCTGTTGGAAGCAGTTGCCAACTATATATATAGCAGAACAGCTCCTTGATTCTGAAATGGTGTTTGGCGGAATCTGAGATATTTGAGGTAAAGTCATAACCTTCATACTTCACACTTCCCAGATCTTTCTGTAAGATGTTATGCTCCTCTACTTCCTTGTTCAGTCCAAACCTATGGAGTATTTAGTAAACATCATGGTGCTACACTAATTCAACAACTTTTAACAATATTGAAGTAAAAATTATGGAAGGCTATGAATCCATCCAAATGGTAAGAGAAATCATTTATTTCATTAAGCATGAACATGAATATGTTTGTTACAATAATTTTATTGAAGAAATACTTTAAATCCGTAGGGAAACTAATTTCTTCAAGGATCTGTCTTCAAAATTCTCATTTTCTTCTTCTTTTTCTTTTTCTGCATAACATGGTTCTTTTGCTATCTGTGCCAACCTGAAATGCACATTATTAAGCAAGAAAATATTAAATATATATTTGGTTTAATTTTTTTTTTGATAAGCCAAAATTGTATTAAAAGGGAGTACAAGGGGTACTCCAACCCTTAACACACAGAGAAAGAAAAGCAAATAAATAATGAAATCAAGCTAGTCACCAAAATGACATAGGAAGATGACAGAACATAAAATAGAGGAAACAACTAGTCCTCAAAATAAATTATCTTGCTGCCACCCTTGAGAAAAAACTACCCATAACAACTAAGTAGCTTTCAACCAAAAGAAAAGCTACTCATGAAGATGAAAACAGCCCAAGAAATTCAACCAGTGTCACCACCCATCTCCTGGCAGCCAATACCAACTAAACAGATTTTCACAGCATAGCCACCAATAAAAAATGCAGAATTTAGCAGAAACAATAGCAGTAAAAATCAGTGTAGATATTAGACAGCTCCTCCCACCATGCTTCTTATTCTATTCAGAACAAGATCTTTGACCAGCCATTTTTCCGATGATCCTTAGGCACCAATATTAGTGCAGCAGCAACAAAACTCCAGGGCATAGGCCTATGAAATAACCTCATCACAACAGCAGCATATCACAGGGAGTTAAGACCAAGCCTCCATCTTCACTTCAATATAGTCCCGATAGCAGAATATATGTCTTAATGTCACTAATATTGCCAACCCAAAAGTATAATTATTGGATCAATCTGCAGAAAGAAACATAGTAACAAGAATAGCGGCAAAACAAAAAACTCCTTTAGCTTGGTTCTTCCTTGATTCAATATAGTTGCCGAGGGATCATTTTCACTCCTCAGTCACAATATAAGAAAAACTCCTGCATCCTCCCTCCGTAAAACTCACCCTAAACATATGACCGAATACCTTTTCACAAAAATAGCAACTCCAACCGCATACAACAACAAACCACCCAACACTAGCAAAACACATACATCCAACAAACTCAAGCCATGGGTTACAGAGAAGCAATGCAGCAAAATGGATTCATGATCCATTCATATAATGAGAAATGAAATTTGTGGTAATTTGATCTACACCAAAGCCAAGTCTTGTACTGAATAATATCAACAGCTCTTTCAATTTCAATACTTCCTTCCTTAAAAATAACTTTGTTTCTCAAATTCCAAATGAAACCTACTGTGGCGACCCAAATTAACGCACGCACATTACCTGAGTTCTTGGTCCCTGCACAGTGTTGAAGGAAATGAGCATGACCTTCGTTCGGGATTGCTAATGATATGCCCAGCCAAGAGTATACCGCCATCCAAATACTCCAAGCAACCGGACAAGAGAAAAACAAATGCGAAGTAGATTCTTCTGACACGGAGCACAACGCGCAAGAAGAAGGGATACTAATACGTTACAATATTTAGCAATCTCACCTCAGCTTCTTTCTCTTTCTCTTCTGTGGTGAATCCGACGTGTTAATATTTGTAGATCCAATTGAGGAAGCACTCATTTCCAATGTGGACTCCGTTGCTTTGTCTGCTAAGTTGACTTCAGCTTCTTCCTTCTCAATCTGAATTCGTTTATATATTTCAAAAAGACTAATGTGATATACCTCGAAAATCCTTCACTCTTGTTGATGTCAAAATAACAACTGAGTTCAGAAGCTTTAGCTTCACTCTCTTTCATTTTTTTCTCAAATAGTGTAACATAATCATCCCATATTGTGACTTTGACACTGTTTCCTCTGTAAAAAATATAATTTTAATTGGAAAACATTTTCCCCCAACTTGGTCTATTTCCAAGTACATAATAAGTTGTAGTTATGACATTTGAAAGAGTTTTTGTTGTTTATGCTTGATATCTTTTTAATTGAAGAGTGATAGTATCAACTCGGCCTTGAGGAGTTGTTTTCTGTTTAATTGAACTTATATTGGTGATAACTCCAATAACATCCACCACTGAGGAGAATAAAACTATTATTTTATTTGAATCAAATTTGCTTACCTAATACTCCTTCCGTCCCAAAATATAAGGTCATGTTCAGACAATCACGCTTATTAACAAAACATGTAGTAAACTAATTAATATGTTGGTTTTGTTCTTTTCTATACAAATATTCCAAATTTACCCTTATTTAAAGTTAGTTGGGAATATGAAAGAAGTAATTAGTGAATGTAGTAATTAAAGTTTTGAAATTTAAAATATAATGAATGTAAGGGGTAAAAAAGGAAAAGCTTATTTTTTTTCCCTAAAATCCATAAGGGGTCTTATAATTTGGGACACCAAGTTTGTCTCTAAAAGGTCTTATAATTTGGGACGGAGGGAGTATAATATTAGACAACTTAGTAATATACTTATCAATTTTTTAAAACTTACCTGTCAGCACATCTTTGTCATATTGATTTGGCAAATCTTCAAAGTTCACAAATTCAAAAATGTGGGGAATTATGTTATCATCATATGCTATTTCCCTCACTGTTGTTGTAGCATAAAAATGTAACATCAAAGGATTTTTTTCAACCACAGCAAATTTTTCTTTATTCTTTGAGACCATAAAATCTGTGATTGCATATATCTTTCCTTCTTTAAAATATTCTTGAATCTGTGTGCAATATTGCTCCCTATAGAAGCATGTATGTAATTACTCTGAAAGTATTGAAACAATTACAAATCAAGAGTAAGAGTTAGAAATCAAGATAAGTAAGTCTAGTGGTAGTAAAAAGTTATAAGACAATAAAAAATAGAAACCTTCTCATCAATTAGAACCATGTCAGTGTTAATTAGTTTTATTTTTTTCCAATCATCTGCGGTGGATGATAGATCTCTAAGGAATGTGTTTCTTGTTGTCTCAAATCCGTGTGCCATTTTTTCCTCACAAGCTGGTAGAGTCTAAGATTTGTGTGTGAGTGATTTGTTTATATAGAGACATAGCATAATGCATGGTTTAATGTAATGCATTGCATTTTTTTTTAATTTAATATAGGTAGATGAATAGTCTCCAAATTGTTTTGTTTTTCTCTAAATTGTTTTATTGGGATTGCAGGGGAAAGCAAAAGGTCCATTTAAGATGGAGTTGAGTGTGCATCAGCACTAAAAGACAAAAGAATTTGCTATCAAGAGAGTTTTAGCTGGTATTATTATTGTTTTTGATTTCTGAATACAGTTACATTCTAGCCATTATGCCTTTGCTATTGGCATGGTATCATCAGCACTAAATTGTTTTGCATTTTGATTCAGAAAGTAACGTATTAACGTGCATTTTCATCAGCACTAAATTATTATTGTTTTGTATTAAACATTATGGTTGTAAATTTGACATTAAGGTTACAATTACACCCATCCTATTCCTATGGGATGAATCCAAAGGACCATTTTGTACTGCCACACAAAATAGGATTCTGCACTGTCCTTATTTATTGTTCTGCTTACGGTTACAGAAATTTCTATGGAATGATTCAGCTTTATTGGTTGTTTTTCAGAAATGAAGGTTACATAAATTGCTATTGAATGATTCAACTTTATTGGTTTATGTTTTTAACACTAAACTGAAGCCATTTTGTTATATATATTTTGTTCTACATCAATCTCAGTGCATTTAATACTTAGCTCAAGTGAGCTTTATTATATACTCTCTCCGTCCCAAATTATAGGGTCCTCTTCAGACAATCACGTCTATTAAGAAAACATGTAATAAGCTAATTAATATGTTGGTTTTGTTACTTTTTATACAAATCTTCCAAATATGCCTCTATTTAAAAAAATCTAAAAATTGTTAATGTAAGTATTGGATATACCAAAACATGGTTGGGAATATGAAAGAAGTAATTAGTAGAGGTGGTAATTAAAGTTTTGGAATTTAAAATATAATGAATGCAAGGGGTAAAAAAGGAAAAGTTTTTTTTTTTTCCTGAAATCTAGAAGGGTCTTATAATTTAGGACACCGAATTTGTCTCTAAAGGGTCTTATTATTTAGGACGTAGGGAGTAATATATATAAATTAGGTGAATAAAAAGGTAAAATAGGTTGCCTAGAAATAAAGAAACTTTCCCAGAAAGAAAAAATGCAAAGAGTAAGTTTCGGAGAGATAGAGAGCACACTGACTTTTGGTTCGGAGATGCATTTCGAACTAAATATCATTTCTATGTTCCAAACTCACTTTGGTTCCCCTCGGAAATTGTCACTTTAAGATTTTACATATATATTAAGAAATAACATCAATATTTTTATTTCTATCAAAATTACTACTTAATTTCCTATTATACTCTTATGTCTTTCTTAATTTTGACTCTTCAATTTTCCTATCATCATTAAATTAAGGGTACAATTGGTAAAATATAATCAATACTCTCTTGAAATTGTCAAAATGACAAATAGTAGTAACAAAAAACAGATCAAAATAGTAACAGTTATATAAGAAAGGGGGAGTACCTAAATTTCTTGACATCTACGTAAATCTAGTGCTATCTCTGAATTTCATGCAAAGTAACTTTTAGTCCTCTTTCTGGTTCTCCATGCTACTTGCAGACATCTTTCCCCTGTTTAGAGCCCATTGGGACACAGACTTATTGAAGTTTATCTACTAGAAAATGCACTAAGCTCCAATAAATGCTATTTGGTTTGCATTCAAAAAGACACATAATCCATTTCTCTAGATTTAACAACAACGATCATCTCTCATTTGCTGATTTCTTTCTCAGGTTCTTGGAGATTGCAGATGACCGAACTCTCCTTTGTTTTATCACTACAGCCTACTGTATTTGGGAGAGGAGGAATCAGATTGTCTTCCAGCAGCGGCGAACGCCCACACCACTTATGGTTGACTATGTGGCTTCTCTTCTTGGGGCTCCGGATTTGCGTGCAGTTCCCTGTCAGTCTACGGTGTTGCCGTCTAGTTGAACCCGGCCGCCTCGAGATGCTTTTAAGCTTAATTTTGATACAGCTCTTCGAGACTCGACTTTGGCTGGCTTTGGGATGGCGGTCTGGAACTTTGAGGGTGAGGTTCTCGCTTCGACGACCTCAGCTACTATCATGGACTCGTCCCCCATCATTGCTGAAGCTCTGTGTTTCCGTTGGGCGATCTCCACCGTTATTGACTTGGGTTTCAAAAGGATCATGTTCAAGACTGATTGTCTGAAGTTTTATGATCTTTGGCGTCGTCCGAAACCTGGGGGTTCTTATCTTTTTTCCATTATTAGGTATTGTCGTTCATTTTCTTGTCATTTTGATTTTCTGGATGTTTCTTTTGTTAGGCAGGGAGGTAACGCGATTGCGGACTCCCTTGCCAAATTATCATTCACTACCCTATCTTTTGTCGTCCGAAACCTGGGGGTTCTTATCTTTTTTCCATTATTAGGTATTGTCGTTCATTTTTTTGTCATTTTGATTTTCTGGATGTTTCTTTTGTTAGGCAGGGAGGTAACGCGATTGCGGACTCCCTTACCAAATTATCATTCACTACGCTATCTTTTGTCTGAGTTAAAGATGCTCCTCAAGATATTTTAGCTGCTTTGCAGCATGATGTAGTGACCTCTGGCCCTGTTCTTGATTAATATATCTATTCGGTTAAAAAAAACACAATGATAATAGCATACACATATAGGTCGTCAGGTTGACATTCAAATTCTTCAAGAACATATAAATCAATTTTAAAAACAAAATAAAATAATATCAATTTTTTACAAAAAAAAAGTGGGCAAATCTCAATTTAAACAATGCACGTTCAATATGGGTAGAGACACCATTACACATATTACCACAAAAATCCAAAGTCTAGAGTTAGTAACCATTATTTGGAAAAGGGTGACATGCAAAATTGCAACTGAAGTGTTGTGCACCCATTTCAAAGTCTAGCTTATGTCCGGCTCACTATTTACTAAACTCTACCAACCTTGTTGCCCAAATTCTTTGATCATTAGATACATCAGCCAACACATATTCGATCTCCAAATGCCATGCAAAATAACTTCTCACATCCTCTTTCTGGTCCTGCATATTGTCATATGTCATCCCTCCCTAATAATCACAAACATAATTTAGTATACATATTGGCAAGACATTCAAATTATTGTTCAATGACATCCGTCATTTAAAGAATAAAACAAGTGAAACAATATAGGCATTTTACAGAAGTGTACTACGAAATCTCAATTACAGACAATTTACAATCAAACATGGCTATGAAGTCAATTACATATAAAAGGAACAAAATTGGAATGGTACATTATACTAAAAATGGCTCTCCTTATGTAAGATTTCTTGTAAGTCAATAAACAAGAAACATAATCATTACTAAAATGTCACAAAAATGTCCTAAGTTTCATACCGATAGGCAACCATGAATAAGTCATATAAAACACTAGTGATAAACCTTTACCGATGTTTACAGCAATCATTGACCTTGGGATAGAGCTTTAGTCATTCTAAGGTCGATGCATGCCAGAAGAGACAACAAGGATTTGTAATTATATTTCCAAATGACTTACTATTAAAGTCTTACATTGACTAGAGATATGACGAAGTCTTTATAAATGGTAGGGATATCCTCACCCATAAACTAGCTTTTACTCTTTTAGGATAGTTAGGTCCATACCTGAATTCAAGAATGGTATCAAGTCTATCCAAGATCCATCTTCAGTCATCCACAGATGTTCAGTTCTGCAAACTTCTCCAGAGGTTCATCCTGGACATGAAAGAGATGTGTTAAGGTCCACGTTGACTCCAGATGTGGTCAGAGAAGTCCTTATAAATGGTAGGCTAATCTTCAATTCTTCACCTCTAAGTTAACTTTTGGGGTAAAGTTAGGTACTTAATGCCATACATGAATTTTAAGACCTATCAGTGAGGACCAGCAACAAGAACAAAACCCAAAATCAATTGAGCAAGCCCAATATGTTTTGCAAAAATTTCACTTACCCAACCCAAAACTACTTGAAAAACTCATGATAGTTCTGGTTAGGGGCTGCATATATTTTATGGGGTTTTTATTATTTTTAGAAAAATCAAAAAAATCAAAATAGGGAAGACCTTTAGATTCTATATATATTTACACATCTTTAAATTTTTAAAAAATATTAATATAAAATTAAAATATATAAAAGTGGACAAATATAAAAGTGTATAATGTTTTATAACACATCAAAGTAATCACATTCGTTAAGAAAGAAAGGGTTAAGTTAGTCCCAATCTAATTCTCAATTCTAGTAGCATTAGATACTATCTCTCCTCTCTTTTCAGTCTTTTGTATC
This sequence comes from Acmispon strigosus, assembly GCA_030819835.1. Classification (NCBI taxonomy): domain Eukaryota; kingdom Viridiplantae; phylum Streptophyta; class Magnoliopsida; order Fabales; family Fabaceae; genus Acmispon; species Acmispon strigosus. The sequence goes on along the minus strand of JAUAMA010000001.1, from coordinate 3,268,069 downwards.
CTTTTCCCATATTTTCAACATGATACGTTAGAGCCTAATAAATAGTATATTTAAAGGGAGATTATTAGCAGCCATATTAAAATGATGATTAATGAGCTGATTTCATGTTAATGGTAGTGGAAATTAAACTAGTGTAAATGAAGAGTCACTTATGTTAATTGTCTTTGATGATAGTGGAAGCACTTAGTGCTTAGTGGATTATTTAGTTATGCATTAAGTACCTAATAGCGGTAACTCTTTGATAGGTGTAACCATCACTACTTGTGCTATTTATACTCATGTGAATGAGTTGAAAATTAAAACAAGAGAAATACATGAATATTCAGCCCCTTATCTTTGAGTGTGTTAGTGTAAATTACGACCTCTAAAATACCACCAACAGAGTGGTACCAGAGCTGTAATCCTTGCAGCAAAAACAACAAAAAATGGCTTCCACAAGCAACTCTTCGACAGTTTATAGCAATGTTCAAGTTCCTTTGTTTGAAGGAGAGAATTATGATTTTTGGACTGTTAAAATGGAGACTCTATTCACCTCTATGGATGTCTTGGAGTTAGTCCAAAAGGGGTATGAAGAACCAACACCTTCAACAAATGGAAAAGCTGCAGAATCAGCCCAACAACCTAAAGAATTGAAGAAGATGAAGAAGAAGAAGAAGAAGAAGAAGAAGATAACAGATGCTGGAGTTCTCGGGATGATTTAAAGAGGAGTCTCTCTATCCATTTTCCCAAGGATTATGAGAGCAAAAACATCAAAGGAAGCATGAGATATTCTACAACAAGAGTTTGAAGGAGACTCAAAGGTGAGAATTGTGAAACTTCAATCTCTTAAGAGAGATTATGAAAATGAAAGAATGAAGGAGAATGAGAGTTTGAATGAATACCTTAATAGACTCTCTGAATAGGTGAATCAAATGAAGTCACATGGAGATACAATAGATGATCGCGGAATTGTTGATAAATTCTGATCAGTTTGACAGAAAAATTTGATCCTATGGTGGCTGTTATAGAAGAAACTAAGGACCTATCAACTATGACTATTCAAGGGTTGATGAGGTCTTTGAGATCCTATGAGCAAAGGTTGTTACGGCGCTCTGAAAAATCAGTTGAGAGTGCTTTTCAATCTAAACTCAACATTCAGCCCAATAATGGTGAAAATATGCCCCCAAAACAAAATATAGGTGAGTCTTCTAGAGGTGGCAGATTAGGAAGAGGCAGAGGTAGAGGAAGAAACTCACGAGAAAGAGGAAGAGGAAGAGGCACCAATGGCGGACGATGGCATGAAAGAGCATCAAATAAATGGTGCAGAATTTGTAAGAGCAACACTCATGAAGAGAAGGATTGCTGGAACAAGGGCAAACCACAATGTCACAACTGCAAGAGATTCGGGCACATTCAAAAAGATTGTCGTTTTGGCAATCAGCAGCATGCTTCATTTGCAGAAGGAGAAAATAATGAAGGTAACTTGTTCTTTGCTTGTCAAAAAACATTTCAAGAAGATAAAAATGTGTGGTATTTGGACAGTGGTTGTAGCAATCATATGACAGAAAAGAAAGAAGCTTTTATCAACATTGATTCTTCATTTAGCTCAAAAGTTAAATTGGGTAATGGAGAACATGTTGAAGTAAAAGGCAAAGGAAGCATTGGAGTTAAAACAAAGCAAGGAAGCAAAGTCATTCATGACACTCTTTATGTGCTGGAGTTAGATGAGAACTTGCTGAGCATTGGACAGCTTTTGGAGCATGGCTATTCTCTAGATTTTGAGAATCGAGAGTGCAGAATTTTTTATTCAAAGAAAAGAAATGTTGCTGTTGTAAAAATGACCAGCAATAGAAGCTTTCCACTCTCTTAATTATGAGAAAAATTTCAGCATGATGGCTACAGAAGATAATGACTCTTGTTTGTGGCACAAGAGACTTGGGCACTTGAACTACAATAGTCTCAAGTTGCTTTCTCAAAAGAAGATGATGTATGGGTTGCCAACAATTGAAGAAAAATCTGGTGTGTGTGAAGGATGTATGCTTGGCAAACACCACCGCAACAATTTCCAAAGGAAAGAGCATGGAGAGCCAAACAAGTGCTGGAACTTGTACACACAGATGTGTGTGGCCCAATGAATACTTTGTCTCATGCCAAAAACAGGTACTTTATCTTGTTTACTGATGATTTTACCCGCATGACATGGGTATATTTTATGAGACAAATATGAAGTTTTTGTAATTTTTAAGAAGTTTAAAGCTTTTGTTGAGAAACAAAATGGCAGGTTTATAAAAATATTGAGAAGTGACAGGGTGAAGGAGTACACCTCAAATGAATTTCACAAATTTTGTGAAAATGAAGATGTTGAAAGACAACTCACTGTTGGCTATACACCTCAGCAAAATGGTGTATCTGAAAGAAAAAATCAAACCGTGATGATGATGGCGAAGTCTATGCTATTTGAGAAAGGTTTGCCTAAAACCTTTTGGTCGAGACTGTTAATACTGCTGTGTATTTGCTGAATAGATGTCCAACAAAGGCTGTATGGAATAAGACTCCATTTGAAGCTTGGAGTGGAAGAACACCTTCAGTGAACCACCTTAAAGTTTTTGGGTATGTTTGCTATGCTCAAATTCCTAAACAAAAGAGGACAAAGCTGAAAGAAACAAGTGAGAGATGTATCTTTATTGACTATAGTTCCATGTCAAAGGGCTATAGACTTTACAACTTGAAGACAAACCAGGTGATCATTAGCCGGGATGTTGTATTTGATGAGAAGGCTTCTTGGAATTGGGAAGAAGACAATAGAGGAGAAAACAGTCCCTACAACTTTATTACAACAAAATTCAACACTAGAAATGAGCAACCAGCCCCATCCTCTCCAAGTTCACCATGTTCAAGTTCATCATCTCCTAGCTCAACTCCAATAAAATTGAAGGATTTGAGTGATATTTATACAAGGTGCAACTATTGTGTCGTGGAACCAGAAAATTTTGATCAAGCAATCATAGAAGATGTCTGGAGGAAGGCGATGCAAGAAATAGATGCAATTGAAAAGAACAAAACATGACAGCTAGTTGAGAAACCAAATGATAAAGAAGCTATTGGAGTAAAATGAGTGTACAAATTAAAGCATAATCCAGATGGTTCAATCCAAAGAGCCAAGGCCAGATTAGTGGTCAAAGGCTATGCACAACAACCTAGAATTGACTACAGTGAGACTTTTGCTCCGGTTGCACGTTTGGACACCGTGAGAGCAATCATTACGTTAGCAGCTCAAAAAGGTTGGAATTTATACCAACTTGATGTGAAGTCAGCTTTCTGGAATGGAGAATTAAAAAAAGAGGTCTATGTGCAGCAACATCAAGGCTTTGTGACTAAAGACCAAGAGGAAAAAGTCTACGGGTTGAAGAAAGCTCTCTATGGGTTGAAACAAGCTCCTAAAGCATGGTATAGTGAAATTGACAGTTACTTCATTCAGCAAGGATTTTAAAGAAGTCAAATCAAAGCGAGCCTACCTTGTATGTGAAGCATCAAGGTAAAGATGATATCCTTCTTGTTGCTCTTTATGTTGATGATTTGGTGTATACGGGTAACAACAAGAAAATGGTTGAAAACTTTAAAATAGAAATGATGAAAAAATATGAGATGAGTGATCTTGGCTTGCTGCATCATTTTCTTAGTATTGAGGTTTACTAAGATGAATATGGAGTTTTTATTTGTCAAAAGAGGTATGCTGAAAATATTTTGAAGAAGTTTGGCATGTATGGCTGCAAACCTAGTGATATTCCTTTAGTGGAGGATGAAAAATTAAAGAAGGAAGATGGTGGAAGATTAGTAGATGCAAGCATGTATAGAAGTTTGGTTGGAAGCTTGTTTTATCTTACAGCTTCAAGGTCTGATTTAATGTTTGTTGCTAGTTTACTCTCAAGATTCATGAGTAAACCAAGTCATTTACATCTTGGGGCAGCAAAAAGAGTTCTAAGGTATTGCATGGGAACCACGGAGTATGGAATCAGATTTGAGAAGAATTCTAAGTTTGAAGCTAAAGGCTATTGTGATAGTGATTGGGCTGGAAGTGCTGATGATATAAAGAGTACTTCAGGTTATGTATTCAACCACAGTGGCGCAATCTTCAGCAGAAGTTGAGTATTTAGCAACTGGTTTGGCTACACAACAAGCACTTTGGTTGAGAAGAATATTAGAAGACATTGGAGAGAAGCAAGAGGGAAGTCTCCAGCTTCATTGTGACAACAAATCAGCCATTGCCATGGCGAAGAATCCTGTTTTCATAGCCGGACCATGAACATTAACATAAAGCATCACTTCATTCGAAGTGTGATTGAAAAAGGAGATGTGCAGTTGGTTTTCTGCAGTTCACAAGAGCAGCTTGCAGACATTTTCACTAAAGGACGACCAAGAGGGAGATTTCAGCAACTTAGAGAAGCAGTGAGAGTTAAAGAGCAGCACATTAAGGGGGAGTATGTTGATTAATGTGCTGATTTCATGTTAGTGGTAGTGGAAATTAAACTAGTGTAAGTGAAGAGTCACTTATGTTAATTGTCTTTGATGATAGTGGAAGCACTTAGTGCTTAGTGGAGTATTTAGTTGTGCATTAAGTACCTAGTAGTGGTGACTCTTTAATAGTTATAACCATCACTACTTATGCTATTTATACTCATGTGTATGAGTTGAAAATTAGAACAAGAGAAATACATGAATATTCAGCCCCTTATCTTTAAGTGTTAGTATAAATTACCACCTCTAGAATACCACCAACATAAAAAAATCAGGAAAATGTAACTTCACTAGAATGGCTATGCACTACTACTTTGTTTGACAAAATCTGAAAGGCATCATAGAATTTGTACCAGATTGTTTTGTCCAGTCAAAGCTTGCAATATTTTAACCACCCATATTTCATCTTCTATTGCAATTTCCATGTTCTTTGGCATAAAAAAAAAATAGTGAAAATGATGGCATAGTTTCAATCTTCTAATCATTCCATCTCTGATTTAAATATAGAGTTTAAAGATGTGAAGAATAAAATACTATGCTTGTGCAAAAAGTGGAATTGATAAATCTCCAAGTTAATAATAACAGTGTAGAAAATGACAATAGTATGCTTGGCAGCTAGAAATTTTAATATGTCCAAGAAATAAAGGAGCAATGAAGGGTTAAAAAGAAAACATCATTCAGAAGATTCTTTTGACTAGATAAATAATCAAGCTAGTCAAAGGCAAGAAAGCAGGAGTTTGACTTCCATGCTTTAAAATTCAAAACCTAAGAAGAAAATCAAGAACATGAGTCATATTAACGAAAAATTTGAGGTGAATCCATCTTCCTCTCCAAAGTAGGAGCCCTTATATCCTTCATTCCTACCTTACCACCAGAACAAAATAAAAATAAAAAGCCAAAGGCATCTGATATTCCTTAAGTTTTAGGTAAATTGTTGATAAAAACTTTAGTTGAATTTATGGCCAACAGTATGAATTGGGGACACGAACTCCAACGTATAGCAGTCATTTAAGCATCATAAATAAATAGTTCTATCATTGAATTTGCAAACCTGATCTAACATCCAGGCTTTCCCTTGAATTTGCAATCAAATGCCCCATTGTCTGCACAAAATAATTGATGCATGTAAAATATACAAGGAGGGGAGGGGGGGGGGGGGGGGGGGGGGGAGGAATGTTCAGGGTGACCTTTAACACAACCTATTGACAACCATAAAACCCATCGCTCTCTGCCTAGGTCTTACCCTACCTCCTATGGGTTATTAACTAAAATAAAAGTCAGAAGACAAACAATTTGCAGTATCAGATATCTGTAGTGTTGCAAGCATGGTGAGATTCAAATTTTATCATTCATTTGCAATAATAAATGGCAGATCATGGCAGATAATACTCTCTCAATTTCAGCAACACTCATTCAAATTTATTGAAATTCATAGATCATAAAACATGATTCCCAACAACTTGAAAGTAAATTAGCAACTATGAGAAGACCTTGTGATTTAACAACCACAAAGAAAAAATGTCTACTTATGATTGCAAGCAAGTTACTTCATTCTTGACAATTTAAAAACTCAAAGGTGACATTTGGTTCATCAGAATGACATTCGAAATAGAATTATCAATCATTCTGACATGTTAGGTGTGACTAAGATAGAAATAACTTTTCCATGGCGTACCTAATGTTAGTGTAGTAAAATTAAATCAATAACATAAAGTAAATTTAAAAAAACTACACATTGACTAGAAATACCTCATAAGTAAATCTTGTATTACGGATTTCTAAAGGAGAGAAGATAGATAGAAGATAAGGGAGATGATTAACCTGGTAAAGAAGGAGGTCTTTGATAGTTATAGTGTTCCAGGTAAACAATTGATAAATTGCTTTCCTAGCAAGGGAGAACTTTCCACATTGCAAGTCTCCAAGACTCATGCTAGATGTAAGCTGGAAGAGTCAGCTCAATGTTTATGGTAACAGAGTTCAAAAGGAAAAACAAAAGATATTAGGCACTTTCTGGAGCATATGAATACTTTCCACCATCAGGTAACAGTCCATCCTTGGCCATTTCAGTTAGCACATTCAAAACAGCATCCATGTTACCTTCTTTGAAGTTAATTTCAACAAGTGCTTTAGGTAGCTCAGAATCATTAAGAGTACAGCTCCTCAATATGTTTTGAATTACCCAACTTAGCTCATCATTCATTCCTTCCTTAGATAAAGCTTTAATAAGTGCAATTACAGTCACCATATGAGAAACAAAACCACAATGCACCATCTCCATGTACATATTGTATGCCTTACGAACATTACCACATCTACAATGTCCATGAATTATTAAATTATAAACTGCTCCATCAGGCTTATAATCCCTCTGAAGCATTGTGTTAAAAACTCTGTCTGCTTCATTCATTAAACCCTTCATGCAGAAACCTTTGACAAGCCCTACCACACTCTTAAATTCATTATCTCTGCAGTTCTCTATGAGAGTATCAAATGTTACATCAGTGGGTATAGACTCATCATAAAACAACTTCAGTAGAAGCTTCTTAGCTTCTCTTGTCCTAGCTTTCTTATTAAGCCCATTAATAAGCACACTATATGTAACTAAATCAGGCAAAAAACCCTTCTGTATCATTTCATCATGCAAATGAAGAGCCTTACTCAATTCACCTTCAACACAATGAGCATTCATCAAACTGGTATAAGTAACCTCATCCGGTGATAGGCCCCCGCGGATCATCTCTCGGAAGAGATCAAAAGCTTCCGGCAGTCTTCGCTGCTGGCACAGGCCTTGTATAAGCGATGAATACGTCACAGCATCAAGCAAGATGCCTTTTTCAACCATCTCCACCTTCATTTCAAATGCCTTCCCCAGCTCCCTGTTTCGGCAAAACCCAGATATAACAGTGCTATAACTAACAACATCAGGAGACAAACCCCTCTCAGCCATGCCCCTCAAAATGCCCACAGCCTCCTCAACCCTCCCCAAAAAGCAATATCCATGAACAAGCGCGTTGTAAGTAACAACAGACGGCGAAAACCCACTAACAATCATCTCACTCAAGACCTTATAAGCCTCATTCATCAACCCCTGCTGGCAGAACCCATCAATCAGAGTCGTGTAAGTCCTCTCATTGGGACTCAGCCCCCTCACACGCATCTGACCCAAAAGCTCCGCAGCACGACTCAGATTCTTCACCTTACACATGCCACTGATCAAGGTGGTGTAAGTAACAACGTTGGGAGACAACCCCTTACCAGCCATCTCATGAAGAAGCACAAGCCCCTGGTGGAAATTCCCTTCTTTACAAAACCCATTCACAAGCGTGTTGTAAGTGACACAATCAGGTTTCAACCCCTTCCGATTCATCTCCTCAAGCACCTCCTGAGCCTCTCTCATCCTCCCTTCCCCGCACAATCCGTTAAGAACCGAATTGAACGAAATCAAATTCGGCTCCACCCCCTTCTCAGTCATTGCTTTCAACAAACCAAACGCTTCCCCCACCTTCTTCTCCTTGCAACTCGCCGCTATCATCGTGTTGTAAGTAACAACATTGGGCGAACACCCTTTCCCCTCCATCTCGCGCATGAGCACGAATCCCGATTCTAATTTCCCGGCGGCGGTGAAGCCGCGGATCATGACGTTGTAAGTGTAAACATTCGGCGACACGCCGTTCCGGACCATGTCGCGGAAGACGCACTCGGCGTCGCGGATGGAGACTCGATGCCTCAAGATTGAATCGAGGATTGAATTGTACGACAAGACGCCGGGGGAGAAGCCGTGGCGGAGGGCGAGGTCGACGGTATGCAGGGCCCTATCGACGAGGTTGATTCGGGAGTAGGATTTGATTACCAGGTCGAAGACGGCGGAGGAGGAGCGGCATTCGTGGTATGTGTCTTTGAGGAGGTAGAAAACGACGGCGCCGGTGGTGTCGTTTAGGTCTCCGGCGAGGTCTTCAGCGAGGGACTGTGCGGTTTTGAAGAGGTGGAAGCGGGTGAGGAGGTGGAGGGCGAGGGACTTGCATTGGGGGGTGAAGAAAGCATGGGGTTGGGCCCACCTGAGGAAGTTGAGGAGGGTGGCGGGTTGGTTGAGTTGGGAGCTGAGGAGGACGTGGGAGGCTGCTTCAGGGGTGAAGTGAGGGGTTAGTGACGGAAGGTTTTGAGGGTGGCGTTTTAGGTATGTGATTGCTTTCTCCGCTAGGAGGGTGTCGGTGGATGAAACACGGTGATGGCGGAGGAGCTTCATTGGGTTAGGATTCCGATGCAACAGGCTCCTTTCCAGCGGCTGACTAGCGTGAATTTAAAACATAATCAAATTTGCCCCATTTGTGAACAACGAAAGGGGCATTATTTTTAATGCCACCCTTTTTAATACTGATGCCATCCCTTTTTTTATTCCAAAAATAACCCTGTGGTAAAAATTAATAAAATATTACCTTTTTAATACTTACACTTTTCCCCACCCCTCTTCTCATTTCATCTTCTCCGCCGCGTCACGCCACGCTAGAGTCGTTGAAGCTCCGGCCACCATCAATTTCTTCTTCTTCATCATCAAACAAATACCTACGCCACAAATCCAACAACACAACACTAGGTCCAAAAAAAAACCCATAAAGGAAAAGCATAAATCCCCAAAATAGAGAAGAAAAAGCATAAATCCCCAATACACCACAAATCCAATAACACAACACCAGAAGAAGTCGAACCCTCAAACCTCCCATTGAACCCCAACCGTCCCTGCAATCGAGAAGAAACAGAGAAGATGATATCGTAGTAGTAACCTCTGCAATCGAAGCCATCGACCATGAAACCCTAGAGGAAAATCGAGGCAAAGCTCTTGGGTGAGGACACGGTGAGGCACCGACGGGGCGCAGAGCAGAGCTACCATGGTGATGGCAGAGGCGAGCACGATTGAGCGGAGGAACACGCGCCTCCCTCCGCTGTGCCTGCGTCGTCGTTTCCAACACCTTGGTGCACCACCACCGCCGCTCGTGACTCCCTTCTCCGCCAACGCCGCCGCTCTCGTCTCCCTTCGCTGCCAACACCGCCGCTCTCGTCTCCCTTCGCTGCCAACACCGCCGCTTTCGTTACTGTGTGATAACACTAGTGCTATTAATATAACTAAAAACCCTGTTTTCAAGAACTAAACATATTGAAATCAAGCACCATTTCATTCGTGATCATGTAGCTAAGGGCAATATTGACATTTCATATATACACACTGATGATCAATTAGCTGATATATTCACAAAACCCCTTATTGAAAATAGGTTCACCTTCCTTAGAGAACGAATTGGCATGTTTCCTGCTTTATAATACACTTGCTTACACTAACATTACCTTGCAGGTGCAGACGAACACAGACTTGCACACATCTACATTAGTGATCGTCCGGCAACACTAAGAAGTCTTGACCAATAATAGTTATTATTTGACCATTTTTTTACTTAAGCATTTAGTGATGAACAGTTGGGTCATTTCAAATGAATTACTTCTTAAGAACGCATTAAATATTGTTGATACACATTCATCTCTCCTCATTTAATGCCTCTGCTATTTCTCTTTCCTCTCACATCAACTTTATTATTCATCATTACATTGTCAAAATCAAGAAAAACTTTTCACTTCCCATGAAAGAAAATGAAGAGGTTTCTAATATTACATCTGGTTGCATTCATAAACCATTCGCATTCTCCCTAAACGTATTATCTTCATCCATATTTATTCTTGCCTACGCACTAACTCCTGTTGCAAAAAGTATGGCACCCAAAAGACAAGGCATAAAGAGACACGTAAAGATTCAAGAACCTCTCAACAAAGTCGAACAACAGATTGTTGAGCTCCAAAACAAGCACATCATTCAAAATCGCAAGGAGAAAGTGTCCAGAATTGGTCCTGTGAAGATTGAAAACCTTGGCGATAGAGAGCTTGTCACTCCCCGATATCTTGACCTGAAGTTGTATCAACACGTAAAGGTCGTAGGTCTGGACATGGTTTTACCTCAGGACTGGGGAAGCTTGTTCAATACTTCAAAAACTCCAGCACTCTCTCCTCTTGTAAAGGAATTCTATGACCGTGCCATCAAGCTAAACACCAACCACATCCGAACACGACGTTTGCGGCAAGTTGTAGATGTTCAGTCTGGAGGCGTCTCTGCTGTGTTAGGCATCCCTTTTGAAGGAGTTCGATACAACTCCTCGTGGGAAGCTTCTGAAAGTAACCCTTTCACTATTTGGAAGGAAGTGCCCAAGGGTCCTGGGTCACACTGCCTAAAGAATCTCGTTGAGGAATGTGTCTTGCCACACGCCATTCTTAGCAAGATTGTGTTACCAAAAGAAGGCTCCCATGACGTGGTCAACAAGATCTCTCAATGGACTCTTTTTCAAATGCAACATCATCGGAAAATAAATCTGTCTGACCTTATCATCTAGTACATGCTTCAAACTCTGGAAAACTCCAACACGAATCTTCCATATGGCTCACTAATAACAACTATAATGCGCCAGAAGAAGTTGCTTCCTACAGAAAAGGAAAAAAATGAGTTCATTGCACGTAACTTCATATCCGCCACTCCTATCAAGTTTGGAGATGTCCGACGCATGCGACTCAATGTCGATATCTCTGCTGTTCCTGAAGAACTTTTAAGCACCTGGGCAAAGAAGAACAAGACTAAAGGTGTGCTTCCATCATCCAAAGCTTCAACCGTGAGGAAACCATGAGCAAAGAGGGTTCTTCCCGAATCAATATTGTCTGGCACTTGCCCTACCACTTCTACAGTGGTCCCAGACATCAAGCGTCGTCGATTGGTTAGAGGTCCTCATCTGGTTCTAGATACAATTCACCAGACTGTTTCCACAATCACGTTGTCTACTGAGGAAGCTTTGCCTATGTATACTACTTCTAAACCTCCTCCAGCGGCCGTGAATACAACCACTGAACTGATTTCAGATGCCCATGCATACTATCTGAAGTTCATGCCCCCACTTTTCCATAAATATATTGCAGATGTCTTCGATGTCAAAGATGATGGAAACTGTGGATTCAGATGTATTGCTCAGTGGCTGGGCCATCCTCAAGAATACTAGTCAGAGGTTCGCACACGTTTGATCCACGAACTTCTCTCCAACAGGGTGCTTCATTCTCGAACATTCAGTTCCGATGAGGATGTAGAACTTGTTCGTATGTCCCTCACATCGGCTGCTGGTGAACCTGCCTATGAACCCAAATGGTTTTCGGTTCCAGACATGGGGTTACTTGCTGCAACTGCTTTCCGCATCATTCTGGTTACGTTAGCACCAAACCAGTGCTGCACGTACTTACCCCTTTTAGGTCCTGTTACTGAAGCACCTACTATTGCAGTATTGGGCAATATCAATAACAGGCACTGGGTTCGAGTAAAGCTCACTAACCATTCACCCTTGCCAACCATATCCCCTCAATGGAAGCATCACTGCTCTGCCGATGCTCGTGCTTGGGAAACTACTCTTCAGTCAAGAATTTTACATTTCAAAGGATTGTTGCAAGGCGAGGCCGAGAAATTTCTAGACACTCTGTTTGAAGTTCCAAAAGTTATTCATCACATTGTTCTTGATGATGATTCTGAAGAAGAACGTGTCACCATTTCTCTTCAGCATCTTATTTCCTCTTCATCTCCTGTTGTGCCTGTAAATGCAGATATAACTGCTTCCTCAGCCCTAGAATCAGAAGTTTTGGTTGCCCCTTCACCTGCTGCAATGCCATTTCTGAAGAATCCAGATGCATCTTCATCTGAAGCATCTACATTTGAGAAAGGTCAACTTGACTCAGCCATTCCTGATGATCTACTCCATGCACTGGCAAGCATTCAGCTACATGATGCAAGTGCTCCTACTAATCCTTGTTTCCGTCCGGCTGAGAGTCTTGGTCAATGTTTTTCATAGATTTCGAGACTGGCAGATGCCCCAATTAATAACAATATTAATGCATCTCATCTGTTACCAATTGCAACCACCATTTCCTCAAGTAGTATTTCTTTCCCTAAGGATCTAGATCTCGGTCTTATGCCAGATCTTCCTGCTCACTTCATTCGCATGCCACTTCCACCTTTTCACTCTCTACAACCACCAGTCAAGATGGTCAAGCCCAACTCCTTTACTGCCTCAGCTGGCCACTACTCTCCTTCCAATAGCAAGATCTCCTTCATGCCCATATTTTCTCGCAGATCTCGATCCGCTTTCGCAAATCTATCACGAAGGCGCAAACATTCGCAGACTGCACAAAATGAGCATATGCTTCCAGATGTGTACATGTAGGTTCTTGGATTGCCTTTTTTCTTTCATGCAGGTTTATGGGTCCCAACTGGATGCCAAGATCTAGAGATTGTTCAGACCCTGGGTCATTGCACTATGTTCTTCCACTTTGATTAGAAACTGACAATTTCTGGAATTACTCATGTGGCCTACATTCCTCTCTTTCTGGCTGGCCGAGTGGATCCCTTGGTGCTGGACTTCAAAACCTGGAAACTGGTTCTTCTTCCAGCTCTTCCCAAGGTGATGAAGGTATATGGTTTTATTTGGCCTTGCGCCCATCCTTCACCTCTGATACCTACTGTGGCACCCTTCACTCCAATTCTGCCTTCTACTGTTTACCTTGTTGTTCCTGGGGGAGCAAAGAAAACGAGAATTGAAAAATTCACGATTTATTCCCAAATCCTTTCAAGACTTCTTATAAGTTCTTAAAACCTTTTTCTCGAAAGAAATTGTCATTATCAAAAAGGGGAAGATTGTTAGAATCAAATAATTTAATGAATTATTGTATTTTGATGAATAACAATTTCGTTAAGTCTTAATTTTATTGAAAATAGAATTCCTAACTTCTCAATGCTTTCACACTCAGGAATATCTATTTACTCGAGGAAAAATTGCATGGACCCTTACAAAGCATTATCAAAAGCAGGTATTCAAGTAGAGAAAAGAGGAACAATCCGTCCGGCTACATCTCTCGAAAATCAGTCCGCCCAGTTGAGAACGTTTGCCTCAGTGAGTTCGTCCGACTATGATGAACGTCTGGTCACTTAATCATTGGGTGTACCTGACTGCCCATCTGAAGGAAAGTGCGCCTGAAATCTGCCAGAGAGTTTGTTTGACAACAACAATATTTTGGAGTTCGTGCATGAGAAAACCCGAAGGAGATCGTTTGTCCAACCTAGGCTTAGCTGTCAAGCACTATTTGTCTCTTCAGAGCATTTTATGGCGAAAAGGACATAATCAATACTTTATTCCTCATTAATTCAAATTCGCTGATATTCCTTAAATCAAGCTACTTTTACGGAATCAGCGGCGAGACTTTCTGATCATCGTATATCGTCAACGTTCAAATTCGAATCTTCTGTTCAGATCATTAATGGCTACCTTAGCTGAAATGCATGAGCATTAAATGCAGAAATTAAAACTCAAGGTAGAATGCCTTGAAGAGCTAGACGATGACAACCTCCGCCATTGAAGATGCATTAAATGCATGGCAGATTGCATTCAAGAGGGTTGTAACTTGGCCAAAGGGTTGAACAATTCAAGGTGTGGATTTCAAGAACTTGGCAACTCTATTGGCTTGACTCAGAATCTGTTGTTAAGTGATTTTTGTGACTAAGAGCTTCAACAATTTAAACACATAGGTTCTCTCAATTTTTCTTCTCTTTTTTTGAACAAAATAGTGGAATGCATGGGATGAATGAATTGAATTTTACACCCCTTATACTCTTTCTCACCCCACCACTTCATTATTTTTTCTTTCTCTTTTTTTTCATAAGGCACATACCTTATTTGTTTTTATTATTATTTCTTTTTTAGAGAGAAACCCAACATACATAGCTCTTGCAATTTCAGCTTATGAATCACACTAACAACTTAAAGTATCACACAAAGTAGGCTCCAAAGAATGACTCTTTTAAGGCTCAAAAAGAGGCTACTAGTGGATTTCAAATTTCAAGCAAGAATCTAAGTTTTCAAAAATGCCTATAATCTCTTCTCAACTTACAAAGTATACAAAATCCCAATCAACATGCAACACAAGGCAGAAAAATCTTACAATCATGCATTCAGAGTCCTCAGCTCTCAGAAAAAACATAGGGTAAGTGGTACCCTTTTAGAACTCAGAAAAACTTTTGCCAACAACCAAACAATCAAGATGTCCAAATCATTGCTAACAACATGCAATCCTAGCCGCATCAAACATAGAAACTTTTTCAAAAAGCAGTTCAATCAGATAAAGCATTCACAGAGCAATAGCAATATTCAGACTGGATAAAGACATTCAACCATGCAGTTTAAAAACCTAAAAGTAAAAATAAAAAATAAAACTACAAACTAAAAATAAAACTAAAAACTATCAAAAAGAAAAACTAAAAGCTGGTATTTTTCTTCCTTTTTTTTTTACACATGTCCAGGAAACCTCCTTGCAATTTGAACTTTGAACACTCCAAGTTCAAGAGGGTTCTTTCTCCTTCTGGTGCCTTTCCTGCAAAATTTAACAAACAAAGTCTCACAAGCAGAAGCTTGCTAGACTTGTTAGTTTCCGAAACAACATATTTAAGAACAAGGGTTGAAAATTGTGTCCACCTAAAAATAAACAAGAATTCTTGAGTTCCCAAAGATCAAAACCATTATAAAAGCAAGGGAAAACTCAAAGAATCAAAAACTTTTCAAGAACTGGTGGACATAAAATTATTTATGAACAAAGAAAACAGAAAAATAAAACAAAAACAGAAAAGCTGCCCGAGCTCCAACCCTTGAGCGTTGGGAGTTCCACCGCTTGGGCGCTGGAATTAAAACAAAAAACTGGGCAACAGGGTCCCAACGCCTGAGCGCTGGCTTTCCAACGCTTGGGCGTTGGAAATTAAAAATAAAAACTGGAAGATTCCAGGGGCCTAGCGCATGAGCGCTAGCCCTCCAACGCATGAGCGTTGGGCAACACTGGAATCAAGGGGTTTAAGCAGGGGCTCAACACTTGAGCGTTGGCCTCTAGCGCTTGAGCACTGGCCCCTCCTGCAGCAAAACATAGAGTTTTTTTTCTTTTATTTATTTACAAAGATGGTGCAGAAAGATTAAAAGACAGAAAATTAAACTATTCCTAAGTTGGGTTGTCTCCCAACCAGCTCATTGTTAAGGTCCGAGATAGACCCTTCCCTTTTAATAAATTAGGGGAAGTTTTCTTTCTTTTGGTGAATACATCATCTTTAAAATCATCCTCTTCCTTGGACTCATGATGCTTAAGAGTCCGGAACACTGAGAACTTGACCTTTTCATCTCCTACCTTCAAAGATAGGAGGCTTTCAGCTGCATTTCTCTTGGCATTCCCTGTAGCAAGGACTCAATTCTTTTTTTGAAATAAAAATAAGACAGAAATTACACCGAAAATAAAACAGAAAATAAAAGAAAGCTAAAAATTACTGAATTTAAAATACTCAAACCTGGGCATGGGTTGTCTCCCAAGAAACTCAATTTTATAGTCTTCGATAGACTTGGTTCCTTCCAGAAATTGTTCAATCAACCGAGGTCTATTGCAAACTGTTTTAGCCCCTCAAGTCGTGCAAATTTTGACAACTGGTAGTCATCAAAATGATGCAGACTTGTTCAGCATAATCCTCACCATTTTCCCAACTAAGATCACCTATGGACAATTTAAAAGAATTTTGTTCTTTTTCTTCCGGTGTGGGAAGAAAAACTGATTTTTCACTAGTTAAGCATACCACTTCTTCAATTTTCTTTTCCTCTATTTTGTCCATAGAATCACTTACCGGGTCAATGGGAACTTGTTGGTTTACTGGCTGCCTCCCCAAAATTGCATTCAGCCTTCCTTGCAAGATTATTCTGGCCTTCTATTCTTGCACTCAGTTGGGCAAAGATCCTGAAGCGCGCTTGCAATCTAATTCAGAGTAATACTCATCAATTAAATTGAAAACAATCCGCTTCCTCTTTTCGTCTTCTTTTTCAAGATTAGCCCGAATCTTTGTCAACCATTCCTCAAATGTTCCAGCCATATTTCCTTACAAAATTTCAGCAGAAAAAATTAGTAGCACCAGTTCATAAAAAAAAAAAAACTCTAAACAATTTAATAAAAAGACTTAAAAACCTATCCCCGGAAACGGCGCCAAAAACTTGATAGACAAATCCGCAAGAGTACGGTTGAATATCGCGTAATATAAAAGACGTCGTACCCAAGGGATAGGTGTATTTTTACTAAATTATTTAGAGCTTTGAGCAGAAAATTAAAAGGTGTATATTGATGTTTGGTTTTAGAACAAGAAAATAAAATAGCATAAAATAAAAGAGAAGAAAGATAATGATGAGATTTAAGCACTTGGGTTGAATTACATAGCTTATAAAATATGCTAGCAAACTCCTACTTAATTTCTGAATTTTAGAACCAAGTTCATGATGCTATAGCCTAGTATTTCTACAAGTTAATTCCTTACAAATGTAGAACTTTCTTCCTAATTACTAAATTCAATTCCTTGCAATTTAGAAAAAACCAAGAAGAAGATGAAGAAAGAATTCAGGCCAACATAAAGCTAAGTTTATCCTAATTCTGTAGTGATACATCATATAGCTTCTTTTAAATCCTATTTCCCTTGCTACTTACCATTTTCCATTGTTATAAGTAATAAGCAAGATACTTGTGTGCACCAAGGTAAATGAAGAACAAGGAAATAAAACATGAATTGGAAATATTATTCAGAAATGTAGAAGAAGACTAAAACATAAAATATAAACTAAAACAACCCAAGATACTTACAAGAATTAGCCAAGCATGGCTAAAAGAAGCATTGGATTACCCTGGACTAGGAGCTCAAGTTTGGCTTCCCACAATTCCTAGGAACAATGCTCTTGAAGGAGGAAAGAAAGAATACTTGTTGTATTATAGATAGGTGTGATGGTGTGTTTTACAAGTGAAGCAAAGGGCCCTATTTATAGCAAAATTCTGCCCTCCAGCGCTTGAGCGCTGGGATCCCTAACGCTTGGGCGTTGGGTGCATTAAAATCCCACATTGCAGATATAAGCCCAACGCTGGAGCGCTGGCATCCAACGCTTGAGCGCTGGGATGAAAATCCAACTCACATCCTAGTCAGAGTCCCAACGCTGGAGCGTTGGGTTTCCAACGCTGGAGCGTTGGCTCGACTGCTGGTTCATCTTCAAGCTTTTCTCCTCTTCATGGTAGTGGGTTTTCAATGCCTTCAATGGCTTCCACTCAGCCTCTATTAAGTTCTGAAACCTCCTCTCCACTACCATCAATCTTTCAACCTTATTTTCAATGTGCTTAATTCAAAGAGAGTTGCTTCATATTCTTGATTTCCATTTTAAGTCCTCTCTTTGTTAGCACTTCAATTCTGGCCCTTTGACTCTTTGAAACTTCACTTTCCATCCTCCACTCTTGAACTTTTACACTTTAGTCCTTCCTTTCCTGAAACTTACAAATTGGTCCCTGGACAAAAATGATAACTATACCAGCTTTTCTAAAAATATAAAAATAACTATAAAAATTCCTAAAAATATAAAATAAAGTTTAAAAAATAAATAAAAGCTAATCTATATGAAAAATGCAAAATAAATAGAAAATCTACATAAAAATAATAAAAATCCTATATGAGACTCAAAAATAATAAAATAAAAAGACTAAAAACACCCTAAAAACATCATATAAAATCCAGTCATCATCTAGCCTAGGGTTTCTGCTTGTTAATACCTTAAGCAAATAGAATTTCCAATTCAACTTCTAAACCTAATGTTTTAGTAATTAGTTAATCAAATTGAAGATAGAATCCAAATTCAGGCCAACACTAACAATGTCTACCCTTATACCTAAGAGGCATGTAATCATTCATTCTATTCCCATTTCCCTCAATTCCTAACAACTACCATTGCATAAGAATTAAGTATGAACACTTGTGTACAGCAAGAGTAATGTAAAGCATGGAATAGAATCTAAGAACTGAACCTTTATTCATAAATAAACAAAAGAAACCTACAACATAGTTCTAGGATAGATTCACTACAACCCAAATACTAAGAAAAGCTTAGCCAAACATGGCTAAGGAAGACATGATAAAAACCTGAATTGAGAGCTCAAGGAAGGCTTCCCACACCTCAGGCAATGCTCAACAAAAGTATTTCTAAGAGTATCAAGTGTTACCAAGTGTGTTCACAAAAGAAACAAAGCAGTCTATTTATAAAATTTTCCAGACTGTCTCCCAATGCTCAGGCGTTGGCATCCCAACGCTCAAGCGTTGGGTTTAAGTGTCACCAGACGAGGCCAAACAGGGGCTCAATGCATGAGCGTTGGCCCTTCCAATGCTTGAGCGTTGGAATTAAATAAAAACTGGGCACAAGTCAGGGGCTCAACGCATGAACGTTGGCCCTCCAACGCTTGGGCGTTGGAATTACAACAAACTTGGGCGTTGGCTTCCCAACGCTCAGGCGTTGGAAACACCTAATGCGTCATTGCCTTTTGCTTCTTGCTCTTCTTTCTTTGATGGCTCTTGATTGCCATTAATGCTCGTCATGTGGCCTCTTCTTTGTCCCCTTCATTCTGAAAAAACTCTTTTTCATCAATTCCTTTTTCAATTTTTATTTCCACATGTTTAAATCAAGCAAAAGAATTTGATGCTTCCTCTTCTTCATTTAATTTCAGCCACCATTCTTCCTTTATTTGCATCAAGATCCCCACAAATGTTCCTTAATTGACCAGAATCTCTAACAAGGACTAAAACATAGCTAAAAGGACTAAAAACACAAAAGTTTCTAATCTATATGCAAATGAAAAAATAAAGTGAACACTCTAACAAAATGAAATAAAAACTATATGAGACTCAATAAAAATAAAATAAAATGACACTAAAAAGATCATACAAATCCCAGTCATCAAATTACAAAGTTCTGGGGATTCCTGTTATTATACCAAGACCCTAGTTGAACGACACCAACAATAGCCTGTGAAATGGTAGGGGTTGTAGGACTTGGAATTGGAATTGAGGTCGTAACTTGTGACAAGATTGGCCCTGTCGTGTATGGGTTTAATGTCTGATTAGGATTTGACCCTACAGGCATTGAAGGAAACATTTAAGACGCATTCTGACCAATCAAAACCGGTTGTGAATGTTGACTCTTTGAAGAATTTGTAACTGCCATGTTTGGATCGGAAGCGGTTTCCGTCCTTGGAGGATTAACACTGTCACTAGTATTAACCGGTCGTTCTCCATTAACATTGGAATTGTTACTGGGTTCAGCATGAGACCCTGGAGATTGGTTTCCTCTAGAACGGTTGGTCATACTTACAAATTTACCACTCTGTCATAGCATACACTTTTCTAAATCTTATAGATTAAGAAATTATGAAATTAAGGTACTGGGAAAGATTTCTAATGAAAATATATCCCACTGGTCCCACCAGGTGTGCCAATTTGTTTACTCTGATTTTTGGTAAACAAATGAAATCAGGTAAAACTACAAGTGAATCCAAATGTTGACAAAGAGGCTGGATCCTGATCCTCTTGCAGGCTTTGGGATATGGAAATTCTGTAGTGCATGAAACGTGAAAATGGAGTGGGTGAAGTGATATTCATCGAAAATAGTTCGAATGAATTGGTAAACAGTATTTAAAGGGAAAAGAAATTGAAAGTAAAGGTGCTTGAAAGCGGTAAAAAGGTACAGACAAAAGAAAGGAAAAACTGCATTGAATTTAAAGTGCAGGAAAACATAGAGTTTTGCATGAAATTTAAAGGGTGGTGAGTCGAACTCGCTCAGTCACTCACGTTTGACTCGTTCTTGTTGCACTGCGTCACAAATGCTTGGACTTATGGCGTAGGGGTTGAGAATTAACGCTTATGGACGTATTGCGAATGGGACGAAAAACCCTGATTCTGTGCATATCTTCTTCTATTTATAGGCTGAATCTTCAACTGCTTGCAACAGACAAATCTTCTAAGCTTTCCACGTGTCCCATGTTTGCTTCCTTGCTTTCCAGCATCTAATTTGAGTAACTGCCCATAACTTCCGTCGAAATACAACCTCTTGCACTTCAAGGTCTTAGTCGAAAACAAGTTTAACACTTGCCAATTTCAAGACCTTATCTCCAATATGACTTCGACTCAGCATGCCGTCTTAGTCAAATACTGGAAATCATTTTATTAGCCTCTGTTAAACACTTTTTATTTCGGTCGAATTTACCTTATGGCGTACCATTCGACCAAACCAAGACTTATGAAAAATTTCATACTAACACAAAGAGAAGAAGAACTATGAAAAACCGAATCTGTGACGATTCCCCGATGATGAATCTGAATCCCAAGCCTCCTCTCTAGCCTCCTAAGCCTCTCTTGATGTTCTCCTTCGTGTTCTTTCTGTTTTGGTTGAGTTATCTTTTTCAGTTCTGAATGATGGGTTCTTTTAAATTTGAATAAAAAGATTTTATAGTGTTTATGTCCTGTTCTAGCGGCTGAGCACCCTGTTACTTCACAGGAGGTTTTCCTTCAAACGCCCTGGTCGTTGAGCAGCCTGTTGCTTCTTCAAATCTTCAACTCTCACCAAAACATTCCTCTTCTCATCAATCTTCAGCCCTACAACATGATTTGAGGTTAGAATCAAACATTTAACACATTAAAACTCAATTCTCAACCAATTGACAAATTTTAATCAAAAAAAGGGCAAATCCATAAATATTTCTCATGAATCACTTAAGATAAGTGCCTAAATTGCTTATGAAAACTACGAAAATATGCCACTTATCATAAATCAAAAATTGAGAGTGTTGGTAACCCAACCTTTATGATTGGAGATACCATGAAGAAGGTTTGTATGAGTATAAACAAGTCACTTGTCGATTTGTTGACACTATCCGATCTTTCTACGAATCCATCCCTATGGTGAAGATTAGCCTATACTGCAGCATTAGAAAGTTGAGTATCTACTCCTGATGAATCTATAGCTCATATGGATGAGAGATTCAAGAAAGTTGTTCTGGTAGCCCAGCTAGATCATGTGCAGAGTTAGTTGTAAGTGATTGTTGTATCCTGGAGGGTATTAGCTATGAGACCATCTGCACTAAGTAATTTACTTGTGGTGGCGAAATATGTTAAACTCACTATTTTGTATCAATATGATAAGTTTATTTTATTTAATATATTTTATTGTATACTAGTTGTTATTGTTTATCGAATAGAGAATTGCGTGTTATGATTTATTTTATTTACTATTTTGTTGTTGAAATTATTTATCAATTATGAATTTGGTTAAATATTTCTTACAGTCATGAGATTTGATCATCCTGAATCAAGATACCATATCTCATTGTTGCTGAAATCATCAGTGTTGTTTGTCATCATCAACAGAAGGTTTTCTTCAAGATCAGCTTCAACATCCTTTGCCAAGTTTTCCTCAGCTTTGTGCCTTCCTCTATACTCATTCTGTGTTGAAGATTGGCGCTCAGCAGAGAAATGGCCCATCTTATTACAGTTGAAACATCTATCTTGTCAACCTTTTTCTTCCCACCTATGGATTGTCTAAACCTCCTCTTCTATTAGAAGATTCAGGTTGATGATGATCATATTTACTTTGATCATAACTGGTGAAATTCTTTTCAGAATGAAAATTGTTTCTAAAATCGGAATTGGAGTTATTTCTGCAATCTTTACCTTTTTCTCTACCTCTGTGACCACTTCTACAAAAATAGCCACCCCTTTTTGTGGTCTGAACCTAAAGGGCTTGATATGTGGATCTTTCTGATGATCTTTCGTTGAGTCTTTTCTCATGTGCTTCAATCGAACCTTTAAGCTCCTCGATCTTCAGTGATTCAATCTTTTTAGACTTTTCTATTGCCACCACGATGTGATCAAACCGAGGAGTTAATATGCTGAGAATCTTCTCCTCAATGTTAACATTTAGAATCGTCTCTCCACACGATTTCATGGAGTTGGTCAGGCTTATTATTCTGTTCAAGAATTTCGAGACCTTCTCACCATCCTCCATTTGCATGAGTTCATATTGTCTCCTCATCGTTTGTAGTCTCACTTTCTTCAATCGATCTGCTTAGGGGGGCAATATGGGCTCGCGGGGTGGGCCAAACCCGACCCGCCAAAAGCCTGTCAAAATGCGGATTGGGTTGGGTTGGCCTACTTTTGGTATATGGGTTGAAAGTCTCAACCCAACGGGCCTAGCCCATATTGCCACCCCTAGATCTGCTCCAGCGTGACATTTCTCAAGAACTCCCAAGGCTTCCTTGGACGTTGCAATTCCTGCAATCTTTTCAAAAGAGAGGGACATCTACACACCGATGAAGGAGGAACATTGCTTTGCAATCCTTCGTCTTGTTCTCTTAATGCGCGGCCTTATGCTCATCAAGTGCACCTTCACTCAATTCGAAAAAGCCATCTTCGACCATCTCGAGGACTTCTTGGTAACCAATAACCACTTTCATCTGGATGCACCATCTTAACCAATTCTTCCCATCAAGGACAGGGAGATTCACCGTGAAATTTCCACCCCTCTATCCCTTTCTTGAATTAGAACCTTGCTCTTGATAGTTGTTAGGATTTTGGATAGAGTTGTATCTCAGAGAAGGAGAGGACTCAAGAGAGAAGATTTGAGACTTGTGTGTAGGGAATAAAAATGATTCTCATCAACAATCTCAACTACCCATGTGTATTTATAATATTACTAACTCTCCCTAACTACATTGCCTACAATTAACTCAAATAACAGAATCAACCGTCAACTAACTTCTATCACATTTGAACTACATTCTTAACAAACATGTCAAAATACAAATTAAACAAGCAAGTCTCATAAAAAAAAAAAATTCCAAAAGATGAAAATGTAACATTTATTTCAACATGTCAAAATACAAGATAAACAAGCAACTCTTCCAATACTTGTTCAAGGTACAAAGCTTTTAACAATGTATTGAATCGCATTACAATTTGAAAAGTAAATTAAATTCATCAAAATCAACCAAAAACTATAAGCTTAATTATTTTCCCCAAAGGTTGGAACAAATATAGATGAAAACAGAAACTAGAAGAAGCTACAATAGTGTTTCGAGGAGCTAGCTAGCTTGTTGCTGCAGCATTTTTTCATGGCCAGGACCAGAAGGGACGAATCATCGGCATCACAGCGAACTTCATGGTACCATTGTTGCAGTGGAAGCCGTTTCGCTCGCCACACCCGAAAAAGTAAGGTTGCCACTTCTTTAACACAAACTTGAAGCCCTCACCTCCTCCTTGTGTGGGATTCGCCAGCATCTTAGCCCTTTTAATGTCACACTTCACGAAGCTATAGAAATCTTTAAACATGTAAACACTGTGTGGGAAAGTGGAAGCGTTTGGAGCATCAAACTTGAAAACTGCAAAATCATTTCATTTAAATATATTAGCAAAGTTAGTATTATAAATTTTCATATATGCAAAATTAGTTAATGAGGGAAGAGTTAGCTCAAAAGAAATTCACCTAGAGTATCATTGAGGTAAAATGGAGCACTCTTAGTAGCCCAATCAGAGTAATTGTAGCCGAAGTGCCAATGCTCGGAACCACCCACAAGAATCTGCTTTGATTGTTGTTCTTGATGTTGTGTTTTGTTGTTGTTGTTGTCGTTGTCGTCGTTGTTATTGTGATGATTCCCAAATCTTGACCACCAATCGGTGTAATTGAAACCAGAGGACCAGTCCTTGTTTCCCCTCACTGCAAACATTGAAGCAGTTATAACTAGCACGATAAGTCCCTGTGCGAACTTCACAACCATAGTATATATTGTAAGGGAATGTGTATAATAATGTGAAGTATATGATGTGTTGTTGTTTGGTGAGAATGTTTGGAGATGATGAGGGTTTATATAGAGAGAATATGAAGGGAGCGAGACATATGAAAATCATGGAATGGTTGTGATGGTGGAAAATGGCCAAATTAACTTTTGAATTTTTTCTAAACGTTGGTGGGTATTGGAAATATATGGAATTTTAGCCTCTTTAGTTTTTTTTTCCTGCAAACACTGGAAGTCAACTTTTCCTCCACGCTTTGCCTCTTTCAAGGAACATGTGTCTCGCCTAATCAAAATGTTATTACTAATGTAATTCATCTTGTTTTTAAAAAAGTTATATTAGCAATCAATTAGTTTATTACTTTAAAGAAAATTACTTCATCTAATTATTCCTCAGCCCGTTGGTTTTTTGCAAGGGAGCAACAATTATATATATAGAATGCAGTGCAGGAGGTGCTCGAAAAAAGAGAAAAAAGAAAATGACTAGTAGAAGAAAAGAAATGTTGTGAGCGACAATAAACTTGTATGAGTTATATCTTTATTTTGTTTTTGTATTTTGGTGCTTGAGCAATTTAAGAGAGTTGTTCCTCTAGCCTGGTTAAATCATGTGCAGAGTTAGTTGGGAGTAACTGCTGCATTTTATAAGGTATTAACTTTAAGGTCATCTGCACCAAGTAATTTACTTGTGATAACGAAATACTTTTAAACTCAATGCTCTGCACGCCTCAATCAATATAATAAGTTTGTTTTATATAATTTATTTGGGGTTGGCTAAATAACCCCGTGTTAATTTGGGGTCATTTAACCCCTTGTCCAAATCGACCAATCAGAATGCGCCACGTGGTTTTTTTTCAAATTATTATTTTTAAATCTAATTTTACTATGTCACCTTAATTAATTAATTCAATTAGTTAATGTAATTATTTAATTAATTTTATAATATATTTGTTAAATTACATATTTATGTTTAGACCCAAGTTGAAAAAAAATTCTCACTTCCAACCCTCTCCCCTATCCCTACCCCTATAAGCTGAGACACTTATCTCAATTCAATCTATTTCTATGTTTTCATTTTAAATCAAAAATGTATTAATTAAAAAAAAATTAAACGAGTTCATCCACGAGAACCTTTAATTTTTTTATTTTTTAATTAATACATTTTTTATTTAAAATGAAAATATAGAAATAGATTGAATTGAGATAAGTGTCTCAGCTTGTAGGGATAGGGATAGGGAAGAGGATTGGAAATAAGAATTTTTTTCAACTGGGGTCTAAACATAAATATGTAATTTAACAAATATATTATAAAATTAATTAAATAATTACATTAACTAATTGAATTAATTAATTAAGGTGACATAGTAAAATTAGATTTAAAAATAATAATTTGAAAAAAAAAATCACGTGGCGCATTCTGATTGGTCGATTTGAACATGGGTTAAATGACCCCAAATTAACACGGGGTCATTTAGCCAACCCCAATTTATTTTATTGTAGTTTAGATTCTATTGTTGATTTTAATTAATTAAATTGAGAAGTATACTTTTACTAATAAAATTGTTGTTTCAATTATTTATTTATTATGATTTGGGTGAAATATTTCCTACAACTTACGTACAGTTAAGAGTTTTAATTAAAATCATAAACATGATAAATTTTCTGCGATGCTCTAGCAGTAGTATTGGAGAACACAACGCTGCTTTGGTGTGTACGAGCTGGGGTAGGCCTCCGGAAGGTTTCGTGAAATTGAACCCGACAGAAGTCACCTCATCGCAAGGGGTAGGGGGCTGCTAAGGGATGCCCAAGGCCGATGGGTTTGTGGCTTCACCTCCTTCACCATGGGGGATCGGCGTTCCTCGCGGAGAACACGTTGTTGAGGGATAGGCTTCTTCTTACGTGGAAATGAGGGTACAAGATGATTGTGTGTGAATTTGATTGCTAGGACCTGTTGAAAGCTACCCAGACCCTGATATTGCTCGAATCATGCATGAGGCTCAAGAAGTGCAAGAGCTAATGAGTACAAATTGGCAAATAACTATGCAATGCATTCTCAGGGAGTATAATATGGCGGCTGGTTTTCTAGCTAGAATAGCTGCTCCATCGGCGGGTGTTCGAATCTTAGAAAGGCCGTGCATGAATTTGGAGTCTATCTTATTTAGAGATGTTTTAACTTAGTTTTCCGATGTATAAAAAAAATTAATTAAAAGAACTCCAACTTATTTTAAAAAAGAAGTACATTAGCATTTTGCAATTAATTTAGAGGATTAAACTAGTTTGATATTGTAATTGAGTTTAAGTTTAACTTATTTCATACTACATCTTTTTTTGACGTATATTTCATTCTACATCGCCGTAAATAGTAACATAATTTGTTATTCTGATTAAATTTAATATTCATTTTCTAACGTGCAAACAACCATTGGGTGATAATGTAAATAAATTTTACTGACAGTGCATATAACTTAAATATACTGTAGTTTACCTAGTCATTCTAGAAAAAAAGTTATAGTATTAACAAGCCCCTTTTACCTATTTAGTGTAAAATGCTTACTGTGTCATTATATATAGTGCTATATTAGACTTTATGTTTCTAGTCCCTAGTTTATAAAGATGAATTTAATTAGCTTCCTATAAAAAATACTTAGCAATTGATTCTAAAAAAAATATTTGCAAATGCTTCAGGGGAAAATTCGTGAGGTCGAAATACTCTGGCGCTAACCAGTTTCATTACTTTGAGACGGTCTCTTTTCGTATATTGTGTGACATCCTTTTTTATATAGTGCGGGGAATGTCTCTTTCCATATAGTGCGGGTACACTTCTTGTTAGGAGCTCATTTTATTGTTATTTAAGGACAAGATTTGTCTTTTGCTACACTTTGGCAAACCAATTCACAATATAGAGACAACCTACCAAAATAAAACTCAAACAAATTAGCTTTCAGAATCTTTTAAGCAAACTAAAACTCACAAATCAGTTTAAAATAACGGTCGTACTTAGGCCAAGTCTCCCTAGTCATTGTCGTTGATCCCATATTCCACTTTAACAAACCAGTTCATAACATATTTAATTTGATACATTATCATAGACACACACAACCCTACGAAATATTATAACTCAAAATAGTTAGCAAACTAACACTCTGCATCAGCAAATATAACACACAAATAGGATACTTATCAAAATAAACAATCAAATCACATTAACATATACCACCAAATATGGCATAAGATAGTGAATACACTTAGAGCTGTCAAGTTGGACAACCTGGCTTGAGGCAGGTTGGGTTTCTTAAAATACAACTCGGACAAACTCCAGACAAATCTTATCCGGCTCATTTAACCCACGAGTTAGTCTGCGGGTCAGACCACAGGTTGGAATCTTCTTTTAAAAAATAAAATTTGTTTTAACGTTTATTAAATTATGTTGGACTTGGATATTTAGTTTGCAATTTGCACATTGGAGCTATGTTATAAAATATAAATATTTGTTTCGCCGTACTAAATTTGTCCCTAGTAATTTTAATAACATTTTCAATATTTTTTCTAATTTTCCTTTTTTAAATGTTTTTTATGTTTTTTTTCCTAAAACAAACAAGCCTACTGTTTACACTGATTTTTGATAAACAGTTAGAAATCCAAATCTTGACAATGAGGCTGGATTATGTGAAAACGTTTAAGTGTCGTTTCTGGGTTTTTGATGAAGAACGAAAAAATGTTTTTCAAGGATGAAGAATGAAGATGAAAGAGAATGGTAAAAAGATTGAAGGAAAAGGGAAATAAAAGGGAAAAGGAGGATGAAAGGGTATGATGTTCTTCGAGAAATTCGAAGAGACAAAGATGAAGAAGAAGTGCAGTAAAAAACTAAAAGATCAAAATGAAAAGTAAAATCAAAAGGGAAAGAGATTAGTGGTTAATTTTGAAACCACTAAATGGATTCTTTGACCAAGATTAGTGTTATGGTCGAAATTTTCATAACAAAATAGTTAAGACTAAGTGACCTTATTGGTAACAATGGTAGTCATTCATTGATGATGGGTCGAAGAATCACATTTTGAGTTAGGAATGGGTGCAACCACGTGTAAATAAGTTCAACCATTTAGACATGTAAAAGGTTTTAAGCAGTTAATTTAGTGTTGAAGGACACGTGTAATATTGTATTTAACTAGCCGTTAGAATGGTAGTTAGGATTTCCACTATAAGGGGAATTCTCCCATGCCACCCCCTTAGAAGATGCAGCGATGCATCTCGTATATGGACCAATAAATATATGACATGTGTGCTTTTTTAAACATGTCATCAGTTTGACTAATAACTTTCATTATTATGACTTTTGGTCCTTCTATTTATATCTATTTTCATTTTCAATCTCAGCCTTTGTTTTTTAAAATTGAAATTCATTTTCAAATTCACAACTCATAACAATTATTTTCACAAATCAGAATTCAAATTTTATTAACTAAATTGATTATCTTATTCCAGTCTATCTGTTCATCTTCTTCCCAAAACCACCTGAGTTCACCTTCTTCCCAATCCATCGAAAAAGAAACCACGAGAGATTCACAGTCGTTCCGATTTTCGTCCTGTACATCCGCCTCTCTTTGTCGTCTTCTTGCGTAAGATAACGCACCAGCAGTTCGCTCCCAAAATGCAACCCTATTCCTACATTCGTGAATCTTAATCCGCCGCTGCCAACCCTAATCCCGCCGCCGTCAACCCTAATCCTCCATTCCTGAATCGTAATCGTGAAGCCACGCGGTTCGTTCACTGACTCGTTCTCCTTTGCTCTCAGCCCCGCCGTCGCGACTTGAAGTTCGAACCCTAATATTTCTTCGTCTCTTCTTTAACCTACGCAGCCGCAGACACTCATCATTCAACTTCAAACGTCAACCACTAACTCACCACGACCAACAACAAGGTGGGTATAGTTCTAATATTTTGTTTCTTATTGTTATAAGACATAATATTTCTGGTGGTCATTTGAGTTTCAGTTATATGAATTATGTAAGTGTTGCTTGTTGTAAGTGATTAAAGCAAGTTATTAGTAGTGATTGTTAGGATGCACAAATTCAAGGAAAATTATGGTTTTATGTTAGTGTTGATTGTTGTAAGTGATTGAAGCAAGTTGTTAGTAGTGATGGTAAGGATGCACAATTTCAAGGAATGTTATTGGTTTATATTAGTGATGGTTGTTGTAAGTGATTTAAGCAAGCTATTAGTAGTGATTGTAAGGATGCACAAATTGAAGCAAAGATATTGTTCACAATTTAGCAGCCCTTGGGGGAAAGGCATGAAGTTATTAGTTTCAGTGAAATTTTATGCAAGCAAAGTTATTTGCCCCACAATTGTGCAAAATTCTTGTGTTTGATACAAAAATGTGTTCTGATTCTGATTTATATGTTGTAATAAAATGTTCAAATATGTTGTTTAATAAGTTGATTTTATGTAGTCTATGGAGAATTCATCATCTTCTTCTGCTTCAAAATCCTCATTGCCGTCATCACGGGGGGGCAAAAGTATACTCTGCTACTGTTGTGTCCCAGCCACTATCCGCCCTGCTAAGACTGCAAAAAACCCAGGCAGGTGGTTCTGTGGCTGTGGGAAATATGACGGTTACTCCGGTCACTGCGATTTCTTTGTTTGGTGTGATGAGACAAGTCCAGGCTTAATTAAGCTCTTCAATGGTTTAATTCTGAAAAACAATGAATTGATGGGTGAAGTCGAAGTTCAAACAGCAAAAGTTTTGGCCTTGGAGAAAGAACTGCATTCAACCAATGGGAACTTGGAGTCAACCAACAAGATTTTGGAATCAACCGTGCAAACTGTGTACTCACTTAGGGGGCAATTTAGAATAAGTATGTGTTGTTTTGTTGTGTTGGTGTGTGTACTGTGTTGCCGTATGTTGTAAGGAAACTATGGCGAATCAAGCAATTTTACCTTTCAATGGTATGTACTGCAGTTTGCTCGAATTAGTGCCCACTTCATAACCTCAATTTTGAATATGTTAACCTCAATTTGTTTGATTAACACCACAATTCTTGTTATCCAACAAGCAATTCAGTTCATGCTCTGGTCTTCCTCACAAAGGTCCCACTTATTATTAATTTTATCTAAGAGCCATTGTAATAAGGCTCATACGGCCACTGGCAATCGTAAACAATATTTGAGCTACTCTGCACCTTATTGTTACTTAAACATGCTTCCTGAATTTTAAGTAAGCCAATTTTTGTTAATAGTTTGGGAATATGGTGTGGTCTTTATATGCTCGTTGTGGTCTTTTTACAAGGAACTTGAAATGATAAGTGCCAAAGAAGATGCAAGCAAATGAAAATGAAAAATGGAATTCGGCTAAAGTAAGTTGAAGGGGTAAACCATATGTATTACTAAGCCAAATGTTGGTAAGTCTTGAGAACAAGCTCTCTCAAGTGAGCAAATATTACACCAACAAAGTTAAACTTAGAATTTTTGAGAACAAACTATCTAACTAAAGTGAGCAACTATTACATCAACAAAGATCAAAGATAAAGACAAAATTGTTGAGAACAAGCTCTCTCAAGTGAGCAAATATACTCCTACGTATCCAAGAAATGCTTGTTGAATATCCAACGACTAACTTTTCTGCTCCATCTTTCTTTCAATAGCCAAAACTGGTAATCTGCACAAGCAACATTATGTACAAACAAAACAACAGCAATACCAAATATTACGCAGCATACAATTAAATATAAAACAAGCATAGCAAACACAGTATTCATCCAATCCAAACCAAGCCAAATACAGCAATAAAATTTTGGTGCACACACACCATTTGTCCCCTGTCCATAGAAAACTATGTATCCCTGCAAACCAACCAAAATATGAAACACCTAAACAAAACAATCTTTGGTGCATACGCCCCATTTGTCCAAATACTTAAATAAAAAAACATTGGTGCACACACACCATTTGTCCAAATAATTAAACCCTTCATGACCAAATTCTACCAAACAAGTAATAAGTTCAACAATTCTTCTTCTTAGGGTAATCATTCCAGTGCTTGAAAGCCGCAGCTATGACATTATTTGCAATTTGATTGTGCCCTTTTAGAACCAAGTCCAACGCTATCTTCATCCTTGCGTCATTCCCGACCTATATTTTTTGTATAAAATTTGATTATCAGTTAATGACTTCCCCTATATTGCAGTATTAAAGTGAGTGTTGTAAATAAAATAACATACACTTACCACAATCTGGTATTCATCAGCCCAGTAATCATCGGTCATCCACGTTATGACCCACACACCGCAATCATTTCTGTAATATGATAACAAGGTCATTAAGTTCAGATTAATAGATTATAATAATTTAATTTTCAAAAGTCTATTTTCTTACGATCCCGGTGGCTGTTCGCCAAGATTTTTGGGGGTGAATGCTTCGAATTCGAAAAGAACGGGCTTGTTTTTGCAGGCATCAAAAGCTGGCAGCATGAAGCATTCATCCAAGAAAATTGCCTGCGTTATAAGTGATTGTTAGATTTTGCATACTTATGAAGTGGACAAAATAATGAAATGGATTCTTACCACTTTAAGGACAGCTCTCTTCCTATGGACTGTTCTTGACGAACACGGAAGAGGGTCCAGGATTGCCACTTTACGGTTGTGAACTTCAAACACAGCGAGGTACCAATGTGTATTATCATCATTCATTGGAACATAAATCTGCATACATTGGGGACAAATATTGTTAGAAAATGAACCTCTCTATGCATGAGTTTGCATGAATACAAGAAATTTCTACCTTTTCCACTCTGTCGAGGTCTCCCATAAAGCTTTCCCTGTACCAGTTAAGTATGGTTTCTTTCCTTGATGCGACGGGCGGTTGCGTTGCATATTGCTGTAATTTAAAAGAATTGTTAATTAAAACATAAATGATGCCGATTAGTAAAGGTTAATGACCATAATTTAGAATAAATTAGTGGTTAGGAGTGCTGATTACCGCAAACAAGGTGGGTAAGTACCACCGGGACCTATGGTTAAAAAGTTCACTTTCCAAGTGTGTTATCATGCTAACAGCAAGGTTCATGACCTGGAAATGCAAAAACATGAGGCATCTGCATTAGAAATACCATGCCAGAATAGCAAAACCAAAATTTTAAGGGTTGTAAGAATCAGTAATCTTACCTCCATATCCACCCATCCCATGGGGCGGAGTGACTTGAGGGTTTGTCGATCTGCATGAAAATAAGAAGCTTTGACGAGTGTCTCCTTCCTGCAACACCCACAGCATAATGAATAATAAGCACAGCGACAACTCACTTGAACAAAAGATATGTAGGGCTAAAAGTTAAGTTAAGATACCTATCAAGCCCGGATATGGTGCTGTCCGCAAAGATAAACGCTGCAACTGCAGCCTGCACTTGGTTCATAAGAAATGTGTGGGAAGGTCTATACACCACCGGGAGCCACTGGACAATACAGCACAACTAATTAGTTTTACAACATGACAACATTTAACATCGAAAGAGAAGGCAGTTAGAGAACCAATTAAAATGCTCACCTCAGGTACTCTTATCCCCTCGGTCAATCCAAAATTAATCATAGTTAGCGGCTGAAAGTTAGTGTATTCAGAGGCATTTTCTAACGTGAAATTCAGCTTCTTCACAGAGTTTGGGTGGTTCTGGGGCGTATTGCAGTCTTTGGACTTGAAACATGGGGCTGTAAAGGAGCCTCTGCGTTCCTTGCTTGATGGGGTAACTTTAGGGCTCTATTGAAACACAACTTTGACAAGTGTGTTCACAACTTCCCTGATAACTTCCACCGCTTCTTTCACTTCAGCCATGTCTCTGTTGAGATTGTTGTGGACCGGTGATTCAACTGTTGGTTCGTCTATCTGCCTTGGTGCACTGAAATACAAGATAAAACTCATCAACAAGACCAAGTTGAAATACAGAAACCCACAACATTAGGGGTGGAAGATGGTTCAACCTGGACGAAATCTCTATGAAGATGTCATTTTTTTCTTTTTCTCCAGGAGAGGTCTTCGTCCGTTTTTGAGGGTTTCGGGCCTTGGTTCCCTTCGCAGCACCTCCCATGATTATCCTCTTCAATTGGATGGTAGAAACTTGTTTCAGGCTTGTGTTGACAATGTCTAGATTTCTCTAGCATATATAGGGCTACCATTACGAACGATGGGGATGATGAAACGTCGAAAGAGAAGAGAAGATGAGGAGGCGAGTGGAGGTTTCCTCCTCTGGGTTTCGTGTTCGTCTTGATGGAAGAAGACATTATGATTGTGAGTGTGCTTCAATCGAAGACGGCGCAGAAGCTGAAGCAGGAGGGTTATGTCCCTCGAGAGTATGGGTATTGGATTCGGTGTTGTCAATGTGTACCGAAATAAGATGGGCCTGTGTGATTTCAGCCGTTGGATCGACCATACACGGCTAAGAGGATGACAGTCCATGTAGTACTTACTAGTAGGGGATTAGAATTGCTCAACACATGAGTGGTATTTTAATTATATTTAAGATTTTTCTAATATATATTTTTTTTTATAACACTCACTCACTTAAGAATTTTTTTTCTAAGAATCACTTATCTCAAGGTTACTAAGAATCACTTAAGTCAAGGTTACTAAGAATCACTTAAGTCAAGGTTATTAAGAATCACTTAAGGCAAAGTTACTAAGAATCACTTAAGGCAAAGTTACTAAGTATGACCTAAGTCGTACATACTAAGAATGACCTAAGTCAAGAATTGTAAGAATCACTTAAGTCGTAGTTACTAAGAATCACTTAAGTCAACGTTACTAAGAATCACTTAAGGCAAAGTTACTAAGAATGACCTAAGTCAACGTTACTAAGAATCACTTAAGTCGTAGTTACTAAGAATCACTTAAGTCAACGTTACTAAGAATCACTTAAGGGAAAGTTACTAAGAATGACCTAAGTCAAGATTTGTAAGAATCACTTAAGTCAACGTTACTAAGAATCACTTAAGGCAAAGTTACTAAGAATGACCTAAGTGAAGATTTGTAAGAATCACTTAAGTCGTAGTTACTAAGAATCACTTAAGTCAACGTTACTAAGAATCACTTAAGTCGTAGTTACTAAGAATCACTTAAGTCAACGTTACTAAGAATCACTTAAGGGAAAGTTACTAAGAATGACCTAAGTCAAGATTTGTAAGAATCACTTAAGTCAACGTTACTAAGAATCACTTAAGGCAAAGTTACTAAGAATGACCTAAGTGAAGATTTGTAAGAATCACTTAAGTCGTAGTTACTAAGGATCACTTAAGTCAACGTTACTAAGAATCACTTAAGGCAAAGTTACTAAGAATGACCTAAGTCAACGTTACTAAGAATCACTTAAGTCAACGTTACTAAGAATGACCTAAGTCAAGATTTGTAAGAATCACTTAAGTCAACGTTACTAAGAATCACTTAAGTCAACGTTACTAAGAATGACCTAAGTCAAGATTTGTAAGAATCACTTAAGTCAACGTTACTAAGAATCAC
The DNA here is from genome assembly GCA_030819835.1 of Acmispon strigosus. NCBI lineage: Eukaryota > Viridiplantae > Streptophyta > Magnoliopsida > Fabales > Fabaceae > Acmispon > Acmispon strigosus. The sequence continues at coordinate 3,233,311 of JAUAMA010000001.1, read as the reverse complement.
TTAAGGCAAAGTTACTAAGAATGACCTAAGTCAAGACTTGTAAGAATCACTTAAGTCGTAGTTACTAAGAATCACTTAAGTCAACGTTACTAAGAATCACTTAAGGCAAAGTTACTAAGAATGAAACAAGTCAAGATTTGTAAGAATCACTTAAGTCGTAGTTACTAAGAATCACTTAAGTCAACGTTACTAAGAATCACTTAAGGCAAAGTTACTAAGAATGACCTAAGTGAAGATTTGTAAGAATCACTTAAGTCGTAGTTACTAAGAATCACTTAAGTCAACGTTACTAAGAATCACTTAAGGCAAAGTTACTAAGAATGACCTAAGTCAACGTTACTAAGAATCACTTAAGTCAACGTTACTAAGAATGACCTAAGTCAAGATTTGTAAGAATCACTTAAGTCGTAGTTACTAAGAATCACTTAAGTCAACGTTACTAAGAATCACTTAAGGCAAAGTTACTAAGAATGACCTAAGTCAAGAATTGTAAGAATCACTTAAGTCGTAGTTACTAAGAATCACTTAAGTCAACGTTACTAAGAATCACTTAAGGCAAAGTTACTAAGAATGACCTAAGTCAACGTTACTAAGAATCACTTAAGTCAACGTTACTAAGAATGACCTAAGTCAAGATTTGTAAGAATCACTTAAGTCAACGTTACTAAGAATCACTTAAGTCAACGTTACTAAGAATGACCTAAGTCAAGATTTGTAAGAATCACTTAAGTCAACGTTACTAAGAATCACTTAAGGCAAAGTTACTAAGAATGACCTAAGTCAAGATTTGTAAGAATCACTTAAGTCGTAGTTACTAAGAATCACTTAAGTCAACGTTACTAAGAATCACTTAAGGCAAAGTTACTAAGAATGACCTAAGTCAACGTTACTAAGAATCACTTAAGTCAACGTTACTAAGAATCACTTAAGGCAAAGTTACTAAGAATGACCTAAGTCAACGTTACTAAGAATCACTTAAGTCAACGTTACTAAGAATGACCTAAGTCAAGATTTGTAAGAATCACTTAAGTCAACGTTACTAAGAATCACTTAAGGCAAAGTTACTAAGAATGACCTAAGTCAAGATTTGTAAGAATCACTTAAGTCGTAGTTACTAAGAATCACTTAAGTCAACGTTACTAAGAATCACTTAAGGCAAAGTTACTAAGGGTGACCTAATGCAAGGTTACTAAGAATCACTTATGACAAGAAGTTACTAAGAAGTTACTAAGAATCACTTATCTCGTACTTAATAAGAACTACGAATCACTTAAGTATTCTCAATAGGAAATTTGTATATACCAAGTATAATTAAAAGAAAAAAAAAATACTCAATATTTTGCACGGCCCAAGACTGAAAAGGAAGCTTGACGTGAGTGGTGATTGATTGGATGTGTCAGTCAGGGAAATCATGAAGCCTACTCTGTTCACACGGCCCAAGACTGAAGACACAACACTAATGATGAAGGAAAAATGAAAGGTTGGGACGTGGACGGTTTCTTCTTCTCCATTCTTCATTGTGTAAACGTTGGTGCAGGAAACCAGGAAATAAAGTAAAGAAAATTAAACGTTTCGCTTTCCTTTCGAAACCGAACCCCCTTCTTCTCCGTTGTCCCTCTACTCAGAATCCCTCTTTCTTCCCCACAAAACCTGAAGGTTGTGGTCTACATTGTCTCTCTGCGCTTTTCTTTCCCTCTATCCCTCAAAAAAACCTGAAGTTCGTGGTTTTTCATTGCACAAATACAAGGTGAGTCCATTTTTCTTCTTCGTGTAACTTCATACATAGCTTCACTCAACATATTATTGCTTCGTGTTTTGATTTTTTTTATGTAATTTATAGGAACGTATATTGATTTACAAGGAGTATTTGTAGTTAACATTTCATATTTTGATTTAAGGTAAATGGCTCGTTGTGGTAGTAGCCGAGGAGTGTATGGTGGGATTGTTGTTACCATCCCAATAGACATTGAATCGGTAGGCTCGCTATGTGTTAGTTTATCCTATTTGTAATTGATTTGCATGTGGACTGTTGTGAATGCTAATGGAACCTTCCATTGATATGAATAATCGTTACAGGAGCACCTGGTTATTCCTACAAACTTTTATAAGACAAATAAGGCTAAAATAGGATCGATGGTTGAGTTAACTGACCCTATGGGCAACTGCATATCTATTCAAGTAATGGTGGGGGGTAATGGTGCCGTTCTATGGGATGCTGTCCCTAAGTTAAGTCAGTTTTACGGTTTAAAAAAAAACCATTCTATGGTGCTTGATCTGAAGGCCCCAAACAGCTTCCGAATGGAGATTTTTGATGAGGACTTGGAACAAATCAAATATCCTATCCCTAGGACTGAAGTGCCTCAATCTGCTCATGCAGTGCCTACTGCCATACTCTGGAATGCCGATTGGAACGATCCGACACCGACCTTGCGTTTTTCCAAGACTGTGACAACATCTATTGCTAGAGGAAACCAGACCTTGGTAAGCATTTCAAGATACAAAAAGTTTCATTTGCTGAATTTTCTATTTGCAGTCTAATGATTATGGTTTTTTTTCATTCTTTTACAAGCCTCTACCACGCCAATTTGTTCGTGACTGCCTTCATCCAAATTATGAAACAATTCTCGTAAGGAGTGAGGCGAAAACTTATAAGTGCAGTGCCCTATGGAGGAATCGAGGTGCTGAGTCTGGTGATTGTCATCTTGGGTCTGGGTGGTACCATTTCGTGAAGGACAACCGTTTGGCTAAGGGTGACAAACTGCACTTCAAAGCTGAAAATGGATTTAACAACGTTATTTTCGTTCGGATTGAACGTCTTATTTTAAATGCTTGACAATATAATTTCGTTTCAAATTGTACTTACTAAAAGTTTACTTGAATGTGGATTTGCAATGTAAATAACTGGATGGTGCATTTTCCTTAGTTGAATGGTGCATTGCATATTGCTTTTATTGAATCTCCTAGTTTTATTGTGTACAATTTTTCTTGGTTGAATGGTCCACTGCATATTGCCTTTTTTTTTCAAGAGTTGTATTCATTCTGTTTTTTTCAGGAGTTGTATTCATTCTCTTAGGTTCCCAGCAGCACCAGTGCAACACACAGCTCAATTTCCATGCCCTCATCCAATGTATTACCCCAATGGATTTAACATGTTTCCCCAATTTCCCCCCACGCAGTATTTTACACCCACATCCTCAATTTTCTGCATACCCAGCATGTAGGATTAGACAGTTTATGGGTGTTATAAAGGAGGTTGAGAGGATGGCAAACATGGGAAATAATAAGTAGTATGGGTTAGAAGACGAGTTATGATATGTATGTATACTGACAAATTTTTGTTATTTTTGTTAGTGTTTGAGTTGTTGTTTTATACCCTTTTCATTTCCTTGCTGTGCTACAAATCTTCCGTTGAAGTTCCTTAGTTGAATGGTGCATTGCATATTGCTTTTATTGAATCTCCTAGTTTTATTGTGTACAATTTTTCTTGGTTGAATGGTCCATTGCATATTGCCTTTTTTTTTCAAGAGTTGTATTCATTCTGTTTTTTTCAGGAGTTGTATTCATTCTCTTAGGTTCCCAGCAGCACCAGTGCAACACACAGCTCAATTTCCATGCCCTCATCCAATGTATTACCCCAATGGATTTAACATGTTTCCCCAATTTCCCCCCACGCAGTATTTTACACCCACATCCTCAATTTTCTGCATACCCAGCATGTAAGATTAGTCAGTTTATGGGTGTTATAAAGGAGGTTGAGAGGATGGCACACATGGGAAATAATAAGTAGTATGGGTTAGAAGACGAGTTATGATATGTATGTATACTGACAAATTTTTGTTATTTTTGTTAGTGTTTGAGTTGTTGTTTTATACCCTTTTCATTTCCTTGCTGTGCTACAAATCTTCCGTTGAAGTTCTTTGATGTTGTGGAGATTTTGTGTTGAAAAGAACTCTACATCTCAATATACTGTGGGAAAACCTTACATTTCATTTAAATACATATTATGAAGATTTCACATATCAAAATGCACCATTTGATAACTTCAACCCTCAATTTTTTATTTTTTTTTTATAAAAAAAAAACACTACATTCAAATGCATCACTTGAATACTTCAAATCACATGTCAATTTTTCAAAGAAAATAAACTCTACATCCCAATGCACCGTATGATTTCAATACACTAAGATAAAATTTTACAGTTCAATATGCCCTAATTTTTCAGAGTAGGTAATTTCTCTTTATTTAAAAGTTATGTGTAATTATCACTACAATTCTACAAACACATATCACCCCGACAAGAAATAAACTAACCAGTTTGCAATGCACTGGATAAAAATTTGAAGGTATCATCCATCAATCCCATCCGAACAAAAAAACCAAAATGATAAGGACGAAAATACATGCTTATAGCAGCCCAAACACATATCATCAATCACAAACATTACTCCAAGAAATTAAACAGAACAATTGAACAGAACCATTATCAAAAGCTAAATATTAAGCAGAAGCAGAACCATTGTCAGAAAATTAAAATTGTTGCAATAAAGCAACCGTACCAACAGAAACCATTGTCATTTGTAAATTTAAAATTAAACTGAAATAGAAACTTATAAATCATTGTCTGGAAGAGGCGGTGGATTCAAATTCACTTCTCCTTCTCTTACGATGCTCCATGTCCCGAATAAGCTGGCTGATTTCTGGGAAGTCATCAGTTGAGGATGAAGGGGAAGTTTCGGCTGCAACAGCCGCATCCTGGGCAGCTCCTCCTCCAGCATCAGCGCGAACACGGGGAGTTCCAACAACCGCATCCCGTCCAGCATCATTCCCCCCAGCAGCATTCCCCCCAGCAGCATTCCCCCCAGCATCATCAGCAGCATTCTGATCGGCAGCAGCAGCATCAACATCATCATCACGATCATCATCATCATCCTCGTCATCATCATCGTCATCGTCCCCACCACCACCAGCAGCACCCTCCTTTGAAGGGATCACAATTCCGTGTCTTTCAAGGAATTTCCTTGTAATCACAGTGCATGTGTCCCGAGCGAAGTGGCTAAAGGCAAAGGGACACGCAACCATACCCTGCAAGATCTTTGTCAGTAAAAATCCATAAGGAATTGCATACGTTGTATTTGCCATCACCCGACGCAGGTGCTTATGGACAATATCAACAGGGTCGATGGGGAGTTTTTTCAAAGTGTGATAGATGATGAAAACATCGTTATCAAGGACGTAGGTGTGTAGGCTGATCCTGGGGCAGAAGACACTCAAGATAAGCACGTGGATGAGCTTTGCTTCTCGGGTGAGATTGCTGGCCCTGGTGGCATCCTCTCTAGAAATAAACTCTCTGCCGAACACTGTTTTGTTGATGTCCCGCTGGTCCAATTCGAGGTTCCACCCAATTGTGTATTGGGAACCTTCTGCTTCTGCATCCAACAGCCCACACAGCCGTTGATGGTTGAAGGTCAATAAATAGTCAAGCACTTGCCCTGAGAACCCTGATTGTGCATCAAACGTCACACCGCCCCAGAACTCCTTGATAATCTCTGGATAATTTGACGTGTAAGCAGCACTGTTGATGCAATTGAGGGGAGATGTTAGAAGATGATCAGCGCCTGGAAGATTCCACTCCATTAGGTCTTCGAAGTCGTAGCACAGATGTTTGCAGATAGCTCTGGCCATTTCGCAATGGAAACTGAAAGGTGTAATGAAGGAGAAGTTAGTAAACGGCTCCACAGAAAGTATATATCATCAATAGAAGGCAATGGCAGTTGTGGGGAGTTATATAATGGGGAGTTGTGTGCAAAAAACGTGCATTTGGTGGTTTATCGTGGGTAGTTTTGGGTAGTTCTTCATTGACATTTTCTTTGAAAATGGGCCAACAAGGGAGCTATAATGGGGTATGGGAAGCACAACAACCGAACATGCAGTTTACACGTAAAACCAACATACACACGAGGCACCCACGATAAACCACCACCATCATATCACAGAACATATGAACAATGTCAATCTTTAAACATAAGATATTGTACGAACATATCACATAACTTGCAGTTTAAACATAAGCGGCCCATCGTATGAAAGAACACATGAATATAATCAAGTATTACATCTTAATTGGGTATAATTAAACATTGCATGGATATTCAACGCCTCAACGGTGTAAAGGAAGCAGCAACGACAACGCAATAAAGGGATAGGGCAAACCTGGTGTGGATGGCTGTCTCTTCAAATTGCTGGTCTCGCCGGATTCCCTTTAGACTTGAGTACAGTTTCAGAAACTTGAGTAGGGGTTTAGAAATTTATTGTGGAGCCATATATATGTGGAGTTATTTAGCCAATATCGCAGAAAATGGAAGACGGATGGACGTAGTTCGTATTCGTTGGCCTGGCTGGACGAGCTTGCCGATGAAGCGTGCGCTGCCATTGAACTGCGAGGGCCATTAAACGCTGTCCAAAACCATACATTTTCCAAGCGTTGCAATGATGACCTCTGCACACATTAATGATTAATCATTAATGAACAGGTAGGGAGGGAGAGAGAGAGTAGGAAAAGGCTTAGGAAAATGAATAGTCTCTACTATCTCGTATCGAAGAAAAATGATGGAGAGGTTTTTGGTTGCAGCGTCAGGCATCGTAACATATAATATGTTAAATATATTTAACGAACAGCAATTTTCAGAAGTTGTTAGCTTAGATCAATGGAACGTGCACATGCACATGTGAAGGAAGGCTCGGGTTCGATTCTGATCAACGGCCTCCTAGTTTTTACAATTTTTTGTGGTTATTTCCATTTCCTTTTACACGTTGATTTTTTATTTCTTGTAAATATTAATTATAAAATAGCATGTCCTTGTGATTGCATATTTTAAGTAAGTAAAATACATTTTGTTTTTTACCATGACACAAAATTAATTACAATATTTTTATTTTTAGTAAAAATTAATTAGAAAATTAAATTTTACAAAATATTATGTATTTTTTATTTGAAGGAAAAATTGATACATTTTTCATTATTTACATCATATGCAAGTATGCAACCAATATCCCGCCCACCCCAAACGTCTTGGATTGTCTGTCACTATGAGCACTTGGATCGTTGGGATTAACTGTTTACGCTTAGTGAAAATCAATTTCCTTCAAGTGATTCAATTTTAAATTTAGTGAAAAGTGGACAATATTCCCAAGTATCCAGCAAAAAATAGCTTTGGTTCTTCAGTAATTTAACATCGGTTTTTGGTTTAAATTATAATTTAAACTTTAAATTATGGTGAAGTCATTTATTTAAATTATAATGAAGTCATTTATTTATGTAAAGATCAGAAAAAATTTGAAATATACTTATGGAGGGAAACAAAAACACATTGGTGCAACATTATCTGGAAGGCACCTATCTGGAGTTCGAACACCTGATGATGGGAATAGGGGTTTCGTAGGCTTTATTGGAGCGGGGTCTGCAGGTGGTGATTAATGCTGCTTTCTTACACTCAACCTCATCCCTGTGAACTCCAATGGCACTCTGCTCGAACTTCGAACCCACACTTACCCCAGATATATTACCTCAATTAATATTGCTATGTTTTATCCAACAATATTAATTGAGGAAACAATACTGAAACCCTGAGGATTGTAAGCCACTATGACGAAGAAAGGCGAGAATCCTATACGCCGAAGCCAGAGGAAGCGAGGTCGACCAGCCTTGGAATCAAACTCTGTCACTTCTCCGGAAGTAAACAACAATAGTCCGAACATGAACAAATCTTTCGTTGTCATCTCTTCAAAGTAACACACCCCCCCATACATCAAACAAATCTTTACTTTCCTTGAATTTGGCGACATATCTAACTCACACCTCCGTTTTTGAATGCAGTAACACCGATTCATACTTGCTGCTAGTTTAGCTGATAATTTAAATCAACTCCTAACCAAATGTGCTACAGAAATGACTGTGGAGTTTGGGTTGCAACTTGGATGGAAAGAGGGGAAGTCAAAAAATACGACAACATTGAGGTGACAAACAAATTTGTTAATTTGGGCTGCCAATTGTTTGTGTGACATACACATTTTAGATCATCTGCTAATTGGTGGACGGATTATTTGCAGGTTAGTAACTACACAAGGCTGAGCCTAGCTGCAAAAATTGGACTACATTCATACAACCTGCTGCAAGGAATGGTCTTGACGAAGTCACTTGATTACTATCACAGGTTGCTTGAAGCTGATAAGAAGAAGAAGGCCGTCCCTCGGACATGCTGAGATTGATTACATGATTTGGTATCTATTAAGTTCTGGCTTTTTAACCTAATGAATTGTACTGTGCACAATAGAGGCATAAGCCTCTTTATTTTGGTTGTGGAGATTTTGGTTGTTGGATATTTTTCGTGGTCAGGTGAGAGTGGGATCCTCTTGTGTTTTTTGAGCCCTCTTTTGTTTTGTTTTTTAGGTAGTGGTTGTTGGATAGCTTTATCAGGTAGGCATCAACTAGTTCACTGAACTTATAACTTGCCCCACCTTTATCATTCTTATATTCTTAACTCAGTTTCACACGAATTGCAACGGTGTGATCAAGTGTTAGGTACATTAAATGAATTTGACAGCAAAAACGTGGTAAATGAGTACTGGAAAGCATTTTCCCATGATATTGGATGTTTAATGCATGCCGCCCCTGATTGTATTTTTACGTTCAACTTTCTTGAAGATCGCGTGTACAGAAGCTTGAAATTGATTACGAAACTGGTATCAAGACGCACGATCGTGGGTGGTAAAGGGAAGATGCAAGGCCACGTTTGATAACTGGATGATCGTGCGGTTGAAGGGAAACCGTCAACTGATATTTACTGCGCGCCGCCCACCTAAATTGCAGTGCTAATTGAATGTGAAGGGAAAAACATCATGAATCTGTTACTTTCTCTATTTATGTTACACGAATTCAATACACCACCCAATCATATTCCATATGCTATATAAGGTTGGCTTACAGAATTGAATCTTTCATACCCATCTTTGTCAAGAAAAATCAGGTTCCAGAAGCATATAACCTGATCCCAGGAAAATCAGGTTTCATGAAAAACAGGTTCCAGCTCCTTCTCGACGCTGGTGCTGTAGAACTATGGAATCGATTCCAGGATCCTCCCACGTAACCTGATTCATGTCAAAGCCAATAAGTACATGCACTGCTTGACAAGATCTGTCGTCCTACCGAGTTCGATTTGGTCTAAATAGTCGTGCTGGAATACAGGGAACATGCCGTACTCCCCACACAGCGCGGGACGCAAACAATTTCAAAACAGGTGAGAAGCAGTAGCTGACAAACAATTTTATGCTATATGGTGTAGCATCTTCTTATTAGTCAGCCCCCGCAGCTCAAATGTTTTGAAATTGTTTTCATCCCGCGCTGTGTGGGGAGTACGGCATTTTCCCTGTATACCAGCGTGACTATTTAGATAAAAATCGAACTCAGTAGGATGACAGATCTTGTCAAGCAGTATATGGAACTCTCAATTCATTTCTTTTTCTTTGAAATTTATTTCCTTTTCTTTGTAATTTATTTCTCTTTCTTTGTAATATTATCCCAGCCTATTGAAATATTAAAGTCATCAGTGCTCCAATTTATGCTTTATTTCTGGCTCTCCTTATTTTTTCTAATTTTAGCTTTGCATTGTTGTATTTATTTAGTGAAGAAGTGACTTATGACAATTTAGCTTTTTTAGTGTTGGATTTCAATTTATTTTTGTTGACATCTTATCACTGATGGATCCTCTTTTTCTTTTAGGATAAACTAAACTCATGTGTAAGTGGCCAATTTTTTTTGGTTGAGTGATAAAATCTTTTTGCATGTTTTTCAGGAATTCTATTTCCTCTATATCAATCTGTTTTAGCAATTACACTGTAACACCTCAATTGTATGAGGACCTTGATCTAAATTATAACTATCTTAGAAAACTATGTATGGTTTAATTAGTAAGGTTGTTTTTTTTGGTAACCCCAAATCTTTAATTATATATTCTTTAAGAGACCACTGTACTATAACATTCTTTTTTGTTGACCAATTTTCATACCATCATTGTAAAAGTCCTTGCACCTTTACAACCCAAGCACATTGGCATGGCATTAATTTCTTTTTAAAATATAGAAATTAATTTGTTACTGCTTAACTCAAGCATATTCACGCATAACTCAATTTTTTTGGTTGCATTTACTTGTATTAACTTTATTTTTTGTTAATAAGAATAATAACTCAATATGTAAACAATTAACAATATAAAAATAAAATCAAAAAACATACCAACTTCATAGAAACACAGAATTCTTAATAAACAAAGAGAACTACATTTTGAAATTAAAAATAAAATAAAAAATAACAACAACATAAAATAAGCAATTCAATTGTATCCGTTCTCCACAGTCCACGGGTAAACCAACTCGCGCATCCCGGGGAAGTAAATCCTCATTACGAAACGGTCCGGAGTGATCATTTGGAAATGCAGGTGGATTGGGGGTTCAATATTGTAGCGAAGTCTCAGCATTCTTGTAAGATCGTGTGTCAAAAATCCACGACCGCTCCAAACACCAATCCGGCATCTGAATGAGTGCCCATTCGGGTCTTGTATAGCGATGGATGTCCCAAAGGAGTCGTGCCATGTATTCCAGAAGTTCGTCGGTATGTACAGTGAACCACACTATTAAGAAGAAACAAAACGTATAAGAGAAGGAGAAACAATGGTTATAGTGTTGAGAAAAAAAATGGGAGGCGCAGACAGTAAAGGAATGATAAACCACAACAATGCAAAATGTATACTCACCCCAGGTTGAGTCCATTCAACCCGGAACTGGCGCCATTCGCTTCCCCATCCATAGCCAGGCATTTCTTCTGAAGTGATGAATTCGCTCAAGAACAACTTCAAAGAGGGAATAGTATTGGATGAACACAGAAGTGATGCAAAGGCCCTATTTATAGTGTAACTGGGTGAGAGTGTATGCCTGTTCAGATGCATTGAATGGGTACTCTTCCATTTATGAGTACTGGTTTACGAAGGGGTGGGACTTTATTTTCATGAAGCATCTCCATGTAAAGGTAAGTGGAACAGTAGGAGGTGAGGAAAAGAAAAAGCTGTCGTCGCGAAAGAACGCGCCCATTAATGCTGGTTGGTCGGCGCACACACCACCATCAATAGGGCGGCGCAGATTTGACAAGCACCGTTGATTCCTCCCTCAACCCTGAAGTGTGTTGCAGAATCAATAACTGACTTATTATTATTATTAATTTTTTTTTTAAGCTGACAACCTTTAGCTATTGTTGTTTGTTGCGTTGTGGCTTTTTTTTTTTGGCTAAAATCCTTGGCAATAACATAATGGGCCTGGATAAAAAAACAATAGTCCATTACTTTTTTGCTGAACCAATATTTTTTGCTGTACTAATATTTTTGCTTGACCGGCCTCTATACAATCACTTTTTATTGCTTAACTAATTTTTTTTTTTGGGTACGTAGAGAATATTGCTTAAATCAAGCCAAATTAATAATCAACAACAACAATCAAACTTCTGAATCCTGTGGTAAAATAGTAATTGTAAATTGCATTTAAGTGAAATTCAACAACACAAGTCACTATTCTGAATCTTTACAAGAAGTTTACTGCAGCAGAGAATTTAATACAAGAAAAGAAATAAAAGAAGAGGGAAAAGACGTGAAAAGACGCACCAAAACTTGTTCACTAGGGTAAATCGTAACATAGTTGAATCTAGTTAGGAGGAAGGGAAGTTAATTATTATCATTGTAAATGAGTAACTTCACTCTGCTCTAACTAGCTTTGGAGACCATGCCGCATGCTATTTGCTACTAGCTTCTATTGCGTAAATCAAGCCAAATTAACAATCAACAACAACAATCAAACTTCTGAATCCTGTGGTAAAATAGTAATTGTAAACTGCATTTAAGTGAAATTCAACAACACAAGTCACTATACTGAAACTTTACAAGAAATTTAGGAATATACACAGCATCACATTTACAATTGAAACAAGCTTAAAAGCTTCATTTTAAGGTTCAAATGACTTCCAATAAGCTTGCCCAGATATCACGTTAAATTCACTTCTTCACAACATCACATTTATTTGTCCCTTTTCTTACTCGGGGCCTTCTTCGCCACTTCATGCTGGCTGTGATTAAAACCACCACCAGCCTGACCACCTTGACAAGCAGTCCGAATCTGTTAAAAGGGAAATGTAATTGTTATGTTGAAAACAAAAAACAAATTTAATTTGGTTTTTTAGTATGAACATCAAAATAATCAAGGTATACCAAACCTGAGGATTCTGGGGCATCACGGGCAGTATACCATAATAAGGTTGCATTGGCATGCAATGAGGTTGATTGCCATAACCATATGTCATGTTATTCTGTGGTCGGGGAATCCACTGGCCAAAAACCTGTGGGAAGTTGGTATGTGCTGGCATAAAATTACCAATTCCAAATGGGGTCATGTTCGGGGGTAGCGTTCCTAACAGAGGAGGCGGCATGACACAGGATGCAGGATGGCCTCTACCAGTACAAGCATTAGATTCGGTTTCCTATCAAAATGAATGAACAATTGAATTGACATGCTGAACATATTAATCTAAAAATTACACATCATCATCAACAACTTACTGGCTCCATTGTTGAATGTTGTGGGGATAGAACACGCTCCTCGTTACGGCATTGTGCACGCTGCATACTAACAGATGCTTGAGTGGGGTTCTCCTAAGTTACCAACCATAATAACCAGATTTTAACAACAATATACACAAAACTAATGGAACTATATTATTGAGACAATGCAATTCATCATTACGCACTAACCGTCTCATCCGCTCGTTTTAGCGTTGAACTATCAGGCCTTGGATTCTTCAGATTGGAACGACGAAGACTCTACAAGAAAATAACAAATTAATTCTTCAAACAACTCATGTAGGTGGAGTTACAGATAAATACTCAGTTTTAACAGCAAAAATTTAACACCAAACCTTTACCTTAGAGACTGAATTAGTACGCTTACTCGTGCGCTCGGTATACTTCGAAACACTTTGGTCAACTTCAGTGCATTCTTGCTCACTACCCGTCTCCTCTACAGTATCAACTTTCTTTTTACATGTAGTTCTTGTGTGCCCCAATCTGTGGCAATTTGAACATCTCACTGTTCGCCTGCCCCTCGCTCGCTTCTTTGCTGGAGCGCCTTTCGACGCAACCACATTGGGGTCACGAATACCGTCAACGCCATCAACAAAAGTATCAACTGTACAACCCATCTTCTTCTTATACCTTGCAGTCAACTTCAGAATATCAGTTCTCAATTGACTGAACAACGAATTGTTTTCTGAACCAATAACACAAAGGTTGTTGCACGCTGCAGCTAAAGCACCAAAACGGGCTGTTTTCATAACTTCAAATTCCACTTCACCAGATGGAGTTCCCGACATAAACTCAGCTTTTGCGTCCTTCCTCCACCGATTTGCAACAAGGGTTGTTGGAATTTCTTCCACGTCCTCATGTTTCAACGCATAAAAAATATGACTGCACGGAATGGCACGAGACTCAAATAGACGACACTGACATGAAAACTGAAAGTCTTTGGTGTTGAAAGATACTTCAACTATACGGTTTGGCCTTGAGTACTTACTCAACCTGAATCTAACATTGTCTCCATCCTCTGTTCTATCCACAAAATTCAGTGGAGCCACGCACTCAAGCTGATGTCTGACCTCTTTAAAAAATTTTCGCGTGAAGACCTTCGCAGCATCGCTCTCAAATTTGTATAGTTGGTTAAGGCACACGGGTTCTGTATAAAGAGACTTGTAATCAGCAGCCAACTCGTTGTGCCTGTATCCCCTTAAAGCCAGCTCAATATTGTGCATGAACTCCACAAGACTATTTCTTTTGTTTACATAGGGCTTTATACGGGCATTAATAGCTTCACACCGCGAGGTCGTGCGTATACCAGCAAAAAACTGATCACGGAGGTAAGCAGTGGCCCAAGTTGTCCTTTTCTCGTAAGTGGCTTTAACCCATTTGTCATCTTGGAGACCATGTTTGGCAACCATTTCCATCCAAAATTCCTCAAAATCGTCAATTGTAAAATGTGAATATAGCGCTTTCTCGAAGTCATCCAAAAAAGGCTTGTTCTTCACATGATCTTGTGCATTCTTGAACAGGTGCCAGGCACATAGTCGGTGTGATGCATTTGGAAACACTTGCCTAATAGCCTCCTTCATACAAGGATCTCCGTCTGTCACAACAGATTTGGGGTGTTTGCCACACATTGCTTCCAGGAAAGTCTCCAAAACCCAGACATATGTATCTATTTTCTCATCACCAACAAGAGCACAAGCAAATATTACTGTCATTGAATGATGATTACATCCGGAAAAGATAACAAGTGGTTGGTTATATTTTGTCTTACCATATGTGCTGTCAAAGGCCAAAACATCCCCGAAGCACTGGAAATCTGCTCTACTAACACCATCTGCCCATAAGAGGTTTTTCATTCTGTTGTCCTCGGTGGTGGTGTATTTTGAAAAAAACATGGGATCTGTATCAGCCTTAGTTCTCAAAAAAGTTAGAGCACCTTTGGCATCCCCACCTTTTAATTTTTGATTTCTCTGCCTATTAACGTAGTTGTACAGGTCCTCTTTCAAGAAGTTCATCCCTGAGAATCCCCCTTTCTGGGCCGCCATGTAGCCCATGATGTGACAAGTTCTAACACCGGATGAATGCAGGCTATCCACCTGAGCTTTATCCGCATCAGTCATTGTACGGTAAGCGTCAATCACAGGAACATATTTGGACGGTGTAAGTTCATGGTTGTGATCCACCACAAACGACACCACCTTCCATTTCGACGATTCGTACACATAACGTATCCTCAGCTTAGCTCGACATTTTGTTCGAGTTAGGGCTCTGTGATCTCTTTGCCTGTCCCTAATAAAGTACTTCTTTTCCCTCAAGCCCTCTCTATTGCATACAAATTGACGCATTATGACTTTGCCGGATGCATCTCGTGCCCGCACATCCTTTCTCACCACAAATCCAAGCCCTTTAGCATAAGCGCAGTACCAATTGTAAGCATTGACATCACTGGTAAACTTTAACCTTCTTATTTCTTCAGCTGTCATGTTTAATAAGCTTTTGAATGGTAATTCACATTCATCAGAATCTACATCTGTGTCTTCACTGCCATCCCCTTCACTATGATCCCCTTCACTTTCAAACCTTTCACCTTTGTCCTCCTCCTCATGGAGTCCTTCATCAAGATTTCTCTTTAGCTCCCCGTCATCCTCCGATGAAGCCATATGCACCCTTTCGCGGTCAACAAATTAATTCGACTGCTTCCTACAATGAACGCTCTTCCTTCACCTAACAATTAAACTAAAATACATAACAAAACTTAACTTGCAAGAAGAGCAACAAAAGCAACTACAAAGGTTTTCCAAACCATTTAACAAACAGTTGGTGTGCAAAGAAACTATGACATCAAGAACCCTTAACAGGACAACAAAAGAGATTCAGCCAAATAACAAAACCCAATAAACACTTTTCCATAAAAGCAGGGTTTTTTTTATACCTTTGGTTCCTTAAGATTCAGCCAACGAAAGCTTTTATGGAAGCGCTTGCACGTCATTGATGAAGCACATTGTCATTGTAATTTTCCACGCCAAAGGGAACGGTGTCGTACACGATTGAAGTACAAGATGATCGTCGAGTCGACAATGTGGTTACGATGGAAAGTGTTTCGAAGCTTCAAAGGAACCAAACTGGTAGTTGGGGAAGAAGCCGAATGGAACCCTTCTCTTACGCACGACGACGAGAAAGAGAAGCGGATGGGCAGGACGACGATCGATACGACGTGGGGAACGCCGGTGGTTTAGCTTTCGACGACACGAATGCGAACTCGAGCTCCGGTGCAAAGGGTTTGGGGAGAAGATGAACTCAGGTTGTTTGGGAAGAAGATGAGCTCAGTTTGTTGGGGAAGAAGATGAACAGATACAGGATGAACTGAAGTGAGATAATCAATTTAGTTAATAAAATTTGAATTCTGATTTGTGAAAATAATTGTTATGAGTTGTGAAATTGAAAATGAATTTTTATTTTAAAAAATAAAGGATGGGACTGAAAATGGTAATAGATATAAATAAAAGGGTCAAAAGTCAGAATAATGAAAGTTATTAGTCAAATTGCTGACGTGTTTAGAATACACACATGTCATGTATTTATTGGTCCACTTAAGAGATGCATTGCTGCATCTTAACTAAGAAGTGGCGTGGGAGAGTTACCCCCACTATAAATACAACTTATGTATAGAAGTTCAGGATCAAATTTTTTTTTTTCGAAAGTAAAAGGATATATTAATATGAAATATACAACCACACAATTGGCCGCCACCAAAAGGAGGGAGAGCTACCCATCCGCCTCTAAAACAGGTCTCCAAAACAGGAGAGGGATAGCGTCACCGCCTCAGGCTAAAAAAGGAATACACAAAAACCCCAACCAAAAGGAAACAACCTCTAACACAAAAAAACGGATACCCCAAAAATCAACACCTGCGCAAAAGAATCCCCTCCTACGAAATTTTACAGTCCATAATTTGAGCCACAATCTGATTAATTGTCATGTCGTCAGGACAATCAAAAACAACACCCACCTGCTTACCCACTGAAATAGCACGCCTAGCTCTTGTCATAACACCCAGAGGCACTAAAGACTCGGACGGTAAAAAGGATGCAGGGATACCTTCGATTATATCGCCTCCCGCCACGATCTCCACAGGAGAGCAAGGAGGATCAAAAATTTGTTACACAAAAAACTCCCTGAATAGCTATACGTCCAACCTACGTGACAAACAAAAATCCAGGTGGAATTGAGAGTATGTCGTTTTTGAACCTTTTAATGTTTCTTTGTAATTATTTTTTCCCTTTCCTTTATCAAATTTTTTCCACTTTTGAATGTTTTTTTTTGTTCTACAATTAATTTTTAAAGAAATTTTTTTGAAGTGATTCTTGATTAAACAGGATTTGACACTTGAACTGTTTCACTAAGAAACCATTTGAGGACTCGAATTTGGACCCCATATTGATCCTGAATTCTCATTTGTTTACAGAAAGCTAGAGTAAATAGTGCCTTCGTATTGGTGGTCATGCCTCCATGGTGGTGGGTGTAGAGTAAGGTTATGGTTTGCGTGGAAGGGCGAGTAGAGGAGCAAGAGGAGAGTAGGAGGGGGAGGTGGGGGAAATAGGTGGAGAGAGGGGGAGGTTGTGTCATGAATTATTTGTTTTACGGGCTGAAAAAATGGAGAGGGTTGAAGGGGAAATGAAGTCTGAGGGTGGAAGGAGATCAATTACGATGAAGGAAAAGATGGGTTGATAGATGAGTAAATGTTTGGAGTTATGAAAGGAAGAAGATGATCATGGTGACAATTTTTGGATGGATGAATTTCGGGGTTAAAAGAAAATGAAGGAAGAGGAAGAAGGTGAAGGTGGAAGAGGAAGGACTAAATGTGATTAAAAAAAATTACAGTGATTAAAATTAATGCGGCTCTTTTACATGCTTAGTAAGTTAGTATAGGTTTTACTAATAATTACCAAAGTAGTGTAAGTTTTCTTTTAATTACCAAATCGGTATAAATCGCCACTTCAAGTGGCAATATTCTAAAAAAAAAAATTATTTGAAATTGGACTTTCCATCACAAAGTGTTTAGTGACGAAGCATAATCTGTCACAAAATTCATATAAATAATAGGAAATGAATTAGCGACGGAATTTTGAGAGGGCACTTTTCCGTCACAAAAATGTTAGCGACGGAATATTTTTTTCACGGAAAGTTTCTCTCTCCTCATTCTATCACTATTTCTTTTTATGTTATGTACTAGGACTTTGTGACGGAATTTTTCCCGTCACTAAAGAAAAAGTAAAAAAATAAATAACCTAAAGCCACTAATAATGGCAATTTCACAAAATATAAGGTATCGCTGTGGCAATTTATACCAATTTAGTAATTAAAATATTTTTACAGTACATACTACACAGGTAATTATTTGTAAAATCTACACTTAATACGTAAAAAATCAACTAATGCAAAAAGTCAATTTGGTCATCTCTCAACTGACTAAACTCACCACATAGATAGTTGATTGGCCAAAATTGATAATATACCGACAATTGGACCTATTACAAATAAAAAAAATTCAGGAACCAATTGCTTTGTTTTTTTTGCACTGAAGGAACCAATTGCTAATAACATTTTAATTGGAACTAAAATTAGATTCATCTTTAAAAGTTACGAATTAAAAACATATTTAAACCAATATAATTTTACAAATGAAATTCAGGAAAGAAAATTGAAAGAAAATTTGCACTAACCGAAGTTTCTTTAGATTTAATTTTTTTTTAAGTTTAAACTACTACCTTTATTTGTTTATTAATTATAACATATAACTTTAGTTAGTTATTTATTATTTAGTTAATTTCAACGAAGTTGATCCTGTCATAGCTAAGATCGAGAAGCAATGGCAGTGGGTTGGTATCGTAGACAGAAGCAGAAATCTTCCACTTGTGAAGAGGTGGTGAACGCTCTTCTTTTAAAAGGTCTTACGAGATCAAAGTCAGTGTGATTGATATTAATGTTGCAAATTAACTGAAACACTAGGGCCTAATTACACCACTTGAGTGATGTGACGATGACGGCATAATGACATGCTATAAAAATGAATTAAAACAAATTAACTTCTTTTTATCATTTTAAAGTTTAATTTCTTATTTATCAAAATACATGATTTTGTCTATGCAAATACTATTAAACTACAAAAACAACCACTTTGTGATTGCTTTAAAATGTTATATGTTTGATTCTCCTTAATAATTAGAATTACCTCCACTGCTGCGACCTGCCGCTCCATTACCTCTCTATCATCGTTTCTCCTGCTGTGATGTGCTAGAGCCTCTATCAACTCAATTTTTGATCTCCAAACTCATTTTGTTTGGGTGCCCCTGTCAATTCTGTTCAACTTTACACTATGTTTAGTAGAGGTAACTATCAGCGAAGAGAAGGAGAGTGGAGAGAATTAAAGAAGAGGGGTTTGACTCATCTAAAGTGGGTAATCACAGTCAATGGTTGTGATTCTCACTTTACCTGTAAAGTGAATGGTCTCACTTTAGAAGAGCTAATCCCAAAGAAGAGAGAAGAGGGGTAACCTTGTTTGGTGGAGGGAGAGACGGGGAGAGAGGGAGGTTGATAGGTGGACCCAATTACCTTTTTGGAGTTTTCCCAAAATGAAGACAAATGAGAGTTGACTGTGATTTTTCATTTTTTTTTAAATAATTATCACTTATTAGCGGTTTTCACTTGTCACACATGGAGTTTGACCGCTGTTTTAAATCAAAAGAATAATTTTTCTCTCTCATCCACCTCATTCTTTTTCTTCTATTTTTCTTCTTTTTTTATCATATCAAACAAACAACCTACTAAATTTATTATATTTATCATCTCTTTCTCACGTCTTTCACTTATCTTCTCTCTTTTCTCTTTTTCTCTTTATCTCTTCTAACCAAACAAAGCATTAATCTAATAACACAGCAACACAGGAAGAGAAGGAAAGAGACAAGCAAAACAGCTACGGGTGACATGAAGCTTTTAATTACTTTTATCATTATGTATTATTGTTCTTACGTGAAGTTACAATTATTTGTGATGTAATAAAAATGAAAGTAGGTACATTTTAGAGATCAAGAAGTTATTTAAACATGGTACGTGTCAGGTTGACGTGACTTCCGTTAAAGTTGGAAAGTGAATTTAATGTCAAACATTAGAAAAGAAGCTAATATTTTTAGAGAGATGATTAACACAAATATAATTTTACAAGGACTAAAAACGAGAATGAGATATACTCACGATCAAATAACTTATTTAAGCTAAAGAGCAAGGCTGGCAACACTTTTTTTCCAACACTCACTATTAAACTCTCTTATTAATTGGTTGAAATTCATATTTCAGTGAATTAAAAAGAATGTATTTCTAGCCAAATTTTAATGAAAATGGAAACGGCTATTACCTGGTGGTGGACGACAAAAGTTTATCTGTCGTCTCGGTAGCCCGTCACAACATTCTCATCCCCTCTCCCCATCACTGTTAAACGAATCGATCAGTGCTACACTTGCGCCTTCGGTTCGTAAATTTGAAATTTTGAAGCGGAAGCGAAAGCAAACACATACAGAGCGAACCTGAAAACTGAACCGGTAATAGCCTGAGAGAGTGTGTATCAGTGAGTGCACGCAGCAATGGGTCCACCGAAGACGACGACGACGGTGCGCACGATCTCGCAAGAAGCATTCGACGAGATGGTGAAGGAGAACATCGACGACCTCGATATGGAACCCGCCGAGGCCCTTCAAGACGCAATCCAAACCCTCACTCTCCAAGGCGTCGATCTCTCAGGTTCGTACCTCACCTCACGCTGATTCTGGTCTTTGTTCAATCTTCAATTTACTAACGGCGTCGTTTCGCAGGCGTCGTGACGTGCGTTCCGGGAGAGAAAAACCCGGTGATGGAGTGCTTGGAAAGGTTGCGGCGGTTAGACTCTGAAGCGGTGGATTTGGATGGAGTAGTGGAAGTGTTTGATAAGATTAAGGACTTGTGCGGCGGCGCTGACAATGCCAATGCGGCGATTGCCGTCAAGAATGGCGGTGTACAATTGGCTTGTTCTCTTTGCTCAAAGATACCACGTTCCGCTGGATCTGACCTTGCTGTTCTTTCCGCTTTCAACGCCATGGCGTCGCTGCTTCGTGGTGAGATCTTCGTGCTTCGCTTTTCGTTCTTTCAATCTAATTTCTAACATTCATTGTACTTTTATCACTGATCACATGAATCGGGGTTGATCCAGCTACGAGCTGTGTTAAATAGAGTTTTATCTGATAATGGTATGTGAGAGCAATTAGGCTGTAATGACCGCGACTGCATCATCGCGGTCGCAATTGAGGCCTTATTGACTGCATTTATTTGCAATTTTCGGTAATATGGATGATAACGATGTAACTGCAACTGTGGCAGTAATTACAATTTAAAACCTTGCTTGTGATCCCAATCCATAGATATGCATTGTGTTTTTGAATTAATCCATTGGTTAAGGGAACTTCAAAGAATAGCGGCCACGTTAGATTTCAGATGAGGTGACGGAAATAGAATGGCTTTAAATAGGTTTTTTTTTTTCACTGGAGTTGGCTTATTATATGTATGTGGAAGTTAAGAGTAGGGCTGTGGTAAATCTTAAAATAGAAATTGAACTAAACCAAGGTTAAATTATTACCAGAACTACCACAGAAAAGCAAACCATAGATGCCGGTCATGAAGTAAAACTGATTTTTATTACTGGTATGTGAACTTTTAAAAAATAAGATTGTGTGAACTATGAACCGGTTAGCTGAATGTAGTATATAAAATAATAAAATTACTCGTGGGCTCACTGACTTATGAACCATTAGGCATAAACCCTAATCCCTGATTGGGATGTTGTTAATAAAGTTAGTGTTATTATACATCTGCTAATGCTTGATTAATATAGTTGATGTTTTTGATTTGGTAGTTTAATACTCATCAAATGCCTGTAATGTTGTATAAATCATAATTATCTTTTTCATAATGTCTGTATCCCATCCCTGTTGCTACAGATGTTCAAAGTACTGGAGCATTTCAGAGAAGTAATGGACCAAGGATTATAGTTGATATCCTAAATGATAACAAGCAAAAAAAAGCCATCTTAGACAGTGGCTTTCGGGTTGTGGCTGCAGCTGCAACTGGTGATGAGATTGTCAAGGAGTCATTCATGGAGTTGAAAGTTGATGAGTTTGTTATGGAGATAATGTCCATACATAAGAACACTGGAATTCAAAGTTTATATGATGCTATTCGTGCACTTTTAACACCTGATGACAATAGAGTTGTAGCTTCTCAAGTAAGTAAAGGGTTGCTTGAATGTGCGTATGGTCATATAATTTGAAGAAATATAGTGTCACACATGCACACACAGAAGAAAAAGGTTGAAGTTTGTAACATAATTTTATGAACAGGAGGGGTCTTTCAAAATTGTAAGTTGCTATCATTTCAGTTAAGTGTGCATCATGACTTAAACTATCCAATACATCCAATTTTCAGGTATATGGTTATGCACGGAAATTTTCTAAGATTGGAATTGCAGATGCCATTGTGGATTCTCTGCTCGCAGGACTTAGCTCTCCTGACCTAGTTTCAGCATGCATCACTTTAAAGGCCATTGCTGTAAATGTAAGAGAAGTAAAATATAATCCTTCATCTAGTATGCAATATTAACTTTGCATTTAAATTTTAAGGGAAAATGGCCATGAGATCAAAATAATTTAGCTGGATGGTTTTAGGTAATATTTGTGGTGACTGCTCCTACATAAAATTACTAGTCACCCTTGATTCTAAACTAAAAGTAGTTGTTGATTCTAATCATGTTGAGTTACTGCTGCAATGGTTGCCATTCCTTTTCTTGAGTCAGATGACCTTGGTGGAAGCTTTCTGTTGGCATCCTTATGAGATTTCTTTCTTCATTAAGAAACTGGTTGATAGTGTGAGTGGACACATTAATGAAAAAATAAATTAGGACTAATGGTTGGTGATACTTGCCTATGTATCTTTTTGTAGGACAATGACTCAGTTAGAAGATTGGTCAATGGGTAAAAATTGCAGGTTCTTAGGGAATGCCTAGAACTCAAGTTTTTATTCTTTTATACCCTTAGATTTTGCAATGTTTATTAAGATTTAGATTTGGTATGTTTTGTCACTCTTACTAACACCATTAAATTGAAACACTTAAATCTATTTTGCACTGTCTTGTGTTATCTCTGTTAAGTATTTATATTTGTGTTGCAGGATGAAATATGTAAATCCATTGCTGATAAAGGTGGAATTGATGCAGTACTCAGATGTATAGATGACAGTGGTGAACAAGGCAACACCGCTGTGGCCAAAGTTTGTTGCTCATTACTTTCAAAGGTATAGGTTGAAAATGTTCACTCTGGACAGCCCCCTGTACTTTTTTAATTAAGATTTATTTCCTTCTTTTTTTTTTTTCCACTTCCAGTGGTTGTTTGAAGTGATTGAGTTCTCTCTTGTTTAGACATTTTAGTGGTTGTTGTCCTACCCTTTAAGTTTCCTTCCTGGGTTTGTTTCATTATTTTTTCCTAGATGTCCTTTGCATCTTTTTTTTTTAAATAAAAGAATGTATAACTGATGAAATTGGCTAAGCTCCCGCAAAAGCAGGAAGCAGCAACGAAAGATTCCATATAATCTTTTGTACCACATTTACCTTCACCGTAACTCAAGTGTTTTGGCCTCCAATACTACTTGGGCTTTCATTTTCTCATGCTTTTCCTACAGTTCATAATATTGTATTTAAAATATGATGTGAATTATGTCATACTTTACTAATATGGGAAAAAAATGAAATAACCTTAAAAATATTCATCACTTAATTGCTTTTAACTCCTGAGGTTCAAGCACTGCTATCCTCCACTAGACTTGCGTTTGAAAATATTGTCAGCCTTAGCCTGGCTCCCATTTTACTTTAAATGTGATAAGGATGACTAAAAAGGGCAGCCCGGTGCACGAAGCTCCTGCATACGCAGGGTCCGGGAATGTGATAAGGATGACTACTTTTGTTTTTTTGTTTGTTTTTTTTGTTTTCTTGATTGGAATGATTCCTTTATATGTTTAATTGATCAGTTGGCAGGAAGTGACGCAAACAAGAGTGCAATTGTTGGGAAAGGGGGTATGGATAAGCTAATCAAACTTTCTGCCAGATATGCTGATGACCCTTCTGTTTTGCAAGAGGTGAGAACCTGCAATTTTTGAATACAGAGCCTGTGTATATAATTTAAAACCACCAGTCTTTAAACCTCCTGCACCATGTATAGTGACTTTGATTGCTAGTTTGATTCATGGTATTTCATCTACTGATTTATTCTTCCACTTTAGTACTGCTATTTATTTGGCTTTATTAAACCAAAAATGAACATTGACTAATTCGGAAATGTGGAAATTCTGTAACCATTTATAGTTAAAGATAGTCCTAACTCCTGATATACTTCATCATTTTATGGGTGCCAAGCGCCAACATTTATAAAATTCAGGCCACATCCTAGGCAGAATTTTATCTATAAAATCCCTGATATACTTGTTTACTTTGTGTCTGGGCATCTTATACCTGTTTTCATTTTATTCGGTTTTATTTGTGGCACAGATTATGTCTATCATTTCTGTGCTTTCATTAAGATCCCCAGAAAACGCAGCTCATGCCATTGAAGCTGGTGCTGGTGACCTTGCCATTCAAGCCATGCAGAAATTTCCTGCAGCACACCAAATGCAAAGAAACTCCTGTCTTATGATCAGAAACCTAGCAGTCAGAAATCCAGAGAACAGGCAAGTTTATAATTTGTGATATTCCTAATGTGAGACGTTTAATTATACACGCACTTCTATTATAGTTTTCCAATCCTTGCCTTCTAGCATATATTATACAAGGGAGTGCAGCTCAGCTAGAGATAGAAGAGTGTGGATATTTGACTACTACTCTAAGCGGATGAGTCACTTTAGAGGGGAAAGTAATTTATCACAATCATTGATTGAAAAATTATCGATGGTTGAGATTGTAATTATATACTTGCATCTGTATCAAGTTATGATATTCGCTAAATCTCAGCTATTAATTTTTCAATTTACGATCGTGATCATTTACTTTACTCTCTAAAGTGATTCTCTTAATTTGAGTAAATTCTCTCACATTGAATCACTTTAGAGTAGCTAAATACGAAAATTGTCAATCCTTTACCTCGTATCATTGCTCACTGGCACACTTTCCATTGGACAGAACTATATTGCTAAAAAATGGAATTGAAAAATAC
The DNA here is from genome assembly GCA_030819835.1 of Acmispon strigosus. Classification (NCBI taxonomy): domain Eukaryota; kingdom Viridiplantae; phylum Streptophyta; class Magnoliopsida; order Fabales; family Fabaceae; genus Acmispon; species Acmispon strigosus. Next base: position 3,208,364 of record JAUAMA010000001.1, on the reverse strand, counting down.
ATAAGGAAGGCAAAACAAACACATGGCAACTGTAAGGATGCTGCTACAGATGCATTAAGGGACTTGGGGCTTGATAGTTACAACTTGTAGCTGATAATTTTTTCACCTCTCGTTTTTCATGTAACACTATCGATATTCTTTTGTTTCTGAAGAAAATATGAGTATGAGTGTACGACTGCGTGTTTTTATCATTTCCATTTTCTACTAGATATTGTAATTTGTATGTGCGGAATTCATTGTACAAAACTGAGGATGAAATTTTATTCCCTTGTCCATCATGTATCTGTGTCGGATATCCTTTAATTAACATGAATATTATTTATTTGCTGTAAATAATATAGCTTCCACTTTATTAGTAGCACTAATAAGGCGCTTGAACTATTTAAGCGGAAAAGAAATTCTGATATTTATCAATTTATTTTCAAACAAATAAGTTGATAAATATTCATCATAAAATGTTATGTTCAGAAATTAAAGAGTACAAAGAAAATATTATTATAGAACCTCCAAAATGGTTAACTAACTTTTATTTTGTCAAGTTAACTATCACTTAGAGGGTTAAGATAACATTTTACACTTAAAATAAAGAGTACAAAGAAAAAGTTACGTACTTGTGATGATAAAATATTATGTAAAATAGAATGAACAATGCAAGGAAAAAATAAAATAGAGAAGAATTTAATTGATTGATATCAAAAAAGTGTGTATTTTTAATTTATAAGATATCAAAAGGGAAAATAATTAAGATTTGTATTATATAAAATAGAGGATTAATTGTATTTGGATTGCTAGTGACTCCAAGGTATCATATTGGTTTATAAAATTTAGCAATGCGATCACTCATCACAGCAATACAAATATGATTGAGTTTATATATCATCAATTGGATATACAGAAACGCGAAATACTTTTCAAGAACAGAAAAGTAAAAGATGTCGGCTTTTACTTTTTATTGGTGTCTTCACTTGTTGCAGATGATTATCCACAGTTCTCATTTAATAATTAAACGGTGAAAAAGAATAATCATGACCATTCCAAGCAATGCTACAATCATGTCGAATATAAAATAGATATTATGTAGAATAACAGTTACAGACTAACTACAAAATACAGTAAAATACTTAAATCTCTACTCTCTAGTTCTCTGTGTATTAGAAATTAGCAATATACAACTAGGATATTTCAGAGGATGGTTACCAAAATATTCCACAAGTTCATTTTACAACCATGGCAGCTACTTCAGCAAATAATTCACGAGAAGTACAGAAATCAAACATGCTCTGGGTTCTCGCCACAAAAGCCCCAACAAAACTTCTTCAAACCATCATAATGGTGAAAGTTGGTAACCTTGATCATTGGCCGAGCAAACGCCTAATAAAGCAAAATGCAGTACCACCCCTTTTTCATTCGTCTGAATCACTGGTGAAGTTAATGTGTTTAGTTTCCACTGAATCATGCTCCAGTGTCTGATCACGTGTCTCAGGAAAATAGTTTACATCTTCCAATATATAAGGCTCAACCAATTTCCAGAACCAAGTTGAATTGCTTCCCAGAATACCGATCCAAAATACCTTTCCTTTCCTCTTTACTTTACAATCCATGGACATGGCTTTGAACTTTTTGACAATGCTCTCAACACCCTCACGACTTCCCTTTATCTTTAGCAAAATATCACCAGAAGAACTTCGTCGGCCCCCGTACATGTACCAGTATGCAAGAACACATGGTGACAACCACCGATGGACTAGTTTCGGAATTGTAGGTTGACCTTCTGGCCAAAATTGTTCTGCGTAAAAGCCAAAATGAGAGCTTCCAATGGTGCAAAACTTATCTGGTATGTTCTCACTGTCATCACTTGGCTTACAAGTAGGATGCAGCCACTCATAAAACTGGCGATGTAAATGACTCTTCAGGACATGATGACTGATGGAATCGCTATCAAAGTTAAAACGGATGACGTGGTTCTTCCTTTGGTCATCGGAATCAATCTGCAGACCACCTAAAAGCAACCCAATTAAGATTTCTCTCTGTTCTTTGCTTAGCTTGAGGCTCATAGGCTTTTTAAGAATTTTCCTTCTCAAGCTCAAGATATAGTCAAGCTTCTCCATCAATGGGATTTCAATTTCATACTTCTTTAGGCACATAAAGTCATAGATCTTTTCTGCCTTTAAGTGATTATCCGAAGACAGGTACCCTCTTAAGATTGTGTTGCATGGTCGAGCATTGACACCAATAGTCACATCCCGATTCATTTGGTAAAAGATACCCTCTGCTTTGTCAAGGTTACCAACTTTCACCAAAGAATCCAAATATATACTGTATATAGTACAATTAGGACGGCATTTCTCCAGGCACTGGGAGAATGCATCTTCCAATTTATCGTGTAACTCCATATTGAAGTACATGTTCAGTAAATCAACATATGATGGTGTAAGGGGTTTCAGGCCACTCTTGACAAAATCTGTCATGATTGATTCTGCAAATTCTGATTCTTGTGCTTTGCATAGTATCTCTATTATTTTACTATAGGCTGCAACACTTATTTTACCTAGTTTCAATTGCATTTCCCTAAATATCTCCAAGGACTTCATAGGCATGCCAGCTTTGGAGTAGATTTCCATTTTATACACAAAAGCTTGTGATGGGGGATTACTTTCAAAAAGAAGAAGTTTAGACCATGTTTTCTCAGCTTCCTCCACCTCACCCTCCCTTGCGCAAGCCCTCAAGATCGACACTAGCACCTCTTTGCCCTCCTTAATTCCAGCATGTTGCATCTCTGCCCTCAATGCTGCAATCCGCTCTTTATCTATCGAATCCTGATAGCTATGCAGCCAAATTAGGCCCCCGTAAATATCTTTATGCACATCAAGGCCAGAAGTAACTAATTGATGATATATAAACTCAGCTTGCTTAAGGTAATCCTTTGAAGAGACCCCTGGTTTGCTTACAACAGCTTTGAAGAGGGAATTATGCAAGCTAAGACGGGGCTGGTAACCACCCAACTGAATCATACGGTTGTAAATGCCGCATGCTTCATCCAAACAACCTTGAACAGGAGCACTAAGGTAAGCTACAATCAATATATGGAATGTTGACTCGCTAGGAACACGACCTTGATTGATAATATCGTCAAATACCTCACGGCACTTAGAAAACTTCCGCTCTTTACCCATGTAATCTGCTAGCGTAGTGGAAAGAGCAAAATCAAATTGATACCAACTTCGTAGCATCATCCACTTGTATACCTTTAGGAGGGGAAAAAGTAATTACATTTGTAAATGATTTCCAGCTTATGGCAAGATTTTGCAAAATGTTCTGCTTATGTGATCAAACAAATGAATAATCACAGCCAAATACCAAGTCCTAAAACTAGAAGAAAATCAGAATAAAAAATCAATTCCCAGGAAGGACTGATCTCATAGAACAACATTTAAAGGTTAAAAAAATGATCAATAATGAAGCAAGACTAGCAACAGGGAAGTTCTATACCATTTACTATCCCACACCCAAATTTATATAAAATTACAAACTCAAGAACACAACATTTCCAGAATCCATGGCATTATGACTCCATTTTTGAAGCTTCAGACCTCTAGGCAAAACCCCCTATAATTAACCAATATGTAAAACCTTTCCCTGAATCTATAATCCACAAGCTTTATACCAGAAAACTATAACGAATGCTTAGTTACACAGCATTGGAACTTGCTAAAATGTGAATTTCATGAATATCCGAAACAACAATGTGAATACGTAATAATTTACACGACTCACAACAGGCTTCCCTTCTTCCATTAGCATTAAAACAATATCATATGCAAGATACAATAGCATTTTCCAAAATTCCTCCCATAATTTAATTGAAGCCAAGTGTTCTCATCAATCTACACATGCAAAATCATCTTTAAAATGTTACCAAAAAATATACAAAAACAAAAGTATTGTTTAATTACAATTTTAAACCCCTTTAGTTTGTGATAGAACACAACCAAATGATCCACCAGGATACCCATCACTCTCACTAACCCTCTTATTTATAGGCTAACCTTCTAACTCTAAGTACCTATCAGTTTGCCACTCCCCAAACTTTTTCCTTCAAACCAATCATGTCTTCTTAATTTTAAAATTTCAATTACCCAAATCCGGTCATATCATTTGTCATTCAATACAGGGGAAACATGTAGAAAAACATCATAAACTTTAAATCATTTGCAAATAAGCACCTTCAAAAATCCAGCCACAGTTATAACATGTCATTTTATTACCTTAAAAAATTTAACTCAATAACAGAGGCTTAGAAGATTAGTTAATTAGTTAATTAGTTAATTCAGTTAGTAGAGAGTTTATCTGTTAGTAGTTATGAGTCTGTTAGTGTGTGCAGTCCTCTACCATTAGTCTCATCTTAGCTTAGTTACACCAGCTTCATAGTATAAATAAATGGTGTATCACTTCTCCAACACATGATAATAAGATGAAACCTCAATTACTTTCCCACAAGAGATCATTCTCTTCCTCCCTCTCAAAATCCATTCTGATTCCTTACAGTACAAAAACAATACGCATGAATTAGTAAGAACCAAAAAACATGACTAGCAGTTTAACTTCCAATGAACTCTCACCTCTACCTTCATATTCTTGTTTGTTTATTTATAAATTGATTACTTTATTCGAGCACAAATTTTTGCATAATACAGTTCTGCTGTAATCTAAATTAATAAATAATAAAGCTTGCTAAATTCAAAAGTACACTTAAGAGTGAGTGTATTTGAGTAAATAACTTAATCATGCACTTATTCCAGCCAATTCGAAAATTTTACTAAATCAAGTTAAAAAAAGCTATATATAAAAAGTTCATGAATATAAGCTCAAAAAAGCGTATAAATAAATTATTTTCATACACTTAGGGTGCGTTTCAGTAAGAGTATATGCCATTAGTGTTTTTCACATAACCGCTTATCCATAAACTTATTAAAAAGCTTATAGGTAGCTATAAGTGTTTATTCATAAGTTAATATGAACAACTTGTAAAATTAAGCTTAAAACAACTTGTAGGTAGGTCCTAAACTATCTTGTAAGCTCATCTAAACACTAGCCTAGAAGAGAGCTGGATTGAGTGAAAGGACTTTCACATCCAACCTAATTGAAATACAAACAAGCTAAGTTAAGCTCTTATAAAAGCATTAGTGTTTATAGGTATTTTTCATAAGCTTATCCTTATCCAAATTCCAAACACTTACATTGAGACACTTTATATTATAACTTAATCTCTGATGCGAGTGTAAGTGCTTATTCTATGAGATAAGCTCCTAAAGTTTACAAACGATAATAGCAAAGAAGGAACACTACACTTACCCTAAATGCAGTCTCGTTCTCGCGAATCCGCAAGCAATGCATGACGACATATGTGGCGTCTTCTTGCCTCATCCACTTCCTCTGTGCGTTCAGTATCCTGACCAGAGTCCCCGCCTTGTGAACTGGAAGCTCCTTGCAAAGCCACGCCACCCTCGACCTCCGCCACAGCTCCGGCAGCTCGCTCAGCTCCTTCACCTCCACCTCCGGCCGTGGCAGGCGCTTCAACTCCACCTCTGCTGCCGCCGCGTCAAAATTGAACACCTCGTACTCCGGCAGATGCTCCCCCTGGAGAACAGCCGGCTGCTGCTCCGCGCTGACGGAGAGGCGCGGCGGCGGGAATTGGCGGAGGTGCGGAGAAGCGAGAGTGAGGGAGCGAAAGAGGGTGAAGGAAGAAGGAATGAGATGAAAGAATTTAGGGGTTGAGAGAGTGTTGCGAGAAAGAGGTGTGACTTGAAATGGAAGAAGAAGCTCTTGGCCTCTCAGTCTCACCACCATGTTCTCTCACTGTGAGTTTTGTGATCATTGAAATGAAAGATTGTGTGTCGTCATCTCGTGGAACAAGAGCCATAGTTAATGCTTGGAGGAGACACTTGGGCTTTATTGTTTATCTCGGCCCGGTAAATGCTTGGCAAACCGATATAATATGAGATCCATTGAAAAAAAGACTTGCCTTGTTCTCCAAAGAAAAATAAAATCCAAACTTGCATTAAGAAAATGGAAAGAGTAATGATTTATCCTCTGCAAATTCTCATTGCATACAATATGAAAAACTATTAAATGAAAAGTTGTTTGCATGAAATATCTTGGAAGCGTAATTTTTTTTCCATTTAGCGTGTAAGAATATTTGTAGGAGGGGCATTGTTATTAATGCCAACCACATGACTATTGACGTCATCCTAAAATTGTAAAAACTCAGGTTTAACCCTGTTCAAACTATGAAAAATTCAAACTGCGGACAGTTCTGCAGTTTAAACTGCGACACGTAACCGACCACGTTGGAAATGTCCAATTCTTGAACTATGTTACGGTTTAATCACATTTATGGCTTGTTTAATGCATTTGACTGTTAAATTTAACGCAAAAACATTAATTTTCATGATAAAACTGTTAACTTCGACGCTTATAACGTCCGCAGTTTCAAACTGTGGATGTATCTGTTTTGGGACTTCCAACACATTCAGTTAGTTTCTATGCGTCTTTGCCTATATATATGGATTTCTTGCATTTCAGAAGCTTCATTCCTCATACTTGCCTTAGTTTTGTTTCATTCCTTACCTTTCTTTGTTACATATTAGTTGTAGTGTTTCATAATTTGGGTTTCATCCCCAACATTAGCTCCTTTGATGTTCGTGGTGTTGAGTTTCAACATTCATGAACTCAAAGGAGCTAATGTAGGTGTTGATAACCTTTCTTCATGTACATCAAAGAAGCTAAATATCCTCATACTTGACGAGTCACTGATGGGACAATATTGAGGGATACTCTCATCTGATAGTAGCCGTCATCGCGACTCGAGCATCCAATTGGGATTCGAGGAGCGTGATAACCAGAGATGGGTACAAGTGGATAAATGAAGTAGGAATTCTGCTTGAACTGCGGCAGTGGCCGCAATTTAAACTGCATCAAGTTCTGTACACTAAACTGCGAGAACTTGCAAAACGACAATGGCAGCACCGCCAGCCGCCACAGAGAGCGACGGCGAGACAAAGAGTGAGGCCGGGAGATGGGTAGCCGACGGTGAAGGTATTCGGAGGAGGATAATGGCTGCCGAGATGAGGTGGTGAGGTTGGGAAGAAGGTGGATGGAGGTGGGTGGTGGGGAGTTGAGTGAGGTATTTTTTGTTAAGGGCATTTTGGTATTTTCACTTATTTTGGGATGACACAAATAACTGTGTGGGTGACATCAATAGCAATACTCTGTAGGAGGATGGAGTAAATGATATAACTTTACTCAAATGGAAATGTCTAGCTCTCCAGAAGAAATAGGTCAAGCCATTTGTAGGGGTCTAAGACCTAGCCTACAATTGACTCAGGCCAGGTCATGACAAATTAATAAATTAACAAGGTCAAAACTACAAATTCCTATTTAAATTAAAATATCATGTTTTAGGCTTTCAAAAGGTCTTGTATGATAGTGCGAAAAACACACAAGAAAGGGGGGTTTGAATTGTGTGTGTGATTTTTGAAAACTTCTTTTCTAATTCAACACAGTTATTAGTTTCAAAAGAGTATAAGAGTGTGTGCACGCAGCGGAAGATTAACTTAAGACATAAAATTAAAGCACACAGAGTGTTTATCCTAGTTCACCCCCATAATCGATAGGGCGACGTCCAGTCCTTGGCTTCACCAAGATTTTCCACTATTTCATCAAATAGTTCAAGTATTCTCAGGGACTTCTCCCAGTATTAGAAGGACTTCTCCTATCAAGTATTGTACAGGACTTCTCCTAGTATTCTAAGGACTTCTCCTTTCAAGTATTCTCCAGGACTTCTCCTCATTAGTATTCTACAGGACTACTCCTGATTCCCTTTACAAATTGGGTTTGTTGTTCTACATAATTCTCTTCAACAAGAGTGGGTAGAAAGATGAAGTACAAATTACAGAGAGGATATGGATTTAAGGTTCTTTGTTTGTTTAGTGTGTGACTAAGATGAGAGTAACACTCTATGAGTTCTTCATACAGGAGGGAGACTTTACTCAATAATGAATAGCTTGAAGCTTTTTGAGTTAAAGCAATGGGAGCTTGGTTCTTTGGGAAACTTGGTAGAAATATGCAGTAGGTTGTGTTCAAGTCGCCAAGTTGTTCTGGAAGCTGACTTCTCTATTTATATCTTCAGTAGAAAGTCTTCATTGAGCTTTGACGAAGAAGAGAAAATAGATCCGTTAATGCTCCTGCTTCCTTGTGAGTAACGGCTAATTCTGTAATTCTGGATCAGCATTAAACGTGTTCTGTCAAACATTAATTACTTGTGTTGACATCGTCTGGCTCGTTGCCGTGTTCAGCTTTGGGCTTTTGTTTGAACATAATATCCCAATGCATGCCAGCTAAGGATCATTAAATGCTCTGAACAGAAAAATTGAATTCGAACATTGAGGAGATACGATGTTCAGAATATCACGCTGTTGATTCCGCAAAAGTAGCTTGATTTGAGGAAAAGCAGAGGAGCAGAGGAACCGAGGAATAAAATAATAATTATGTCCTTTTCTTCATTCTGCGATCAACAATGCTTCATTTAATATGCTGACGAGGTAGATGATCTTTAAAGCAAGAAGCAATTATGGTGGATGAATTCTTCAGAATTTTGTCGAACAATTTCTTTAATGCTTCTGTCAAACTGATTCTCCATAACCTCAAGGCAAACATGCTTTCTGGCATTTATGTCTCTTGAGCACTTTGATGCTTTAAGACATAGCAGACGTAGTCTTTACAGAATTTTCAGAAGTTCGTTACTAAGTGAGTTGTCAACTAAATTGTATAGGCGGACAGACTTCCTTATGTCGAACTCTCTCATCTGTCGGACTCTTTTTGCTATGCCGGTGGCCGGACGCTTTCTCCTTTTGTGCTTCTGTTGAAGTTCTCCTTTTGAATGGATTATCACCCAACTATTTTTGCATAGGGGCTAGAGATACTTCAAAGCTGGAGACCTTTCTTCAAGCTTGTGGCCAGACTTACTCCTTTGGCAAAACAGTCTTCCTGTTGGTTAGAGTGTACTCAAGAACCGAACTGTTTCAACTTCATCACATGTACTATGGTGTTGAATGATTATAGCTGCTTTAGTGCTTTCCCAAGGGATGTCTGTTTTCTTTTAGGCAAGCCTGGTCTTTAGTGAGCCGTCGGACTGTCTCTGCTTGATTGCTTTCTTTATGCATTCAGACAGTTCATCTTGAAAACGTATGCAGTTGTTCTTCAGTGAGGACCCGAACGATTTCAACTCATTTGGCCTGTCTCATATTTCTGTGACTTGATAATGCCTTGTGGTTTTATGCAGTCCTTTGTGAGGATAGTTTTCCTGGACATAATGATGTTTAGCAAGTTAGGAATTCTACCTCAGGAATATCATGTTATAACGAAATTGTTAATTATCAAAACATAATAATTATTTGAATATAATATTGTAAGTGTAACAAGTTGAGTAATTTAAATAAATGTTATTAGTATAAATTTATTTTACTATTTTCACGTTATTTTTATTATAATATCTTAAAATTAAATACTCATAAATTTATTTATAGATTTAAACATGTTGATCTATATAATAATTTAAAGGCCCGTTTGGTGTTAGGATAGGATAAGAGCAGGATATGATTTGGATAAGGGCAGAATCACTTGTTATGCTAATTCTACATTGGCAAAATGCAGGTTGTATGTCCATCCAAAGGAGGGCTTGGACATAGTAATGGAAGCATGGAATGATGTTATGGAATTCCAACTGAGGGCGAGTACGCTAGCCAATTAAAATGCTTCAAATTTACATGTGCATAGTGTCACTTATTCATGTCATATGTCCACGAGTACTTGGTTGAAAGAGCACAGATAAAAATTTGTGAAGTTTTGGACTGATTCAGTCATGCATCTAGGAAACACAACAACTAGTTGTTCATGTCATAGTTTGCACATTTCAATGAATTTTACAATTGTTTTAAATTATTACTAACAATGTTATGTTATTCTCACAAGATTGAAGGTGCACGTGCAAGGTTACATATGTTTCTTAGAGATAGCAAGTGTAACGCCCTGATTTATTGAGGGTTAAAATCGTAATGTCGAATGAATAAATGAACTCGAAAAGCAACAAAAAATTAAGACCAAATAAATCATCATTTATTCAAAAAGCCAATTGGCATAATAATTCTAAAGTAAGGACAATTTATGAATAGAAACTGAACTAACACCCTGAGCCTCCTACACAGGGAGTAAAAAAGGAGATGAGCACTCCAATGCATCCTGGAGTCATATTGGAAAAAAGTAGTGAATCATCACTCGTTGATGCTACTAAGTACAGAGGAACGATTGGATCACTTCTCTATCTAACGTCTAGCAGGCCAGTCATTATGCTTAGTGTTTGCCTATGTGCTAGATTCAAGGTAAACCCTCAAGAATCTCACCTAAGTGTTGTTAAAAGAATTTTTAGATATCTTATAGGTACAACTAATCTTGGCTTAGTGTACGAGAAATGTGATGATTTCAGGTTAAGAGGTTTCTGTGAGCAGACTATGCTGTAGATCGCATAGAAAGGAAAAGAACAAGTGGTGGATGCCACTTTCTGGGACAATGCTTAATATCTTGGGCAAGCAGACGACAAAGTACTATTTCATTGTCAACTGCTGAAGCTGAATACGTAGTTGCAGGTTCTTGCTGCACCCAACTCTTATGGGTAAAGCATCAATTAGAAGATTATAGCATATTTGAACATAATATTCCTTTACTGTGTGATAACACAAGTGCTATAAACATCACCAAAAATCCTGTTCAGCATTCTAGAACCAAGCATATAGAAATTAAGCATCATTTTATTTGTGATCACATTGCCAAAGGAAACATTGATATATCATATGTGCATACTGATGATCAACTAGTTGATGTTTTCACCAAGCCTCTTATTGAAAATTGTTTTTCTTATCTAAGAGAGAGCATTGGCATGTTTCCTGTATTATAGAATGTATCGTCTGCACTAACCAATTTGCAGGAAACAACAAAAGGACAAACAACAAGAATCTTGTAATCGTCTGACAATTTGGTACGTCTGAGTTATTGTGAAGTTCAAACGACCAACCAACTCATAAACATTACACGTCCCTTCAGTAACTGCCCACTCTCACACGTTTCTATTATTTATATTTGTTTTACTAAAGCTTTAATCACATCGCATTTAATGCGCATGGGATATTGATATTCTCTCTCTTGAAATTTCAAAAATCAATCATTTCTCTTCACGAAAATCTAGAAAACCTTCTACATTCCATGCATATAATCAAAAGTGATTTTATGAAACATTTCTTCATGCTCACTTTGTTGCTTGCATTATGAAACCCTAGCACTCGTCTTCTCTCTTCTCTTACACACTGACTTTCGTTGCAGAAAACCTTCAATGACATCAAAAGCAAACAAGAAGCAAGTGAACGTTCCTCCCCAGCTAACTCCGGCGAAAAGATTCAATCATCAGAAATAGAGAAAGGTGCATCACCATCAACAAGAGAGAACAAGTAGAAAGCATTGGCAAACCAGAGATTGCCAACTTGGGAGATAGACCTCTAGTTTCTCCAAGATACTTAGACCTGAACCTGTTCAAGCACGTAAAGGTTCCAAGCATAGGAGAACTCCTCCAACAAGACTGGGAACAAATGTACCTAGTGTCTCAGAATCCTGCCCTCACCCCAGTTGTCAAGGAATTCTATGATTGCGCCTTCAAAGTCAGTGGAAGTCACATTCAGACTCGTTGCTAGAGAAAGATCATAAACATCTATCACTCAAGCATTGCTGTTGCTTTGAATGTGGATGTTGGTGAAGGAGACCGCTACACCAACCGATGGATGGATGTAGTTTCAGATGCTGACTGCATTTGGAAGAAGGGCCCCAAGGTGGGAGGTGCCACTATCAACAACCTGGTAGATGCCTGCATCTTCCTCTAACGTGTGATCAGCAAGGTGATCCTTGCAAAGGAAGGCTCCAGAGACCTTTTCAACAAGCTGGCTCAGTATGCCCTATACAAAGTGATGAAGGGTATTAAGATCAACCTTGCCCACCAGATATTTCAACATTTGTTGAACACTCTTGAAGGTACTCATGGCAACTTGCCTTATGGGACTCTAATCACGTCTATGTTGGGTACACTAGGTCACCTAATAAATGAAATGGAGAAACCTATTTCATTTCTTCAGATTACATCTTTCCAACTCCTATTAAGATTGGAGATGTTAAGAGAATGAAGCTGGATGTAGACATTTCCAACGTGCCTGAAGAAATATTAAAGAAATCTTCCAAGCAGAAGAAAGGCTCCAAGGCAGTTTCTAAAACAGTAGCCAAAGCTGTCTCTGCATTGCCTCCACCATTTGATGATCCACAAGGAGATGTGTTACCCCAATCGTCTGCAAGGCAAACCCGTTCCATGAGACCTTCGTCTGTTAAGAGAAAGTCTCCAGCTAAGACGGACATTCAACCATCGTCTGCCCCCAAGCCAAAGAGGAGATGATTGGTAAAGGGAATTGTGAAGGGAACTAGTTAGAAGCTTCCTTCTCTTGCACATGTTGACAAACCTATTACTGCACATACTGAGAAAGGTGAAGATACAATTGCTGCACAACCTGATGCTGCACCTATTCTAAGGGCAGAAGTTTCAATTCTTGATGAAGGAAAACTCCCTGCTGTAGAAGATAAAGGAGGTCCAGCTGAAGTCACTCAACCTATCTCTGCGCTAAATGCATATCTGCATCTGCTACCTAGCAATGCGCACTGATAGCAAAATCGCAAGTGAACGATTAACTATCACGTAGTAAAAAGATCGAACCCAAGGGATAGGTGTTCTTATTTATATAGAATTTAGTACTTGTGCAGAAAAAATAAAATGATATGTTTGAGATTGGTTTAGAACAAGATAAAAACAATAGCATAAGATAAAAAGAAATAAGATGATAAGAATTTAAGCTCTTGGGTTGGTTTACTTAGTCTATAAAACATGTTAGAAATCTCCTACTTAATTTCTGAATTTTAAATCCAAATTCATGGTGCTATAGCCTAGAATTTCTACATCCTAATAGCCTTAAGAAATGTAGAACTTTCTTCCTAATTACTAAATCCTTAGCCTAGGTATTTAGTTAACCAGAAAAGAAGATGAAGAAGGAATTCGGGCCAACACAAAGTTATGTCCATCCTAATTGCCTTAAGAAATGTATACTTATAACCTTTTTTATTTCCTATTTCCCTTATTACTTACCAAATGGCCTTATGATATAAGTAGAAAGCAAGAAATATTTTGTACACAAGATTAATGAAGAACAAGGTAATAAAACATGAAAGGAAATATTATTCAGAAATGTAGAAAAAAAAACTAGAACATGAATTATAAACTAAAACAACCCAAAAACTTAAAGAAGAAGATAGCCAAGCATGGCTAAAGGAGTCATTGAATTACCCTGGATAGGAGCTCAAGTATGGCTTCCCACAATTCCTAGGAACAATGCTCAAAAGGGAGAAAGAGAGAATACTTGTTGTATTATAAGAGGTGTGTTTTACAAGTGAAGAAAAGGGTCCTATTTATAGTAAAAATTCACCCTCCAGCGCTTGGGCGCTGGCATTCCCAACGCTTGGGCGTTGGGATGCATTAAAATCCCACTTTCTGTCTGAGGCCCAGCGCTTGAGCGCTGGCCTTCCAACGCTTGAGCGCTGGGTGGAAATCTGACTCATCTCCTAGTCAGAGTCCCAGCGCATGAGCGCTGGGATCCCAACGCTGGAGCGTTGGGTCGCTGCTGCATCATCTTCAAGCTTTTCTTTCTTCTTCATGGTAGTGGGTTTTGAATGCCTTAAAAAGCCACTACTCAGCCCTTAATCAATTCTGAAACCTTCTTCCCACTACCATCAATCCTTCAACATTATTTTCCATGTCCTAATTTGAAGAGAGTTGCTTCATATTCTTCTTTTTCTCTTTTAGCCCTCTCTTTACTAGCACTTCAATTCTGGCCCTTTAATTCCTTCAATCTTCACTTTTAATCCTCCACTCTTGAACTTTCACATTTTGGTCCCTGATTTCCTGAAACTTTACAAATTGGTCACTGGACAAAAATGATAACTAAACCAGCTTTTCCTAAAAATATAAAATAGCTATAAAAATTCCTAAAAATATAAAATAAAGGTAGAAAAACAAATAAAATCTAATCTACATGCAAAATGCAAAATAAATATAAAATCTACATAAAAATAACAAAAATCCTATATGTGACTCAAAAATAATAAAATAAAAAGACTAAAAACAACCTAAAAACATCATATAATATCCACTCATCACGCACCCCTTCATTGAAGATATCTATGATGTGAAGGATGAAGGAAACTGTGGTTTCCGTTGCATTGCTGAATGGATGGGAATGGGTGAACATATGTGGCCTGATATTCGCACCAGAATGATAGCAGAAATGGAAGAAAAATGAGAACTTCATGAGAGGATTCTATGCTCAGCTGAAGAATATCAAATGGTGCTCCAAGCACTAAGAATCGCTCCTCAGGAACCTGCGCTCAAACCTAAATGGTTCTCAGTCCCAGACATGGGATTGATAGCAGCAAACACTTTCAAATCTGCTCTGGTGACATTGTCTCTCAAAGAAGGTTGCACCTACCTTCCTTTGACCTGACTAGTGCCAACTTCTCCGAAGTTGGTCGTTCTTGGCCTAATCCACACCGATCACTGGGTTCGAGTCAAGCTTAAGGAGGACTCCCCGTTGCCACCTACTTACCCACAATGTCCCATCATCATACTAAAGATGCTATCGGATGGGAAACCCTATTCCTCCCAAGGATGGGTGCTTATAAGCAGACGATTGAGCAAAATCTTGGCTCATTCGTAAAGATGCTCTTCTTTGTGCTTGATTCATCTCCTGAGTAGTTACAAACATATGATGAGGACCCCTTCTCTCCACATCCATTCCATGCTACTATACAAGAGACTCTTTCACCTCCTTTTCATCATATTGAACAACTCTTGTCCCCTCCACCAATCAGTGTCTCTGCTGATCTTGTGTCAAGTGAGAAGCAGCCTCTGGAGCCTCCATCTACTCAGATTGTTTTAAGGGAAATAGCTATCCATGCACCCATATCTCTAAGACGTTCATCCATCCTCACAAGCTCGTTGAAACAAATGAAGTTGACGGAACCTAAGTACGCCCACCTTCTTCGTGGACTATGTGTGGAAGAATTTGGATATCGTTTTTGCTTCTTTGCACAACTATGGGCATCCTGTTCCTATCTTCTCATGACTTTCCGACATTTGGATCGACAGCCAAATGATTTCCATCATTTTAACTAGGCTGTATGGAGATCTCAAGGCCACATTGGTTATATCTCAGTCTTTCTCATTCAACATCCTGGCGCTCTCATCATCATTCTTGGTTCTTGGATGATCATATTGTTGCCTTCCTGGATTCCTGCAATTCCACTCCCTTCTCTTCCTATTAATTTTTCAAAGGAGGATTTTGCTAGATTTCAAGCTCATGAGCTGACTTTTGCTGAAGCAGTGCCATTTATAAGCAATGCACTTTTGGTCACTCAATCTCTTGGAATGGAATCTGCATGGCATTCTCGGGCTCATGATTCTTCATACATGGTTGAACCCCCATCATCTCCTATATCAGAGGAACATCCTGTTGATGCACAGATTGTTGCTGAGCTAGAAGGAAAGATTGAAGTCCTCAAAGACGAGATGCGAAATGAAATGAAGTCTATGGACGAAAAATCGGAAAAGAGGCTTGAGGAATTGGAAGCTAAACTCAATACCAAAATGAAAATTTCACCACTTTGAAGTCAATGGTGTTACAACTTCACAGAAAATGGGCTGAAGAGACTCATCAACTTTACTACTCTTAACTCTTCTTACTTGTTGCAACTTTTTTTACCCTAACATTTTTTTTCTTTAATAAGTTTCCCATCATTTTTGCTCTAATCCTTTTATTTGAAATTATCTGCTCCGCCTTGCCTTATATTGTTTTTTCTAATGAAAAAGGGGGAGAGATATGAGAAAAAGCCTAGATATGAGAAAAATCCTAAGTAGGATTGATAGAAATCGAGAAAAAGCATGAGGTTAGGGGGAGTAAAGAGAAAAACAAACCTTAGCATAACTTCGAAATTTTTATGCAAAGAATCATGGCGGACTTAATATAGGCTACATGTGAGGGGGAGAGTTTATTCGACTGCCTCTAGTAGATCATCTGCATGATATGCGTTGCAATAAGTATTATAATAATCATGGCTTTGATACAATATATTTCACGTCTAACCTATCTACTCTGAACTTTGCTTTGATAGCAACCGATAGCCAAACCGCAAGTGCACGGTTGATTATCGCGTAATATAAAAAGATCGAACCCAAGTGATAGGTGTCTTATTATTAATTTACTTAGAGCCTTTGTGCAAGAAAATAAAAAGATATATTTTTTATGTTGGTTTGATTAGGACAAGAACAAGAAATAACATAAATAAATAAAGAAGAGATGATGATAAGACTTAAGCACTTGGGTTGAATTATATAGCTTATAAAATATGGTAGAAACTCCTACTTAATTTCTGAATTTTAGTACCAAGTTCATGATGTTATAGCCTAATGTTTCTACAAGTTAATTCCTTACACATTGTAGAACTTTCTTCCTAATTACTAAATTCAATTCCTTGCAATTTAGAAAAAACCAAGAAGAAGATGAAGAAAGAATGTTCAGGCCAACATAAAGCTAAGTCTATCCTAATACCTTAGTGATATGTCATATAGCTTCTTTTACTTGCTAAGTCCCTTACTACTTACCAATTTCCATTGTTATAAGCAATAAGCAATAACACTTGTGCGCATCAAGATAAAATGAAAAACAAGGAAGTAAAACATGAACTATAGTAATATTATTCAGAAATAAGAAGAAGAAAACTAAAGCATAGATTATAAACTAAAACAACCCAAGATACTTAAGGAAGAAGTTAGCCAAGCATGGCTAAAAGAGTCATTGAATTACCCTGGACTAGGAGCTCAAGTTTGGCTTCCCACAATTCTCAGGAACAATGCTCAAAAGGAAGAAAGAAAGAACACTTGTTGTATTCTAAGAGGTGTGTCCTACAAGTGAAGAAAAGACCCATATTTATAGTAAAAATCTGTCTTCCAGCGCTTGAGCGCTGGCATCCCCAACGCTTGGGCGTTGGGTGCAATTAAAATCCCACTATCAGACCGAGGCCCAGCGCTTGAGAGCTGGCTTCCAACGCTTGAGCGCTGGGTGCAATTCTTGACTCACATCCTAGTCAGAGTCCCAACGCTGGAGCGTTGGGAGTTCCAACGCTTGAGCGTTGGGTCAAACACTAGCAGCTCTTCTTGGATGCTTTTTCTTCTTCAATGGTGGAATTGAATGGCTTAATTAACCTCCATTCAGCCTCTATTAAGTTCGGAAACCTCCTCTCCACCACCATTAATCTTTCAGCCTTATTTTCCATGTGCTCAAATCAAAGAGTGTTGCTTCATATTCTTGATTTCCACTTTAAGTCCTCTCTTTGCTAGCACTTCAATTATGGCCGTTCAAGTCCTTGAAACTTCACTTTTCATCCTCCGCTCTTGAACTTTTCCACTTTGATCCTTCATTCCCTGAAACTTTACAATTTGGTCCCTGGACAAAAATGATAACTATACCAGCTTTCCTAAAAATATAAAAATAACTATAAAAAATCCTAAAAATATAAAATAAAGTTAGAAAAACAAATAAAAGCTAATCTATATGCAAAATGCAAAATAAATAGAAAATCTATATAAAAATAATTAAAATCCTATATGAGACTAAAAAATAATAAAATAAAAAGACTAAAAACACCCTAAAAATATCATATAAAATCCGGTCATCAGCAACCATATATGCTTTGATATCTTATATTTTTTTAAACTTAAGATAAATTAAATACCCAACGCTCTAGAATCTCAAGTTTGCTTTAAACAATAAAGCTATGATAATCTAGGATCTCTCTAAAAACAAAATGCTGTATTATCTTAAAGTTGGATCTGATACAACAAGCTTTGATAAAACCCTAGGCTAAGCTCTATATAAAAGCTCTAATACATTTTCACAATAATGGATTAAACCTGTTTCTCAATAAAATTTTCATTATAAAAAAGGGGGAGATTGTTAATTTCAAACAATTTCACTTTTTATCATGTTTTGAATAATAACAATTTTTCTCAAGGTTTAATTTTGATAGATAAAGATTTCCTAAGAATTTATATTTCATATGTCAAGAAGTATCTATCACATGAAAGAAACGCACGTCTACCCTATCTCGAAGAATTCAAAAGCAGTGCGTTCAATTTTAAGAAGAAGATCGTCTTACTGCATTCAAGAAGAACGTCTTATTATGTCAATGCAGATCGTTTTACTACGTTCTAAAGGAGAATGTTTGCCTCAATGCTTCCAACGACAAAGACATACAAAGTTTTGAATACTTAATGAAGCACTGGTCGCACCAGATTCAAGGACGAACACATTTAATATTATATTCCTCGTATCTGCCTACCGTGTCTGAACATTCCGCAAATCAAGGGACACCTTTCAGAGTCAACGACACTATTTTCTGAACATCGAATCACCTCAACAGTCATAATCAAATCTCCGTGTTCAGAAGAAGAAGATTCACTTTGCTGCTTTCCTCAGCATTTAATGCTCAGAAGCTATATAAGGAAATAGAATAGCAAAGACTAGACGACACAAGCGAAGCATTAAACGACGCAATTAGCAGCTTTGCATTTAACACCTCTGAGAGCTTGCCAGAAGTATTCGTTGCACATTCAGAAGAAGAAGAAATTCATACGGAAACTTCATCATCTTCACCAACATTCATCCTACTGAAGATATAAATAGAAGACTTAGTGACTAAAAAATAAGAGAAGACTACGGCGACTTACAACGATCAAAATCTTAAGCATTCCAAGTCTTTCATTGCACTCAAGCCTTTCAAACATATTCAGTCGTCTGCCTGTGTGATATTATCATAGAGTGAAAACTCTTATCCTTCTCACACTAAAAAACAGAGAAACCATATTCATATCCTCTTTGTAATTTGTACTTAAACTTTTTCTACCCTCACTCTTGTTGAAGATATCCTGGTAGAAAAGAAATATTCTATGTAGAAGAATTGGGAGAAGTCTTGTTTAATACTTGTAAGGAGAAGTCCTACAAAATACTTGTAAGGAGAGGTCATGCGAGTACTGGGAGAAGTCTTGTACAATACTTGTACTGTTCTGTGCGAATAGTGAAAATCTTGGTAAAGCCAAGGACTGGACGTAGCCCTGTCGATTAAGGGGGTGAACCGGGATAAATTCTCTGTGTGCTTTATTTTTCAGCTCCGTTCATTTTCCGTTGCACAAGTTTTTGAAAACACTTTCAAAACTCATGTCTGTTTAAAACGAAAAGTTTAATAAAAATCACACATGCAGACACTCTAAGGACTGAGTCACCCTTATCTTGGCCTAATCCATGTTCGTCCTTAGTTCCCAAAACAAGTCCTCCAACCGAAGAGGAAAACCTTCAAACAATACAATAATAATCATTTCTACATACTCTTAACGCATGCATGCACGCGCATACGTACATTTAATTTCCTAACTTTATTACCCAAATAAAATAATCAACTCATAGCTTAGGCAATATATATTCGAACCATACATATATGTATACTCTTCTTAATTATATTCCTTCAATCAAACCAAGCTTTTATCTAGAAATAACTATCATATTAATTTTTAAATAATATGTCCCTAATATATATATATATATATATATATAATCGCACCTTATATATTTAGTATTTTTATTTTTAAACTCCTACTATTAATATATAGCACAAAACCTTGAGAATAAAATAAAATAATTATCCCTATATTACTCCAAAATATTCGGCCTTCATAAAAAAAAAGGAAATCCATTTCTTTTTCTTAACTCAAATATTTTCTAATAATAACCAATCATTTCAATCTGAATATATATATATATATATATATATATATATATATATATATATAGTTAAAACAGTTATTTTAAACTTCAAAAACATCCTATCTCAATCATAATATTAATTAAAAATCTTATTTCCTCTTCTCTCTTAATTTTCGCATATATATTAATTTATATATATTTTTTCAAAAACAAAACTGCACTTAATAAAATTTTAAACAAATAATACTAACCTTATCTCTAACCATAAATTAGATTTTAAATTCAAAAATTCATTCCTCCATTTATATAAAAAATTTCGCTGCACTATATGTATAATAGATAATTGATTTTTCTCAAAAACTTAATCTAACATCTTATCCAAATAATAGTAATTTAATTTGTGAATGGAAAAAACTCATTGGCCAGCCCCCTACCGTTTCGTGCGCTGACCGTGGGGCGAAGGATTAGTCTCACGACAATCGGCCGTGGGGATACCTTGGTTAAGACCAAAAATAATAATAATTTAATATTATAATAGTTTTAATTTAAACTCAATCTCCTATATATATATATATATATATGGGGAGATTTTTTGAACTTTTCTAAGATCAAACCATCTATTATTTTCATTATCCTATGAGTTTTATGAAGAATATGACCAAACAAAAATTATAAACTTCCTATAATAATCCTAATAATCCATCCCTTGGTGAAAAGATTTTCAAATAAACGTCCAATAACATGTTTCTAATGAGAAGGATGGACTCACCAACCTTAAAACGAAGAACGCGAAGAAGAAAACGAAGAACACTTGAAGATCTTCTTCACAAATGCCACCTCTTGATTCTTGCTTCACGAACTTGAATCTCCACGTCAAAAGAAAAAAGAACTCAAACTAAGTGAGGATGAAGGCCAAGAACGATGATCGAAAAACTAAAGAGGACTTCCCCAATGAGAGGAAGAACTCAAGATTTACTAGAGAGGGAGGAGGAGTGTTTTTGCTCTTCTCGTGAATGAAAAACTATGAAGGTTTGCGGTCTATTTATAGCTGAAACCCAAGCCAGACCTACTTGTTTACAAAGTAGCTTAATTATATTAGGCTTAAATATGTTTGGGGTCCCTGACATTTGAAAGGGAATCATTCTAGGTCCCTGAAAAAATAATTTGTAAAATTGAATCCCTAACATATGTTTTTTAATCAAATTAAGAACAAATCCCAATTTAAGTTGATTAAGAAATGTAATTAACCTAATCATCATTTCCACCTGTTAAATTATTTTATTTTAATACCAAACTTAATTTATATATTCCACACTATCTATTATTTTCACTTTCCCAAAATTAATTTCACCAAAATAAGAATTCTTCAACCCAAAACCTATTCCCTCTTCCTTCATCAACCCAGAAACACATAAGCAAACCACAACTCAGAACCAAACCATCGATCTCTCCCCCCTCAACCTCATGTAACATAGAAACCCAGCAAACCTCATGTAACATAGAAACCCAGCATCAAACATCAATTATTTAGCAAGATGAGGAACAAATAAAATCAAATGATGAGGAACAAGGAACAGGATGAGGTGAGAAAATATCTTCAACATTGTGACCTTGTCCCTCTAGATCTGCAACCCATTTACAATAAAGCTTCAACCTTTGCATTTTCACATTCCTCTTCCTTCTCTCTCTCTCTCTCACTCAGCTTCTCACCCCACTTCTGCCTATGGAACTCCCTCTCCGCCGCCTCCTTCCGCCGCGTCGTACTCGATGCCGTCAGCTGCGGCGCCAGCTCCCGCTACCACCACCGCCACGGCCTTAACGAAGACGACGATGACGGCTCTCCCTCCGCCGCCTCGACCGCGAGATCGGACTCCTCCTGCTCCGACGAGAAACGGCGGCACCAGCAACGCGAGTAGGGCTCGAGGTCGGAGAAGCTGTTGGATCTGCTGAGCGTGGCGGAGTCGGAAGCGGAGGCTGAGACAAAGAAGAAAGAAGAGGCGTTGGAGGAGCTGAAGCATCTCGTGGCGGAGCTGAAGTGGTTTGTGTTGGATTTTGTGTTGGATTTTCATCTTCTCTGTTTAGTTCCTTCCTCTCTTCCCTTTCTGGTTGTGAATTAGTTCAGTGGCTAGTGGCTTTGGAAAGTCAGAGCAGAGATTCGATGTTTAGGGTTCAGGACTGTGAAATTTTGGCTATGGAGATAAAGGATGGAATTTTGTGGCTGTCATCATATTCCCCCATCTTCTTTAGAATTTTTGGTTCTGCATTTTTGTTCTTCAACAGAGTTCTTCCCTCTCCTGCTTCCCATTTAATTTAGGGTTCCATTTGGGTGAAATTGATTTTGGAAAAGTTAAATTAAGTTAGTTGGCAATGTTAAAATATGACATGGAATTATATAAATTAAGTTTGGTATTAAAATAAAAAAATTTAACAGGTGGAAATGATGATTAGGTTAATTACATTTCTTAATCAAGTTAAATTGAGATTTGTCCTTAATTTGATTAAAAAACATATGTTAGGGATCCAATTTTACAAATTATTTTTTCAGGGACCTAGAATGATTACCTTTCAAATGTCAGGGACCCCAAACATATTTAAGCCATTATATTATTAATTCAAACAAATGAGTTAAAATTAATATTCAAAAAATAAAAACATAGGTACTTGGGAATATTCCTTCTCTAGAACATTCTATTAGTTTTAACCAAATAAACTCATTTTATTTAATTAAAATCCACACTAATGGACTAAATAAAAATTAGCCCACAACCCACCCATTTAAATGGGATAGGCCACGGTGTACATGCATATAATATGCATATATTTTTCTCTTATTTAAATAATCTACATAGTCTTTTCCCAAAATAATTAATTAATCCAAGAAAAATATTTCCCCTTGGGAAATAATAGGTGCCACACACCATACCACAAAAATAGGATAAATAATTCATTGTCGTCCACCACACCAATATTCAATCATTTAATAATCAAAAAATTAAAAAAATATTTATTAGTAATAATATTCATAATATTTACTAATACTGGAAAAGACCAAAATAACCCTAGACTATTTCTAGAGTCTTACAGCAAGGGTGACTTGTGTGCTTCTTGGGACGTCATGAACATGTTAATAATTTTGCAACACAGAAAGATAAAGTCATCTTTCCAGCAAAGTATATTCGTCATGGATCACAATTTCAAGGGTAAGTTTTATAACAATGTATGGGAATTTGTGTCCAAAAAAGCGATACAAATAATTGCAAAGGAGAAGTTACGAGTTTGTCGTGTGGTAGTTGATAGTTCTGCATGTCGATGTACGATCAGAAGTATACATGAGTTACCTTGTGCTTGTGAACTTGCAAGATATAATTGTGTTCCAATTCAATCAATTCATCATTTTTGGATGAGACTATCTTGGACAACTATATATGAGGATGATGACCTTCATTGGAATTGAGTATAAAGTCTGAATGGGAAGTTTTCTCACATGTATTTCAAGAAGAAGATTTGGCAGGAAATATTGAAATCAAAGAGAAAATTTGAGAGATTGCACTCTGGATACCAATTCCATGTGTCCTCCTTCCAGCAAGATGAAAACAATGGGCCAACAAAAAGGCAAAGAAAATGAATCCACCAAACTTTACCTTCATATTTTGAGGTAGTTGATGATTATATGAACTCTATTCATGATAGAAACTCTACACTTCCCTTCACGAATAGCTCGAAGCGCTCCACTCTTCCATCCAGGTATGCCACCAAGTTCCGTAAAGGTTGACCAAAGAAAGAGAAATTTATATCATTCATTGATCAATTTCATAAAGACATTCAATGTTATATTACTGACATTATAGATGTTGCATTAGATGGTCATTGTGTGTTTAGGGTTGCTGCTGCATTATTGGGTATGGGCGAAGAGATGTGGCATTACATTTGAAATGAAATGATTAAGGAGTTTGAAACGTGACAGGTAGAATATGTTGCACTTTATGAGACCGTTGCATGGGCACAATAACTACTTAACACACTGTTTGTCGTTCCTAGGCAGTCGATCATTCAAGATAAGTGGATGCCAATCCCAGATATGTTGTATCTTATTGCTACAACTTTTAAAGTTATTTTTTTCTTCTTGTCAAAATTGGGTTGTATGCCATTCTTTCCACATAGGGGTCTAGTACCATATCCCCCAAGACACAAAATTATAATTATTGAGTATGTCAACCATAATCACTTTGTGCAGGTATAACTTTGTTGCGAAATGTTATGTTTTTGACAATTTTTTCTATTTTTTGTATGCTACACTAGCACATGGTTGATTTACACATGTAGGTATACTCAAAAAAAGAATGACATCTTATGCCACATATTGCTCATCAATGGCGCACCTATTGTCATCCTGATGTCGTTGGTTAGGAGACCACATATTTGGGATGCATGCTAAAGCACCAAGATATTGCAAAAATAAATAAATTGGGTTACCTGCTTTTATAAACATCACTAATGACCTAGGAGTTGTATAGTTTGTTTAAATTGTGGTGATGATTGTTTAAATCTTTTTTTGTTTGGATAGTTTGTTGTTTAATGTGGATTGTGCTGATTTGTAGATGATTAAGGTCTTGGGCTTAATGCAATGTATGAAACAAGGAAAACACATACCACAACTTGAAGTGCGATATACAAATATTGTCTACCGCAACTTGAAGTGCGGTATGTTATTTATATACGACATGCTAAGTTGTAGAATAGTAATTTAACTGCCGCAACTTGAACTGCAATACGTATATGTCGTGCTGATTTAACATACCAAAATTAGATAAATGCAGTATGTAATTCAAAAA
Organism: Acmispon strigosus; assembly: GCA_030819835.1. Lineage (NCBI taxonomy): Eukaryota > Viridiplantae > Streptophyta > Magnoliopsida > Fabales > Fabaceae > Acmispon > Acmispon strigosus. The sequence continues at coordinate 3,183,529 of JAUAMA010000001.1, read as the reverse complement.
GTAATACCGCATGATCGAAATGCAGACTTACTATTTCTTTTTGGAAGAAAAATATGTTAACCTAGATAGAAACCTGAGAGGGGGGGGGGGTGAATTCCGGTTTACCCGATTTTCGCCTTGATACCTTCTTATTTTCAAGATAAATATAAATACAAAAGAGTGCAGTAGAAATGAGCGTTGCTTGAAAGTAAAGATGAAGGGTAGAAGAATGCACACACAGAATTTTATCCTGGTTCACCTTCTATCCATCGAAGGCTACGTCCAGTCCCTCAAGAAAACCCCTTGAGGATTTTTCCACTATTGATAAAAATCTCTTACAAGTCCTTACACCAAGTACCTTAAGAATTTCTATCAACCACCTGTGAAAGCACACTACTTTCAACAGCCCCTGAAAGCAAACCATTTTCAGTCCCTGAAAGCAAACCACTTTCAGACCCTGAAGGCAAACCACCTTCAGTCCACACCCTGAAAGCACACCACTTTCAGTACAACAACCCTTCACCGAACCCTACGGTGAATACTCAACCTACCAGAATGAGATGAAGAAGAGTTTACACTTGGCTGTATCAATCCTTTAACATACAAGTGGATTGATCATGAGAATTATGCTTTAAGGCTCTTAAGCATAAGAAGGCTCTCTTGGTTCTGAGTTCTTCAAGATATGAACAACTAAGGTGTTCTCTTAAACAATGAAGAACATGAACTCAGAACTTAGGCTCTATGAAAGTTTAAGTATCAAAGGCTAATTTAACATGAATGAACAATTTGACAAAGCTTTGGCCTAATTTGTGTATTCTCATGTGTTATGTGTTTCTGGACTCAAATGGACTTTATATAGGCATGAGGAAACATCCTTGAACCAATGCAACCCTTTCCAAAAGGTTTGAGACACAATGGTTCATGAAAAGATGCAACTTTTCGAGCATGTAATCGATTACATTACTTAGGTAATCGATTACACTAAAAGGCCGTTATTGTTTGAATTTCAAATTCAAACATGTAATCGATTACAAGCAAGATGTAATCGATTACTTGCCTATGTGTAATCGATTACCAGAAGGGTGTAATCGATTACACTCAAATCCAATTTCCAGAAACTTGAACTTTTAAGATCGGCTTGAGTTTTTCTACTTCTTTTAACTTATGAAAACATTAAACTCAATTAGCTTAGATGTTTTAAAGAACCTTTATACTCGAGAAGCCTTTAGAAGCATAACTCACCTATACTAAGACTTTTAGGCAAATGTTGAAACATATTGCACTGTTTCCTCAAAGTCTTCTTTTCTTGTTTTTGTCGATGAGTTTGTCGTCATCAAAACCCCAGCCAGGGTCAGGAGCAAGACTTTCTTCACAAAATATATATTAATATATAAAATGTTGAGAAACAACCCATCTTAACATTGGTATAGTAACCAACTAAACAAATTGGCAAAACCCTAACTACTACAGCAAAAAACACTGAAAGCCTCAATACAAACCCCACAAACTTGCGTAAACACCAACCAAACAACCTCTAACGCCTACAGGACTAGAAGGGATCACCGAAGAAATCGAAAAAACAATGATAGGTTCAACCGAAATGAGATCCTTATCAAGCCGCACGGAAACCTGCAGAACGGGGACCCAACCCAGCTGTGCAAACCAAAAGACCCACTAGTGTAAAACCAACAAAGTGTCGTAGGGCTGAGATCCCAAGCCTAAGAAATAGAAACAGAAAATTAATAAAAACTAGATAAGAAAATGAAACTGAACGAACAAACAAACCAGCAACAGACAACATCGCTAGCACAAGCTCCAACCCACCTCTAGACCCGGTAAGATTGCCCAGCCAAACCCCTGCATAAACTAGAACGTTGTAGCCGGAAGACGACTGTAGCCACAACGACCTACACAAAGGTTCAAGAAACGACGACCGGAACAACCACAGGAGAACCAACCAGCCACACCATACCCACCTGTTTCCACCTATCACAAACCCAACCTCACCCCTCGACATCACTAAGCTATGGAATGTAACTTTAATGTTCCACATTTTATGTTTGTGGTATGTAGCTTTCAAAAAACATTCTGCACCTTAAGTTGTGAAATGTAAAATTCAGCTAGAGTATTTCTGGAAGGGGTGGTGGCATCATCGGTTGGCATCAGAAGATTTTCTCTGGTTTTTTAAAAATGAGGATGGTATTAATAGTTTAGTTTAATAGTTTTGTCCTTAAGGTTTTGTTTGGTAGAGGTAAGTTTGTGAAGAGAGAAAGAGGGTGAAGAAAGGTAGAAAAGAAAGAAGAGAAACACCATTGTTGGGTAAGAAGATAGGGAGAGATAGGGAGGTTGAAAGGTGGTCTCCACCACCTTTTTGGGGTCTCCAAAAATGAGGACAAGGAGGGAAGAGAGAGAGCCCATGCTTGTTTTTTATCGCAAAAAATGTCCTCATGCAAAAAAAAAAAAAAAAAAATCTCTCTCCTCCGTCTCATTCTTTCTCTTATATACCTCTTCTTTTTTTATGATACCAAATAATCTATTAAATCTACCTTTTTTTTTTTTTTTTCAGCTAGTAGTCTCTATTTATCTTTCTCTTCTCTCATTCTCTTTTTTTTCTTTGGCTCCTAAACCGTAAGAGTTTTTTTTGAACTGAAAACTGTAAGAGTTAAGAGTGTTATAATTTATAAGTGATCATTGGTTGGTATTGCTGAAAAGCAAGTATAGTAGTAAAGAAACAAAAATATCTGCTCCCTCATCATGTATCTTAGATGCTCAGGTTTTGGATAACATCAAAAAGATAAACTTTAAGAGTGAGAAACAAAGACAACACAGCCCCATCACTCCACTCGAAGAAAGATAAATAAAGGAAAAAGAAAAAAAGATAGTGTGTGTTCACGTTCACTAGCGTATCACCGCCCTTCTGCACCTGCAACTTCTTCTATCTTCAACCACTGCAACAAGTGCTCAATTTTCACGGGCTCAGGCCATAACAACCCGGTGGTTCACGCCGACCCACGTTATCTTTTTCAAAGATCTGATCTGGGTTTTGTATAATGGATATCTCAATGTGAGAATTGAGCTATTTTTTGGGGTAATTTATAAGAAGAGAAGAAAAAGGTGATATTTTTATCAAGTGTGGAAATGGATCGTTTTGGGTCTGGAATGGATATACCGATCATGCATGACAGTGACAGGTATGAGCTTGTCCGTGATATTGGGTCTGGGAATTTTGGTGTGGCTAGGCTCATGAGGGACAAGCACACTGAGGAGCTTGTTGCAGTCAAGTATATTGAGAGAGGTGATAAGGTTTGAGCCTAATTTGTCTAAACTTCTCTTTCTTTCTTTTTTCTTTCCCTGTTTGCTTGGGGCTTACTAAGTTTTGGTTTAACGGTATGTTGGTAGAAATTTGGCAACAGAGTTATTGGTTTTCACTTTTTAATTTCCTTTTTCAAAAGCTATTATTGATTGATTGGTTTCTCTGTAATTGCCTTTGATGGAATGGATGTTTTTCATGGTGGGTGTTTTAGTCTTGAGTTGGATAGTGCAAAAGAGGTGTTAGTGATTAATGGTGGTATACAACTATCCGTATCTCAGTTTCAGTCTTTTTAAGAATTCAGGTACACATGTGTTTGCCTTCTAGATTCATAGTGTTGATTATGTGAACCTAGTTTTGGCTTCTCTCCTCTATCAATAATTGAGCTCATATCATGTTTGGAAATCTTTCTATGGTTGATTTTAAAGCCAAAATCAATTCTGGGGAGAAACTTTTTCTGTGTGGTAGAATTGATTCTGGAAAAGAAGTTAGAATTCTTTTTTATTACATGCACGGTGGATTTTGTTGTGTGGGCTAGAGTTGATTGAAATTTGGAAGAATTGCTTGCATATGATTTTTTCTGCTTGATATTGTGGTTAACCGTAGTTTTTTTTACAAAACAAAACAGATAGATGAAAATGTACAAAGGGAAATTATAAATCACAGATCCCTGAGGCATCCTAATATTGTCAGGTTCAAAGAGGTTTGTGCTCTCTACACTGTACACATCCAATCTTCCTACCTGAGACGTATATTAATTAGTTCTCATGCTCTGCAAATGTAGATAATACTGACCCCTACACATTTAGCTATCGTGATGGAATATGCTTCTGGAGGAGAACTATTTGAGCGAATATGCAATGCAGGACGGTTCAATGAGGATGAGGTTCTTATCTATTGCACTCAAGTATTTTCTGTTGAGGTACTGGTGTTGCAGTTACCATTAATGCCCATTATATTGTGCTGCAGGCGCGCTTCTTCTTCCAACAACTTATATCTGGGGTTAGCTACTGCCATTCAATGGTACGTAAGTTCACCACAATTAGTGCATGTTTGGAAATCCTTCTAGAATTGACTTTAAAACCGAAATCAATTATAGAGAGAAGCTTCTGTGAGTGGCTTCGGGGTGCCATAACTGATTCTGAGGAAAGAGAAGTTAATCCAAACATGCTATTAGTCTTTTACATTTACAGTAGTACATTTGCGATCCAAAAGATATGGAGAAATGTCTAACTAGAATATCTCTCTTTGTCGTCTCTAATAAAGCAAGTATGCCATCGTGACTTGAAGTTGGAGAACACGTTGCTTGATGGTAGTCCAGCTCCGCGTTTGAAGATTTGTGATTTTGGTTATTCAAAGGTATAATTCCTTCTTCATACTGTTATTGTCTGTTGATATCTTCAGGTTCATTAGTACCAGATTGTTGCAACTGTGTTTGAACTGAGCAGTGTTTAGAAAGTTGATTAAAATTTTATTTGCCTCCTAGATCAATGAAATTTCTTTGTTTGTCCTTTACCTTGGTTGGATTGCTAGTGATATCCAGTGTTATCAAATATCCGCCATGGAAGCGCCACGACGGTTTTTTGGCTTTCCGCCATGGTCCGATATCAAACCATTTGGCTGCCATTTCCGCCATATTCCGCCATTATTTGTCATGTATGGCGGGATTTTGGCTTTCCCCCATGACCCGCCATCTGCAATTAATAACACTGGTGATATCTATGATGCAAATCTTGGCTGTCTTTGTTTTGCAGTCCTCAGTGCTACATTCACAACCAAAATCTACAGTTGGTACCCCTGCATATATTGCTCCTGAAATTTTGCTTAAGAAGGAATATGATGGCAAGGTATTTTATAACTTCAATTCCCTGAAGAGAAATCATCTAACTAGTGAAATCTGAGAATTTTCAATGGATATGTTCTTTGTTTAGCTTCTGTGTTTTTACATGTTGTTTATGTTGTATCTTATTTAGACGTTGGCCATTTTCCCTATAACTTTCATTTTATATTTTGACATCTGTGACTACAATCACCCGTTAATTGGTTCCATGTCCTGTAGAACCTATCTGCATAATGTCATAAAAGACTCACTATCAACCAATAAAACTTAAAAGATATGTTCTTCAGTGATCAAGGATTTAATTGGATTGTCACTTGTTTAGCCTCATCCCACTTGTTACATCTAATTTGGTTTGTTGTTGACTTTGATCCATATTAAAGATACGGCCAGTTTTACATTATCTGCCGCAGGCCTAACACAACCGGCTATGACACAACATAGGTGGAGTTACCAGAATGTAATAATTCTTTTTAGCTTAGAATCTTTTTTTATTTAAGACTCATAGCAATCTGATTTTTGGTTCCCCAATGTGAATGGTCCTTTCCTTCTCATTACTTCTTCTTTGTATTTTTGTGTTGAGTGGCGGCCACATAGGGGGGGGGGGGGGAATTTCATAAGTGTAGGAGTAATAGAGATTTGTGATTGAAATGTGTCTGGTTTTGCATTCTTGAGTAAAGAAGATAAGTTTTTTTTTTTATTGGCCAAATTTTCCTTTCAGGGATTAATCCCTGGACCTTCTCATCCCCAACCCATATGTCCCCCAGCTCTTACCACTTGAGCTATCATTCGGGGGCGGGTAAAGAAGATAAGTAATATTGTGATGTATCTCCTACACATGAAATTCCAAATATTAAATGTCAATGCATAAGCACTGATTCTAGACTAGCTAGCTTTTTGACTTGTTTACTAATTGTTTGTACTGATGTTGTTACTCAACGATGACTCAGCTTGCAGATGTGTGGTCTTGTGGGGTGACTTTATACGTCATGTTGGTGGGCGCATATCCTTTTGAGGATCCCGAGGAACCTAAGAATTTCCGGAAAACAATTCATGTAACCTTCTACATCTTTTTTAGGTCAATGCAGCTATGACATTGAAATACTCTTCTGAAATCTTGGATTTTGCTTGCAGAGGATTATGAAAGTCCAGTACTCAATTCCTGATTATGTTCATGTATCTCCTGAGTGCTGTCATCTGATCTCAAGGATCTTTGTTGCAGACCCTGCACAGGTCATTTTCCCCCCTGAAGCTTGATTGTTAATGAATGAAAATGGATTTTAGGGAGTTGAAAATGGATTTTTGATTTTATGAATGTACAATTCTATTACATGCTCCTCTTTGTTTTTTTTTTTTTTCAACCCCTGAAAGATGATGGCATGACATTTCAACTGGAAGTTAATTTTGTTTTGAAGCAGAGAATAAGTATTCCGGAGATTCGAAACCACGCGTGGTTTTTGAAGAACCTCCCAGCTGATCTGATAGTTGAGAATGTGAAAACGAACAACCAGTTTCAGGAGCCTGATCAACCAATGCAGAGCATTGAAGAAATCATGCAGATTATTAGCGAGGCTACAATTCCTGCCACCGGAACGCAGTCTCTCAACCAGTATCTCACTGGTGGCTTGGATATTGATGACGACGAGATGGACGAGGACCTAGAATCCGATCCCGACCTTGATATTGATAGCAGTGGAGAAATAGTTTATGCTATGTGAGCTAGATGCTGGTAAAGGAAACTCACTTCTAGGGTCAATTTAAATTTAAATAGTATATACCCTGGGTTTGTATGTTCAGTGGGTTTGAAATATGTGGAAGAAAAATATTTCACATCTACATGGAAGGGATTCTATGATATAAATTTCCTAATACTGTAAGAGGATCCATCCTGCTTGTATTTATGGTCTTTCCTAATTATTTACTGCTTTGTATTGATAGAAGTGATGGTGTTATATTATGAAGGGTTTGTCTTTCCCTTCCAAACTACCTTTTTATCCATCATTCGTTGATTTTTTTTCTTTTCTGGCATTTATTTGAGGTTGGATTCCACTCTTGAAGATTTGATGGCTTGGAATTTTGATGAATGCATTCTTCATTGGTTCTTAGACAAGGATGCATAAACAGTTTTCTTCATGCACGACACGTACATTGAAAAAGAGAAAGTTGAGAGAAAATATTAGTTTTAAAATATTAAGAAAATGAATGATTGAGATTTTTATTAGGCAAGAACACAAACAATGCCTCTAATACTGTACATAAGTTTTTTCCTGCCCTTGCACTATTTTCAAGATTAATTATGTAGGAAAAAGCTTTAGTAAAGTTTTTAAAATGAACAAGAACTCTTTTAAAATTTCTTGAATTAAAATTACAATATCTTCTGAACTAAATTGATAATAAATATAACCAAACTCAAATTAAAAACGATCATTTTAGAAGATGACCTTATCCAATTATGTAAACCTTAATTGAGTGAAGTACATTGCTTCTAACATTGAGTAATGTTAGAAGTCGTGTCTTTCTTTCATGCAATTTTTAATCAAGACAAGTCTATTCTAAAAGATATGTCTTTAAGGTTTGAAAGGAAATCTAACATTCTTTTTGTTCCACTACCCGGTAAATGATACTCAGTTACACGACAACATAACGTCTTTTCCTTGTGACGGCACCGTCACAGGCATCTGGACTAGGGCACTTTTACCTCTCGCCATCAGCTCCCAATGATAACTAGAGCTAGGAGACTACTGTTGTGGTACCTGGTAACAGATACTTGGTTACTCGACAACCGAGTTCCCTTTTGGTGACAACATTGTCATAGGCGACTGACCCATGAACTTGTACCTCTTTCCATCAACTCCTACTAATACCAAGAGCCTTGGGACTATTGTTTCGATATCCGCTAAAAGACACTCGATTACATGATATCTGACTATCCTATTCCAGTGCCCTATATTGCAGTTAAGGAATAAAATCATAGACTACCTTATACAGAGAAACCGGAGGATGCACAAGGACTTACATCGTACATGCAAGAAAATCCCATTGGTGCGGCCTGTCCAACGATTCAAATTCTATTGATCACCCTGGGACTATCAAAGTTAGGAAAATCCCTTGCTGCTCAAAGCAATGGTCACTGACACATTTACCCAACGTAACTCGTGACTAGAGGATCTAATGCATATGACAAACTTGCAATACCCACCAGAGTCAACGGTCCTATGCCTAAGGAATGGGCGCAACGCTAAAAAACTTGGTACAGTACACAAACCCTTTTCCTCTCCTTCGATCAAGTAGCGTGTCAAGGAAATCCAAGAGACCTCCTGGATCATCGTACCTTGTACCCATTTCGTGAATCATTCAGCCTCCGACTCTCACACATGGTAATCCTCTAACCCATACCTATAAAAGGCAAGGTCAAATGATCACAAGGTAGAGATCTTTCATACTACTCTCCGCTTCTCATCCAAGTTCTAAGAACTTGAATGTATGAGTAATTTTGCTGGTTCCACCATGACGCACGTAAGAGCAACCCCGAAGCCCGAAGGACCACTACCGTTCTCCACCTCATAGACACTCTTTAGAGTGATTGGTTGAACTCGTCCAATGTTCATTATAAAATACATTGTATTTGAATCTTTATTCTAAGTGTACATACACCCTTACTTTTTCCCTTCATAATCACTTCACATAACTTTTCACGTCAACTCATATCCAATCATGGGATTTGGCTCCTAAAATAAGGGTGTCCCTTTAGAAGATAAAATAACTCACCACAATTAACGGTTAAGATTATAATCATAAACTTGTGCATACATAATAAATTATGAGGTTTTATGAATCTCAACCACCATTAATTTTTCAATCAGACTAATTTTATTCTCCTCACTTTACAGAAACTAAATCTACATTCTTGATAAAGTAGGGATTGAAACAATAAACCACACATGTCAAACGAAAATCAATCGGCATTGACATAAAGAGACAAGCTTAGGTGATATCTAGCACATGTTTAACATTTTGTAAAAAATTGAAGGATTAATTGCAACTTTGATCCGCCACTTAAACAGAAATCACGATTTTGGTCCTCAACAAAAATATATTACATTTGTAGTCCCCAATCAAAGCCTCCATTTGCAGAATTGATTTTTAGTTCAATTTCATCCACAACTTAACGATTTCTGGAAAATAAAAGTTAATAAAAAACAAAAATCCAGAAAATGATGAATGTTCATCTTCTTCAAAGAACATTCATCATCGTCTTCATCATCTTACCCATAAAATCCAAAAATATTAATCATGTTCTCCATCTTTCTCAAACACCCTTCCACCATCTTCTTCTTCAAACTATTTTCAAAACGTTTATCCTAAAAAAATCACTGCTTTGTAAATTACCTTGAAATCACACACCGATTGGTATCAGAGGCAACATGGAGGATGAAATTTCTAACCCCTCTCAAATCCAACAACAATCTTCATTTCCCCAAAACCCTCATCACCTTCACCAAAAGCATGAACCCTTCTTTTCCCAAGCCTTACCCAAACCCAACACCAGAGTCCATCTCCATCAACCATAAACCTAGAGTCGTCCAACCAGTCCTGAAGCAAAAACCCCAAACCAGAAAAAACAAAAGAAAACCATATTTGGCCATAGAAACCTAGATTTCCCATATCGCATCATCATGTCCAGTCCGCGCAACGACCTCTAGCTTCCCTGAATCCCACTTTTGTCGCCGCTGCGCGACCATGATCCGGCTCTCAATCGAAGCTCTGACCATCGCCGAGACAACTTCCTTCTCTTCCCTGCGGACTCCTTCCCCTCTTTCTCTATCTCGCACAAACCCTCTCGATTCTCTCTTTCAACATGAAGAATATCACGAATTTCCTAAGTTTCTATTTTTTTTTAACCCAAAAACCGTTAACTTGTGGACGGAATTGAACGAAAAATCAATTTTGCAAATGGAGACTTTAGTTGGGGACTTTAAATATAATTTATTTTTGTCGTGGTTTTTGTTTAAGTGGAGGACCAAAGTTGCAATTAAGCCACAATTAAAATATTATACTCCCTTCGTCCCAAATTATAAGGACCTGTTCAGGCAATCACGCTTATTAAGAAAACATGTAATAAGCTAATTAAAATCTTGGTTTTGTTATTTTTTGTACAAATCTTCTATGTAAGCCCCTATGTTAGTATTTGATATATCAAAGGTTCGTTGGCAAACATGAAAGAGAAGTAATTAGTAGATGTGATAATTAAAGTTTTGGAATTGAAAATATAATGAATGCAAGGGGTAAAATAGAAAAAGCTTATTATTTTTTTATTGAAATCTAGAAAGAGTCTTATAATTTAGGACACCAAGTTTATCTCTAAAGGGTGAAACTACAGCTACTATAATTAGACATTAGATATTAGATATGTGTATCTGTCCCTCTCTACTTTACCTAATTTCTGGATCAGTTGTATTACACACGTATCACAAGACACAATTGTGAGGTTAAAATGAAGTCAAGCAAGTTGACGTGCAAATATAAACTGCTAATAATAGCAAGTACATTTTTATAATCAGTGAGTCTTTGTCAGCATGTATATTATGGAATGCTGAAAGTTCATCTGCAATTTTTCTGTCTTAAACAGGCTATTGTCACTTGGTTTTAAAATATATATAAATATATATATATATATATATATATATATATATATATATATATATATATTATCACCATCATCATCATGTAGGTGGTTGGAAGAGGTTATTTGAGTTTATCTTATAGCATAAGTTCTTATACAAGTGTTTGAAAGAACTCAAGAAAATAACTTATGACCTAACTATAAGTTGTTTTGGGATCATTTTCATAAGCTGCTCATATTAGAAGTGCTTATACCTACATATAACATTTTGAGCTTATTTTAAAAATTTACTAAATTAAAATATGAATAAACACTAATTTGAATACATCTAATTGATGATGGAGGTTGAGAGTGAGGGAGGGAATGCCGTAAACAAGAAGAAGCTGTCGAAACCACTGGAGCCGCCGCCGAGGAAGCCCACGTTCAAAGAGAAAGTCATCGGCAACGCGAATACGCAACTGAATGAGGACGTTGATCTAGTGGAAGCCGGTGTCATGTCCATGAGATTTTTGGATGATAATAGACTATTTCCAGTGTTTGACATGAACGACGAGGCCTACGCCGGATTTGTAAGCCGTGGGAGGACTGCCTAGTGATCAAACTATTGGGAAAACATATTGGGTACATTGCTCTTTGTGAGAAGTTAAGGTTAATGTGGAAACTCTCAGGAGGCTATGAGGCAAGAGACATCCACCATGGATATTTTCTGGTGAAGTTCGACGTTGAGGCTGATAAGGAGAAGGTCATGTCAGGGGCTCCATGGTTGATTTATGATCATTACCTTGCCGTCAAGCCATGGACGAGGGACTTTGTTGCCGCTGACTCAAGAATCAGTACGACTCTCGTGTGGATTCGTATCTCAAGATTGGGGTTCCAATTTTATGACAAGAGTATACTTCAAACGCTAGCCAAGGCGGCGGGCACCCCTGTCAAGGTTGATATGCACACTACGGACATGCAGAAGGGACGTTACACACGGGTATGTTTGGAGGTCGATCTAAGTAAACCGGTGGTTGGCCGCCCGTGCCTTCGGGGATCTTGGCACAACATCGAATACGAGGGGCTTCATCTGTTGTGTTCAATTTGCGGGTGCCATGGACATTTAACACGAAACTGCTCGGTGACCGCTGCTCCAAAGCAAAGCGCAGGGAAGGACGTTGCACAAGTCATGGCGACAGCGGCAACCGCACCGGCGATGGTGACCACGTCTCCAACCCAAGACGAGCAAAGCCTAGGCGAGCATGGTCTGGAAAATGGCGCAGCAAACCAGGAGGGAATGGAAAGAGTAACAGGCAGAAATCATGGAGGAAATTCAGGAGGAAAATCAGCAACCCAAATTAAGAGGGATATAAAGTGTCCAGATACATCCCATGGGCAATGACTTGTGGTGGATAAAAGAAGAAATAATTCACAATTCAAACAGCAATTTAAGGAGCAATTAATTTCGAAAAAAATAGTAGCGAAAATGGTGTATAAATCAGGTGCTACAAATAAGGGAACTGAAATTGGAAAGGAGCAATTAAATTCGAACAAAACAACAGCGAAAATGGTGGAGAAATCAGGTGCTACAAATAAGGGAACCGAAATTGGAAAGAAAGTTATTTCTTCGATTCTATTTCCTTACACGGCCAGCATTGATGTGCCTCATGATACCATATTTAATGCTGGAATAATTACAGAAATAAGCAATAATTCTACACCAGATTTACCATGAAAAAAAAGACAAAGGAAAGAGACATCCACTCTTGGTGAATTGAAGCACTCATCTGCCACCTCTAAGAAAGGAGTAGCGCAGCAAGCAATAAGAAAAATTGGCGGGGAAAAAACTTACACTTCGAAAAATGGTGCTCGTTCCATAATGAACATACAACACCAAGGAGGAAACAAATATATTGTCCTGCAAGATGACCATGACTAGTGTCCAGCATCTTCAATGGAGAAGGTGAGGGGAAGCAACACTCATTTCAAGGAGAATGTCGAGGCTAGAAGTCCAGGCAGCCCAGGGACTAGTTCAGCGCAGGACCCCCCGGATCCAGGGCAACTCTCGACCATGGTGGTGGACACTTACTCCTCATTGCGTGCTTAGCCACAATCAGGTCCTCGTCGTTCCACTCCCGTTTATGGATAGTACGTCATTCAATTTGATAGCTTGGAATATTCGTGGTGGTGCGAATGTACGTGGCTAACGGCGAGTTAGGGACCTTGTGAGATCCTTTCGCCCTACTATCTTCTCAGTTGTCGAGACTCATTGTCAGTTTGATCATGTGAGAGCTTTCTGGCAGAGTTTGGGGTACGAGTTGGTTGGTGAAGCTGCTGCGCATGGGCATAGTGGAGGAATTTGGATTCTTTCACCATGCAACAGAGAGTTTATGGTTCAGGTTATTGATTCCCATGAGAAAATGGTGTCGGTGGAGATCCGCTACTAGGGTAAATATTGGGTTTTCTCTATAGTTTATGCTAGTCCTAAAACTGTGAAACGTCGTGAACTTTGGGATTATCTGCGGTTCTTTCGGTTGCGCTGCAGGAATCCATGGCTGGCTATTGGTGATTTTAATGATATTTGCTCACCGTCAGAGGTTATTGGTTGGGAGTTTTGTGATGCTCCGACAATGATCATGCTTGAGATGTTGGATGCATGTAATTTTATTGATCTTGGAGCAACAGAACCACGCTTTACATGGGAAAAGAGGGAAAACGGTAAAAGGCTGGTTGCAAAGAGGCTTGATCGGGCATTGGGGGATGTGGAGTGGCGGCTACAGCACCCTGAGGCATACGTCAAAACTCTGGCACGAGTACACTCGGATCATAAACCCCTCTTGCTGCATTGTGAGGAGCACTCCGATGATCGTACAACTCGTCCCTTCCACTTTCAAGCGGCCTGGGCCACTCACCCGTCGTTTGAAGCGGTTGTACGTAATAATTGGAATAAGTTCTCTCCCAGCCTGACAGGGAAACTATTGAATGTTCAGGAGGCATCGCTTACTTTTAATAAGGAAGTATTCAGCAGCATTCAAGCAAGGAAACGACGCGTAGAGCAGAGGCTAAATGAGGTTCAAAAGGAGCTTGAGTGGCATGATACTGAAGCCTTGTGTCGTTTGGAGCGCTCCCTTCAGAAGGAGTATGGTGATATCCTTATGCAGGAGGAGATTTTGTGGTACCAGAAATCCAGGGAGAATTGAGTGAGACTTGGGGATAGGAACACAAAGTTCTTTCACACTCAAACCGTGGTATGACGAAAGCGGAACAAGATACATGGCTTGTTCATACAAAATGACAATTGGTGTACGGATCCAGCGACTCTCCAAGAGGAGGCACGACTCTTTTTTATTAACCTTTTTTCTGTTGACAGGCAGGTGTGCCGGAAGTGCGGTCATGGAGATCATGGAGAATAGGACATCGGTCATTTCCGAGGTGGACAGGGTGGCGTTGGCTCAACCTGTTTCGTTTGATGAGGTTCGACGAGCGGTCATGGAGATGCATTCCTTTAAGGCACCCGGAGTTGACGGCTTTCAGGCTTTCTTCTACAAGCAGTACTGGCATGTATTGGATATGGATCTCCATCACATGGTTTTCATGGCATTTCAGAATGGGAGAGCTGACTCTTCCTTATTGGACACGTTGCTTGTGCTAATCCCCAAGGTGGATGACCCAGTTTGTCTGAAGGATTTGCGGCTGATTAGCCTTTGCAATGTGGCGTACAAAGTTATTACAAAGGTGCTGGTCAATAGGTTCAGACCGTTGCTTGCTGAGCTAGTGGGACCACTTCAGGGAAGTTTCATTCCAGGGAGAGGGACTAGAGACAACATCATTCTAGCTCAAGAGGTGATGCACACGATTCACACACATAAGAAGAAAGGTGGGTTAGTTGCCTTGAAGATTGACTTGGAAAAAACTTATGACAGGGTGAGTTGGGACTTCCTACGGGCAACCTTTTATGATTTTGGTTTCCCTCCGTCCATTATGAATTTGATCATGTGGGGTGTCCAGGGGTCGAATATCTCAATTCTTTGGAATGCCTCTAAACTACCTTCCTTTGCTCCGCAACGTGGGTTAAGGCAAGGCGACCCTTTGTCTCCATACCTGTTTGTGCTTTGTATGGAACGTCTAGCTATTCATATCCAGCGACTTGTCCAAGGAGGTGTATGGCAATCTATTCGAGTTACAAAGGAAGGTATTGGTATTTCACATTTGTTCTTTGCTGATGATGTCCTCCTTTTTTGCCATGCATCGAAGGAGCAAATGTGTCTGATCTCCGATACGCTTTCTAACTTTTGTCAAGCGTCCGAAATGAAGGTGAATTTAGAGAAGTCTCGCATGTTTTGTTCACGGAACATTGGCCAACAGAAACAGCAGGAACTATCAGACATTTCAGGGATTAGTAAGGCGGCAAATCTTGGTAAGTATCTGGGTATACCCCTCCTCAAGGGACGTGTAACTCGGGATATTTTTGCTCCTATAATTGATAAGATGAACACCCGAATGACATCCTGGAAACATAAGTTTCTGAATAAGGCGGGGAGGTTATGTCTAGCCAAGTCTGTCATGTCTTCGTTGCCTGTCCATACTATGCAAGCTTTGTGGCTTCCTGAATCAGTTTGTGATCATATTGACAAGCTAGTTTGAAATTGTATTTGGTCCAAGGGAGGGTCGACTCGAAGTTGGAATTTAGTGTCTTTGCATGATGTGGTTTTACCCAAAGACAAGGGGGCTTGGAATTCGCAGTGCTCGGCAAAATAACATTGCTCTCTTGGGGACGTTGGTTAATAATCTCATGTATGACTCTGACATGCTTTGGGTTCAAGTGTTAAACCAGAGATATGTGGGAGCTAACTCGGTGTTGTCGGCGAAATAACACCCTAGGGACTCCTATGTGTGGAAAGGAATTACCAATGCCAAGGATGCTGTTAGGCAAGGTTTCCAACCGTGTTTGGGTGATGGGCAATCCTCGCTTTGGTATTCTAACTGGCTTGGAATTGGGAGTTTGTGTCACCGTGTCCCTTATGTGCATAACTCGGATACGGAGCTTAAGGTCTCTGATCTTTGGGTTCATGGTACGTGGAGCTTTACTGTACTGTACACGCCTCTTCCACCAGAGTTAGTTAGTGAAATTGTTCGGGTCAGTATACCGCTGCGCTCTGAGGAGGAGGACAAGATTTTGTAGTCAGAAATCAGTTTAGGAGTTTACTCAACAGCCTCCGCATACCATATGCTACAGCGTAATGATCAACCGAGCTCTCGTGACTGGAAGGCGATCTGGACATCTCAGGCTCCGGAGAAGGTTCATTTTTTCCTTTGGCTAGTAGGGCACAACGCTCTCCCGACAAATTTCAAGCGACGCTAGTGCAATCTGAGTTTGACAGCGACTTGTCCTCGGTGCGGCGAGCAGGATGAGGATGTTGAGCATCTATTGCGAGATTGCCGTGATTCTCGTTTGATATGGAGCCACTTTCGAAGCTTGCTGTCAACCCCTCCTGCAGTGTATTCCTTCCAGGATTGGTTTCGACACCTCCTTCAGGGACCTCAACCGACGTTTGCGATTGTCATTCTCTAGAGTATCTGGCGTTGGAAGAATAGTGTGGTTTTCGATCCAAATCCGTGGCCTGTTTAGTTGGTTTAGCGTCAGGTTTTGATAACGGCGAATGAATTTGTGAGGTGGGGAAAGATGACGCTGAATCCTCGAGAATCCACATTTGTCAAGGGTCAAAATTGGATCCATCTTCATACGGATGGAAGTTGGGTTTCTGGGCCAAATCAGATGGGTGGTGGTGGTGTAGTGCGGGACTCCACTGGCCGATGGCTTTCAGGGTTTGCTTGTTCTTATGGGATGGTTGTGCTTTTCACGCAGAGCTTCTGGCGCTTCGAACTGGTTTGAAGCTTGTCTAGGATTTGGGTCTCCGAGAAATTGTCTGCTATATGGATTGTAAGGATATTGTGGAGCTTCTGAGTCAGAACCGGGACACCTGAACTTATTGGCAACGGGACGTAATTTCTTCTATTCGGGCAATGTTGGCTGAGGATTGGAAGGTTCAATTCTCATATGTTATGCGGGATAGAAACGCTGTGGCAGATATGTTAACGAGACAAGTTCTCAATCAGGGTGTCCAATGCGTATTTGGATGGACCCCTATTCCTCTGTTATTCCGCTCTTGTGCAAAAATGCGGTACCTTAATTTGTTTCTTTTGCTGTTTGCTTTCTTTCCTCATGTAAAAAAAAAACACAAATTTATTCAGAATGATCTCCGCCGAAAATGATCTTACTAGAAGGGTAGTTTAAACATGAGCCCCTAATCTATTCAGATTTCATATAAGCTCAAAATTGTGTGATGCTTTAATATGAACACCAGAAAAGAAGAGGAAAGAAAATTACACTCCCCCTTCTCTGACCACAGGCTTGTGAAGCAAGATAAGAGGGGGAGCTTTTCTTACACAAAAGATGAGTCACCATTGACATCCATTTCTCGAGTACATTTTTGTCTATATGCTTCTAATGCCTACACATCTATTCATCTAGTTCATCCAACACGGCCAAATCTTCCATTTCGAAGACAAACTACAGCAACCAAACATAGCAGTCTGCATCTTTTCTCAACAAAGTGAATTCTTGTTTCAATAAAATCTCAAAGGGGTTGCTTATAATTCTCCAACAGGTCTTCAATAGTAAAAACATGTCTCCTAAATCAAGGCAAATATAAGTTAATGATTGATTCAATAATAACATTCTAAAAATGTAAATTGTATTTTTCTTTTGAAAGGTAAAAAAAAAGGCAAATATTCATTTCGAGAATGTTATTTTCAGGTCCTTGAAATATTAGGAACATGAAATTGGTCTCTAAATGATGATTTTTGGTCATTGCATAACATGTCCTGGTAAAGCGTAAATTTAAGACTATTTTGATGTTAAACAAAGCATCAAGGACCAAAATGGTGGTTCTCTTTACATAAGCTAACAATTTTCAGAATCTAATTTGATATTGCAAAATTATAAAAACAGAAAAAGGTTAAATTACTATATAGGTGTTAGGATTTGGAAATCCTAACAGCCAACAACGAGGCGAAAGGGAGAGCAATAGGAATAATTTTTGGTATTTTTTTTGAATATATAAAGCTGGAAAATAAACAAGAGAAAAGATGAAGAGCGAGACGAAAACAATCCCAATGGTTTCGCAAGAAGGAGAACCTTCTTTCCAGGGGTGAAACCTTCCAAGGGAAAATCTCTTTATAAACTGTATTACTCAATTCATGATTTGATATAAGAATAGTACTCTTATTTATAATAAACTAACCCTACAAAGCAAACGACTCTTGCCCAAAATAGGCCCAACTCAAATAATAATAACATACTCAATGCCAAACCGTACTGAAACTAACTAATAGAGATAAATAAAATCAAGCCTAGGCCCACTGACTATACTTTTGAACCCTAACAATAGGTCCCTATAGTTTAAAAAAAATTAATTTAATTAAAACACTAATAGTTGGGACCCTATACTTCCAAATTTTTTCAAATAAGCCCTTACTCATCGTTGGCATATTTGACATTTGAGAACTCAAACAAACAACAGGGGCATATTTGACATCCACATATTCAAATAGTTGTTTTTAGCTTAGCTAAGGATTAATCACTATGATGAGAAGAGACTTGTATGAAAAAAAAGGACCTATAGGGACCCCAATGCAAACTTCTAGACTACCTATATGAAACTACATAAAATTATGGGGACCTACAAAAAAAATCTTGAAATTTATGAGTAGGACATGAGCTTGAAACTAGATTTTGCTGAGCTCATGCATATCAGCTCAGCTCAATTCATTCAGTACATAACATTAACACATAACCAAGGAAAGAAAATATAGCCTCAAGCAGATTTCCAAGAATTACAAATTTCATTGGTATTGAATTTAGGATCTAAGTTGTAGAATGAGTTAGTTGTACTTACTACTGAAATTGACTTTGCACATCGTAGCTCGGTGCGTAACTAACTATCTTCTATAGAATCTGACATCTTCAAAGCTTTTGGTCTTCTATACCACAAGATTGCAAACCATAAAGTCCTCAACAGAACCCCATTTGCAAAGTGAGGAATAAATATACGTCCCCAATACGGGTAATATGGGCCAGGCAATTTGATCAATGTGGAGAAAATAGCAACTGCAATTAAATGCCATGGAACTTCTGCATCCTGAAAACCAGACCAGGCATAAGCTACAGTAAAGGGGAAAATCAAACAAGATCTAAACGCCGCTACATTGAATTGTAGGAGGGCATCAAATTAGTTTCTTGTTTCTTTTTCCAATTTATAACAAATGAAATAATCTAAATATATTTTAAGACCAGTGTATGTCCCTAATAGACCAACCCTGTCAATGAGGCAAACATCTAGTTGTCAAAACTAAGAAAGACTGGAACAGGGATAGGGGAAACTGTTCATGAGTATGAACCCTAATACCCAATTGGGAATTAGAGAGATTTGTACAAGTTTATCTGAACTATTTGAGAGGTTCAGTTTATCTCCTAACTCTGATTCTCTAACAGAATAACTACCCAACAGGGTGGGCAGCTTTTTATAGAGAAAGCCCCCCCTCTAACTAACTGCTAACAATGACCACAACCTTCAAACAGAATTACAAGTTTAACTAGCCAGATAAGTCCCTAACCCTCCTTTGATAAACTTTCGTGATAGGAGGCCTTAGCTTAGCTCTATCAATACCCGCCCCTTGAAGATCCACCGTGTCCTCAAGGTGGAAAGAAGGAAATGTATGCAAAATCTTCCAAGGCAGATTCCCAGCTGTTCTCCCAATCTGGCAGCCCATTCCATTTGATCAAAACTTCAAATTCAGACCCTTGGCCTCCAACATCAACCACAGATTCAGGGTCTGCCAAGAGTGTATAATCCTCAGCCAATCCAGGAGGAAGATGTTGTACTCTGGCAGCAGGGCCAATGACCTTTAGAAGAGAAACATGGAAAACTGGGAGAATTTGGCATGCTCCGGTGAGTCCAACTAATAAGCCACTGCCCCACCTTAGCAACAATGGGATAAGGGCCATAAAACCTTGGACTGAGCTTCTCATTCACCCTTTTTGCCAAAGTTTTCTGACGGTAAGGCTGCAATTTTAAGAACACCAAATCACCTACTGCAAGCTCCACCAGCCTTCTGTGCTTGTTGCCATATGACCTCATTTGGTCCTGAGACTTCAACAAATTCTGCCGTAACTCCTGCAGCAAGTTGTCCCTTTCCTGAAAAAGAGCATTGACAGCCTCCAATTTAGAAGGAACTACAGTACCCTGTAAAAGCAAAGAAGGATCTCTGCCATAGAGGGACTTGAAAGGGAACATTTTGGCTGAAAAATTGTAGTTAGTATTGAACCAAAACTCAGCCCAACCAAGGTAGGAAGGCCATTGTTTAGGTTTAGACCCAACAAAACAGCGTACGTAAGCTTCAAGACACCGGCTAACAACCTCTGTTTGGCTATCCGTTTGAGGATGGTAAGAACTAAACTTCAGTTGTGTACCCGACAATCTGAACAGCTCCTTCTAGAAATTGCTCACAAAATCTTGTCTCTATCCGAAACGATTGACGAAGGAAACCCATGCAAGTGCACAATTTCCCGTAAGAACAAGGAGGCCACTTCCACTGCAGTAAATGGATGAAAAAGTGGTAGAAAATGAGCATACTTGGTGAAACGATCAACTACCATCAAAAAAGTGTCCTTCCCACGAGCCTTAGGCAACCCTCCAATAAAATCCAAGGAAATATCAGTCCATACCTGAGTACGCTGTTTTGTGGGGTCTAAACCTAAACAATGGCATACTTGAGTAGGAACTGGTAAAGGCTGAAGCAAACCCGCTGGGGACAGGGTCTGATATTTGTTGCGCTGACAAACATCACACTCGCCCACATATGTCTGCACATCCTTCCGCATACCCATCCAATACACGGCCCCTGAAATACGCTTGAAGGTACGGACAAAACCCGAGGGACTAGCTTGAGGAGAGTCATGAAACTCATTTAACAAGGAGGGAATCCTGGAAGAATGCCAGGGAGGACCAATTTTCCCATGTAAAACAGCTCCCCATGATGCAAATCAAACCCAGGATGAGAGGATGGATTTGTAAACAAGGCCTGCTTTATTTGCTTAAGCTCAGGGTCTTGTAGAATTTCTGTCTCCCAATCTGCTAAATCCCCAAACTACAAAAGAGATATTGCAGAATACTGAATCTGCCTAGACAGTGCATCAGCAGCAGAATTTTCATTCCTAGGCCTGTACTTAATCTCAAAATCAAACCCAATCAACTTGGTTGCCTGTTTAAACTGCTCTGCCGTTAACAACCTCTGATCTTGCAGAAACTTCAAACTTCTTTGATCAGAAACAACCACAAAATGGCTCCCTATCAAATAATGCCTTCACTTAAGAATGGCCTGCACAAGCCATTAATTCTCTTCCGTTCACGGATTTCTGCTGCCCTCTATCTGTCAATGTGATAGAATTGCTGAGGTACAATTGGGCCTTGATTGTGGTCCAAAACCCAAGATTTGGAGGGTGTATGAGAGGAAGTATGGGAAAGGGGCTAAGAGGAATGACGTGGCTTGAATTCAGGTATGATGTGCATGAATGGCAAGAGCACTAGGAATATATATAGTTGGTTAGAGGAGAGAGAAGTATCCAGGAAATCTTTTCTGTTAGAATCCTATTCTCTGTTATGTGAATAGAGGGGGGCCTTTGGCTTAAGGAATTGGTAGTGGATACCAATTACTGAATCTGTTATTCCTATTTTCCTTATTTCTACCATTGTAGTGACTACTGTTCCAGGAATATAATCATATATTTTACTCTTCTCAGTTTATTTCTCTGTGTATTGTTCTGAATTTTATCAATTGGTCCGACCTGCCGGATCGAAACCATACCGGAGAAGGACGTAGATGCCAAGAAAACCTAAGATGGGTGATTGGATTGATGCTTTGGAGACCCAGATGGGACGTGTTACCAACACGCTTGATGCTCTGGTGCGACAGTTGCAACTCCAGGCTGAACAAATGCAGCAGCAGAGCTTAGTTCTTGCGAAACTAAGCAAACAGAAGGAGGTGGTTAGTGAAGAAGAGGGATCGGGAGTCAACTCGGGTGGTGATTCACCTGTGAGTGAGTCTCGACTCGCCGGGAAGAAGGTGAAGCTTCCGCTGTTCGAAGGAGAAGACCCAGTGGCTTGGATAACTCGTGCGGAAATATATTTTGATGTGCAGAACACTCCAGAGGATATGCGGGTGAAGCTCTCGCGTTTGAGCATGGAGGGCCCGACGATCCATTGGTTCAATTTGCTGCTGGAAACAGAGGATCAGTTATCGTGGGAAAAGCTAAAGAGGGCGTTGATTGCGCGTTATGGAGGTCGGCGACTCGAAAATCCGTTTGAAGAGTTATCCACGCTTCGTCAAACTGGGAACGTTGAAGAGTTTGTTGAAGCTTTTGAATTGCTTTCCTCGCAGGTGGGTCGATTACCTGAGGAGCAATATTTAGGATACTTCATGAGCGGATTGAAACCGCCGATTCGGCGAAGGGTGAGAACTCTGAATCCGTCTAATCGGATGCAGATGATGAGGATGGCGAAGGACGTAGAGGAGGAGCTGAACGAAGACGACGACGAGGGTGAGAAGGTCTGGGGAAAAAGGTTTGTGGGCCGCAGAGAAGAAAGTGGGTTTGGGCCCAAATCTCGCAGCGGGTTCAACCCAACCCAGAAGGACCAGAACAGATTCGTGGGTTCTAGTTGGTCTAACCCGACGAAGACAGGGAGTTCCCGAGGGTCGAACGCAAACCCTACCTCGTCTTTGGGTTCGACGGCGCGGAAGGCTGACGGCGACCGTCACGGCAGGGCGGCGGAGCGGTGGCGCGGCGTGCGAAGTGAGGAGATAGAGGAACGGCGCGCAAAGGGGCTTTGCTTCAAGTGTGGAGGTAAATATCATCCAACTCTGCACAAATGTCCCGAACGTTCACTGCGCATATTGATGCTGGGGGAAGGAGAAACAGTAAATGAGGATGGCGAAATCGTAGCTCTGGAGGTAGGAGGTTCCGAAGAGGAGGAAGAACCTGAAGCGGAATGCAAAATTATTGGAGTTTTGGGGAAGATGGGGGAACATAACACCATGAAGCTGGAGGCAAACTTGGCTAATGTGGTGGTGGAGGTGCTGGTGGATAGTGGAGCGACCCACAATTTTATTTCTCCAGAACTGACTTCCGCTTTGGGGTTAACAGTGCTTCCTACTTCTGTTAAGAGAATCAAGCTTGGGGATGGCCATCGGGCTGTGTCTGAAGGCATGTGTAGAGGAATTAAAAATTTTCTGGGGTCTAGGCTCTTCGTAATAGATGCCTTGGTATTGGAGTTAGGAGGACTAGATGTGGTTCTCGGTATATCATGGTTGAGCACACTGGGAAAAGTGGTCATGGATTGGAAAGATTTGTCTATGCAGTTCTGGTATGAAGGGGAAATGGTAACACTACAGGGTCAAGGCAAAGAACAGTTACATCATAGCTGTCTCAATTCCTTCTTGAAAGGCCTTGAGAGAGATTTGAATGGTGAAGGGGGGTGGACTCAATTGGAGAGGAGACAGCATGCTGTGGAGTTGGGTCAAGACAGTGTGACCAAGGTATTGGAGCTGTATCCTGCAGTTTTCAAAGAAAACTTAACACTGCCTCCAGTTAGAGATCAGGTACATAGAATTAATTTGCTACCTAATTCTGGTCCAGTCAATGTGAGACCATACAAATATCCTCATCATCAAAAATCTGAAATTGAAAGGCAAGTAGCGGAGCTGTTACAGGCTGGAGTTATTCAACCTAGTATGAGTGCTTTCTCTAGTCCAGTGATTTTGGTCAAGAAAAAAGATCAAACATGGAGAATGTGTGTCGACTATCGAGCCCTCAATAAGGTGACTATTCCTGATAAATACCCTATTCCTATTGTGGATGAATTGCTGGATGAGTTGCATGGGTCTACCTTTTTCTCCAAGATTGATTTAAAATCTGGGTATCATCAGATACGTGTGCATGAGGATGATGTGAACAAAACTGCTTTTAGGACTCACAATGGTCATTACGAATACCTTGTGATGCCCTTTGGATTGATGAATGCACCAGCTACATTTCAGGCCACAATGAATGATATTTTTAGGCCATTTCTTAGGAAGTTTGTGCTGGTATTTTTTGACGATATTCTGGTGTACAGCAGAAATGAAAAGGAACATATCCAGCATCTTCAACAAGTGCTACAGGTGTTAGTAGACCAGTGTTTTGTGGCTAACAGGGGTAAATGCAAGTTTGGCTGTTTACAGGTTGATTACTTGGGCCATATTATTTCAGGTGCAGGGGTCTCGGTGAATCCGGATAAAGTCCGCTGTATCTTGGAGTGGCCTGAACCAAAAAGTGTCAAAGGAGTGAGGGGCTTCTTGGGTTTGACTGGGTACTACAGGAAATTTGTCAAGGATTACGGCAAGATTGCCAAGCCGTTGACTGAATTGACGAAGAAAGATGGCTTCAAGTGGAGTGAGGCTGCCAAAGATGCCTTTGAGAGGTTGAAGAAAATTATGACCACTTCCCCTGTTTTGGTGCTGCCTAATTTTTCAATTCCTTTTGAAATTGAATGCGATGCTGCCGGGAGAGGAGTAGGTGCTGTGTTGATGCAAAACAAGCAACCAATTGCTTATTTCAGCAAAGCCTTGTCTAATAGCAATTTGATGAAGTCTGTATATGAAAAAGAATTGATGGCTTTGGTCCTTGCCATCCAACATTGGAGACATTATTTATTGGGCAAGGAATTTGTGGTGTACACAGATCATAGGAGCCTGAAGCACTTTTTACAGCAGAGAATTTCTTCTCCTGACCAACAATGCTGGCTGGCAAAATTATTGGGCTACCAATTTGAAGTGAGGTATAAACCGGGGCTCGAAAACAAGGCTGCGGATGCTTTATCCCGTTGTTATGATGAGGGCGAGCTGTCTTCATTGGTGCATACTCCTATATGGTTAGGGAGTAACCAATTACTTCTTGAAGTGAAGGAAGATGAATCTGTTCAGAAAGTGTTGGCCAAGGTGCTACAAGATCCTGCGGCTAAACCTGGTTACAGTGTGCAGCACGGGGTGTTACTGTACCAGGGCCGGTTGGTTTTGGGTGCCAATTCTCCGTCGATTCCTTCATTGTTGAAAGAACTCCATGAGACTCCCATGGGTGGCCATTCTGGATTTTTGAGGACCTACAGGCGTATTGCAGAAAATCTGTATTGGGTGGGAATGCAGAAAACTATTAGGGACTATGTGAGAGCTTGTGATGTGTGCCAAAGACAGAAAAATGATGCCACTACTCCAGGAGGATTTTTACAGCCTTTACCTATACCCAATGCTGTCTGGGAAGATATTACGATGGACTTTGTGACGGGGTTGCCAAAATCTAGGGGGTTTGAAGCAGTCTTGGTGGTGGTAGATAGATTATCCAAGTATAGCCACTTTGTGTTATTAAAACATCCTTATACTGCCAAGACAGTGGCAGAACTGTTTGTTAAGGAAGTGGTGCGGCTTCATGGAATCCCTAGCTCCATTGTCAGCGATAGAGACCCTTTGTTTATGAGACACTTTTGGAGAGAGCTGTTTCAATTGCAGGGAACGACACTCAAAATGAGCTCCGCGTATCATCCAGAAACAGATGGACAATCTGAGGTTGTAAACAGGTGTCTTGAAAGTTATCTTAGATGCTTTGCTGCTGATCAACCCAAAACTTGGGCCCATTGGGTGCCTTGGGCTGAATACTGGTACAACACTACCTACCATGTGTCTATTGGTAAGTCTCCTTTTGAAGTTGTATATGGGAGACAGCCTCCTAAAATGCTGCGATTCTTGAGTAATGAGACAAAGGTAGCTGCAGTTGCTTTGGAGTTACAAGATCGAGATGTGGCTTTGGATCAGCTTAAGATGCATTTATCAAAGGCTCAACAACAAATGAGAGTTTATGCAAATAAGAAGAGAAGAGACTTGAAGTTTGAGGTCGGTGAATGGGTATTTGTTAAATTGAGACCCCATAGGCAGCAATCTGTGGTTAGAAGGATAAATCAGAAGCTGGCAGCACGTTTTTATGGCCCTTTCAAGATCATGGAAAGGCTGGGAGAAGTTGCATATAGGCTTCAACTACCAGCACATTCCAAAATCCACCCTGTTTTTCACATATCCTTATTAAAGAAGGCAGTGGGGAATTACCAAGCTCTGGGAGAATTGCCTAAGGAATTAGAGGTCAATGCCGAAGAAGAAATCTATCCAGTAAAGGTTCTGGCCTCTAGAGTGACTATGAAAGACGGGGTCTCTACACCTCAAAGCTTGGTCCAGTGGCAGAATAAGTCTATTGATGATGTAACTTGGGAAGATACTGCTGTATTGCGCGGTCAATTTCCAGAATTTAACCTTGAGGACAAGGTCATTTCTGATGGGGGCGGTATTGATAGAATTGCTGAGGTACAATTGGGCCTTGATTGTGGTCCAAAACCCAAGATTTGGAGGGTGTATGAGAGGAAGTATGGGAAAGGGGCTAAGAGGAATGACGTGGCTTGAATTCAGGTATGATGTGCATGAATGGCAAGAGCACTAGGAATATATATAGTTGGTTAGAGGAGAGAGAAGTATCCAGGAAATCTTTTCTGTTAGAATCCTATTCTCTGTTATGTGAATAGAGGGGGGCCTTTGGCTTAAGGAATTGGTAGTGGATACCAATTACTGAATCTGTTATTCCTATTTTCCTTATTTCTACCATTGTAGTGACTACTGTTCCAGGAATATAATCATATATTTTACTCTTCTCGGTTTATTTCTCTGTGTATTGTTCTGAATTTTATCACAATGCCTTACTCCAAAAGGCTTGCCACCTTGTTAAAGTCTGGAGCAGTTAAAACAGGAAATGCAGAAACTGCAACCTTCAATTTCTCAAAAGCTTGCTGAGCTGCCTCAGTCCAAGCAAAGCTATCTTTCTTTAATATCTGAGTTAGAGGTCGAGCAATAGAGCCATATCCCTGCACAAAACGTCGGGTAATAGCCGGTAAGACCTAAAAAACCCTTCAACCCCTTAATATTTTTTGGTTTAGGCCATAGCCACATAGCCTCAAGCTTTTTAGGGTCTGCTGACACCCCTAATCCTTAGATAACATGGCCTAAATACTCAATGTTGGCCTGCCCAAAAGAACACTTTCTCTGATTCAATTTCAGTGTATGCTGTCTCAAAACCCCTAGAACTAATTTAAGGTGCTTTAGATGATCTTCCAGCCCTTACTATAAACCAAAATGTCATAAAAAACACTAACGCAAATTTCCTAAGAAATGGTTTGAGGACATCATTCATCAAGGCCTGAAAGGTCGAAGGAGCATTGGTTAAACCAAAAGGCAAAACCAAAAACTCATAGTGACCTTCATGAGTCTGGAATGCAGTTTTTTTAATGTCCTCTGTCTTCATTCTGATTTGATGATATTCGGAGCTTAAATCCAGCTTAGAAAACACATTGGAATGGCCCAATTCATCGAACAACTCCTCTATGACCGTAATGGAAAATTTATTGGGAATGGTAATTTTATTTACAGCCCTATAGTCGACACAAAAACGCCAACTACCATCTTTCTTTTTAACAAGGATAATAGGGCTAGAATAACGACTTATACTAGGCGGAATTATCCAGCCTCTAACATTTCAGCCACTAATTTTTCTATTTCATTTTTTGATTGTGAGGGTATTTATAAGGTCGTAGGTTAGGGATGTCACTACCTTCCTTGATGACAATGGCATGATCAAGCCTTCTAGGAGGAGGTAATTCTGTTGGTTTTTGGAAAAGATCATCAAATTCCAGCAGCAGCTGAGAAACCACCTCTGGAACCTGCATCTCTGAATCTGCAGTCAATTCCGGCTCCTTGAAAGTCACCACAAATCCCACACCCTCATCCAATAAGCTTTTCCTCATGGACCTTAGGGAAGCCACTGTTTTGGTTAATTCAGCCTCACCCTTTAGAACCCACTTCTGACCACCCACTTCAATTTTCAGGGTCAAATCTTTGAAATTGGCACTGATTTCTCCCAGAGAAGCTAGCCAGTCCAGCCCCAAAACCATGTCAACAACCCCAAGACCAAAAAGATAGAAATCTTGAACCACCTTCATACCCTGAATCAGCAATTCTGTCTATCTACACACCCCTGCACAACTGACCTTATGTCCATCACCCACTTCGACAAAATAAGATGGAGTTGGGGAAACCACTAACTGAAGTTCCTGTAACAAATGCTCAGAAATAAAGTTGTGGCATGCCCCACAAGCCACCAAAACTACCACCTTCCTACCAAAGATGGTGCCCCAACTTTCAAAGACCTTTTAGAGGTTAAATCCACAATGCTATTTATGGACAATTGGGCTTC
Source organism: Acmispon strigosus (assembly GCA_030819835.1). NCBI lineage: Eukaryota > Viridiplantae > Streptophyta > Magnoliopsida > Fabales > Fabaceae > Acmispon > Acmispon strigosus. Next base: position 3,155,364 of record JAUAMA010000001.1, on the reverse strand, counting down.
TAAAAGTTCCCCTTCTCCTTCTAACACCAACCTCTCTGCTTCCATATCATCCTCAAGGTCCTCGTCCCCCAAAATCATCAATCTCAATTGCTTGTTTTTACAAACATGATTTGCACTGTACTTTTCTGCACACCGGAAACATTCCCCTTTCCTTAGTTTTTCTTGTACCTCTGCATCTGAAAGTTTTTTTACAAGTGTTTGGTAAGTTCCCAGCCCCCACAATAGCAGAAACTCTGTTGACTGAAGAACCTATTGCTTCCCCTTTGCCTCCATAGCTAGAGGAAGGAGTAAAAATTTGCGTTTTAGGTGCAGAATGAAATTTGGAACCATAACTGGATTTTCCATACGTGTTGCTTTCCCCAAAACGACTCACCTTATTCTTCTCCTCTATCAACCGAGCCTTCTTCATCATGGCTGAAAGAGTTGCAGGCTCATACAATCTCAGCTCTGCCTCCACTCCCTTTTTCAACCCATTCATGAAAATATTCATCAAATATGCTTCACTCAATCCTTTTACAGCAGAAGCATGTTTCTCAAATTCCTCCACACAGAGTTGAACAGAATCAAATTGCTTCAGCCTTAACAAGGCTGAAAACAGATCCGGTATTGTAGTTGCCTGAAATCTTTCCACTACTGCAACCTTGAAAGATTCCCATGTTGGATGTGAAGTACAAGACTCCGACCATTGAAACCAACTAAGTGCAGAACCTTTTAAAGCCACCATGACAGCGTGCATCTTCTCTTCCTCTAAAGCACCACGAATCCTGAAAATCGTTCTAATTTCTGTACCCACCCATAGGCATCAGCCCCACCTTCAAACACAGGAATGCTTCCGCCATTTCTCAGAAGCAGAATTTGCCTCACAATCACCAGGTCCAAAGGTATCAAGATTCTCAGGTCTGCGAATAGAATCATCAAACCTTTGTGAAGAATCCCCAAATCTCTGCAATTTGCAAAATTCCTGGGTTAAACCCAAAACCATCTCCTCGTGCGCGCATCTTGAGCCTCTTCCATGCGCCACAATCGCTCAGCTTGCAATTCCCAAGCCACCACCAATTCATGCTCAAAGGCACCAAAACGCTCTATCGGAAGCTCTCTGTCAGTCACAAACTGTTTCTCCAACGCATCAACACTTGTATCCATCTTCCTGACAACCGAAATTCTAACCAACCTTCCACAAATCCTAGTTCGCAAGTCTGATACCAAATGATAGATTGGAACAGGGATTGGGGAACTGTTATTGAGTATGAACCCTAATTCCCAATTGGGAATCAGAGAGATTTGTACAAGTGTGTCTGAACTATTCGAGAGGTTCAGTTTCTCTCCTAACTCTGATTCTCTAACAGTATAACTACCCAACAGGCTGGGTAGTCTTTTATAGAGAAAGCCCCCCCCCCCTAACTAACTGTTAACAATGACCACAACCTTCAAACAGAATTACAAATTTAACTAGCCAGATAAGTCCCTAACCCACCTATGATAAACTTTCGTGATAGGAGGCCTTAGCTTAGCTCTACCAAACTAATATATATATATATATATATATATATATATATATATATATATATATATATATATATATATATATCCAAATTCAACCTGATTTTCAGTGCAAGCTAGATGCCCAAATTGGAATTTGGAAATACAGGAAATAGGCATGGAAATAGCATTTATGGTAGCCATCGAGTTGGTAATCCACTGTCAAATAACATCAAAGTAAATTCATCAAGTGAAATGAGGTTAACTACTTCAAAAGAAACATGCTACATCGTTGGCAACTCAAGAACCACGAAGTGGAGCTAATATCTACAAAGCTCAAGTATCATCATGACAGTTTCTTTCTAAATATGGTAAACTACTATTAAACAAACAGCTTAATGCTACGTCCATTAATGTCTCTGATATCTAGATAATAAAATTATGCATAACCAACAACTTTACCCTTAGGCGTGGAGATAAATCTAAGGCAGTCTCTTTAAGGATCCCAGCTACAGCAACTCCAAAGAGAACTGGAAGAGGAACGAGAACTAGCTTCCTTTCATGTGCACAGTAGGATAACTCACTGATGGAGGTAACTGCGAATAAAGGTACAGATAGGTACTTGACAACAGCCAAAGTAAGATCAAGAATAAGTTGAATGAAGTTGTCCAAAGCTCTGCTCCACGGGAAATTCTTCACTGGCTCAGGACAACTGACCCAGATTTTCCGTGCTTTGTCCACCAACTGTTCCAGATTCATTTTCCTATGATCATCTGATTGATGTGCAGACATATTCATACTGCAGGAGATTTTGGACCCTGTATTCTGAGATGCACAAAATGGCTTAACACTTAAACAGCAACTTTGCTTCTCAACAAAACATGACGTACCCTGTAATAGGAAAAAAAAACAGGACTTTCCAACTTATGAATCCATTCACCAAACCTATATTGTTGGAATGTACACAAGAAAAACCCTTTATAACCAAAATGAAAAAGCAGTCTAGGGAGCTGCACATTCAGCGAAAAGAGGAGTTTCCATTCGGTTAAGCCAATCACCAAACCTAAATTGGCTGGCTTTGTAATTGCAGATAAAAGTAGTCTATATTCAGAAAACATGAAAACAAATGATAACTGGTTATTTTCAGATTGAGTAATGCTGTGACACACACACAAGGACAAAATTTTACAGACTGTGCATTTGTCATTTGACTACTGTTCACTGCTATGACAGACACACCGCAAAAAAGCTAATTTTTTAACTATCATTTTCCCTTCATCATGTATATAGCTTAAGGACACAATATTGAAGGGGAAATCAACAACATTGTAAGAGAAAAAGTTGAAAGTGGTAGGTGGAATGAATACCTTGAATCCCAGAAAGAGAGGTTCGGATTTATTGTGGGTCAAAGGTTGGAAACGAGCGGAAGCAGATGCAGAAGATAGGAGGCAAGAGGAGGAGGGAGAGGGGAGAGACATTTTGAGAGGTTTCAAGATAAAAACTAGAAAGAAACCGAATTCAATTGCCCTTTTTGAAGGAGAAGGAGATTACAATTCAACGAGTAGTGGGTTTCGCAGAGCCCGTGCCGATGCGGTGGTGTTCACTATCAACAAATTTTGTTATCCTTGTAATGGCTGCTGCACCTTCCTTCGCAGGCCTGCCCCCCTAAATGGACATTAGGTACTAGTATTATTTTTAACAATTTTAAACTTTTTTATTTAGGGATTATTATGTTGTAACAAAAAAAAAAGGGATTATTATGTGATTTTATCCCTTCTTTTTTTAACAAATTTTATCATTGCTTTTTTATGGTTAAAAGGGGTTGGTTTTAAGACCATCTCAATTGATCCTAAAACCATCCCCTTATATGCAAATATACATTTTTACCCTATAAAATTTATTTTCATTCCCTTCATGTCCTTCTCCTTCTTCCTCTCCCTCCACCCACCACCCCCTTCCTCATTCTTCATCTTTCACTCTCCACCACCCTCATTTTCCATCTCATCACCATTACCACCACCACCACCACCACCCTTCTTACTCCATTCTAACTCCATTAAACCATTAAACCCTAACCTCCTTCATTTCCAACCTCTAACTAAACCTCTCATCATCCCCACGAAGCAACTCTCCCTACCAAACGAAGGTCGGTTTCGTTCTTCATCATCTTCTACTTCTTCCTCGTTGTTTCTCCTTCATAACGTGTTTTTTGACGTTTGTGTATTTCTCGCACCTTTAAGTGCGAAATTTATATTACATTCCCACCTCAAGGTGCGATCAAAATATTATATTTTAAAAAACTCAATATTTTTATTGTTTTCGCACTTAAAATTGCGAAAAATGCTTTTATTTCGCATTTAAAAGTGCGAAAATTGTATTTTTATTTTATTTTTTAAGTTTTTCGTGAACTGAAAAAAATTGCACTTAAAAGTGCGAAAATTACTTTTATTTCGCACTTAAATGTGCGAAAATTGCTTTTATTTCGCACTTAAAAGTGCAAAAATTATATTTTTATTTTATTTTTTAATTTTTTCGCGAACTGAAAAAAATTGCACTTAAAAGTGCAAAAATTACTCTTATTTTGCACTTAAAAGTGCAAAAATTGTATTCTTTTTTTTTAAGTTTTTCACTAACTGAAAAAAAATTGCACTTAAAAGTGCGAAAATTACTTTTATTTCACAGGGTATTATAGGAATTAAGAAAGTGAGAGGATGGTGGGAGAACCAATGAAATGGCCTTAAAACCAATTCCCTTGTTAAAATATGATCCCATTCTCTTACTCCTCGTCCCCCTAAGAAAGATCTTATATTCAAGTCATGTGGATGGAAAAATCTCCCTTGGATGTTCTCATTTTAAACAGGGTTCTCTCCCGCGGAATAAGAAAAAAAAAACTCCTCATCCAATAATCAATACTCCATCCGTCTCTAATTATAAGCTAACATTGACACCTATATGGTGTAACTAAATATAAGCTAATTTAACAAAAGTTAATTTATCTTTCCATATTTCTCCTTGCGTATATTGGTTTTTCAATACTATAATGATTGAAAATTTTGATCTTAAATAAGGGTAAATAAGAAAGAATGTACAATTTTTTAAAAAACCAATGCATCAACTAACCTTATCATTTATTTTCTTAATAAGCGTGAATTTTACCATGTTAGTTTATAACAGAGATGGAGGGAGTAATATTTTGTTGAGGTATCTCTCTTTTTTACAGTACAGCTGATCATTGATTTTGTTAGTAATGATTAGAATAACATTATATTATTAATTGGAATTATAATTGTTTTACACAAAGGTGATTTAAGTACCAATTTTTTTTTAAAATACTGAATTTGTTATTGTGTACAAATGGTCATACTATTAATTTCATATTACAAGTGTCATTCTAATTTCTAAGTATCTCACACATAAACATGATTAAGTTATAAGAGTTTATTTAAGCCATCCTAATATATTAAACAAGTTTACTTGTCTTCTTTATTTTTTTTTCCACCTTTATATTTTTTACCACATGAAACCTTGATTAAAGGAAATTAAGTTTGTGCTATTGGAATCCGTCACTTATTATATTATTCAAAAACTTTGAACTTTTATATTAAATTAAAATCACATAAAGTTTTTCCTTTTTACAAAAATCACATAAAGTTGAATTGCTTTTTAAATAATTATTCAATCAAATAATATTTATTATTTTTTAAATTCCATAATCAGTTCTTAAATTTGTTCAAATAATTCAACATTAAACTAAGAAAAAATAGGTGATTTACTAACTTACTCTCACTTGCTTTTTAGGAGTGAGTTAATAAGTTATAACTATAAACTTATGATATACTCCTAAGGGCCTGTTTGGTGGACAGGATAAACAGAGATAGGATAGTTATCATATCCTCCTGTTGTTATCTGTTGTTTGTTGCGCCAGCAGGATAGGATAACACTATCCTGTCCCTTATCCTATCCTGTCCATCATGTGTAAAAGTTATCCTGAGGGGGAAGCTAGGATAGAAATTATCCTGACAAGATAGGATATCAGTTTTTTGTTTGTTTATTACCATGACCCAAAATTAATTTCAATATTTATATTTTATATAATTTATAATAATATTAATTAATAAATATAAAATTTTAATTTTAATAAAATATTAATTTTATTACTTATCAATTACGGAATGTTATTGTTAAGTTAAATTATTTAGTTACTGATAAATTTAATTAAAAAATAAACTTATTTATAAATGGTGAAAATATTGGATTTACTCATATTAAATAATTAAATTTTCATTATCACTCACTATTACTTAGTTAACATTATTTTTCGTTATTTATATTATAATAAAAATACACAAAATAATTCTTCACTAACAATAAAATAGGCTACTCACACATATATATATATATATATATATATATATATATATATATATATATAAATATTAATTTTTAATAGTAAATATAGACTAATTTTATATTATCATGTGATATTATTTATAATTATTTCTCTACTTATACAATTATAATTAATAATTTAAATATAAAATATTTTTGAAAGAATAATATCTTTTAATAATTTTTATCATTAATCACTTACCCCTACTAAGTTAAAACCCATTGGTTACATATATAATAATCTTAATTAAAATAGACTCCCTTCAAAAAAATTAAAATAGCCGAATTAAAATAAATGAATTTTATTTAAGTTAATATTAAAAAATAATCTATTTATAAAAATGTAAAAAAATTAAATTTAATAGAATAATCACTTTTAAAAAAAACTATTTAGAAAATTAAATTTTAAAAAGTATCATGTATTTTTTATTTTAAAGAAAATTTGATACATTTTTCATTATTTCTGTCATATCTTATCCACCACAAACGCAGGATAGGATAAGAGCTATCCTGCTCTTATCGTATCCTGTGCTTATCCAATCCATTATCCTATCATGTTCTTATCCTATCCTGACCACCAAACGGGCCCTAAACGTGTATGTTGCTAACTTACTCTTGTAAGAAATAAGTAAGCTGGTAATTCCTTATATGGACTGCTAACTTTATTTTTTATTAATGATAGGGACTACTAACTTACACTCATTTGTATTTTTCAAGGAGGAAATTAATAATTTATAACTCAAATTTATTACTATACTCTCTAAGGTTTAGAGTTGTAGACGGCTACCGTAATTAGGTAGGTGTAAGATAGTAAACCCTAATAAAATATCCATTCAATTATCATGAATTTAATTTTTTAATGGAATTTAATTTTAAAATTTATGTTTCATGAAAGTAGAAGTATATTTAATGGAAAGCTTACTAATAGTTTTAGTCGATCATGGATAGGTTGACTCGAACTAAGTGATTGATTAACATTTGTTTTCCTTAACAAATCATCCTCTATGTCTTTTTTTGAAACTCATCCTCTATGTCATTCTCTATAAAATTATTAACATTTTACTCAATGTAAACAATACTAAATTATAGTTTTCCTTTAATATAGAGATGTTTATATGTTAGAATTCAATTGTAACGAATGAGGTTGACCCATATGGTATTATTTTCCCAAGTTCCTTATCAATTGTGTGAACTTCGTATTAGCCAGCTTTGTTTAAGAAACATGGACCTGGATTCTTTAGAGTTGGACTTCAACTGCATGTCCATGTAGTTAAATCCATCCAATGGTTAACGGGAGTTGGTTGACCACCCCTTTTGGTCTTAAAACCACCCTCTTTAATTGATAAATTACATATTTATTCTTAATATTTAATTATATCCCCTCCATATCCTTCTTCTTTTACCTCTTATTCCACCCACCACCCACCACCACCCTTCCTACTCCATTCCTTCCTCCATTAAACCCTAACCTCCTTCAACTCCAACCTCTCATCATCCCCACAAAGCAAGTGTTGTTACAAATCAAAGGTTTGTTTCGTTCTCCAGTCTCTTCGTCGTTTTCGTTCTTGTTTTGTAATGTCTGTGTAATTTTCGCACTTTGAAGTGCGAATTTATACCCTCTTTTCGCATATCTAGGTGTGATTAAAATAATACATTTAAATATTGATTTTTTTAATCATTTTTTATTCAAATCGGGCTTTAACGTGCAATTCAACCCCAGAAATCGCACTCTAACGTGAGAATTGAATTTAATACTATTAAAAAATAAATTATTTATATTAAAATCGCACATCAACGCGATTTTTTAATTAAATTCGCACATTAAAGTGAGAAACAACTATTGTGACAAAAAAAAAACACGAGATTAACCATTTCTCACATTGAAGTGAGAAACCAACAATACCAGGAACATAGTATTCGCACCTTTAGGTGCAAAATGAACAACAAAATCGCACCTAAAGGTGAGATTTTGTACCAGTACGTCGTTGGGCATTAAAAGATGAGATTTTCACAGGAAAAGCAAAACATGGCACAAATTATTGCACCAACAACATGCAAGGAAGTAGAGACAGCAAGATGGGTGAAGAAGTGAGAACATGCAAGAAAGAAGAAGAAGAAGAAGATGGGTGAAGAAGTGAGAAGAGGAGTGGTGTGGGTAATTAAGAGGGTGAAGAACCGGTTGAGGAGATGGAAGGGTGGGGTTATTTGATTTTTTTTTAAATAATAAGGGTAATATGGGAATATTGAAAATGAGGGGATGGCTTTAGAACCAAAGGGGTGGTCCTAAAACCAACTCCCATGGTTAACCTTCAAACTTCAAAGCCAAAACTACCGCTGTGATAGGGCAAGCCGTCAACTAGCTGCAGCGCTACCTCCTTGGGGGCTTCTCTCCCTTGGGGGTTCCCTTTTTCTGATAGGAAACACAAGAAATGAGGGGTTTGAATTGTGTGTGTGGTTTTTAAAATTCTTTCTCAAAATAATATTAGTTCGAAAAGATGTATCAGACGATAGCAGCAGAAATTTAAAGCGTGAAAGATAAAACTTATAACACACGGCAATTTATTCTGGTTCACCCCAAGAACGATAGGGCTACGTCCAGTTCTGAGCTTCACTAAGATTTTCACTATTCAGCATAACAGTACAAGTATTAGTCACAGGACTTTTCCAAACAAGTATTCGCACAGGACTTCTCCAGATACAAGTTCTCGTAGGACTTCTCCTTAACCACATATTATACAGGACGTCTCCTAACAAAGATGAGTTTGTTCTACAAGAGATTCTCTTCTAACAAGAGGGGTAGTAGAAATTGAAAGCACAATAAAACTCTAAGTGATTGAGGGTGTTTACACTTGAGTGAACACTTGAGTTTCTAAACAGAGATGATATGAAGATTGGTTCTCTGTTTGAAGTGTGAAAAGAAGGAGAGATTTGACTCTAAGAGGTTTTCACACTAAGGGCGGACGACTGGACTCAGATGAGTATGACACTAAGTTTCTGAGTTAAGTTCAGAGCTTGATTAATGATTGCTAGAAAGACTTTGAATTCTTGAGAATTTGTTCGCTGTAAGTCGCTAGGTTTTTCAGTCTTCTATTTATATCTTCAGTAGGATTGACGTTGGTGAAGATGATGAAGTTTCGTTGAGTATCTTCTTCTCTGATGTTGCAACGGATACTTATGGCAAGCTCTCAGAGCATTAAATGCAAACCCGCTACGCAATAAATGTAGCTGATTCTATCGTTCTCTCTTCTCTATTGTGTTTCCTTAAATAGTGTAGAGCATTTAATGCGGAAGAAAACAACAGAGCGTATCTTCTTATTCTGATCACCGAGATTTGATTCTGACCATTGAGGTTGTATGATGTTCAGAAAAGAAAGTCGTAGACTCTGAAAAAGGTGCATCTTGAAGTACGGAGCATTCAGAGAGTTGGCAGATACGAGGAATATTCCTCCATTAAATACATCCTTTCTTGGGTCTAATGAAGTAGTTTTTAAGAACCAAGAGTTCTTGGCGAGAACGAAAACTTGAGAAATCAAAAATACTGAATGTTCTTTCTATTCTTCTATTGTAATTCTATTCTACATAATTCACAGTTACAAGCTCTGTATTTATACAGAGTGAACATGGACTAGATGACAGATAGTCCGAGGTCAACTATTACATTGGGAAATATAAACAATAATAATATAAAGATAAGATCTCGGATATTCTAGGACTGCTAGTGTGAAGAAGGTCTCGTCCTTGGACTCTGGCTGAAGTTTTGATGACGACAAACATACATTACAGAAAGAAGAAAATAAGACTTAGAAGAACCAGCTCAACGGACTTCAAAGATTATCTAAGGGTTCTAGATTTAGCTAAGTCTCCATATCTTGGTAAGTTATGCTTTATTAAGGTTACTTTACTTATGAAGGCTCATAGACAATTAAATAATTGAGTATAACATGATTTCATAATTAAAACATAGTAGAAATACTCAATTAGGGCTTAAAGTTTAATAAACTAAGATTTGGACTTAGTGTAATCGATTACAAGCTTTGAGTAATCGATTAACACACATGAGTAATCGATTACCACATATCTGTAATCGATTACACATTTGAAAAATAGGTACGTTACTATAACGGCTAGTAGCATAATTGATTACCATATTAATGTAATCGATTACAGAAACTGCAGATGTGTCTTTTCATGAACCAATGCGTCCCAAAACGTTTGGGAAGCCTTGTGATGGTTCATGGACGACCTCTAGTGCCTATAAATAGTCCATTGATGCTCAGAACTCGAAACACAAAATTTATATTCATTAGAGCAATCATTCTGAGTTTATAATCTCTCATTTTCAAAGAACACTTATGCTGTTCAAACATTAAGAACTCGGAATTGTTAGAGCCTTCATATGTGATTGCTTGAAGCATAACTTGCATGTTCAATCCATTCAAATATTGAAGGATTGACTCAGCTGTGTAAAACTCTTCTTCATCTTCATTCTTGGTTAGAGTGAAATTCACCGTAGTGTTCGGTGAATGGTGGTATTTAGAAAGTGGTGTGCTTTCTAAATGTTGATAAGATTTCTTAAGGTTCTTGGTGTGAGTGCTTGTAATAATTCTTTATCAATAGTGGATAAATCCCCAAGTCTGAACGGGGGACTGGACGTAGCCTTCGGTGGTTGAAGGTGAACCAGTATAAAATCCTTGAGTGATTCTCTTATCCCTTATCTTTTACTTTCAGCAAGTTATAATTCCGCTGCATTTACAATTATCAATTGTGATTCTGATCAAAGTGAAAGTAATCTGATTTCAATAAGGCGAAAAACGTGAGAACCTAATTCACCCCCCTCTTAGGTTGCTATCTGTACTCACAATTGGCATGAGAGCGTAAGTTTAGGTAAATTGTTCCTAAGGTCCAGGTAGATGGCATCCTCTTGTAAACCCATTATGAGTGAGGGATTCAACATAAATAGACCACCATATTTCAATGGGGAAAATTATTACTTTTGGAAAATCAAGATGAAAATATTTATTAAGTCCTTAGATGTTGAAATTTGGAAAGTCATTGAAGAAGGTTGTGAAGAAGGTCTCGTCCTTGGACTCTGGCTGAGGTTTTGATGAAGACAAAGCGCATCACAAAAAGAAGAAAAAGAAAGACTTCAAGAACCAGCTCAAATCTTCAAGATCAACTATCAGGGTTCTAGCTCTTAGTAAGTCTTGTTACTTAGTGTGCTATGCTTTATTAAGGATAATTTACATATGAAGGCTCATGAGTAATCAACTAATTAAGAACAACTTGTTTTCAAAGGCTAGAATTAAGTAGAAACACTTAATTAGGGATTGAACATCAAGAAACTAAGTTTCAGACTTGCAGTAATATATTACCAGATTTCAGTAATCTATTACAAGCAGTCCGTAATAGATTACCAGATTTCAGTAATCTATTACAGGCAGTCAGTAATCGATTACCAGGAAGACAGTAATCGATTACACAGTTCAAATTTCAAATTTGAATTACAACGGCTAATAGCGAAATCGATTACCAGAATGCAGTAATTGATTACCAGATCAGTAGTCACGATTTTTCATGAACCAATGTGTTCTTAAATGTTGGAAAACATTTGCAATGGTTCATGAAGAGTCACTGGTGCCTATATATACTTGTTTGATGTTCAGAAACGTGCAACAACTTTCATATTCATTAGAAACATTATTCTGAGTAATTGCTCTTTCATTTTCATAAGAACACTTATATTATTCAACATTTAAGAAACTCAGAATAATTGAGCCTTCATTGTAAATTATCTGGAGCATACAAACTAAGATAAATTCAATCTTAGATTGAAGTATTGTTCAGCCATAGTAAAAACTTCTTCATCTCTTGAATCGATTTGATTCATTCATCATAGTGTTTGGTGGTAGTGGCAAAAGGTCCTTTGAATCGGTTTGATTCAAAGTCCATCGTAGTGTTCGGTGTCATCAGAAGGTGGTGTGCTTTCTGAGGGTTGATAGGTCTTCTTAGGGTCCTTGGCGCAAGTATCGGTAAGAACGCTTGATCAATCTAAAGTGGTGTGCTTTCGGGAAGATTGATAGGTATTCTTAAGGCCCTTGGTGCAAGCATCTGTAAGATTACTTGATCATAGTGGAAAAATCCCTGAATCAGAATGGGGGACTGGACGTAGCCTTCGGTGGTTGGAGGTGAACTAGGATAAAATCCTTGAGTGATCTTCTCTTCCCTTACCTTTTACTTTCATCAATTTACATTTTCGCTGCTTTCATAATTGATGATTGTGACTCTGATCAAACTGAAAGTAATCCAATTTTAATAAGGCGAAATACGAGAGAACCTAATTCACCCCCTCTTAGGTTGCTATTTGTACTTACAAAGGTCCCTTTATACCAGTATTGATGTAGGTGGTAGTACTCAACCAAAACCAAAAAATACATGGATTGAAGAAGAGAAAAAGAAAGTTCAATATGATTTGAAAGGCATGAACATTCCTCTCAACCATTGAAGAACAAGGGCTGTGCTTTCCTCTTACTCGATCAAGCAAGTCAAGCAAGGTAGGTTCCTCCTAAAATTTAATTCTTTTACCTTGTACATAAGGATTTTGGGGCTGACTAATAAATCGAATCATGATCATTTCTTGCCAAGGTTTTAAAAACAAATTCACCTCCTTTCTTCCTCTTTTAAGCCACGGTTTCATGCTCCCTTTTTGGTGTCAAAAATTGTTTTCGAAACTCTCTTTCTCTAGGGGTGGTCGTGGGTGTGATGAAGGTTCTGGGGGTTAGGTTTTCGTTTTTCTTTCCACTATTTTGGTTGGATAATTGAGTGAATGTATTTTGTGTATTTTGCAAGGTTGGACTTGAAGTTTATGTGTCACGTTCGACGATAAGGGTAACTCATTGTAGAATTGTTTTAACGGTTTGTGATGTATTGTGAATTGGTTTTCTTGGGAATTCTGTTGTGCCTTGCCTTTGGATTTAATTTGGACTAGATGTTGATGTGTTGAGATTTGAACTCTTTGGTGTAAAATAAATGGTGTTGTTTGTTACTGTTTCGGTTTTTGTATTTTTTTATATTTATGTTATCTGTTTTAAAACACTATTGTTTATGTATTTTAAATACACTGCTATTTTTGTATTTTAAATACACTGTTGTTTTTGTATTTTAAATATACTTTTGTTGCTATATTTTAAAAACAGTGTTGTATCTGTATTTTTGATATTTCTATTTTCTGTATTTTTTAGAAATATTGATGTTCTGTATTTTAAAAATAATGTTGTTCCTGTACTTTAGATAGTATTGTTTTTGTATTTAAAAAAAAAACTGTTGTTCCTGTATTAAAGATATTTCTGTCCTGTATTGTAAAAATACTACTGTTTCTGGATTTTAGGTGTTGTTGTTCTATATTTTAAAATACTATTGCTGTTTTTACTGTGGTTGTATTTTAATTATCACCAATTGTTGGTGATTATATTTGTCGTATTTAAAAGAGTTAACCCTTGGTGAAATTAATTGAGTTATATTGTTTTAATATGAAGATGATTATGTCTATGATGAAATGACTGTATTTGCATGTGATGATACTATGTCTAAGAGGTGTGAACTGTTGGTTCATGATGTTGATAATTATTTTGTCATAGCATATGCATTATATATAGGATGTTTACGGTTGATGTGACGGCACTTTGCCCCGTGGGATCAACCAAGGGCGATGTGGTGGATCGTTGTCCCACGTGATCGTCCTGACCCTGTTTGGGTAAATTCTGGTCATAGTCATGCATATAGTTATTGAGGACTAACAAGCATGGTTGTGTGAAATTTCAAAAGAGAACTCTCGACTATTTTATTGGTGTTGTTTTCTGTAACTTTTATATCTTTTGCTGATTATGATTACTGTTTGTTATATCACAATTGCTGTTAATTGTTTCTTGTAATTGGAGTTAACCTTTTTTGTTTACTATTTATTGATTGGGCGCTTAGCGCCATAGACAACCAGAGCGAGGATGTGGAAGAAGGTTGAAATTGACGCAAGTAAACGGTGAAGCGAGGAAGGTCTAGAAGAAATGGAAGATTCTCGAGAAGAATTACTCGTTGTATTTTTTTTCCGCGGTGTTTTTAAATAATTCGATTACCTTGATGTTTAATTAAATTAATTATGGGTTGAATATTATTCTAAATATTGAGAGACGTTCTGTTTTGAAAAACGAGTGGTTTTTGAGAGGTTTCGAAGTATGATTTCCGCTTATTTACTATGTGACCCCTGACCATAAATTGGGGCGTTACATCTGTGGTACCATAGCAATGGTTAAGATGACCGGAGTTGTTGGGTAGTTGTTTTGCATTCTGAAATCGATTGATGGGGTGTCAATCGAAAGAAGAATATTGTGAATTAATTGTTTATTGATATTATTTATTGAGATTGTTCCTTGAGCGGACGATCTAATTATAGGTGATTGACTAACATTTTCTTGCTATTTCTGTTTTCTGGATTAACTGTTAGCTTTCTTATGAACAGGAGTAAGAGATTAACAAATCAGGATACAGTAATGGCTGACCAAAACGCGGTGAACTAGATGGCTACTACCACTATTGTTGCGGTTGGTGCAGAGGAGGAAGCCAACCGGGCTACTGCTACTGCTGAGGCACAGGTTCAGCAGGCGGAGCGGGAGCCGGCTTCTACTTTGACCAGAGACTACACGATTTTCAGAGGCAAGACCCTCTGAAGTTCTCTGGAGGATATGATTCCGAGGATGCTGACTTATGGCTGCAGGAGATCGAGAAGATCTTCACCTTCTTACAAACCCATGCGACAACCAGGGTGAACTACGCCGCTTATCTGCTGACTGGAGAGGCCGAGCACTGGTGGAATGGTGCCAAGGCGATGATGGTAGTTGATCATCAGGCGGTTACTTGGGAGGCATTCAAGGAGGCTTTTCTAGGGAAATATTTTTCGAGAAGCGCTAGAGCTGCTAGGGAAAAAGAGTTTACAAAGCTGAAACAGGGAAGCAAGTCAGTTGCTGAGTTTTCTGCAAAGCTGGAGTCACTAGCCAGACATTTCATGTACTTCCGAGGACAGATAGACGAAGAGTTCATGTGCGAGCGCTTCGTGGATGGGCTGAACTATGAGTTGAAGTGGGTTGTGCAACCGTTGGGGATTGCGCGATATCAGGAGCTGGGAGAGAAGGCTAAGGGCATAGAGGCCATTGATGATCACAGAGGCTAGCAACAGGGGAGCGGAGGACCAGCCAGGTCCCAACCAACTAGGAATGACAAAGGGAAGAAGCCATACCAACGTCCGCAAGCCAAGGGGCGTACTTTTGGGTCAGATCGACCGTCTGGAGGCAACTTGAGCATTCGGGGAGCACCAAAGCCAATGGAAGAAATCTTCTGCTACAAATGTAATCAGAAGGGACATTATGCTAACAACTGTGCTAAGAAGTCCATAGTTTGTTGGAACTGTCAGAAGCCGGGGCATGCTGCCAGAGACTGTCGGACCCCGAAATATGAGGGTGCTGTTAATGCTGTTCGTGGGAAGCGCCATATCGCTCACAGTAGAGTTTATAACATTACTGCAGTGGCAGCTGATGGGTTGATTAAGGATTGATGCGATATTGCATGTATACCTCTAACTGTACTTTTTGATTCAGGTGCTACTCATTCCTTTATTGCTGTTGATTGTGTGGCAAAGCTAGGTTTGCTTGTGTCAGAGTTGCCGTTCGACTTGGTGGTATCTATCCCTGCTGCCAAAAGTTTGACTGCAGCCTCTGTTTGCTTGAATTATCATTTGATGTTCCGGGATAGGAAGTTCGTTGCGAACTTAATCTGCTTACCCCTTAAGCACTTGGACGTGATCATAGGCATGAATTGGCTCTCTCATCACCATGTTATGTTGGATTGCACCAATAAGGAGGTAATAGTTCCTGATTTGAAGATGTCTGAGTTCTTGGACTCTTATCTTTCGAAGTCCTCCCTGAGAAGAGGAGCTTTGAAGGTTCTGTTAGCAGCAAGCGTCGGAGAATCGTCGACAGATGGCGTAAAGAGTATCCCTATTGTTTGTGACTTTGAAAAGATGTGCCAGGAATACCCCCTGCTCGTGATACAGAGTTCTCGATCTCTTTGGTTCCTGGAACCGGACCGATTTCCGTTGCACCATACCAGATGGCACCAACAAAGTTGGCGGAGCTGAAGAGTCAAATATACGATCTCATGGCGAAGGGTTTCATTCGACCCAGTGTTTCTCTATGGGGAGCACCAATGTTACTCGTTGATTGTTTCCCGCGGA
The DNA here is from genome assembly GCA_030819835.1 of Acmispon strigosus. NCBI lineage: Eukaryota > Viridiplantae > Streptophyta > Magnoliopsida > Fabales > Fabaceae > Acmispon > Acmispon strigosus. The sequence goes on along the minus strand of JAUAMA010000001.1, from coordinate 3,139,220 downwards.
GTTCTGTTGGATCACTTGGAGTGAATTATCAGTGTTATTTCACGGTGATGATGTCGGAGTACAAGTACACCAGTAGTCATCTGGTACGGCAAAACACTCAAAAAGATTTTTATGTAGTTTGCTTTTATATATTTAGCTGTAAATTAACATCTCATACGGCGTGTTTTAGAAAACATTCCAAAGTCGATTGGAATGTATCTTCGTTCATGGGGAACTGATGCATGGAGGTTCAGGGGGCCGAGTGGTTGAGGTTGATTGTAAGGTGATTGCTCCTGCGTTCGGATGTGGGTGGAGGAAATTCTGCGTTCTGCACTACATCAAGGCTGGTGATATTGTGACTTTCATGTTCTCGAATGAGCCACATAGAGTTATTGTTGTTAAGATCCAGCCACAATTGTTTTAGTTGATGGTAGCCTCTGGTATTTGTTGTTGTGACTGTGTTTTTGTTGCTTAAGTTCTAGGTTTATGGTGTTATATATTTTCAAAGGGCTGTGAGGTCCTTCGTTGTTGTTGTATGTTGATCTGCCCTTCAGTTATATATGAACGTTGTATTTCACCAGTGTTAATTGCTTTTCAATCCTGTTACAAGTGGATTAATGGAATTTTATCCAAATGGAAGTGTATGTTAAATGGCAGAGTGTGGTGTCAATTTAATTTGATTTTCCAATGATTACTTATTGAAAACATTTTCATAACACAAGTTGATAGATTTTGTTTGCAGATATGGTTGACTATATTATATCATAGATCTAAGGTGTAGATTATTTTTTGAATTGAGTAGTTTTTTTAAGAATGAATTTGGGATAAATCGCATTTGGATAATTAAACATTTATTTATTAAGTAAAACACACACAAATAACCCAGAAACCTGTGTAATGAATTTATATTTATATTATAATTAAATATCTACTTGCCCAAAAGAACAGTATTGTTATTTCAAGAAGTCAGTTGAGCATTATATGTTGTATACTTAATGTGGTAGTTGTGAAGGAAAAGGAGGAAAGGTGTTTCTATTTAATGTAGAAAATAGGAACTCAGTAGTTTAATTTACAATAGGAGTTTAGATTTTAATATTTAATTTGTAGATTAAAATCCAAAATTTGTTTCTATGAATCTGGAGGAATACAACATCTAACTCAATCGATTTATAGATCTCAGTATTGTTAGGATGTTTTTTTAAAGCAAGACTCCAATAATTAAATATGTGAGTTTTAAAAATTATTTAATAGAGAGCACATATTTAAAATGAGTATCCAGGGTGTATTTAAAATATGTGAATTTCTTAATAGTATTAGAATTATCAGAATGTAAGACGGAAACTCATGTTTTATTTAATAAAAAAAATTGTGATTAATAATTTATTGATAAGATGAGGCCCAGTTTAAAAATTTGATATATTGAATCATTAATTTGCATATAGTACTTCAAGTTAAAATTATCTGGAATCAAAGAGTTAGGATTTCAATCTGCCTAAAACAACTACAAATTGGGAGTCCTAGAAATTAGTACAAGTAGTCATGTACTGATACGTGCTTACATTTAAACATCTAATAAATAAGAATAGGACAAGTAGGCAACTATAAGTTTCATATGATGGTGCTTTTTTTTTTTTTTAAGTTAAAAATTTAAAATTGTATACACTGAGTACAAGGGTACTCCGACCAGTTATACAAAAGGAAAGAAATAAGAGACAAAACACAAAGATAGAGTGTGTCTACAAATAGATCAAATACTATATCAGGTATTTGATATTTGAAACCTCCCTCCCTACACAATAAAATACCAATCTCTCATCCCTACCATAATCCATGTTTCCATACCATCTAGCAGCAACAGCCCCTGCGCCTTTTTGTCAACAACCCAAGCGCATTACTATAGCATTCTTTAAGAGAAGCCATCACCTTGTTTCCCTGTGTAATCACACTCTGTTCAACCAGCAGCATACAACGAGAACAAAGAAATTCCACTTCCAACACCAGCAAGCCCATGTGAACGACGTGGTGGGTTGAGGAATTAATCAGTTCACCCCGCCACCTATTTCAGTTCACACTAGAATAACTTCATATTTCAGTAGCCGAAGCTCCTATTCCCATCTGCTACTCCACGTTTCAATTACAGCATCTTCAAGCATACAATTGGGTTCATCAACCATTCGTAGAAGGAAACTGAAAAAATTTCTATAATTTACCTTCAACCACAGCCAAACTCTATGTTGAGTGCATTCCACCATCCTTTCAACTTCAACCATCCCTCCTCTGAACACAACAATATTTCTCAAATTCCAAATAGTACCTACAGCAGCTACCTAAATCATAGACATCACTCTTCCAGCCATCTTTGTACCTGGAACAAGAGTACCAAACTGGACAAAATGAGCGTTGCATTCCACCGGCATTGCTGTTGACAGTCCCAACCATTGTAGAACCCGCGACCAAAGCCTCCAAGGTACCTGTAAATTTAGAAATAAATGTTCAGTTGTTTCTTTCGTCGTCAAGCAAAACGAGCATAATGTCCTAGCATTCAAAGGCAGAGCATTCCGCCTACTTAGATTTGATTTTGTTTGAATTCTGTTAATAATGATCTTCCAAGCCAGCGATACTAAATTGGAAGATGCTTTTGTTGACCACAGCCTATGAAATGCCCCTCCACGCGCTTCGACTGGCACCTCTCCCAGCAATAATTTATATGTCGAGCTTACACTATATTCCCCCGAGGTTTCATTCTTCCAGCACCACTTGTCATTCGCACCAATCTTTGGACTGAAACTCTGAATTTTTTGTCTCAATTCTGTTACCCGTTCCACTTCACGACTTAGCAACGCTCTCCTCCATCCAAACTGCCATACCCAATTCCCATCCACCAAACCTCCCATTTCACCCACCGTCGCTTGCTGCTGCAGCGACAAAGCAAAGAGTCGTGAGAATTTTTCTCATAATGCATCATCCCCCATCCACTTCTCTTCCCAAAACAAAACCTCTGATCCATCTCCTATCTGTCTGCACACTGATGAATTAAACCAGCTTCCATCATCGTTATCAAAACAACTAAGGTAGGGATCCTTCCACCATAAAGAGTCGTGTCGAGAAACTGAATTGTGATACTTTGCTAACAGGATTTGGCACCACAAAGAATGTCTTTCATTCATTAAACACCATCTCCACTTACCCAATAGAGCCAAATTAAAGAGTTTCAGGTCCTTTACGCCTAATCCTCCCTCACTTTTTTCTTTACACACTTTACTCCATTTAACCCAGGCGATCTTCCCTTCTCCCTCCGCCCCCCCCCCCCCCTAGAAACTTCCGCATTATACCATTTCATCGAGCTATTATTCTTGGTGGCATTCTGAAAAATGATAAGAAATAAAGAGGCACTACAGTGAGGACAGATTTAATTAAGCATAATCTGCCTCCGAAAGAAAGTGATTTTTGCTTCCATTTTGACAGCTTTCTGCGCAGTCTGCCAATCACCGAATCCCAGAACGACAATCTCCTTGGGTTACCTCCTACAGGAAGACCGATATAGATGAATGGAAGTAACATCACCTTGCAATGCAGCAGGCATGCGAAGCTTCTCAATTCGCTGTTATCAATGCATATCCCTCCCAGTCGGCTTTTATAAAAATTAACCTTCAATCCTGCGATCAGTTCAAAACATCTCAAGATACACTTTACTGCAAACAGATTCTGAATGGATGCTTCGCCAATGAAAAAAGTATCATCTGCAAACTGTAGTAGTGAGACAGAGAGGTCTGAATCAGGACTGAACTGAAATGGGCACAACTCATTTTTCAGAACTGATTGTCTAACTAATCCGTTCAAGCCTTCTGCTGCTACAAGAAAAAGAAAGGGAGCTTGCGGGTCCCCTTGTCGAAGGCCTTTCTTCATTCTGAATTCTTCCGTCGGGCTACCATTTACTAGAACTAATACCATAGCAGATTCTAAATAGCTTTTGATCCATTTAATCCACTTTTCGTTGAAATTCAGCCTACGATGCAGATATATCAAGTAGTCCCACTTTACCGAGTCATAGGCCTTTTCATAATCAACTTTTAGGATGAAAGTCGGTTTCTTCCTCCTTTTGGCTTCATGAATGATCTCATTCGCAATGAGAACATTGTCAAGCATGTTCTTACCTCCCACAAATGCAAACTGACACTCATCAATAATCAATGGCATCACCCTCTTTATTCTGTTTGCGAGGACTTTAGCCATCACCTTATACATGCAGCCAATAAGCGAAATCGGCCTGAAATCATTGTGATTCTGTGGTGAGTCTAGCTTTGGTATTAAAGCTATGAAGGAAGCGTTTGCACCACGAGGCCGGACACCATTCTGGTGAAATTCTTCTGCCATCCTCTAGAAATCATATTTTAAAATCTCCCAAAAACTCTTAATAAACCTGAAATTGAAACCGCCAGGCTTGGGGCTCTCGTCCCCATCGCAATCCCAAACTGCATCATTTATCTCTTCTAAAGAAAAGTTTGCCACTAGCTGGTTTGATTCTTCCAAAGAGAAGGGGTTGAAGGGCACGCCATCAAGTTGGGGAGCATCCGACCTCTCATCTCGAAATTTGTTTACGAAGAACTCCCTCACCAGCCCTTTAACCCTTTTTGGTTCCTCGGTCCACTCTCCATTAACCAGTAATCTAGACAAAGAGTTTACCTTTCTTATGTAGTTTACCATTGCATGGAATTTTTTTGAATTAGTGTCTCCCTCCTTTACCCATCTAGTCCTTGACTTTTGGCGCATCAAGGATTCAATGAGGAGAAATAATCCTCCAGTATTATGCTCCAAGCTCCTTCCTAATAAAAGGAAACCCTTCGTCAATGACCAAATCAATCAAATCTTGGATTGAATACAGAGGTAGTCTACACACGTTACAAATAGCTGCAACATTGGTTAGGTCAGGAAATTAATTACCATATATACCTGGTAATAACATGGCCATCTTTGTGAGATGTATTAAAAAAGGAAAAGAAAAAATTTCTAACCTGCCAATTTCCTGTTCTTGAAGGGGCATTAAAAACTTTGACATCCATTTCCATATGACATACAACACAATTTGAGACCCACACACATTATCGAGGTGGAAACAATGATGAAAACAGACAAATGATTTCAGTGAAAGAGACTATGGAAATGGATGTCAAAGTTTTTAATGCCCCTTCAAGAACAGGAAATTGGCAGGTTAGAAATTTTTTCTTTTCCTTTTTTAATACATCTCACAAAGATGGCCATGTTATTACCAGGTATATATGGTAATTAATTTCCTGACCTAACCAATGTTGCAGCTATTTGTAACGTGTGTAAACTACCTCTGTATTCAATCCAAGATTTGATTGATTTTGTCATTGACGAAGGGCTTCCTTTTATTAGGGTTGGGTTTCTCTTAATATTTTATTAACACATAGGCCGCTTTGGATATAAAAGAACCTCCTACCCTCTAGGATCAACACATTGAAGTATCTCAAGTATTACTAGAGAATAAAAGCGAAAGCCATGGATCTAAACCTCTCGCTTGGAACTAAGTTCTACAAAGCAGAGATGTCTGTGTTAAGCCGTCAGGGTGAGGCACGGAGTCTTGGATTGTTTGATTATTTGTTTTGTTGAAATATGTTACTACAATATTCCTACTATGATGTTTAGGGTTAGTTTGTTCTCATGCAGCATACTTTAGTTTTGGAGCCCCTGTTTGCATGCCAGTTCAGTTTTGAGCTTGGCCTTGAGTGGACGTTGAAGGATCCTCGAGGCAAGTCCCACAAGGTGTCTTACCACAAATGTTGGAAGAAACCTTTGCTTACTGAAGGCTGGGCTCAAGTCAGGGAGTATTATGGCCTTATGGGCAGTTACTGGTGTACGCTGATATATGTAGGAGTTCAAAATTTGATCTCTTTATTTTCAACAAGTTCAGACAAGAAATATGTTACATGAGAGTTGCTCATCGGCCCCATATTCCACCCATTTTTATGAGGCCTCCATTCACTCTATTTGAGCGCGAATTCACCGTTACATTGACTCCTTACAAGGCACGTGCAGACCAAGTAGTAACATACATGTTTAATAAAGATTCATACGGTTTTCTTTTCAGATTTATAGATGTAAATCTGCCTGATACTTTCTTATTTAACAGTATCTGCCAAAAAACATTGTTACGTACGTGAAGCAGTGTGGACCAGGAGACTGGACAATGAGAGGACTTGATGGGAGAGAAACGAGTTGCAATATTGTTGCACCACCAAGAGGAAACTATGCTAAGATTGGTAGAGGGTGGAGAGAGTTTTGTCGTGTGTACCGCATCATTGTTGGTGATAAAATCACAGTGAAGTTTACTTGTCATCAGTTAAGAGCCATTGCTATGGATATCGTGCGGGGACCTATGTAACTGGATTTGCTAAATTGTCGGGGGATGACAGACGTGTTTGTTGCTGTCTAGTTGAAGGTTGTTTATGTAATGTAGACAAGATGGTCGTTGCTAACACACCAAAATTTTAAATTATAAGACCCTGAATAAATTAAATAATTAAATAATCATTTAATAATCTGATGCATATCTAGGGATGCATGTAGGTGGGAGTTAGAGCTAAAAGCTACTCGAATCATCGATACGATGTTTTCCAAATGACAGTTTTTCGGACTAATCTTAACTCGGTTTTGAATTCGAGCGAGAATAAAACATTCTCACTATCTCCATAACGACCAGTGAAATTTTTTGAGAAGAAAGACTGTAATATTGATATGGTTTTCTTTCGGAGCCCGAAAAAGACATTTTTCGCTAGCGAGACTTTCAGTCAAAAATTTAGCAAGCGAAATGGACGACTTCGAGACCTTGGATTGAAAATCCCGGAATCACCAAACGACTCCGTTTGACATGACAGATCCTGATATGCGATGAAAACTTTTCGTTAATAGTGTTTTCGTAAATAGTGTTTCATGAGCAATGTTCCCGAGAATAGTATTTTCGGGCTGGAATCAACACGAATTTCGAGGAAAATGATTCGTTGACTCAAGTTGTACGAGCACGAGGTCCAAAATAAATGAGTAACCAGTGCTAGTCACTCCTAGTGACATTAGGAGACGTGCCAACGATCGGATTCGGATAACGACGAGAACTATGACGCGACTGACGCAACTAGCAACTAACACAACTTACGCGTATGACGCCCATCATGAGGACACGTAAGTGGATTAGACATTTAATATTAACCTAATCCTAGATATTTTCTTAAACTTTCTAAACTTTAGAGGTTAGTCCCTAAACTTTTAAACTTTAAGTTTAGTCCCGAAATAGTAAGATGATATTTTTACCTAAACTTTCAACCATTCAAATTTGGTCCTTTGGGTTTGAGAAAAATAAAAAATCACCCTCGATAGATTTGGTTTGTTGTTGTGTAGGGGCTCTGTAGAAAAGGCTAAGGTTGTAGTGACTTTGGGTCACGTTTTGGGCTGTGCCCATTCAGTCAATATATCAATCTTCTTTGAAAAAAAACTTGCAATGGTTAAAGGATGAACTACTATTTTTTTATTTGTTTAATTATAAAATGTAAAATATTTAATGGTCCAGATTTCATCCAGATAAAAAGGAACCTAATCTACGAAACATTTTATTCTTTGTCTTCAAGACATGATGTCTAGCCGCTCAATGCGAACTTACATCCAAATTTTAATATGAAGAAAATTAATTACATTTTTATCACCATGAAACTAATTTTAGGTAAAGTTAGTTTAAGCATTTGAATAAATCAACACGGGTACTTTTGAATAAATCTAGTTTAGCAAACTTAAGTAACTCAGCACCAAAGTTGGACGTACTTTTGAATTTCATTTGTGTAGATTATGGTCAATATGTGAATGGAGGGAAAACATACTATAGTAATAGTATTACTATAGATTTTACCCACATGTAGGGTTTATGTATGAAAATACACCACACAGATACAATGATACAATTTTTAATTGAATACATGTCAAAGAAAAAACAAGATGAAAATTTCATATTCTACTAAAACATTGGCATTCCGAAAGACCAAATTCCTTGAAAACTACATGCTACCACCTTCAGTGACTTATTCCAACATTTAAGAACAAGGAAAAGAAAAAAATTGGAGCTATTGGTTATGCTTAGTGTCCCTGCTATCCCAAATTGCCTTATAAATTTAGAAGAATTACAAATTACAATCTCCAGAATTGCCTTCATAATTGATTCTGCCCATTATTTGCTGTATAGGCCAATAGAAGCAATATATGAAAACAACCCATTAACAAGTTTACATGAAGGATAGTAGATGCCAAAGAGAAACAGGCTTACAAAATTCTCTGGCTTACTCTTGTCGGATAAGATAGTACCCTAAGGAAACAGGGGCAGGTAATGAAGCCCCAGATCTTCTGGAAATCCCATTATCAAATTAAGGTTTTGTAAAGCCTGACCTGAAGCTCCCTTCACCAAGTTATCAATCTGCAACGACATATCAATCAACATACTTAGAGCCAAGCATAATATAATTTGGTTGTATTTGAAGTAGTTTATTTGGACTTATCTTATAGAATAAGCATTTATGCAGGGGTCTGGGTTAGCTTACGAAAATAGCTTACGTCATAGCTATAAGCTGTTTTGAACTTATTTTCATACTTGCTCATATTAACTTATGACTAGGCGCTTGTACCTACCTAAAAGCTATTTTGAGTTTATTAAGCATTTAACTAAGCTGTTTATCCAAACGCACCCTTAATTAGACAAATGTTCCACCTAAAAAACTATAATATGCATAGAAGAAAAGAACTTAAAACATACCACAGATATAATAATCGCTCTACCAGGAATTCGGTCAGGAAAGACATTGATTAAACAGTAATTACTTCCTTTAACACTATGAGTTCGAGGAATAGCGCCCTTTTCCAACAGTACCACAAATTTTTCATCCTGAAATCACCAGAAAGAAGAAAAGAGAAAGTAAGAAGTGGAGAAACAGAGAATTTCAAACATTCAATAAAAAGGACAAATAAATCAATGAAGCAATAAGACAAGCATCCAGACGAATGTATGCACATTCCACAGCCCCAAGAAACTACGCAGGATAAGGCCTTCAAGACTTAGATCTTAAATAATATCATAGCAGCGAGTTAATGATGAAACTTTGTCTTAATGAAGAATTACTTTTGAGCACCAATTTAACATCTGCATTCTTTGCATGTTGTATTGCATATACATAATAGTGCTAACAGTATCTATATGTGATGAGGTGAAAAGTAGTGATATAAAAGGATAAACCTCATATGAGAGCTTCAGTTGCTCGTACAAGTCCTCAATTCTTACTCCTGGAGCCATTTCCACATAAATAGTCGATTGCATACCACGGCTCTGATGAATGGCAGAGAGAAACATTTGTTAGTTACCTAACAAACAAGAAAAGAACATGTGAGTTAGAGCTCCAAGGTCCATTCTTACCATAGGAATCAGGTGTGGGGTAAAACTAACAGTTACTTTTGAACGCGCAGCGTCAGTGAGTCCCTGTTCAATTTCTGGAGCTGGAACCCACAAAATACGAAAATTTGATACCATGTCATTTGCCCAATAGCTAAAATCAATAGTCTTATATAATAACTAAGACAAGAGCTTAGTGGTAAAAGGTTTAACCCAATGTTGTTCACATGGGAAAGAGGTCATCAGTGTAAGTTCATTGCTAATGAAGAGATGCATAATACTCCCTCCGTTCCTTATTATAAGAACCAAATTGAAGATGCATCATGGTCCTTTTTATAAGAACCAATTTGGAGTTTGTGGTGCATTAATTATTTTTTGACAAGAATACCCTTATTTAATTGAACTTTCTCTCCTTTTCCACTCTATTAAGCATTAATGATGCATATAAATTAAGAAAAGTGGGTTAAGGGCAATTTCAGAAATTCAACATTAATTGAGAACAAGTTTAATGCACTTAACTAAATTAACTAGATTTCTTAAACTGTGTAAGGTAGTTTTTTGGTTCTTATTATAAGGAACGGAGGGAGGTACTTTTTTATGGCTGAACTTTCACCAAGAAGCTCCAGCATGACACAATTAGCCAACACCCACTAATCCTCTTTTGCCTAATGGAGGAGAAGCAGGCAAAGTAGCAAAAATCACTCTAAACTTTGGTGGGTAGGTTAAGAAACTGTTAAACTGCCATCAGAGTTATTTATAAAGTTAAAACTGTCAGCTAAAACCAAGATTAAGGGGGGTTAAGTGAATAAAAATATAAAGAAAAAGAAAGAAAACAGCTGGGGGGGTTATGCTGGAAAAAGGGTAAAAGAGAGTGTGATTTACCCTATTAGTTTTAAAACATTGTGGTCATTCCCATTATTGTTTGAGACAATTTTATTGTAAATGAAATAAACATAACAACACTATTTCATACATCTTCTGCACGTTCTCTCATGAGATGAGAAAAAATGTTGTAAATTATATTTGACAAGGACACTGGGTTTATTTTTTTCTAAAGATGTATAGATTTGAATGACTTTTCTTTTACAAAAGTCATATTTTACTTAAATTAAAGTGTAAAGGAAATGTTTTGCCAATAGTTAATATCCATATAATTGATATAATTCTTTATCACCTAATATTATTAGTTACGTTGTAAAATTTTAAGAATTTAGTACATAAATTTAGATTATTATGTTTTCAAAATTAACTAAAAAAGATTATCATCCAAATTTTATTGAAAGGTACTTTTTATATCCTCACTATCAATAATATCCCTCATAATTTGGTTTTTTATCGAGCTTAATGGTGTAATGTGATCCATATAACCAGCCCTACTTAGTGGGATAAGGCTTGTTGTTGTACTTTTTATATCCTGTTCTCTAGTTGTATAAGGAAAATCACTTTGAGAAAAAAAAATCTTATCCAGTCACTCAGTGCATTAGTTAGGCTGGAGTTTGAAGGACTCTAAAGGCATAAGTCAAATTTTAAAAAGCACTTTACAATTACCATGGCGATGCCGGGTAACACCATAAGAATTGATCCCCTCAGTTACTTCAGTGAACAACAAATTTTCTTTGGCACTACGCCCTGCAACGAGAACCAAGTAGTAGAACCTCATTGAAATTATAAGCTTATGCTGAGAATGTTTTGTGATATACTTTACATAAAATACAAAAGAGGTGCCTCAAAATTCTAACCTGCTCCACTCACACCAGACTTAGCATCAATAATAATATTACTAGTCTGAATAAGACTAGCCTGCAAGACAAAGAAAACTCAGAAAGGAGAAACTTCAAAGAAAAGTGGATATGAAACACTTCAAGCATTGTAGAATCAATAACTTCGATAATTTGTTTTTAAAATAGGAAGTATATAGCTAATTATGCTAGGCCTAAGTCTCTAGACAGTGCTTCTATCCCTAAAATCAACCCATGATTCAGCATCTTAACTCTTAAGTACTTGAATCAAGGTAGACAGACTTGATAATCAAGATTAGTAAAGGCGCACATCCGAAATCATAATTTTTATATTATCCAGAATCTGGATATTTTCCATAAATCCACAAGATAGCTTGTTTAAGTATAGCAACAAGTCAACAACATCTCACTATAGTCACGTAATGCCTTTTAATGAAAACAATTCCTTGTTTCTCTCTACTATGTATGCTCAACAGTTCATGTCATTGAATAAATGCAAATAAGCATAGCTTTTTTTTCATAGAAGAAGAAATTTATTCAGAAAAAAAGAGGAGATAGAAATAGAAAAGGTTGGAAGATAAGAAATGATCATCAACATAGATAACAAAAGGAGATGAAACAGGACAAAGAAGGGGGACTGCTAAAACTAGTCATTATAGGAGATCTGTGCAGTCTTTCTGCATATTTGAAATATTGTCCCTTAAACAGGACATCAGTTGAACATCAAAGAGCCCATGACAAGGGTTCTGTGGCATATCAAGATTTGTTTTCCTTCATACCAAACCCATGAAAACAAATGTACAGAAACTGACTGATCCTATGAATAAGGACAGACCTCAACAAAAACATCGAAAATTTTAGCACCAAGGAGTTGCACATCTTGGCAATGGAGAAAAATATGAGGCACATTTTGAGACTTGTTACGAATATGCATAGACTTAATAGCTGACATTTATACTAAAAGGATGAAACAGTGTACAACCAACCGTAGGTCATCAAATATATATTAAAACCACAATTTCAATTATAGGATTAAATGACACAATAATCCAATTACATTCTAACATCAAAATTCTTAGTCCCTGAAATCTAAAACCAATTTCTTCCCTATATTCCTCGAAATCTACATTCAAACATTCTGGTGCATGGGTTTGAATTTAAAGTATTACTTTTTTGCGCAATTCCTGCAATCCCTCAACTTGTTTGGCAGTCCTGCCAATGAAAGACTCCAGTTCAACTGCCTCCTCCCTCAGATAGCAAAGTTTTACTCCTTAACAAATAACATTTAACACTTAACACCAATAAAAGAACTATAGTTTTATGTTAGTTGTTTGGATCTGAAGACTGATACGTTTTAAAACGTAGAAACTCCATTGTTCATGGAACATTGCATTACATATTAATTTGCACATTGATTTTCTCTCAAGTTTTTTAATATGTCAAAGTTCATCATTAAGAAAAAAATAACTTGGAATGTAAATACTATTGCCTCAAGTTGATGCCATATTGTGCTCATTTTGTTTAGTTATTCATTTTTTCCACTATAAAATTGAAAATTATCAGTAATTATTACTCCATTTGTAATTAGTCATCAAATTTTATAATCCTTCACCAGTTCATCTGATGTGTGAACCCCTCACTGATCCTAAGTACGATACAAATTTTAGTAAATAATAATCTCGCGAACCACTCAAAGGAAACAAACTCAGCACTGAAAGACCAAGATAACAAAACCTCATCCCCGTGAACTAAATGTATTGAACTCTACAGTCAGCTATGATTCAATCTTTGACTCAAAGATTCTCTAGTCCATAATCCATATACACCAGACTGCACTAAGAAATGTGCATTTGCATAAATCTCTTTTTTCTTGCTAAACCATTTCCAAGCCATTAGAAAGAAATCCTCTTAATGTAAAAGGGAGGGGAACCAATGCAAAGCAAAGCAAAGACTACTGGAAACAAGTCACAGAAACAGAATCATTAGAACACAACATAATTGTATATTATTATTTGCATCTTAATAAGCCACAAAAAAACCAAATTCACCTATTCAGTTATTCTCAATGTGTATTTACTTTATAAAACGAAGCAAGTATGCTGACCTTTATCAGTGGAACCAGAGGAAGTTGAATGGAAGTTGGATAACAACCAGGATTAGCAACTAGGCGTGCATTCTTTATTTCCTCCCTTAAAACCTCAGTAAGTCCATATATAGCTTCTTTCTGGATACAGATAGCTAGATTAACTCAGCATGAAGAATAAATAACAAAAAAAAGGATAGCTGGTTTTGAAGGAAATATCATTTGATTTTTTATTACAGAACTAAGAAAACAACTTAAGCTTCATCATTCTAAGATATGAACAGAAATCAAAGTTAACAAAGTCAACTTCAGAGTCATAGGTAGCATCTTACTTCATCAGATATATACCTGGTTCAACAGTTTGTTAAGTAAGGTTCAATGAGAGTAACAAATTAGAAGCCTATAAGTTGACAAAGTGCTATACTGATGAAGAAAACGAAAAAGTTGACCGAGATAAATGAGATCCTTTTGTAGTTGAACAGGACAACTCCCACCTGCAAATCTGGTGCTCTGTGTGGCTGACCATACCACTCTTCATACTCAGAAATATCTCTTAGACGAAAATCCTACAAAATGACTCATTTACAATCGTGATATGAAGTAAAGCTTCATTCATGGTCTGTAATGAAAAGAACTTGTTTTGAGAAAAATAAGAGACAATAGTTGCTCAAAACATACTGCAGAAAGATCAACAATCTTCAAGTGCTTTGGGAGGCCTTTGATTATATCCTGAAAAAAAGAATATAAACTAAGGAATTGTTTCAAGCATTGAAATTACACGGACACTCTCTCTTACTGCATGTCAGAAAAGTAAACATTATCCAGTGCTCTGTTGACCAATCACAATCAATATGAAACTAAAAAGACATAAGAACAAACCTGAGTGGTTCCATGTGGCAAACAACAGAATACAGCATCCACATCAGAAAAGTTAGCATCCTTTATTGCAACCAAATCTGGCAAGTCCTGCATAGAGGGCAAATTCTGTAACTTACAAATGCTTAACAGACATATATCATAATCACATCTTAAGGATTGCACAAGAAAATGATGATTGCAATTATCACCAACTTCTATGATAATTATGGAAAAGGTGCCCAAGTTTCACTTTTGGAATAAATAAAACAAATACCATACCATATCCTCGATAAACTTAGCTAGAAATGAATTAAAGTAACTCTTATATACATGTCAGCATACACAAAACCGGCCATACTTGTGTGCCCAAATGAGGGAATACAGATGTGATCGGCTGCCCAGCTTTCCTATCAGCGGTCAGCAGTGCAACCCCAAATTGCGGATGATTTGCCAAAAGCCGAAGAACCTAACCAAGGAAGCATCAAAATCTCAAAACAAAGTAACACAAGATTTAAACTGACAGAAACCAGAAACAATGAGTTGACAGTAATATATGCTTGGTTGGTTGGTTTAGTCCATGAAAGCTGTAATGCAAAAAATTTGGATTGAAAACCATATTACAGTTCACATTTGAGTTGTATAGCAAAAGCAATTTATGATTCAGTCTCAGTTCAAGCCACAATTTCCCAAACTCCTCACCTACTAATGCAAGCATGCTTTAAGGTAGAATTTGATAAACTATTATATGAAACTATTATATGAATTTTGCCATATAAGCTTGATAAATTCAAAAAAAAACAAAAGATATAAGATTTAAAAGAGGGTACATTTTGGTTCTTTTAAAAGAGTGAAACCAAGAAGAACATAATAGACCCTTCCCGCTGTTCAATCTGTGCACCAAACTAAGTGTGTGTTCCTTGTAGAGTGTGCTATTAGCTTACCTCAGAACCAGTGTAGCCACTAGCTCCAAGAACACCAACACGAACAGTCTTTTGTGAAGTTGCGTGTGAACTCTTGATAGAACACTTAACAACTGGTTTCCCATGCGGTTGCTTTCTCAAGTCCTGAACACCAAAGAACAAAAGTTTGGACAATGAAACACATTTGCGCAATTAGATGATAAATACCCACGAAAAGGTAAGAACTTTGACAGAATCAAAACAAAAAAATTGCATACGCAATTATTCCCCCAATGTTAACAAATGAATGATACAATCACTAATAAACCTGTTGTAGCAAAGACAACAATTTGAAAAAACAAAAAAATAAAAGTACCTTGTTCCAACAGTGACCTCTATCAAAACAAATCGAACTGAAAGTGGTGGCGCTCATTTTCTCTGGTAGCCAAGAGGTCTGGGATAACAGAATTAGCTCTCAACAAATTGAGGACAGAGTAGCTTTTGTTGACCTCAAATATGGCACAAAAAAAGTGAAATGTTTTACCCAAGAGAGATGTGGTTCTTCTGAATCACGATTATGAATGGCAATGTCGTTCCACTGAGAGCAGAGGTTTCACTACAGAGACGGGCTATTCGGCTGATAGAAGATGGGAAACGGAGGCGGAAGAGAGGAGAAAAAGGAGGGCAAGTGCAGTGATTTTACGTTGGTTATGATAGGCAGCTCAACTCAACACGGCGGAGAAAGAAAGGGGTGGAAGACACCCCCATCACCCAAAATCACACCCCACTTTTATGTAGTAATTATCATATTTTCCCCTCCAACGAAATACCTTCCGGGATTTTAAATCCCGAAAACCAAATTTCATGCGTTCCGGGATTATAAAACTTGGAAATTAACATTTCTCCATTCCGAGTTTTAAAACATGGAATGATTCTACAATCCTCTCATTCCGAGTTTTAAAACTTGGAAGCAAAAACCTAACAGGTTTACCGTTCCGGGATTATAAAATTTGGAATCTAACATTTCTCCATTCCGAATTTTAAAACTTCGAATGATTCTACAATCCTCTCATTCCGAGTTTTAAAACTCGGAAGCAAAAACCTAACAGGTTTACCGTTCCGGGATTATAAAACTTGGAATCTAACATTTCTCCATTCCGAGTTTTAAAACTCGGAATGATTCTACAATCCTCTCATTCCGAGTTTTAAAACTCGGAAGCAAAAACCTAACAGGTTTATCATTCCGGTTTATAAAACTTGGAAGCTAACATTTCTCTATTCTGAGTTTTAAAACTTGGAATGATTCTACAATCTTCTCATTCCGAGTTTTAAAACTCGGAAGCAAAAACCTAACAGGTTTACCATTCCGGTTTATAAAACTTGGAAGCTAACATTTCTCCATTCCGAGTTTTAAAACTTGGAATGATTCTAGAATCCTATCATAAAACTCGGAAGCTTTCCGGTTTCCAGTTTATAAAACTTGGAAGCTAACCTATATAAATTTTTTCCTTCCGAGTTTTAAAACTTGGAATAATTTTTACATAACTCTGTATTCCGAGATCTAAATCTCGGTAGACAGTTCCGAGATCTAAAACCCGGAAGAGTGAGGAGGGAATGGGGGTGGGGGGTTAAAAGTGAATAAGGGTATTTTTTGGATTATTAAAAAAGACTTGGGGTGCTATTTTGATTTGTGGGGGTGCCAAATCTACCTCCTAAAAGAAAGGTGCTGGCCTTGGGTGGCTGAGAAAGCAGCGAACCAGTGTGTTTTTGTTGTGTTAAAGAAAATTGTGTTAAATTAGTTTTTAGTCCCGCAAAATATACTTGAATTAGATTTGGTCCCATGAAACATATTGGCTTAAATATGTTTGGTGTCCCTCACATTTGAAAGGGAATCAATCTAGGTCCTTGAAAATTTAATTTGTAAAATTAGATCCTTAACATATGTTTTTTAATCAAATTAAGGACAAATCTCAATTTAAGCTGATTAATGATCTTAATTAGCCCAGTCATCAGTCTCAGTCAGTATTTTTTAATATTAAATCTTTTTTTTAATTCCACATCATCCTTTTTTAATAATCATTATTTTTTTTAATCCTTTCCCCAATTTTACATCCTCAAATTACTTTTCCCCAACCCTAAACTTCTGAAGAAGAACTCAAAGGTTTGTTGAGAAGAAACAAAGGAGAAGATGTAGAACCTAGATAAGAGCTTCTGGATAAGAGCTTGCATAGCATACTTTTCTTCTCTCCGCCACAAAAGGCAAGGTTTGCCAATTCTCCCACCCTGAACCCTCCTCTAACACCGCACACGCGTTTCCTTCCACTAATTCCGCTGTTTATTTCTCCGACCACCCTTCTGATTCAACACCGCCACCACCAACGACAAAAAAAACAGTAACAAACAATGACGATGTTGCCGATTCTTCCCCTGAAGCAAACCAACCAGAAACTTCTAATGCTAGTGTTTCTGCTTTGGAGGCGAAGGAAAGTGAAGCTGTGAGCACTTCTGGAACGCCGTTGTTGAAGAAACGGAAGCCCCCGGAGAGGAAGGTTCCTGCAACTCCGTTTTCTAGGGCTCTTGGGTTAGTTAGTATTCTGTAATTTGATTATTATGATGAACTGAGTTGTGAACTTGTGATGTTTCCTTTGTTGTGCTTAATTGAAGTGTAATGCCCCATCTTCTCCTTCGTTCTTCCGCCTGCTTCCTTCTCCTGCGTCCTCTGCTTCGTCATTCGTCCTCTGCCAGCGTCTTCTACATACCTTCGAGTTCTTCTTCACAAGTTTAGGGTTGGGGAAAAGTAATTTGGGGATGTAAAATTGGGGAAATGATTAAAAAAAATAATGATTATTAAAAAAGGATGATGTGGAATTAAAAAAAGATTTAATATTAAAAAATACTGACTGGGACTGATGATTGGGCTAATTAAGATCATTAATCAGCTTAAATTGGGATTTGTCCTTAATTTGATTGAAAAACATATGTTAGGGATTCAATTTTACAAATTAATTTTTCAGAGATCTAGATTGATTCCTTTTCAAATGTCAGGGACCCCAAACATATTTAAGCAAAAAATATTTAATAGTTTTAGTCCCAATGTTAATCAACTACTTAAAATTAGTCCCTATGGTGCATGTTATGGTCGTAATGTATTTTGTGGGGGGTTTTTAACCGCTACTAATGCACAAAAACCGCCACAAAACGAACATTAATAACTAATTTCATATATTTTATTAATGTTGGGAACTAAAAGTTATAACTTTTTTTATGGACCAAATCCAATTCAACTTTATTTCACATGGACTAAAAACACATTTAACCCAAGAAATTTTTATCATCCAAAGGTCCAAAGAGTTCCGGAGAAAAGCTAGAGAGATAGCCAACACCAAAGCATCCAGATTCGAGTCACCACAATGGCTAATTCGCCAAGGTAAGGAGATTTTTAATTTTTTTTAAAATTAAAAATAGAATATAATAGGAGTGAATGATCAACTTTGTCCCTGAAAGATTTATCACAAGTAAGTTAGTTTCTAGAAGAAGGAAAAACATAAAAAAACCTTATATATGTAAAAATCGGTCAAGTTGGTCTCTATGATCATATTTGGCCAACTAAAACGTTAGTTAAATTAATCTCTACACATTCAAGGACTTTCGAACGTGTCCTTCTTGAATTGAGATTAAACGAATCTCTTCGCCTCCAGTAGTAGTGCGTGGTCTTGGAAGGCTTTTATGGCAAGGTGGAGTTGCATTGACACGGTGCTCTGGGTAACCGTGAGAGAGTAAAAATAGAATCTCAGAGTCTAAGAATAACTCAAAGTTAGCATAATGTGTAATGCTTAAGTTAATGGACGATTAAACATATATTTATAACCTTGCAACATATCATTGTGAAGAAGTATCTTGCTCCTTGAACTTTGGCAAGGTTTTGATGATAACAACAACACCAACAAAGAAGAAAGATCTCAAGCATAAAGTTGAAGACTTGTAATAGTCTAGGTCTTTATTACTTTATTATTGCTTTATAGGTTAGATCCTAATTAGGGAAGTTCATGCTTAGAACTTAAGGTAAGATTTCTCTCTTAAATCATTAAGATGTGTTCTAATTAAAGATGGAAATTTTTCATAAGTAAAAGAATTAGGAACCTAGCAAAAAGGCTTTAAATTTGGTTTTTAAGGGTTTTCCACAAAATAGAAAGTTTGGAAAAAAAATTATCAGATCTGAGTAACAAATTACTAGAGAAAGAAAGTCACATAATATAATTGATTACCTCGAGTTAGTATTTGATTACCATCAAGTTTTGTTTGGTTAAAAATTGTGGTTTTCTCACGAATATATTACAAATGACAGAAGTTAAGTAGAGTGCTCAAACAGCAGATACACCAAGCATCCTCATACCATCCATTAAGTACACAAATTAAAACATAGTGAGTAACATAACAGGGTTATCAGTAACATAAAAGACAACAAGAAACTAAGGATTTGCTGCACCATTCGGACCATCACCAGCTTCATTCCGAGCCTCCTCCATCCCAACACTATCCTTAATCTGGATTACCGACACTCTCACCTCTGCTGCCCGAGAGGTTTCACTACGGTGAAATATGTTCCTATACTCCCTAGCGGTCATCCTTTTGGTTTGAGCTATCACACTCTTCCTAGCGGTGACTCTCATACGGGGTCCAGGTCTTCTAAGAGGTGGTGAGGTGACTGACTCAGAAGGTTGTTGACGACTGGGGTTATTACCCTCGGGTGGAAGCTCTCTAATAGGTATTGCAGGTATCGGTTCAGGGTCATGTGGTGAGTTAGGCTGTGGTCCAGGTGAGTCTCTTAGGTTAACATGGCGTGCTCTCACGGGTAAGTAGAAACAAAAAGGCCATAGGTAAGGTAACAGGGTAACCAACTTCTTCATTGAGGTAACTTCTAAACCATAAAACTGACACACCATTATATAGACAGTATCCAGTGGATGGGTCATGATACCATCCTGAGGCTGCAGGGAATTCAGCATGGATGGAGACGACTGGTGGTCTGCTCATCGGTGTACCTGTCAGTATCTATATAGAAAATAAAGTGCAAGGGTGAGTCAAACATAACCATATACATGCTACACAACATATAAGTGATCTATTACAAATCAAGATAACATATCATCATCATACATGATCACACTAAGCACACAATCAATATGCAATCATGTGGGTTATCAAGCCTCCCTTATATCTCCATATTTCAGTCAGACTTCACTTCCCATTTGCCCCAGAGGCTATACCCCTGAGAAGAAAGTCCCTGATCTGACCTTTTTATAATTTAATATCGTGAATGCTAATAGTGTATAAGGCCCCAAGCATTTAGCTTCTACACTCTTCAGAAAGCCATTCGGGAATTATGGACACAAAATTTACCCTCATTCCACTCTTTACCGAACTTGGATTACCTTAGGGCTTCTCCGTCAGATATACATGACTTTCCCAGTCCTTTAACTTCATAACAGCCCGACCTATGGGATCCAGCCTGCAACTGGTACAGAGGTCGTCCCATCATGTATTCCCGGGCTTATTCATCTCTGAACATATCCACCCTCGGTATCTCTGTATCCCCACACTCTTATAGTGGCAGTGACAGTGCTTTCCTACTCCTTGTCTCTCCAAGTGAATATAAATATATTATTTAGCATTTCGTCACCCCCTTATACTTCCTGAATATCCAGAGTCATAACTAAGATGAACTCTGTTGCATCTGTATTTGAATCTCAAAATGAGTTCATAACAATTGAGTAACACATATAGTAGGTGAGTAGAGCTTTACACACAGGAACCACGTTCTCTTGGTAACCAGCCCACACTTAAATTTTCAAACCGTTTCAACTCCGTAACTCATTTAGTTATGTCCATTAACTATCTATCCTACTGATGAATCCTAATCAATTATAGGGTAGGCTGAATTTCATAAACAAGTGACATGCCAATAATTACCTCAAGATTTTTCCCTTTGCTCTACTACCACATATGCTATAAAGATATTGCTTATAGCAATATTGAGTAAGCCTTATGACGATAATTCCTAGTACCACTATATCCCATAGTGTACGTTCTCCATCTAATGTTCAATGTAACAACTTCACAATCAATTTCAGCATAGAACAATCAACATTCATTCAGAAATATCATAGCATATCAAACAAGTAATCACACATAACAATAATATGCATTCCATCTTTCTAATAGACTGCTTGTATGAAGCCTAACATGACATGACATAGTCTAACTCCCCTTACCTCGGTTTCCAGCTTGAGGTTCTGAGTCTGTATAGAATCCTTGATATTCTGCACATGATACCATATATTACAAATTATGTAATAGGTCAGAGTTAGAACTATGTCCATATTTACATTTTAGTTCCTTATATTTATTTTATTTACAATTAAGTCCTTATAATTTCTTTATTTCACACATAAATCCTATTTTATTTCTAAACTACATTTTCTTCTTTATTTCACTTCCTTATGAATTCTAAGTCCTAGTGTTAGTACAAGAAAATCCCATAGGCTCATGTTCTTAGTTACAATTTGACTAAGTTTTCTATGATTTTATGTGGAATTCCTCACTTCCATCACTCTCTCTATTCCTCTTCTGTTTTTCCTTCCTAAATCTACTATCATTAGCATGCAGAGTCTTTTTATCACAAGCTACATATGTTCCTACGTCCATCTCACCATCTTCCATGTTCTAGTATCCTAGCTTATAAACTTGAAAATTCAATTTTGCTATTCCTTGTTCTTTCCTTCATTCTGGGTTTCCTAGATTACTCCTTGATGTTCCAGAAACTCACACGAATCATTTCCAATCCATTTGGTTCATTAAACAGGCCAGAATAGTGAACACGAGTTGCATGTGTTCATGGGCTTCAGAGTTTCAAAATCCTAGTATCCAGGGCTTAAAACATGTTCCTAAGGATCCTAAATTGAAGAAATAAGGTGAAAAATGAGTTCTGGAGGTCCAATTACCTCGAAAATGCAGTTCTGGAAATCTGTTCTTGAGAAGCTCACCGGAGAAGACGAAGCACCGCAGTGGCCACAGCGGTCGTCGTCGCCGGAGCTAATCTGAACGGTGATCCTGCTTCCTCAAGCTTCCAGAAGTTCAGTGGTGGTGGTGGTTTTCCCTAAATCCTCCTGATTACACTGGAAAACACGAAAGGAAAATTTTTTCGGCCACCAGAATCTGGAAAACTTCGCCGGAAACTGGGAAAAATTTACAGATCTTTATTTTCTTCGAGAAAAACCTCAAGAAACTTACCCAGAATCCATCCTAACACTCCCAGAAAACTAATGGAAAAGGTTTAGAGTCCTAAAACACTCTAGAATTATAGAATCGAAGAAGAAGATTTTGAGCCAAGCTCCTCGGTTTTGTGAGAAAACCAGAGCCTTCCTCCTTGCTCGAACCTTCTGAACCTACTCAGACCATTTCCCTGAGTTGCCTTGGTGTCCAGAAAGCTGTATTTATAGGCTGAATAGGTGTTAAGTTAATGAATCAAGATTTCCATGTTAATGAAGTTGCACCACCAATAGCTTTTCATGCAAGGTGCTTAAGGTTTCTTTCCATGCATTCTGGTGATGATGCACAAAATTAGGGCTGTTGTAGTGCCTAATGGTGTCTGAAAATTAATTTGAAGTGATGTGCATAGTGACATGTACATTAGACATAGTGACTAGTTGCACAGTATTGGTCGCACATACCGTCATGTCATCACTATAGTACGAAAACGACATTATTCCCAAGTAAACTCTATGCAATAATGTTTCACCTGAATTATTTCCCTATCTCAGAGTCCAGAATCATGAGTAGTCAGTACTCTCAGTTAACTGGCTCAGTTGGTTACGATCACTCCGAGACAATATCGACTATTATCAAAAGAGCTAATTAGAGTATTTGGGGTTCCTATTGCCAATGTCATGTCTATACCTTTCTAATAATCATACCTACTACTACAATTAACAATCAATTCATTCATACACACTAGTATTACATAAATATATTTTATAGTTACTGAGATAGATCTAGGGTTTCTATCTCTCATAGTCAGTAGTTAGGGTAATAGCTTAAGGCAATTACCTTCTGAAAATACGGGATGTTACAGTGGACAACAAACTCCCATTGCACACTGGGTTTGGATGGAGTTATGTTGGAGAATGAACTAGGATAAAGTACAATGTCATCTTCTTAAACCCTCTCTTTTATGATTTGCACATGTTCTTGATTTTAGAGTTTATAATTTGGGGCTTCTGTGTTTTCTGGTGCATTTGGTGTTGTAGGTTCATTGAATATGTTGTATATATTTTTCTATGAATCTTGTACATAGATAAAGTAAGATTAAAATTCGTTTTGCTGTTGAAATCTGAGTTTTCTTGGAGTATTTACTGATACGGTAATAGATTTCCAGGAACTGTAACATATTACCATTCTTGATAACAGATTGAAGGTAATCACAGCAACACAAGAAGGGGGTTGAATTGTGTCTGTAAAAAAATTTCCTTGGTTGACAACTTTTAATCATTCTGATTCAAAGTTTCCTTCTAATATTCCATCAGATGATGGTGCAGTAGATAGATGTTGTAGGCACGATGGTTAGAATTTTAGAATATATGCACACTCAGATTTTATCCTGTTCACCCAATCGTGGGCTACGTCCACCCTTTTGTCTTCTACCATGATTTTCAATAATGTCATCAAGTATTTGTGGGACTTCTTTATTTCAAGTATTATCAAGGACTTCTCCTACCGAGTATTCTTGTGCAAGCCTCTCCAGGCTTAACGAGTATTATCAAGGACCCCTCCCACCACATATTCTTGTACAAGCCTCTCCAGACTTAACAAGTATTATCGAGGAATACTCCTATAAAGTATTCTTGTACAAGCCTTTCCAGGCTTAGCAAGTATTCGCAGGACTCTTTTTATGAGTGTTCTTGTATGAGCCACTCCAAGCTCACGAGTATTATCAAGAACTCCTCCTACATTTTATGATTGAGGAACATTTCATACTCAAGAGAAGGATGCACATGATTGTACTAAATAACAACCTTATGAGATTATTTAAAATCCAAAGCTTATTTTACATTGAATGCTCTTGCTTATAAGAGCTCTAAATCTTCGTTCTTACTTGTATAGACGTTGGAGTGCTAATGATTGATCTTAGATTTTTCTCTTATTCTACTTGTTGAATCTGCTATGTAAATATACATTCTGCTTGAGCCTCACACTCGTATTCTTCTATCGGAGGAGTTCCATTTGATCTTCAACGAGTGAATGTCTCCTATTTTGATGCTTTGTTCATCTGATGCTTCGTTCATCTGATTGCGTCTTTGGTGTGGGAAGCCTCATGGCATACCATTGTTCTTTCAGCTCAATTTCTAACACATAGTGTTCATCAGTTTCTACACTATGATACATCATAGGCATATTCATACATCATGTGTATTTTTACGTTGAAGCCTTGCTAGTGATGAATGCCAATGCACTTCTATGGTTGAAGCATATCTGCGTTAATGCATTTCATTGGATGATGCATATCGGGTGTGATGCATTACCTTCTTTTGTTTGTAGAGTCTTCTTTATATCTGTAGAAGGTTAAGAAAATAGCTGTTCAGAGTTGTGAAGTCTCATCGGTCATATTTACCATTTACTGTTCATCACCTAATCTTTTTCTAAGCTCCTAAATTTGGTAGACAAATTCAAGCTTATGTGAGAAGAGTGTTTCTTTTGTTGAGAACTCCCTTCATCGTCTCCTTGAAGTGCTTCATCTGTTTCTGCCCGTTGGAAGAAGCTCTATGTTGTGTGTTAGTCAGATATGATAGCCTTGATAGTTTATGACCCAAAGCTTTCCTGATAAAGCTGTGTCAACAGTAGCTCTGCAGACTTGCACTCCCGAGGCTACTCTACTTAGTAGATAGGGCTATAAACCCTTTTTCTGTTCAATCACAACCGCTGATTTGACTTGTGCGGTCACCAAGTAACTGGAAGTTGATGTTGTGGTCTCACTTGAAATGAATAGTGACCTTCATATTTAGCTTGTTGGAGAAGCTTCTTCTTGTATCAATACCAGTGTGTACCTTCTATAATGCACTTGTCTTGCAGTGTACTGAACTATTGGTGTATCACATTTTAGCTGACGATGAGTTCTTCAATGTATACAATGTCTAAGTTGATCATTGTATTGATTTATCCTGCTCTCCTTTCTTGAATCATGTAGATGATATATATTTTAAGAATCCTTCTTTTGCATGATGTTCTTCATTCAATCTTTCTTCATGTAATATTAATAATCCATGGAAATTGAATTTCCTACAGATTAGTTCGTTGAAGCTTGTTTGAGAGAATGTTGTTCATCTTCATGAAAGCGAATTCTCTATGCGCTCATGATTCCCTTTCCTTGTATTTCTTTGATCAGACAGCTTTTGTGAATAATCTTTCTATGCATATAAGAAATTAATTGTGGATAAAAACATCCTTTTGTTCAATCTTTATTTCTCATATTTAATCTTTGTGCTTGTTCGTAAATATCATAATTTGAATGTCACAAGATCATTAGCTCTTATAACCTTGTTTGTTGTCATCAATAAAACTTAAGCCTGTTTGAGATGATGGTTGGAGATCTCAAAACCTAACACAGATTACTCAGATTCTCTATTTTTAAATTGCAAATATTTTTTGATAATTGTGATTTCTTGAGAACCTAATTCACCCCCTCTTAGGTTTATCATGCTTAGTGTTTTCAATCATTAAGTATGTGGAGCAATCCACTTGGCCTATGCTGGGACGAGATGTTGTTAGATTTTGAAATCTCTATATAATACTTTTAGGTTTTAATGATAACAACAAACAAGGTTGTAAAGGCTAATGTTCTAATGACATCTTAAGTGCAATAACTTAGAACAGGTACAAAGAACAACATGTAAAATATACAATCAATTTCATATATACAGGCTACATTGCAAGAAGAACAACTCTAAAGCTACTAGATACATCACCCATGAAGTTGTCCAATTAGTAAATTACTTGACCAAAGGAAATCATCAAAGTGTGAAGAACATTATCTCTTGAAGATGAAACCAAGATTCAAAGGACTAATCAGAAAGGAAATCAGATATGCTCACACATTATTAAAGATTATATGAAGAAAGGTTGATTGAAGATCATTGCTCAAGAAAAGAATTCTTAAGTTCTATATCATCTACTTGTGTCAAGGAAAAAGAGCAAGTCAAGGCAACACAAGGATCATCTCTGACAGTAATCTCATTGAAGATCTCATCGTCTGCTGAGAATGTGATGTACCAGTGAATCAACACATTTCAAGTAAAAAATATTGTGCAATGTACAAGAAGAAGGAAACAAACTGAAGGAAGCTTCCTCACCATGCCTGAACTAAAAATATTAGCTTCTGGTCTAAAGTCCAACGGAGAAGTCACGTGGGAACCAAATGAGACAAATCAGCGGCTAAGTTTAAAGTTGAAATAGATCTATAGCCCTGATCATTTAAAAAGTAGAGTAGCTTCAGCATTGGAAGTGCAAATCTGCCGAATTACTCTTAACATGACATTTTCAGGAAAACGTGTGTCATAAGCCTGTCAACCGTCACATCCAACCGACACACAGCAGAATGCTCCATCCAATGGGCAAATATAGTCAAAGAGCGCCCATGAGACGATGAAGGAAAAATAGAAGCAAAAATATTTCTCGGACAAGCTTAAATGTCTACTAATTTCAAGAGTTCAGAAAAGAGTCGTTGATGAATAGTGCAAAGCAAATATGATCGTTGAGTTTACAAGGCTCTAACAGCTATATTCTCAAATCATCAACTGGTATAAAAGAGAACTTTAGTGAAAGAAGAAAATGCGAATGCGCAAGAGAACGCTAAAATGCTTGAATGTAAGAGCATCAAGACATCAACACTAAAGAGTAAAAAATGTGAAGATATCTCTACCATGAGAAATACTCGAAAGTGGTTGATTATTTTTGAAAACCTAAAGCCCCTATCCCAAAACACCTTTCATACTAGAGTACGGTAAGATTTCCCGTCAAATCGGCTACTCTCTTTTTCCCTCCACTTGCACATTCGATAACAATTGAGAACATAGTAACATTGCAAGCTCAACAAGCCCTGGGACACAAAAACAAATCCAAATAACATGTTATCAATCACACGACGTAATACACTTCCGGTATTAATTGCTTATTCATATGAGCTACATAGCATGCTTTCCATATAACCCAACAACATAAATTCAACCATAATTTCTATCATTCAACAGTCATTTCAATCACACAGACAAGGTGCCACATCTAATTCAACAACATTATCTACACCTCAAATCCTTCATCATATATATCTATATATATCTCTCTCTCTATATATATATATATATATAGACACACACACACACACACCACATATCATATATAGTTACTCAATCATCGAAGTGCCCTTACTTTAGCCACTTTCCTTTCCTTCCAAGGTTGTGTCCAAACTCTGCTCCTACACCGGAACTTGTACCTTCACAAGATACATTCTTACTTAGTCACTTAAATCCAAATCTACATCCTAGAATAAGGCTAAGCTAGTTCTCTTAGAGGTTTCAACTTAGACTACATGCAACTACATGCTCAAGGACTAAAGTCCAATTAAGAAACAACTTTCAATATTTAAAAAAGGTCCTTCAATTAAAGTCAAATTTCAAATAAGTCCCTTAACTTTATAAAATCACATTTTAATCCCCAAACTTAAACAAAATCCTACTCTGATCCTCAAACTTAAACCAAATCCTACTTTGGTCCTCCAACTTTTCCAATTTACAAAAGTGCCCCAAAACTTTTCTTATTTCAACTTTCAACCCCAAACTTTTGCAAAATACAAAATTAGTCGCCAAACTTATTTTAAAAGCCATTTTCACTCCTAACACTTAAACCTTTTAGAATCAAGTTTCTCGAACAAAAAAACTCACCCAAAATCCGCTTCAGTGCCTCGGCCATACGCCAAATTTAAGCATAAATTTTCCTAATTCACTAAATCACTTCCAAACCCTTTCTAATCACTTAAAAACAACACTTCAAGGCTTGAATCAAAAAATTCAAAACCCTAGCCTCATAAACCCCATACGGCTGAACCTATACATGTCCCAAGATAATATTTTTCTTCACAACCACTTTGGTCTCTAGGATGCCCAAGATGCCAAAAAGCCATTTTACCAAAGAAAATTGAAAAGCTGAAGCTCTAAAATCACTTTTGAAAATATAATTTCAACCTTTTCTAAAACTAATTCCATGGATCTATAGATCAACTTAGTGGAGTCAACTTTCTCAAAGAATCTTTTGAAATAGCTAAGTTCAAAATTACTTTTCAACCAAAATCTCAACTTCTAAGAAAAAAATGCATGGTCCTATAGATCTACCTATGTATGGCCTACAACTCTTGGGAAAGAACTTTGACAAAAGCTCAACTTAAAAACTTGAAAGCAAGATCCAAGCTTAAAAACATTACGTTTATGCATGAAACTACATTCAATGGATTGATCGAGGAACCCTACATCTTTGATAAAGAAAAGAGAGGAAAAATGTGAGATATTGGAGGTCTAAAAGAGTGGTGAGGGTGGCGGTTTGGTGGTGTTGATTATTTTCTCTCACTCACTTCTCTCTCTAGCCTCTTGGAGAAAGATTAAGAAAAGCAAAAATGAAAGTAAAAGTGTGCATGTTGTGTGCATAACACACACACACACACACATATATAGGGGAAGAGATGTGAGCCAATTTACTCTCTTGCCCATAGCCTAGGTGACCTTTGTCTCCCAACCTCAAACATGTCCCTTTCACCTCAAACTAAAACCTTGTCTTCTTCTTAGTCTTCCTAGTCAACTACTTGTCTTTCAAGTTAGTGACCTCATCACCATCTTATTTAGCTACAAACCATGAAGCCAAACCTTATGCTTATCACTCCTAAAATTTTTGCATATCATTAAGGAAAAGGTGAATATTATTTTCCTTTACCTAATCCTACCTAAACCATAAGTCAAATGAGTCAAAACGCCGCTTACACCTTTTTCTTCTCTAGCTACTAGGCAAAACTATCCTAGTCATCCTCTTCATACTTATCCACATCAAGCTTACTCATAATTCCTAATTCTATGGATTCTCTAATAAATATGGGTTAGGAAAATAATAATATACACTCCTATAACGCATATATATATATATATATATGTATATTTTTGTCGTCGTAACCATTTCGTTCACGAACCGAATTAATTTCCGCTCTGGAAATATTTCCATCCTGACAATTAAATTCACCACGTCAAGTTTAGGTGTGAAACACGCCCCATGTGTAAGACCCTCAAGTTTTGAGTATTTATGTTTTGTCCCTTGAATATTTTATAATTAGGTTTTGATCCTTTAAGTTTGGATAATTGTGTTTTAGTCCTTGGACTAGTCAAGACTGAATTGAAATTTCGCATTTAAGAGCTTTTAAGGATGTCTTGGAATTCAAATTTGAATTGGGGACATGTTGGTTTGGCTTGTAGGAATATAGAGAATGTTTTTTTAGAGTTTTAACAAGAAGAACCTTGGTTTAATTGTGGAGACTTAAGCATTTGATTGGCATGTCTTGTATTCGAATCCTAGTGAGGTAGGTTTTTATTTTATGCAGATTTTGAGTGTGGTGGCTGAATATTTCGAATTTGAAGTTCAGAAAAGGATATTAATGAGTTAAATGAGGTTGTTTGGAGTTAAAATCTGAGTTTGAATGGATTGAATGGGTGTTAAGTGAGTTTAAAGTTTTGTCGGGAGTTACAAATGGCTAATAAGGGGGTGTAAAGTGAGTTTATGGCTTGACCTATGAGTTGATGAGCTAAGAAGAGGATGAATTCAGAATAAGAAGGGGAATTTCGTGCTCCCTTTCCCTTCCCCTTGCAACTATTTTTCCTTGAATCATAGTGGTGGTCTCCTTGTTCTTTCTTCAAACAAACTTGCTAGAGAAACCTAGAATGCTAGAGCTGAATCCTTTGGAGTGTTGCTGGATTTTGGTGCTTCTTCGAGTCTACTCTCTTTTCCTCTTGTGGTGTTCTACCTTATTCCTAATCATTTCTCAAGAACCCTTGAGGTTAGCTTTATCGGTAAGTGATCGATCCTTTCTTAATTCTGAGTTTTGGTGATCAACCTCTCGTTCTTTCTAGGGTGTAACTAGTCTTGTTTCTACCTTTGTTTTCCACCAAGCTCAAGGTTACTTGCATTCTTGAAGGTCTAGGGTCGTGCCATATACCTTCTAGATCAATTTTCTTAATAAGGTCGGAGGACAAGTTCATGCAAAGGAAGAGGAGGTAAGGGTAACTCAATTCTAGATCGAGTCAGTGGTGTTTTACCTATGATTTTGTATTGGAGACTATTATGTTTGTTTATGATGAAATTGTTGGTATTCGTGATACATGCTTGTATTTGAGAATTTATGATTATGATATGTTGTTGTTGATGTTGTAAACTAGATTTTGGAAAATGGATAATTTACGTTGTACTATGAACTGTTGGTTCGTGTGTTGGTTGTTATGGGTTATGACATGTGCATTTGGAAGGATGATGAGATGGGGAATTGTCCCATGTGATCATGCCTAGTGGATGAGTTTTGGAAGGATGATGAGATGGTAATTTGTCCCATGTGATCATGCCTAAGGTAGATGAGATGGTAATTTGTCCCATGCAATCTATCTTGAGTTCGGTGAGAGAGTAATTTGTCCCCTGCGACTGTTCTCGCCAGTTTGGGGTGAAGTTTTGGCCAAGAGTCTTGCATATAGAATTTGAGGAAGTTGAATTGAGTCATTACTGTTGTTGTTGTTGGATTTGCCGTTAAGTCGTTGTTACTGTATGTTGAAAATATTGTTGTTACTATTATTTATGTTCTGCATGCTGATTGGTATTTGATGTTTGTTTTAAGAGTTAACCCTTTCTGTTTGTGTTTGGGCGCTTAACGCTAGAGACAGACAGGGCGAGGATTTCTTTATCCCTTGAAGAGCATTATGGAATTAGAATGCGCATTAGAAGCGTGGAAGATTCAGAAGAAGATGAATAAAGTTAAAGAACTTCCGCCGTTTTGTTTTTATATTTGGGCTCGTTTGTTGAGCGTTTATTTTTGTAATAATATTCCTTCGTTTCTGCTTCCGCGTAGTTATAATTAATATTTATGGGAATGTTATTGATTAAATATTTTTGAGAGACGAAACATTTTTGAAAAATTGAGTTGTTTTTCTGAGAGGTTTTAATTTCCGCGTTTTTACTATGTAACCCTCAACCAAAAATTGGGGCGTTACACCATGCCCCTCATGGATTTTCATTCATCCCTTTTACTCTACGTAAGAATCTAGACAATACATGCCGCCACGCAAAAACTTTTTCGACGTTCGAAAAATAATATATTCAAAATTAGTGAAATTAATCACAAGTCATCATAAAGATATTTTCGTCGTAAAATTCCCGCTCGAATAATTATTTGAGGTTTATTTGACGTTCGCTGGTGAAACATCATTTTCCAAACGCGATCGAAACATATCGGCGTCGTCTACAAAACCTCATCATATTAAATAACATGACAAACATGCATCACATAAAATTACTCCGCTTCTCATATGTCTTAAGTAATTAAATACATCCAACACGCGCTAAACAACATTTAATACGTCATAATTATTACTTAATTAATTAAGATGTTTCTTAACTAATCGAGTTCTTACAAGTTCTATGTGTGTGTTGTGCTGATGTTATGGTGGAACACTAATTAATTAAATTACACTGCAAATAATTATTTCCCTTCCAGGGATTTGATCCCTGGACCTTCCCCTCCCCAATCTATATTTCCCCCAAGCTCTTACCACTTGAGCTACCATTTGGGACATCCACAATGGTGGTTTCTTAACACCATTTGTGTGGGTTCAAAGTTCCACATATATAAGCAACTCATACATATTTTATTCCAATGGTGGTTTCTTATTTTTCATAAACAACTCATATATTTCTTTATTTTTATTATTTTCACTTAGTATAGGAGAAAGAAAGAAAGAAAGAATTGTAAATGCAAGAGAGAGAAAAAATATTATTTTAATCATAAGGTATGGTTGCTTTGTAAATGTAATGCCTCAATTTCAGGGTGTTACCTTAGTAACCTTTCACAATAAAATAAGCGCTTGTTGTTTTTAAATTATAATAAAAATGCGGGTTAACTTTTTTTTTTCTTTTCTAAACATACCTTTAACCCTCAATTACATAATACCCATACTCCTAAATACAACCATTACAAATCAATAGCATATACATGTTCACGCAGGCGAACTCGTGCTCAAGCACACATCAGCGTCACAGAAGGATCCTCCTTGTCATCAGTGTCTTTAGTATCTATCGTCAGAAGCTATCCCTAAAGCGAACACCATTTCCTGTGTTGACGCCCCAAGTACATCTATAGGAAGAAAAATGCAAGGGTCAACTTCTTGGAAACAAGATCCTCATAGGAATATAGGAGTAAAATAGTAATAGTATGTATTTAAACAGGTTAGACAGTATATACAAGTCACATAATATATTATGTACTCTTCACATTCCAACCACAACTACTCATAACGATTCATCAATTACACATATACTGCATAAGTAGAGTTGCACATAAACAACCACGTCAGTGTCACACAAGGCAGCAAAACCTAGAGTCAGTCTACATGTTATGCTCATGCAATATCTACAATGATTCGAACATAAACGCCAGCTCATATTGAAGGCAGGACAATCATAACTCAAACCGTTATCCTGCCACTTATAACTCATACTGTTACTCAAAATGTTACACTGTTACTCAAACTGTTACTCAAATTGCTACTTAAAATGGTACTCAAACTGTATTCTTTTCTCAAGACGGGTAATGAATGCATGATATATTCTCATAATTAGTCAAACAAACAAAAATCCCTCACACGTGTCTGAGTTCAATTCCAGAGACGAGATCACTTTCAAACTGTTGCCGTGTTTTCTCGTTACGACGGGATAAACCTTCCCCGAATGTCCGAGTCTCCCAATCACAGTGGAATCACTCCTTTGATGAGTGTCCGAGTTCATCAAATCAACAACTCTAATGGAAAATTCTTTATATAAGTTCGAGTCTCATCAAATCAACTACACTGTGTAACGTATTTATACGAGTTCGAGTCTCATATCTTCATCGAGGTCACTCTTCGCCGAGGGTACGTGGTTCATCCTTATTGATGACCGGGATAGTACTTGATCACACCGTCATCTTCCATTGGCTGGCGGTTACTGGCCGCACAAACACAAACATAACAAACAAAGCATGCAAGGTCAACTATTTTAAGCATATGGGAATCGCTCCAAACATACCAAAACAAATTCAAACAACACAACCAAGAAATCATGTCTCATTATCAACTTAAGCTAACTCATGTCAGCAGCCAACTAGGGTACTATCACTAAATATTCAAAAGTTAGTTGTACAAAACAAAATGAATCCGGATAAACGCCAACAACCGATACACGGGAGGAGGGACAAATGCGACTCCACAATTGGGGTTAGTCCATGCTAACGCACCGCCGTTGAATCACTCACACGACTCCACAATTGGGGTTAGTCAACACTAACGCACCACCGCCTATAATTTCCCACTTCACAAGTGATTTTTAGTCTTTTTATTTTGTTATTTTTGAGTCTCATATAGGATTTTTATTCTTTTTATGTAGATTTTATATTTATTTTGCATTTTGCATATAGATTAGCTTTTATTTGTTTTTTCAACTTTATTTTATATTTTTAGGAATTTTTATAGTTATTTTTATATTTTTAGGAAAGGTGGTATAGTTATCATTTTTGTCCAGTGACCAATTTGTAAGTTTCAGGAAAGGAAGGACCAAAGTGTAAAAGTTCAAGAGTGGAGCATGAAAAGTGAAGTTTCAACGAGTTAAAGGGCCAGAATTGAAGTGCTAGCAAAGAGAGGACTTAAAGTGGAAATCAAGAATATGAACCAACACTCTCTAAATTAAGCACATGGAAAATAATGATTAAAGGATGAGTGGAGAATTGATGATAGTGGAAAGGATTTTTCAGAAGTTAATTGGTGGCCAATGAAGGCCATAATGGCCATCAACTCCTTCACCATTGAAAGGCAAATTTTTGCTATAAATAGGAGTGCTCATCCTTTGTAAAAAAACACACCATTTCAGAATACAACAAGTATTCTTCTTTCCTCCTTAAGATCATTGTTCCTAGGAATTGTGGGAAGCCAAACTTGAGCTCCTATCTAGGGTAATTCAATGATTCTTTTAGCCATGCTTGGCTAACTTCTTTCTTAAGTATCTTGGGTTGTTTTAGTTTATAATCTATGTTTTAGTTTTCTTCTACTCTTCTGAATAATATTACTATAGTTCATGTTTTATTTCCTTGTTCTTAATTTTATCTTGATGATCACAAGTGTTTTTGCTTATTACTTATAACAATGGAAATTGGTAAGTAGTAAGGGACCTAGGAAGTAAAAGAAGCTATATGACATATCACTAAGGTATTAGGATGGACTTAGCTTTATGTTGGCCTGAAAATTGTTTCTTCATCTTCTTCTTGGTTTTTTCTAGATTGCAAGGCATTGAATTTAGTAATTGGGAAGAAAGTTCTACAATGTGTAAGGAATTAACTTGTAGAAACATTAGGCTATAGCATCATGACTTGGTACTAAAATTCAGAAATTAAGTAGGAGTTGCTAGCATATTTTATAAGCTATATAAATCAACCCAAGTGCTTAAGACTCATCATCATCTCTTTCTCTTATCATTTTATGCTATTGTTTATTTCTTGTTCTAAACCAACAACATATATTCATCTTTTAATTTTTCTGCGCAAGTACTAAATATTATATTAATAAGAACACCTATCTTTGGGTTCGATCTTTTTATATTACGCGATAGTCAATCGTGCACTTGCGATTTGAGTATCAACAGGTATGATCCATGATCGACCAAAAGAATGAATATGTCATGCTAATTAGTCACAACAAAACGGTCCATCCTCTGACGTCCAAAAACCAAAGCTCCACAAGCGAGGGTCTACCAACAAGGTGTCCAACAACAACAATTATAATCGAAAACAATATATATATATATATATATATATATATATATATCTTGGGTACATTTATGAAAACAACAACATGTTATCTCAACAACGTCAGAACACAACATGTTAACAACCAATAAACAGATACATCATCTAATAGAATAAAGTTTAGATAATTCAAGTCACATCATGCTCCAAGACTTAACTATAACAGGTCAAAATCATATATCCAACACAAATCAACACCAGCAAGTAGCACACGTCACATGTAGACATTCTAGACTAAGTGCCCTCACATCATACAAAAACAGTTAACAACAAACACACAAGCGCATGGAAAGAGTTGTCCAAAAATGCGTAATTGCCCTCATCGTGGTCGATAACTTCCCTAAGCTTAATCCGTGCTTGATCCTGGATCCGAATTCCGTACCTTCACAAGATATGTTCTAAGTATGTTACTTTAAACCATAATATATTAAAGCTTAAGTAGTTCTTTCTAGGGTTTCTAACTCACTATAAACATCCACATGCTCTAAGGTTCAAAATTATATAAGAATTAACTCCCAATATTTTAAAAATGTGTTTCCACTTTTCAAAAACACTTTTTGATCTCTTTTAAATACTTCCTAAGTTAAAACCAAAATTTTAATCATCAAAAGCACGTTCAAAACAAATTTTCATTCAAAACGCAGCTAAGAGACCGCAACCTTCAGTGCCCAATACCACAAAATCTTTCATTTTCAAAACATGTTACAAAATGCCTTAAAACAGAGTTTTCCAACGGTCAAAACAACCCCCAAGCCAGCCATATACCTGCGACCCATAACACTTAAAAACAAAAATTTCCTTCTTTTTAAGATCAAACATCACGTAACGTAACAAAACATAATTTTTAATGGTCAAAACAAAATTTTAGAATGAAGAAGAAAAACCTCTCAAGAACATCAACTACATATATTAGTTTCCCTAAGAACTTCATGATTCCAGATGGAAGAAGAAAACAGAAGAACTATAGTAAAAAGAATTGGAAGGAGGAAAAACTAGGAAAATCACAGGGCTCTTACCTTGATCAAGGAAAGAAGAAAAACGAAGAGAACCCTTGCAGAAGAGGAAGATGGTGCGCGACCAAGAAGGAGAGAAAGGGAGAAAGTTTTCAACTTGACTTTTCAGGTGACACTTCAGGGTTTTTATAGGTGGTGAAAAATAAGGTTTCCCCCTTCCCCAAGTAAGTCTTTTCGGCTTTTTTAATTAAAAAGGAAATATTTCTGATTTAATTATTTTCCTAAAAGATAATGTTGTTAGGTTGCAACAAATCTTAATTAACAAACTACGTATCCGGTCCTAATTTGGTATAACCCTAAATAAAAATAAAAGATGATAATTAATTATCTAAATCCTAACTAATATAATCCCAACAATAATCATTTATTCAAAATAGATATAAATTTCCTCTTATCAACTATCTATTTATTTGAAATAAAATCAATATCTTTTTCTGTCATTTTTTAACAAATAGATAACAATATATATATATATATATATATATATATATATATATATATATATATATATATATTTCGAGCCAATTATCATCATAGGGATGATATCTTCTCCAAAATTCTCTTCTCTTATTTTCAAACAAATCTATCGCTAATTATTTAATATTTCCTATTTAAAATAAAAAGGAATAACCCTAAACAAAATCAAGCCATCAACAAAATAAATATTCCTTCTAGAATATATATATATATACACACAAACATGGCCGCCCCTCATCTCAATTATGGGATAGATATCTTCTCCAACCAACTTATCTGTAATCTTTAACAAAATCCTAATTTAATTATTTAATATTCCTTATTTTAAATCAAAAGGAATTATTTCAAATAAATTCCAAAGATTATCAACATAATATCAAACTATAATCTTGATTTAAAAACAGAAAATATTCTTTGTAGAACATCTAAAATCACGCCCCACACTCCCCAAAGCATGGTATGCAAAATCTTCCACGTCTGAAAATCTTGCCACGTCAGCACAAGAATCTTTTCCTAAAAAATTCTCCTTAATATTACCATAGCAATATTACAGTCAAAACTCTCAAAATTTTGAAAACATTATCGTAAAGACAAACAAAACTTCAGTTTTCCCCTCAAATAATATTTAAGGTTCAACTGATCAATTTTTTTACGGTGACTACTGTAAAAAAAATCACACAAATATGCTCAATAGCCTTCAAGCCACGGAAACAATAATAAAACAGGAAAAATAAATTTATTTAAATATACTTATATTCTAAAAAATATGAGGGTCTTACATCTAATGGTAACTCTCTTTCTCCCTCCGCTTGTGCATTTCGATAATAATCGATAACAAGATCAACATTGCAAGCACAACCTAAATAGGGAAAAGCAACAACTTTGCAACATGGCATCAATCATTAAATTTAATACACTTAAAGTGTCGCTCACACATTCACATGTGCCAAACAACATAAACTCAAACATTATTGCAATAACTCATCAATCGTTCAATCCCGTACTTTAATTGCCAACATTAAGCTTCACCAAGCATACACAATTCAGTAAACATATATATACATATGCACACACATAATTTATCATGTTTTTTATCAACGCTGGAAGTGTCCTTACCAGAGATGCTTTTCTTCCCCAAGTTTAGCTCTCGAACAAGTGTCGGCACGTCCTCGCACCTTCACAAAAACAACACCCACTAAAGCGTTTTCCCAAAATGAAAACGACTGGAAAGAAACTACTACGCACTCGGTCGTCTAGCCTACGATAGGCTATGTCTATCAACTTTGAAACCCAACAAGGTACTTGAAACTTTTCGAACCTCAATTCAAACTGGGTGAAATAAAAACTTTTGAACATTAAAACACATTTCCAACTTTCATTTTCAAAGACCACCAACACTTAGACTCTTGGTAAATCAACCACACATAAAAATTTAAAAATCAAGTTTTGTTTCAAACTTCTTTCCTCACCTCAATTCGGCCAAACATACCAAAACAAGCCCAAAATTTCAAAAAATCCTCTCCTCACAAATCCTTCATTCTCAAGGCCATTTTATCAAGTCGAAATCAAGTTTTCAAACTTTGAAATTCCTTCCAATATTTCAACATTACCCTCATCCCCAAACCCTAAAGCTTCCCAAAGTTTTTCTCTTAATTCTTTCCACAACCAAAACCATTATTTTATTCACTCAAAACACCCAAAAACTTGTCAAAATCTCCAAATTCCTCAAATCTCTTTTTGTGACATTTTCATGGCATAAAAACTCAAACTTTCCAAGTTTTCAAAACTTAAGTTTCCTCTTTAGCACCAAGAATTTTCATGTGTAAAACCATTCCTACACTCTCCATTTTTTCCCCAAATCATCAAACACTTAGACAAAGTTTCAAAATCATTTTTTCCAACCACAAATCATGTCCTTGCTCTCGGCCTCACACAATAAATAACTAAGGTAATTTTTTTTCTATGAACCAACTATCATACAAGTCCCAAAAGCACTTAAACAAGGATTTAACAAGTTTTTCCAACCCTAAAACCATTGATGAGCTCTCGGCCTCACCTAGTTGACCACCCAATTTTTTTTTCAAACTAAACACATTTTTTAGAAGCTCTCTTCACCAGTAACAACATATCCAAAGCACTTGAGCAAAAGATATTTTCAAAATCATTTTTGAGAACCAAAACTCAACTTTTTTTCAAAATAAATTACATGGCTAAATAGATCAGATTCATGGCAACAACTTTGCCCAATACACTTTGGATCAAGCCATCTTCAAAATAAATTTTGAAAACTAAAGCTCAACTTTTTGGAAAAGAATCACATTTCTAGAAAGCTAAGGAGAAAGATAATAACAAAGGTGAAGGGGTTAAGCAATTTTGAGCAACCATGAACTCAAAAGAAAGCTTTTCCTCATCTAATACCAACATTAAAAACCTCTCATTTTCTTCTACCTTTTTGTTTGAAGGCACTAGAGAAAAGGAAGAATATTGTTGCTAGAGATGAGGAGAGGAGGGTGGTGGATGAGAAATGGGGGGTCAAAGTGTGATTTCCATTAGTTGAGGGCCTTAACTAGGATTAGTGATTATGTTAGGATAGGATTAAGGTCAAATCCAAGTCACTAATCAATATATCTTTTAGTCAAATCTCTTACACAAGGTGTCTAATCAACCTCACTAATCCACTTTATGTCACGTCAAGTCACAAACAAACTCTTTAGTGACTTACATCGGTCACTTGCTCATCTCAAATCAAACACTCGCTAATTTCGAGCTTCTGTCACCAAAATATCTTAGAATATTTTACCCGAGATCAAGCCAAAAACAATATTCATAAAAAATGTTTTAATTTCATAAACATATTCCTAACGACATTCTAAGACTTTCCATCTCGTTCGAAAATTCTGAAAAATGTCTCGATCCGCCCTAATTCCGCACGTCAAGATCTCTACAAAAACCTTTGCGACGTGCCGGAAACTTTCCTGTGCTCCGGACCAATATTACATTTGATCTTCACCAAATCACATGAAGACATACAAAAGTCTTATTACCGGTCTAACAATAATCAAATATAATTAGGGTTTCTTCGTTTTTGAATGGTTCAAAACGAAACTGAAATCCTTCGGAGCGTCATGAACTTATCATTTGAAGAATGACTTCAAATTAATTGAGTCATGAGCATTATTTTCTTATTCATTTAATTCAAACACTCTTTACACTAACTTCCGCTTACTAGCGTTTAACGTTTACGGATGAATAATTTAAATAATTACATTATTATTTAAAATATTCCGGATCGTAGAGTAAAAGCACCAAACCTTATTTTTAAGCTCTTTAGAGTTTCACCTAGACTTGCTCCAATAATAATAAAAAAGAAAAAAAGGTTTGGTTGCTTAATAATAACATACTTATAAGATACTCTAATTATGAATGGTCTAAGAGTTGATGGAAAATAGCTTCAGCTGACATTAATATTTACAGGCCATGGCGGCTCCTTATTTAAGATCAGATTACATTATGATCGGCACATCGTCTTATTCATCATATATATAGATAACATGATGAAGCAGAAAATAATTTTCATGCTCCTTTTCCAGACAGAGCTTCTTGATTACAGCATCATTGTAAAATGGCGCAAATCTAATTATTATTAATCCTGAAATGATGTATTTGGATGTTGTCCACATCAAGTTTCATGAAGTTGCTACGCTTTCTCGTAGCTAAAAACTTGCCCCAATTGTAAGGCCTGTATTTGGGAGGATTTTTCTCATTCGTGAGCTCTTCTAGAGGCTGGACCATAGTGTAGTGTGAAGGAAAGAGAAAGAACGGATACGAAAGCCTTGCCGTCTCAGGGTTCAGCATCACTCTGTGCTCAACACTCTCGTATGCGTCATTGCACCAAACCTGTATTATTAAAATCAATTTTAAAACGCGGAAAAAACTTTTTAAAATTAATTGTAGAAATATTTATAAACATGTTTCTAATATAAGAGTACAACAAAGTCATTCTTCCATTAGGTAAGATATACTCGATTAACAAATTGTAAAAATAAACATCGAAATTGAAGTTTGTAGATGAGGGGTTGTAAATGTGACTAAGAGATATGTCATATATGAGAATATAAGAATGGTCTTTTATGTCCGAATAACATAAATAAATCATAATCATAAAATCTAATCATTAATAATTAAAATTAAAAATTATTATTTTTTGTTTGTAAAAGTTCAAGTGAAAAATAACCACTACCAGTCAGGTCATTCCTTGGATCTTTGGTCGCTTATTTTTTTAACAATTACTTTTTCAATATTATTTTTTAACACAAATTTATTGTCTCAAATTTTATTCTATCAAATTTAATTAAAACTAAACTAAGTTTACTAAACTTCAAAATAAACGGATAATAGCTTTGCCGTTTATAGTGGTCAGCCATACTCAGTCTGAAATTGCGAGAACAATTGAATAGACGAAAAATAAACAGATAATTCGATGAAGTAGATGATATAGAGCCTGTTTAAATATAGACCAAACAACACTTTTTAAAGCTTCTCTACTATAAAAATACACTAGATAAGCTTTAATAGGTGCTCTTTGATCAGCATCCAAACATGTTCTTATTACCTGAATTACATCTCCAACATTGATAATATAGGCATCAGGTATGGGGTTGATCAGAACCCATTCACCATCAGATTTCCTCCTGACTTCTAACCCAGGAACTTGATCTTGGGCGAGGACAGTTAAAGCACCAGAATCCTTGTGACGACCACACCCTAAAACAAGGTCAGGGTTTGGGCATGGTGGATAATAATTCAGTCTAATCCAGCTTGTTTGGTCCTTGAAGAACCCATGAAATCGTTTTGGGGGCAGGCCCAAACTCATGGCAATAAGCTCCATTAACTTCAGTGCTAGCTTTTCCATGTGGTGAGCATATTCTTGGAAGGTCTCTCTGTACAACAAAAATGTCATAATCATATAAGTCACTTTCATATGTGATCCTAGCATGGATGGACACTCCAAAGTTTTGCTCGGTTTAACTTTTGTCTTTTAAACTGGACTGGACTAGCCGTCCCAATTGCCTCCGAAAGAGAAGTAAAAAGAAAACAAGGGAATAGAAAATTTACTTCTACATTGTTCTCTGTCACGGATTGATTAATTTTACAGTGCGGACAAAAATATTCCTCTGCACTTATAAGTGTGGGGAAAATATATTCGCTGCACCTATAGTAAAAATTAGGGGTATTTTGAAGTGTTGGAAGAAATGACAGTGATATATGAATGTGTGGGGGTTAAAACTAACATCCACCAATTTATTCTTCAGTTTGTTGTTCCAGCTCATGTCTTGATAATTTTTTAATATTCATTTTATTTTAATTGTATACATAATTAAGTTAGATTATATTCTTTGCACCAATGGATGGTTGGTTCAAGTGATACATGCTTGATTTCCTTTAAGTAAAGTCTCAGATTTGATTCTTGTGAATGAAAAAAGTCCAGCTACGAGAGTTAACCCCACTAAGATATGGATGTTTCAAGCTCGAACACGATTACCTCCAAAACAGGAAAAAAATTATATTCTTTGCATGATGTAAATTTATTATAAAATATTGTAATTTTTAGTATAATTTATTAAATCTTCTCTTTAATTAACATTTCCAGATTGAATGAGTGCAAATTTTTTTTGTTACATTGGAAAATTGAATGAATGCAATTGTTGATAAAAAAATTTACAATTGATTTTAAGGGTTGTCTAACTTATCTCATTTATCTCATGAAATTATTTAAGCAATCTTAGTGGACCAATATAATTATTTATCAAAAATCAAATAAAAAATTTGTGAAACTTATAATCTATTTATCTTAAACACCATTAATTCATCTAGGATAGAGTTACCAATTAACAAGATCAAGCACATTTTGTAGATAAGTGAGTTCCTTATATATTTAGTTAATATTTTGATTTCTGACGGTGTGTAAGGAAAATGATTTGTTGAAAAATATTTACCGACCTGAACATCAAGGAGATTAGTCTTATATATGACTGTCAACTGTGTATATAGTACCTTGGTGCAACCAGAAAAAATCTAGAATGAAGTAAACCAACCTATGAGGTAGTGGTATCTCCTTGCTCTTGTTGAGTATTAAGTGGTACATATAATATTAGTTCTTCATGTGAATGTGTTTTCTTCTTGCAGACCCTCTTTGAAACCTTGTTCTCTCTTGATAATGTTCGAGAGTTTTGTTCTCATATATTGATCGGTGATTAAAATTGTACTATTGGTAGATGTTTGTAATTTTGTTGGGAGGTTATCTTTTCTTTAAGCTTATCTGAGAAAGTTGTGCTCGAATTTATTTCCAGATCGCTTTTAATTATTAATAAAATCCACTTTGTTGTTCGAAAAAAAACCCTATGAGATAAGTTAAATATCCTCTTTAATTTTAAAGTCAAAATTAATTATGGGTGAAGCTTGTGAATAATCTTGTAAGTACTAAAATTAATTTGGAAGAAAAATAGCTGATCAAAATAAGTTTTATTTTGTGTCCAGATTTGAAATTCATATTAAGGAGGAATTGTTGAGGATCATACTATCAAAATTAATTACCTCATCTCTGGTGGGTACTCTGGCCACTGATTGTACCAGTGAGTGATCTCCTTGTCATCAGGGTCAATTGAAGCTGGGATCAAGGTAGGTTCCTCCTTAGTAAAATCAAAAACTTCCTTCCAATCCCTAACATTTTTGGTATGCTCACTCTCATAATATCCCATCACCTTCACAATATCCCTCCTCACTTTTTTCTTCTCCTCCAAGCTCTGACCAAAGAATTTTTTCCCAACAGATTCAATCCTCTGCTTGCTCTCAAGAGGAGCCCCATGATTGATCACCTGGAAGAACCCCCACTCCTTGCATGCACTGCCTACTTGTCTCACAAGCTCTTCAATGGCTGAAGGGTCTGTGTTTGATGATAATAGAGGGGCCATGTCTATCACAGGGATCCCTTCAGCTTCTATGACACTGAGCTTGGGTCTGTGCTCTGGTGCC
The DNA here is from genome assembly GCA_030819835.1 of Acmispon strigosus. Taxonomy (NCBI): domain Eukaryota; kingdom Viridiplantae; phylum Streptophyta; class Magnoliopsida; order Fabales; family Fabaceae; genus Acmispon; species Acmispon strigosus. The sequence goes on along the minus strand of JAUAMA010000001.1, from coordinate 3,095,531 downwards.
TGAATGAAAGCTGGATCAATATCTCCCATTATTGTGTTAAGAAATGAAATCAGTGACAGCAACAAAATATGGAAGAGTTTTGTATAGGCTGTGTGTTTGTTCGTCTTGGGATCCAACTATATATATAGAAAATGGAATTAGACAAGTGTGGTTTTGTCAATCATTGGACATTTAGTTTTGTAATTATTTTTTACCGCCATAATGTGAAAAATACTTTAACATATTAACTTTTAACCTTCCCACAATAATGATTGTCCAATGTGGTTCGCATTGTTTCACCGTTTATGGTAGTAGAAGCTGTTACCATAAGGTGAAACTTGGACAGAATCTATGCAATTAATTTAACAAATAATCAAACTATGTAAATATCGACATTAACAAGTAACTCTTTATAAAAATTTATTTGAGTTTATTTTATAGCATTGTTGACACCTAAAAATCAGCTAGTGAGACAGTTAAATTGACATTTTAGCCGTTGGGGAAAACATAACCGTTGACATATTGGCCGAAGAACAGAGATTATCAGTGTGATGATAGATGAATCGGATAAATTGAATGAAGTGTATTGGGGCAAGATCTGTGGGAACGTGCAAAAACATGGGCATGAAGCAGAATATTCAAAGAGTTTCTAGAAGCTTTCTGCAAGACCCTCGATTTTTAATATTTATGTTTTGGTCCCTAAACTATTTCATATTTATGAAATGGTCCCTGGACTATTTTATAGTTTGAGTTTGGAGATATGAGAATATCTCTGAATTTTTTAATAATATATGTTGAAGATTTGATTCCTTAAATGTGGTGATTTAATTTTATTAGAGCAGATTCTGTTTTAATTTAAAAACAACAACTTCATGATTTGATTTAATTAAAGATTTAATAGGGTTTAAATCTGAAATCTTAGATTTTATATTTTATGAATATTTGTTTTGGATATTGTTTATTAAGTGGTAGTACCTTCAGAACATCTTTTGTTAATAACCGATTTTATTCATGTTCTCAATTATCTTATTGTTTTCGAAAACTAAAGGGATTAGAAGAGATAACATGTTGATTTTTGGGAAATATATTCAGAATAATTTTTTTTTGAAAATCATATCTATTAAGTAGTTAATATTCAGATTTTTCTGTTAAATGGGGAAGATCCAATTCTGTTTTTAACCGCTATCACTTAGAGCTGTTAGGGAAAGATATGATAGAGATTTTGTTCTGTTTTGATGAGGAAATTTGAAACCAAATCCCTCTTTCCTCCAGGGTTCGAACCACTCTTTAAGTGGTGGCTGCCCATTGTTATTCTTCATCCAAAAACACAAACCCTAACTCTCTCTCAAGTGCTGAAAATTTCCCTTGTGCTACTGCTACTGCCGAACCTCTTCTTCCTTCTCTTGTGAATCAAACCTTTCCTTCCTTCTTGTTGCTGAGGTGGTCGAGACTTTCCTCTTTCCTTGGAGAACTGGAATTCCTTCTTCCTCTTGTTGCTGTTTTGTTCGAGTGTTCTTCTTTTCTTGAAAGACCAAGACGTTTCCTTATCCCTTCTATTCAAGAATCAGCGGGTTTCGTCACCGAAGGTTTCAACCGTTGTTGAAATCGTTGACGATCGTTGTTCGAGTTTGAAGAGGACGAGCGTATTGCTTCCTTTTAATCGGTCTAAACTCAGGTTGGTTCATCTCTCGTTTTCCTTGTGTTGGTAATTCGTTTTGTTGTTAAGACGTTGTTTCATGAATTTAACCTTTTCATTAAACTCTTGTACCTTCTTAGTCAAGCTACCTTTGTGCTTAAAGAACCTCTTGCGTTTTTGAGAAGGTTTCACCTTTAAATTGATTCCTCTATGTATTTTGGCCATGGAAAAACTTTACTTACGTAGAATTGGGTTTTAAAATTGATTCTGTATGAAAAACTGTTATTTTCTGGGCTCCTGGCAGGGAGCCAGCGCCTGGATGCTGGCCTCCCAGCGCCATGGCGCTGGGATTCTGCCACAACTCGACCTGCCAGACAGGGAGCCAGCGCCAGGGTGCTGGCATCGCAGCGCATGGGCACTGGGCCCTTGTCAGCAAATTTCTGTTTTCGTCTTAAATGGTCTAAAATCCTTTTGGGGGTTGTTTTCCACCCTTGTTTCAATTTTTGTTGATTGTTGATCATTAATTTATCTTGCTTAGGTGGGAGAAAACGTTTATGCAACCTAATCGACGGTAAGGGTAACTCACGTCTTAGAGAGTCTCGAGTCATGCATGCTTTATGTTTGTTTTGCTTGAGATGAATATGCTTTGAATGTGATTGAGTTCTCTGTAAACTCTGAATATATTTTTGTTGTGGAATATTTGGATTATACAAATGTGGTTAAGGTATTTCTTTTGAATGCTATTATAACATAATGTTGTGAGTTGGGAATTTGGGAAATTGTTAACATGTGTTTATACTTTGAACTGTTGGTTCATGAGGTTGATCATGATTGGCATAGCGTATGCATCCTTAAGGTTGAGGGTGTCCCGTGGTTGTTGTTCAATGTGGTCTACCTAAGGGTGGCTGTTTGGGTTGTCATCCTCGGGTGATCCTCCTGTCCCCGTTTGGGACGAATTAGCCCCGTTTGGGTTGATATATTGATTGTAGTCAGAGAAGAGCATGTAGTTGCATTTTGAGGATTAACATGCATTGATTGTGGAAATTATCTTGGGTTATATGCGATTAATAAATGTTGTTGTTTGGTAACACTGTTGTATTTGCTGCTTCTGTTTCCTGTTTGTTTACTGTTGCTGCTGCTATCAATGCTGTTAATATTTTTAATTTTAAGCATGCTATATGTTGTTGCTCTTATTGTTTGTTTTTAGGAGTTAACCCCTTTCTGCTTGCTTGTTTGTTATCTGGGCGCTTAACGCCATAGATTTACAGTGCGAGGATTCAAACGAAGAATAAGTTGGGAGCAGTTAAAGAAGATGGTAGAGCAGATTCGAATATCTTGAAGAAGTTTATTTCCGCTGTTTATTTTTGAAATAACTTAGCATATTGTGGGGCGAAATTAAAATTAATTTATGTTGCGCATTGATTATTCATTTATTTATGGGAATAATATTATGATTAAATAAATTGAGAGTTGAAATTCTTTTTGAAAATTGAGTTGTTTTGAGAGGTTTATATATTTTCTGCTTATTACTATGTGACCCCTGACCGGAAATCGGGGCGTTACACTTTCCTCTTGCAAAGAGTGATAATGGGTGGGCTTGTTCCGGCGAAAATAGGACAAGCGACTAAGGATGTTAGAGAAATGCAGTATCGTCTGCTCCTTCTATGAATAAGTCAGCATTCTATCGTGTGCCTGTCTCAACATTCTATCGCCTCCCTTGCAACATCGTCTGCCTAGCTGAATCGATTGCATAACTGTATCGTCTGGTCAATTATTCGTGTCAGTTGTCAATGTGTGATAGGTGACCTGCCGGTTATGTTGACCATGCGTGATAGGTGTCAGTTGTCAATATCTGCCGATTATGTCGCTGATTATGTTAACCCGAAATATCTGGGATCTTGTCTATTTGTCTGTTTTCTCTTTGTATAAATCCAGAGCTTGTAACAGTGAATTAATCCGAATAGACAGAACATTTCAGTATATTCGATTTCTAAAGTTTTCCTTTTCTTCGAGAGCCCTTGGTTCTTAACAAAGGAACTAGTCGAAGCAAAGAGGAACGACTGAAACAAAGCCTCTAGGCTGACTAGGATAGAGAAAATGTTATGTTCAAACGATCTCAAGACGTTTATTAGATTTTGAATGATAACAATTTTTTGATCAATTATGATAAATAAAAATTTCCTAAACTTTGTGTATTATCATTTTCAGGAAAGCATCTCTATCGTCTGCCAAGGCTAGAACCAAAAGAAGCATCTCTATCGTTTGCCAAGACAAGGACTAATAGAACTATCTCTATCGTCTACCAGGAAGTATAGTCTAACGGTGTGAAAAAAGGCATCTATCGTCTACCAGGAAGTATTGTCCAACAACGAGAAGAAAGGCATTTATCATCTGCCAAGCAGTATCGTCCAACGACGAGAAGAAAGGCATCTATCGTCTACTCAGCAGTATCATCCAGCGACGAGAAGAAAGGCATCGTCTAAGACTTGGTTTTCAACCAACGTTTGATCGTCTGAAGAAGCATCGTCTGAAGCAGTATCATCCAACGTAGAAGCTGAAGACATTTAATATTTAACAAATTCATTTATGAGCCGTCTAAAGTTAGAAAGACCAGTCCCCGAGGAACATTTCTGAAATCACATGATGAAGTCTCAGATTGTCAACGGCTACTCTCTTCAAGGCAAGGTACAATGTTTGTGAATAAACAAAAGGAATTTATTCACTCTCTACCAAAGAATTAAATGCCCATTCGATCAGTCATACTCAGCATTAACTGCTTGTTCGTTCACACATGCAACAACATTAAATGAAATGTTCTTTAAGACAAATGCATTACAGGATTCAAATATCTCAATATGTCTACATCAAGTTGAACCAAAGAGGAGATATTTAGAGTTTCAGACTGCTGCAACCTACCCACTCCATCAGAACATCCATTCTAAGCCTTCAATGGTCAAATGCATTTAATGAAGAGATCCATTACTCATAATGAAGATATTCATGGTGAATTTACGTGATTTTCTTAGCTTCATTCAACAACTACCATAACCCAATTTTTCAAGTGAAGCTATAAAAGGAAGACTTGAAGAATTCAGAATTAAGGAATCTGAACTTGCTATGATAAAATCTACTTACTTCTGATTCTCATTTTATCAAGTGTCAAAACCTTCAAGAGAAGAAAATCTTCCAAGTGTGAAAAGATCCTAAGTCTCAAACACTATCAAGCCTTTACACCCTAACAGATAACCTATCATCCAATCATCTCTGTTTAGGTAAAACTCAAGTATAGTCCTAAAGAGTCATATCCCCTATACTTAGAGTTATCTGTTCTTAATCTTTCTACCTCACTCTTTCTGAAGAGACTTTGTAGAAGAGAAAATTCTTGTTAAAGAATTAGGAGGTGTCCTGTACAATACTTGTAAGGAGAAGTCCTGTAGAATACTTGGGAGAAGTCCTGTCTAATACTGGGAAAAGTCCTATTTAATACTTGTAATGTTCAGGGTTGAATAGTGGAAAATCTTGGTGAAGCTAAGGACTGGACGTAGCTCTACCGTTCAAGGGGGTGAACCAGGATAAATTCTTTGTGTGCTTTATCTTTCACGCTTTTTTAATTAATCCGCTGCTTAAGTTTTCCAAAAGCTTTTAAAAACTTATATCTATTTTGAAAAACAAGTTTTAAAATTAGCACACAATTCAAACCCCCCATTTCTTGTGTTATTTCTTTCATTATCAATTGCTATCAAAGCTTAAGACTCTAAGAATCTAACACTTTCACAAGTGTAGAGAAAAAGATCCATGGAGGGAAACACATTTCCAACGGCCTCAGCCACGAAAAAACCACCATTCTTTGATGGTACAAACTACCCTTACTGGAATAAACACATGCAGCTGTTCATATAGTCCACAAGTTACAAACTGTGGGACATCGTTGAACAAGGAAACTACGTGCCCAGAAATGCTTCAGGTGGAGTCATTCCTAAGGAGCAATGGACTGATGAACAACACGTGGAGAACTAATTAAACTCAAAAGCAAAGCTATTCCTCACGTGTGCTCTAAGATTGACAGTCTTAATACTTCCAAGGAGATATGGGACACACTTTCCTTGGCCCATGAAGGAACCTCAAATGTAAAGCATACTAGAATAAGTATGTTGGTAGCTCAATACGAAGCCTACAAGATGAAGGACAATGAATCTATAGACAATATGATTTCTAGATTTCAAACCATTCTTAATGGGTTGAGAAATCTTGGTAGATCATGTGAAGAAGACATCTTCCTTGACTTTGGCTGAAGTTTTTATGAAGACAACAAACATCAAGAAAATAAGAAAAAGGGAAGAGTTAAAGGAACCATCACACAAAATTCAAGACTATTAGATAAGGTTCTAGTTTTAGTTTTAAGTCTTTACCTTAGTTTAGTATGCTTTAAGGTATTATTGCATATGAGGGCTCAAAAGTAATCAACTAATTAAGTATAACTTGTTTTCAAAGTTACAAATAAGTAGAAACACTTAATTAGGGTTTAAACATCAAGAAACTATGTTTAAAATTTACAATAATCGATTACATGCTTATAGTAATCGATTACTAGATGAATGTGATCGAGCACATCAAGTCAGTAATCGGTTACATGCACGTGTTTGGCACTTTAAACATAACGACTAGTTTGGGTAATCGATTACTACGTCCCAATAATCAATTACACTGATCAACAATCACAATTTTTCATGAACCAATGTGTTTTTAAACGTTGGAAAGCCTTTGCAATGGTTCATGAAGAGTCACTAGTGCCTATAAATACTTGCTTGATGTTCATAAACACACAAAAACTTTCATTAATCATTTGGAACATTATTCTGAGGAAATTTACACAAATGTCATAAGAATGCTTATGCTGCTCAACTTTTAGAACTCAGAATAATCATGAGTCTTCATCTGTAATTACAAGAAGCATATTATCTAAAGTACAATCCATACTAAAGGATTGGTCAGCCATTATAAAAGCTTCTTCATCTTGAATCAGTTTGATTCTTGTACCCACCATTGTGTCTGGTGTTAGTGGAAAGGTCCTTTGAATCGGGTTGATTCAGAGTCCGCTGTAGTGTTCGGTGAAGGTCTGTAATAACGGAAAATGGTGTTGTTTCTGGATGATAAGACTTCTTAAGGTCCTTGGTGTAAGCATCTGTAAGAACTCTTGATAAATAGTGGAAAAATCCCTGAATCAAAACGGGGGACCGGACGTAGCCTCCGGTGGTTGAAGGTGCACCAGGATATATCACTGCGTGATTCTCTTATCTCTTATTTTTTACTTTCAGCAATTTACATTTCCGCTGCATTTACAATTGTTGATTGTGATTCTGATCAAAGTAAGAGTTATCTGAATAGAATTGATTTTTAATAAGGTTAAAAACGTAAGAACCTAATTCACCCTCCCCTCTTAGGTTGCTATCCAGTCTTACAATTGGTATCAGAGCAAGAGTTGGGTAAGTTATTCCTAGATCCATAATAGATGGAATACTTTTTGAGTGAAGGTTTTAACATAAATAGACAACCTTGCTTTAATGGCGAACGCTATGATTTCTGGAAAATCAAAATGATTTTTTTATTAAGTCTCACGATTTAGAAATTTGGAAAGCTATAGGGGAAGGCCCTTTTATACCTGTTATTGAAGTTGGCAGTAGTACACAACCAAAGCCTAGTGATGCATGGAGTGATGATGATAAGAAAAAGGTTTAGTATGACTTAAAGACCATGAATATCTTAACCTCAGCCTTAGAAATGGATGAGTTCTTTAAGGTATCCACATGTCAATCTTCCAAAGAAATTTGGGACACATTAGAAGTTACCCATGAAGGAACTGAAGAAGTAAAAAGATCAAAGATAAATACCCTTTCCCAAGAATATGAGATGTTTAGGATGTTACTCAGAGAAACGATATTGGATATGCAAAAACGGTTCACACATCTAACAAATCATTTAATTTCTCTTTGTAAAGATTTTACTAACAATGATCTGAATTTGAAAGTTCTTAGATCTCTCACAAGGGCTTGGCAACCAAAGGTGACAGCAATATCAGAAAAGAAAAGCTTATAAAAAATGACATTGGCTGCACTCTTTGGAAACTTACAAGAACATGAATTGGAGTTAAGCCGCTTGGAGCAAAATGAAGGACTTGAAAAGAATATTAGATCTATTGCATTGAAGACTAAAGCCAAAAACTGCGATAGTTCACAAGAAGAAGAATATCAATTCGAAAATGGTGAGGATGATGAGAATATAGAAATACTTGTAAAGAAGCTTGGCCAATTCTTCAAGAAGAAAGGTATGAAGTTGAATAAAAACAAAAGCTTTCAAAAGAAAAGTGAACCATCCTCTTCCCTAAATTTCACATGCTTCGAGTGTGGCAAGCTTGGACACATGAAATCAGAATGTCCTAATCTTGAAAGAAAGAAGCAAGGCTTAAAGGAGAGATTTGAGAAAAAGGACTCCAAATCAAGGAAATCATACATTGCATGGGATGATAATGATGTAAGTTCATCATCAGGTTCTGAAAAAGAAGAAGCACATATGGCATTGGTGGCTTCACACAAATCCGATGATGAAGACATTGAGGTTAGTAATGATAAACCTTCTTATAATAATTTAGAATTTTCTATTGAGAATGTGTATAAGCTATGTCTAAATTTTTCTAAAGTATGTGCTAAACAAAAAATTGTTATTTCATCTTTAGAAGAATCTTGTAAGAAGTTGCAAAATGAATTAGATAATATTAAGATTAAGCTAGATACACCACAAGATTGTAATAAATGTAATTCATTAGAAGTTAAGGTAGATGCTTTACAACAAAAGTTTCACAAATATGAAAAAGGTAAACAAAGCCTAGATGATATTCTAAGTATACAAAGACCTACAAATGAGAGAAGTGGATTAGGATATACCCCACAAAAGAAAACTAAAAAAGTAAAGAAAATAATCTTTGTTAAGGCAAATAACAATGTGCATGCTAGTAACTCTAAGTCTAAAATAGTATATAAAAGGAATAATGTTTATGCACCTAGAAACAATACAAGTAAAAAGAAGTATGTTTGTAATTATTGCAATAAAGAAGGTCATACTCCTAATAAATGTTATTATAGAAATGTAGGAGTGCCTAGTGGAAAAATTATATGGGTTGAGAAAGGCACTAACTTTAAAGGACCCAAAGATTATTGGGTACCTCGAAAGAACCATTGATTTCCTTTTGCAGGTGTGTTTGGAGACCTTATGATAAGAATTTTTATATAAAGAATGGTCGTTCAAGGCACAAAGTAAATCATATGGTATTGGTAAGAATAATTTTATATTAATTATATAGTGCTTAAAATTCTTAAAAACAACTTTCTCACCATAGTAATCGATTAGACCATATAAGTAATCGATTACATGGTTAATTTTGGCCTAGTGAATTTTCCAGAAATTTTGAGTAATTGATTACCTTATTCTAGTAATCGATTACCATGTAAATTTTGACCCAAGAAAGTTTTCAGAGAATTTCAGTAATCGATTACTGAAATAATGTAATCGATTACTCCTTCGAAATTTTTGATTTTCAAATTCAAAAACTACCAAAGTAATCGATTATTGAACTAATGTAATCAATTACTGGAAGGATTAATATATATCAGTTCAGTTTTCTCTACTTAATCGATTACATAGTCCTGTTTCCCTTCTCCTTCCTTGCTACTATGACTATGACTTACTTTTTATTGTAATATATTTGTCATGTTGCTTCCCTTTTTTATGTTCTATCCTGGAATATTTTGTGTATGGCTTTTTCTTCTTTTTGATGAAGTCAAAAGGGGGAGAAAAGTCTTGTGGTATGTTTGATCATTTTCAGGATACAGAGCATAAATTGCAACACAAAGGGGGAGTTATACAAAACAGGCGAAGATTATCAAATGATCAACAAACTTTCAAGTATGTGGTTTGTCATCATAAAAAAGGGGAAGATTGTGAAGAAGACCTCTTCCTTGACTTTGGCTGAAGTTTTGATGAACACAACACACATCAACAAAAGAAGAAAAAGGGAAGACTTAAAGGAACCAACTCACAACATTCAAGACTATTAGATAAGGTTCTAGTTTTAGTTTTAAGTCATTACCTTAGTTTAGTATGCTTTAAGGTATTATTGCATATGAGGGCTCAAAAGTAATCAACTAATTAAGTATAACTTGTTTTCAAAGTTACAAATAAGTAGAAACACTTAATTAGGGTTTAAACATCAAGAAACTATGTTTAAAATTTACAATAATCGATTACATGCTTATAGTAATCGATTACTAGATGAATGTAATCGATTACATCAAGTCAGTAATCGGTTAAATGCACGTGTTTGGAACTTTAAACATAAAGACTAGTTTGTGTAATCGATTACTACATCCCAGTAATCAATTACACTGATCAGCAGTCACGATTTTTAATGAACCAATGTGTTTTTAAACGTTGGAAATCCTTTGCAATGGTTCATGAAGTGTCACTAGTTCCTATAAATACTTGCTTGATGTTCAGAAACGCACAAGAACTTTCATTAATCATTTGGAACATTGTTCTGAGGAAATTTACACAAATGTCATAAGAACGCTTATGCTGTTCAACTTTTAGAACTTAGAATAATCATGAGCATTCATCTGTAATTACCAGAAGCATACTATCTAAAGTACAATCCACACTAAAGGATTGGTCAGCCATCATAAAAGCTTCTTCATATTGAATCATTTTGATTCTGGTACCCAGCATTGTGTTTGGTGTTAGTGGAAAGGTCCTTTGAATCGGATTGATTCAGAGTCCGCCGTAGTGTTCGGTGAAGGTCTGTAATAATGGAAAGTGGTGTGCTTTCTGGGTGATAAGACTTCTTAAGGTTCTTGGTGTAAGCATATGTAATAACTCTTGATCAATAGTGGAAAAATCCCTGAACCAGAACGGGGGACTGGACGTAGCCTTCGATGGTTGAAGGTGAGCTAGGATAAATCACTGGGTGATTCTCTTATTTCTTAACTTTTACTTTCAACAATTTAAATTTCTGCTGCATTTACAATTGTTGATTGTGATTCTAATCAAAGTAAGAGTAATCTGAATAGAATTGAATTTTAATAAGGCGAAAAATGTAAGAACCTAATTCACCCTCCCCTCTTAGGTTGCTACCTATAGTTACAGATCATATAAAAATCTTGATCAAATCAGCCAGATGCTGAGATGTCTCTCCATGAAGTGGAGACCCAAAGTCATTGCCTTTCAAGAGGCTAAAGATCTTAGCACCCTCAAAATGGAGGATCTATTTGGATCATTAAAAGATCATGAAATTGAACTTGCTAAAGATGAAGATGCTAAAAAGAGTAAATCTGTAGCTTTTAAATCTAGATCCTCTAAAGCTATAAAAGCTGAAGATTCATCTGAGGAAGATGAAGAGTCATCTAACCACTCAGACGATGAAGAAGCCCTCTTGAATAGATGGTTCAAGAAGATGTGGCTTAAAGGAAGACAAGCCAAGAACAAGCCAAGAAGAGAGCAAAGAAAATATTCTGGACAACAAAAAGTCTCATCTAGTTCCAGAAGAGATGGAGAACAAAGCTCTGGGAAAAGCACTATCATCTGCTTCAAATGCAGAAAACTTAGCCACATAAAAGCTGAGTGTCCTCGAACAGGAAGGCATTGATTATACAAAAACTTATGCTCTTGTTACTCATATTGAAGTAATCCGTATACTTTTAGCATTTACATGCCAACATTCAATCAGGTTATATCAAATGGATGTGAAGAGCACTTTTATAAATGGATATATTGAAGAAGAAGTCTACGTAAAGTTGTAAAGCAGGTCTCGTCCTTGGACACGGCTGAGGTTTTGATGAAGACAAACACATCATAAAAAGAAGAAAGACTTCAGAAAAGAAAAGGAAGACTTCAAGAAATAAAGGAACAAAAAGAAGAAAGACTTCAAGAAGACTTCAGAAAAGGAAGGAAGACTTCAAGAAGACCTCAAGAAGACTTCAGAGAAGAAAGACTCCAAAGAACCAGGCTCAGAACGTTAAGATCAAACATGAGGGTTCTTGTTTTAAGTAAGTCTTGTCAACTTAGTGTGCTATGCTTTATTAAGGTTAAATTGCATTTGAAGGCTCATAAAAGTTCAACTAATTGAGTATAATATGTTCTCACAAGTAAAACTTGGTAGGAACACTCAATTAGGGCTTGAGATGGTTAAAACTGAGTTTCAGACTTGCAGTAATAGATTACCTGGCAGTCAGTAATCTATTACCTGTCAGTCAGGCATAGCGTAATCGATTACCAGTTTTCAGTAATCGATTACCAGGCAGTCAGTAATCGATTACCATATTTCAGTAATCGATTACCTGTCAGGAAATGGCACTCAGATCATAACGGTTATAGCGTAATCGATTACCAGATTGCTGTAATCGATTACCAGGTCGACATATGTGTCTTTTCATGAACCATTGTGTCTCAAAACGTTTGGGAAGGGTTGTGTTGGTTCATGGATGACCTCTAGTGCCTATATAAAGTCCATAGACGCTCAGAAACATCAATGACTTGATCCATAACTTTCATATTCATTAAAGTCATCATTCTGAGTTTATGTTCTCTCATTTTCATAAGAACACACATGCTGTTCATCTTTTGAGAAACTCAGAATAAAAGAGCCTTCATTGTAATTTCCTGGAGCATACAAACTAAGATCAATCCATCTTGTCTAAAGCATTGAATCAGCCATTGTAAAGGCATCTTCTTCTTCATATCTTTAATCGGGTTGATTCATTCACCGTGGTTGTAAAAAGGTCCATCGTGGTGTTCGATGGTTGTGTAAAGGTTCTTTGAATCAGGTTTGATTCAAATCCTCAATGGGTTTTCTTGAGGGACTGGACGTAGCCTTCGGTGGATAGAAGGTGAACCAGGATAAATTTCTGTGTGTGAATTCTTCTATCCTTCATCTTTACTTTCAAGCAACGCTTATTTCCGCTGCAATCGCTTGTATTTACATTCATCTTGAAAGTAAGAAGGCATCAAGGCGAAAATCGGGTAAACTTGATTCACCCCCCTCTTAGGTTGCTATCTAGACTAACAATTGGTATCAGAGTGTAATTTTTGGTAATTTTCTCCTAAGATTCGGGAAAAGATGGCATCCTCTTCCAGTCATGGAACCAGTGAGGGATTCAACCTAAACAGGCCACCATACTTCAATGGAGACCACTATGACTTCTGGAAGATCAAGATGAAAATCTTTATAAAGTCATTAGACGTGGAAATATGGGAAGCCATTGAAGAAGGTCCGTTTGTACCTATAAATGAAGAAAGAACACAACCAAAACCAGAAAGCACATGGAGTAAAGAAGAAAAGGAGAAGGTTCAGTATGATCTCAAAGGTATGAATATTCTTACATCTGCTCTTGGCATGGATGAATTCTTCAGAGTATCCACGTGCAAAACATCAAAGGAAATATGGGATACTCTAATGATTGCTCATGAAGGCACTGAAGAAGTAAAGAGATCAAAGATCAATACTCTTTCACAAGAGTATGAGATGTTCAGAATGTTACCAAGGGAAACGGTGCTAGATATGCAGAAAAGGTTCACTCTCTTGATCAACCATCTAATTGCTCTTGGAAGAAATTGACAAGTTCATTCGACCTATTGCATTGAGAACTAAAGTCACAAGATGTGATAGTTCACAAGAGGAAGATTCTCAATCCAATAGTGATGATGATGATGATGAGGATAGAAGAATCATTGTGAAGAATCTTTGCAAAATCCTCAAAAAGAAAGATTTTCATAATCTTCAAAGAAAGAAGCATGGCTTGAAGAAGAAATCTGAGAAAAAGGTTTCCAAATCAAAGAAGGCTTACATAAGAGAAAATGAAGCAAGTTCATCATCCGATTCGGAATATGGAGAAGCATGTCTCGCTTTGATTACAACACATCATTCTGATGATGAAAATGAAGAGGTTAGTAATGCAATTTCATATTTTAAATTACAAAGTATCTTTGATAGATTGCATGATAGTTTCTTGAATACTTATGAAGTATATACATATCAAAGTAGGATCATCTCATCTCTACAAAGTAAAACTAAGAACATGCAAGATGAGTTAGATCAAGTAAAATCTAGAGTAGATATTCAAAGTGATTTTACATCTTTAGATCCATGCATAACCCTTGAGTCAAAAATTGATAAATTAACACAAGTGGTAAAGAAAGGTAAAGATGATATGGATAAGTTGTCATGTTATCAAAGACATGCCTTTCATAAAAGTGATTTAGTTTTATCTGATCATAGTCATCCTAGTGGTGTTAAGAAAATCACTTTTAGACCAAGTAGTTCATATAACTTTGGTCACACAAGGAGAGTACATGATGGTGTTCAACATAGAAAGGCATATATCAAATCTTTCTATCATCTTAAAGAGAAAGTGCCTAACATGAAATTTAAGTGTTCATGTTATTCTCCTAGTTATCAAAGAAATGATGGAGTTCCCAATGAAAGATTCATATGGGATATGAAAGATACTAACCCAAAAGGACCCAAAGACAATTGGGTACCTCGAAAATACCATTAAGATTATTGTGCAGATGTGCTTGAAGACCTTGTGATCAGAAATGTCATATACAAAGGATGGTCTTTCAAGACACAATATTAGAATATGGTATTGGTAAGAGAAATTCTAAAACCTTACATCTTTCAAAAGGTATTAAGTAGAATAGTAAAGCATTCTTAGGCATATGCATTTACATCATATTTCTCTGTTAGATATATCATTCATGCAGTGCTTATCAATTCTGGAATTTCAAGTTTCTGGATACAATAATCGATTACTGGAAGTCTATAATCGATTACATCAGGGCTAATATGGAAAATAGTTGACTTTCAAAGTTTGGCTTATATTTTCATATATTCTGTCTTGCTTACCCCCACTCCCTACGATTCAAATGTCTATACTACATGTTAGCATGTATGGAGTATGCTTGGACTCATCTTCTTTTTGATGAAGTCAAAATGGGGAGAAAGGGTCTTGTGCTTCCTGTGCTTTGAAAAGTTTATTTACAAGGAAAGCTACAAGTGGAACAAAAAAGGGGGAGAATAGTTCTGATATGTATTATGCTTCTCTTTATTTCGATTATCCTGGAATATTTTGTATGGCTTTTTCTTCTTTTTGATGATGTCAAAAGGGGGAGAAAAGTCTTGTGTATGCTTGATCATTTTTCAGGATACTGTGCTTCAATTGCAAAACAAAGGGGGAGACATAATTGCAAAAATAAGGGGGAGATATACCAAACAAGAGAGAAAGTCAAATGATCAATCAATGTTTAAGCATGATGTTTGTCATCATCAAAAAGGGGGAGATTGTAAAGCAGGTCTCGTCCTTGGACTCGGCTGAGGTTTTGATGAAGACAAACACATCATAAAAAGAAGAAAGACTTCAGAAAAGAAAAGGAAGACTTCAAGAAAGAAAGGAACAAAAAGAAGAAAGACTTCAAGAAGACTTCAGAAAATGAAGGAAGACTTCAAGAAGACCTCAAGAAGACTTCAAGAAGACCTCAAGAAGACTTCAGAGAAGAAAGACTTCAAAGAACCAGGCTCAGAACGTCAAGATCAAACATGAGGGTTCTTGTTTTAAGTAAGTCTTGTCAACTTAGTGTGCTATGCTTTATTAAGGTTAAATTGCATTTGAAGGCTCATAAAAGTTCAACTAATTGAGTATAATATGTTCTCACAAGTAAAACTTGGTAGGAACACTCAATTAAGGAAGCCTTCAGCGACGGTCTTTGGTTCTATTTCAGATATAAATGCATAGTTTCCGTGATCATTGAATGAGGATCTGGTTCTGACCTTCTTTGTAATGTTTCCAATTACTAGATTGGGAGGGTGATCTGGCTTGAATCTCCAATCTCTTGGAAGCGAGATACCACTGGATGTTATTATTTGATCAGAAGATGTAGGGTTGGACGATGGTTCCTCATGTTCCTTGGACGATAGGCTGTCGCTGGAGGATGCTGACTGTGTAGACGATACATGATCATTGGATGACTGGGCTTTGCTGGACGATGGTTTTTCATTTAGATCAAGACTTGATAATTCTTATTCGAGGTTGGTTGAATCAATGCTAGTGCAAGATCATCCTTGGTGTTGACTGTTGAGTATGAAACAAGGGCAACCGAATGGATGAAAATATAAGATATCTGGATGTCTTCCTTTCCATAGTTCGTATGGGGTCTTCTTCAGTATAGGCCTCATAAGTATTTTGATCTGAATGTAACAGGTTGTATGTATTGCTTCTGCCTAGAAGTACTTTGGCATGGATGTTTCATTGAGCATTGTTCTTGCCATATCTTGCAGTGACCTGTTCTTCCTTTTTGCAACTCCATTTTGTTGAGGTGTTCTTGGTGCTGAAAGTTGATGGATGATACCGTTCTATTCATAGTAATTGTTGAATTTTTTATTGATAAATTCCCCACCTCTGTCACTTTGGTAGTTGCTATACAATAACCTTTTTCATTCTGAACTCTTTTACATAATATGGTGAAGGTTTTGAAAGTTTCATCTTTATGACTTAGGAAATATACTCAAGTAAATCTTGTGTAGTCATCTACTATGACAAAACCATAAGTCTTTCCGGAGCAGCTATCAGTTCTAGTGGGTCCGAACAAGTCCATATGCAACAACTCCAGGGGTTTTCTCGTACTCACAACGTTCTTTGATTTAAAAGAACTTTTTAATTGCTTTCCGTGAAGACAAGCTGAACAAACGACATCAGACTTTAAATGTAGTTTTGGCAGATCACGTACTAAGTCGTGTTTGACTATCTTCGTAATGGTCCTTAAGGATGCATGCCTTAGCTTCCTGTGCCATAACAACTTATCGTCTTTTGATGACATAAGGCATGTCACATTTTGACTTGCAAGGCTCTCTATGTTCGTATTGTAAATATTCCCTTGTCTTTGAGCCTCAAAGATGATTTTGTCATCCTCATTAGTGGAACTATACTTCACTTTATTAAAGGAAACAATCATCCCACTATCACATAATTGACTTATGCTATGTAGGTTGTAACGCCCAAATTTTGGGTTGAGGGTCACATAGTAAATTCGCGGAAATTAAAACCTCTTAGAAAAAACTCAATTTCTTAAAAGGTTTTCGTCTCTCTTAATTACTTAAATAATATAGGTAATATTTCCTCATAGATAATATTTTATTAAGCGGAAGCAAAACGAGGAAAATATTACAACAAAGGAAATATGCTCAACAGCGAGCCCAAAAATAAATTAAAACAGAATATAATAGCAACGTAGTTCGTCATCTTCTTCTGAATCTTCCACGCTTCCGATGCGCACTCTGATTCCGTAAAGCTCCTCAAGAGACGACGATCAACACCCTGTCTATTTTCTGGCGTTAAGCGCCCAAACACAAACAGAAAGGGTTAACTCTTAAACAAACAACAAATACCAAACAACATGTTGAAGAGAACATAACATAAGTGACAGCAACAATATTTCCAAAATACAACAACCCTTCAACAATATACTCATTTCCTCATGAACAACAAACACAACCCATGCTTATGAGTCCTTAAATGTAACTACAAGTTAAGGCACGATCACATGGGACTAAAACCCATCTCATCATCCTTAACCACGATCCCATGGGACTAAAACCCATCTCATCGCCCTCATGCACGATCACATGGGACTAACACCCATCTCATCGCTATCAGCCCCAAAAAGATGCATATGCCATGCCAACAGGTTCAACATCATCATGAATGAACAATTGCCAATATAACATAATCAACTTCATCATATTCAACATATCATGTAAATAATTCTCAATTCCAAGCATCACAATACCTATAATTCCATCACAACAAACAGAATGGTTTCCAACAGCAAAATCATATGTAAGGCACAACTGACTCTATCTAGACCCAGAGTTACCCTTACCATTTACTCTTTTGCTTGATCTTGATCTCCGTCCTTTCATAACGACTTAGTTGCATGTTCATCAACAACCATGGGATAGACCAAAACCCAACTCAAAAGAAAATAAACTCAAAACAAGCCAAACAACAACTTGTTGTCTGGGGCCTAGCGCCCAAGCGTTGGCTTCCAACGCTCAAGCGTTGGCTTCCAACGCTCAAGCATTGGGTCCCTGTCTGGCAACACGAACTGGGCAGAACCTCAACGCCCAGGCGTTGGGAGTCCAACGCGCATGCGTTGGCTCCCTGCCAGAAACCCTGAAAATGTGTTTTTCATCCCAAAATCAAAACCAAACATCTACCTTTCGAAAACCAACTAACTAACATAAAGGCGGAAAGTAAACAGACCACGACTTAGTTTTAGATCAACAAAACCACTATGCAACCGTCAATGCATAGAGTTTCCTTACCTCTCATTCTCCTTAGAGTTCTTGTTGAACTCTATCTAGGATATTCATTGAGGTTTCGAGTCAAGGATCATGTTTCAAAAATCAACTTCTCCATTACAACTCCGTTGTATAACTCTCGGCCATTCTTGGCTTAGGAGAGAGGTTGACCTTTCATTTCGATCTGACATCAATAAAGACATATAAACATTTTAAACAAGGTTTTAAATAAAGATATTAGCCTCTAAGAGAGGAGTAGGTTCGGCCATCCCTCATTGAGCATCAAAAAGGTTTTGTTTTTCCAAAACCATATGCCCTTGGGAAGCCTTCATCACCCAACTTTTGTAGAACATGAAAACAAGGTTCAAAACAAAACTTTAACTCTAACATAAGGCATGGATTCGGCCAAAGGAGTTTGTTTTCTCCAAAACCATGTGCATCAAGAAAAGCCATTATTATCCCATATTAAGCAAAACAAAACGTGATATCTAGGAAAAACATCAACCTTAGAAGAGCATAGGTTCGACCATAGCTTGTTGATCATCAAGGATAATTTCTCCTCTTCCAACAAGTCACTTTTAGGAGGCCTCATCACCCAAAAACAAGGTTTCATAACAAAGGTTTTCCAAACCATTTTGAGAACAAGAAGGCATAAAACTTTACAAAATAAAACAACCTCATGGATCAACTCAAAGTCATGTTCTTGCTTGGAGGATCCTTTGGAGAAGAATAATTTGGAACCATTGTTTGGTTCAAACTCTAGCATAACTATAACAAAAGAATATCGCAACAGAAGAAATAGAAGAAGAAGAAAGTATAACAATAACCATATAGAAAGAAAACTAAACACCATATCCTATCAAAAACCTACCTTTCACCAAGAGAGAAAGAGCAAAACGTGATAGGGAGAAGAGAGGGAAAGAGTGCGGCCAAGGAGAGGAAAATAAGAGGAAAAAATTAGAGAAAACAAGAGAGAAGAGAGAGAGAGGCCGACCAGCCATATAAAGGAGGCATTAACACTCATTAAACTCACATTTAAACCCATTTATTTCTCATTAATCTCATATCTCAATTCAAATTCGAAATTCAGCCTTTAACCATCAAAAATCTGATTAAAATTAAATCATACCTCACTAGGATTCGAGCACAAGCCATGCCCATCAAATGCCTTATACTCAACCACTAAGCCAAGACTCATCTTGTTAAAACTCTTACACGAACATTGTTATAAACTTCCAAATCAAACCACCATGTTCTCAAAACAAAATATCATTAAAGCTCTTAATACTAAAACCCAAACCAACCTTGACTAGTCCAAGGACTAAACCACAAATGTCCAAACTTAAAGGACCAAAACCTAATTATAAAATCTCCAAGGACCAAATTATAATTACTCAAAACTTGAGGGTCTTACATAGGTTATGTTTTAGCCCTTTAACTAATAGAACCTTACTTATCACAGGTAAAGGTGACTCACCTACATCTTCTTCTTCTGTGACGAAGCCCTTCTGGTTACCTCCAAAGGTAACTGTTCCTCCATTGTCCTTAGCACAGATCTTTGGGAACATTGACTTTCTTCATGTCATATGTCAAAAACATCCACTGTCCAGGTACCATTTTTCGCTTTTTCTTTGTCCTGTTAAACACATCGGCAACAGGAATAATCATAGTTTTAGGTACCCAAAATTTCTAAGGTCCTGATTTGTTAGTTTTAGTTCTGGGTGGATCCTTCTTTTAATAGGATGTCCCTTCTGCTGTCTGTTTAAGACTAGGTTTAACCACAAACGTCGTGTGTTTAGACGACATGGCATTGGACGATACAAACTTGATATCAGATGATGCAGACGATATAACATTAGAAGATGGACATGACATATTAGACGATGCATGTTCAGATGACATATCATTATATCCTAAACCACTTTTATCATATAATTCTCTATTATTTCCACTTAGTTTAACCAAATTATCATGCCCATTTGTGAATGATGAAAGATCTTGAATTAAAATCTTAACTCTCTATTTAAGAGCAATAACTTCTTCTGAAGAATTATTTTCTTTTAAGGCTTTATTTTCCTCAACTAGTGATACGTATTCATGCTTGGCTATTTCTAGATATTTTTTCATTTGTGAAAACTTTTTCTTTAGACATGCATATTTAGACGATAGAGCATGGGAATATTCAAGCAGTTCATTATAATCATCTTCAAGAGTTTCAGAAGTTACTTGGTCTTCCTCATCGTCGTCTGATTCATCGACGGATTCCATGAATGCATAGAATGTTTCGTCATCGTTTTCATCTTCGTTATGGTCTGAGGATTCTTCAAACTCATCATTTTGTCCTATGAGTGCCTTCTTCTTTTTGTTTTTTTTGAAAGGTGATAGACCAAATCCGCAAGTGTACGGTTGATTATCGAGTCGTATAAAAGATATCGTTCTCCATAGGGATAAGTGTTTTAAAATCTAATTTCAAATTGTTTAGAACTAGTGCAGAAAATGTAAATTGATTTGTTTGATACTGGTTTGAGTTAGAACTTGAAAACACAATTCGCAATGAAAATATAATGATAAAGCTTAAGAACTTGGGCTGAGTAAATAGCTTATGAATTATGCTCTTAGAATCAATTTTATATATGAATTTAAAGCAAGGAACTCATGATGTTCTAGCCTAGTTTCTTTACAAGTTAATTCCTTAAACATGCAAAGCTTCCTTCAAAATTACTAAGTCTAATTCCTTAGATTATTAGTTAATTTAAGAAGAAGATGAAGTTCTTCAAACTGGCCAACATAAACAAAGCCTATCCTAATTCCTTAGTGATATGCAGTTGTTCTTTCAATTCATATTTCCCTTATTACTTAACAATTACCATTGATAAAGAATTAAGTAAAAACACTTGTGTACAACAAGATAGATGAAGAACATGGAAATGAAACATGAAATGCAATATTATTCAGATATAAAAAAGATGCTTAAAACATAAACATAAGCTAAAAACAACCCAAGTACTTAAAAAGAACTTAGCCAAGCATGGCTAAGAGAGACGTTATATTAACCTGGACTAGGAGCTCAAGAAAGGCTTCCCACAATTCTCAGGAAATAATGCTCTAAGGACGAAAGAAAAAATAAATTAGATTATTCTGGTGTGTCTTGCAAAGGAGAAATGCAGTCCTATTTATAGGATTCTGACTGCATCCCAGTGCTTGAGCGCTGGGATCCCAACGCTTGGGCGTTGGGATTTATTAATTCCAGACGTTGCAAACAGGGGCCCAACACATGAGCGTCGGCACTCCAACCCTTGGGCGTTGGAATTGGTTTCAAGAATAAGATAAGTCAGGGGCCCAATGCATGAGCGTTGGCCCTTCCAACGCTTGGGCGTTGGGTCAAACTGAACACTGGGCTCCAAGTCAGAATGCCAACGCTTCCAACGCTTGAGCGTTGGCACGTCTGATGATTGCTCTTCTTTTCTATTTTTCTCTTCATTAGCCTCCTTTTTGTCCCCTATTAATTCTGAAACAGCAATTTGACATTACTTCTCCACTCAAGCCCTTTTCCCATGTGCTCAATTAGAATTGGTGCTTCCTCTTCCATCTCTTTATTTTTGGTCCTTTATTTGCTGAGACTTCACTTCTGGTCCTTCCTCTTCTGAACTTTTTACTTTTGGCCCTTCCTTTCCTGAAGTTTACAATTTGGTCCCTGGACAAAATGACTATTTCTACCAGCTTTTCTAAAAGACTAAAATACTAACAAAAATTCCTAAAAATATATAAATAAAGTTTAAAAAACAAATAAAAGCTAATCTATATGCAAATGCAAAAATAAAATAGAAAATCTAAATAAAAAGAATAAAAACTTATATGAGACTCAATAAAAAGAAAATAAAAAGTCTAAAAAGACCCTAAAATACTCATACAAAATCTAGTCATCACACCACTATACCCAACGACAGCTTGCTCCTCAAGCGTAAAAACTTAAAGAAAAACTTGTCCTCGAGTTTAGAAAAAGTTTATTCGATTAACATTGAAGCACAAGATACATTTTCAAGAAAGCAGAGTGGATTTGGAAGGCATACATGTTCCACTGATATTAATCAAGAGAGTTGGGAATGGTACTGTAATCCTTTGAGTTCATCAAATATAAGCTCACCAATGAATATTCTCTATGAAAACAAGAAAGCTCAATAATTTTTCCTATCATTCAAATCAAAACTGAAACCATGTAACTAAGTAACTTTGAAGAGATTTTTGAAGGTTGTAACTTGGCCAAAGGGTTGAACAATCAAGGTGTGAATTTGAAGAACTTGGCAACTCTATTTGGCTGACTCAGAATCTGTTGTTAGGTGATTTTTCCTTTAATCTAGAGCTTTGAACAGAATTAACACTAGGACCTCTTTTTTTTCACATTTTTTTTCAAGTCATAAGCATTTACTTAAGTTTTTTTTTTTCTCAAAGAGGGTCCTAAACATACATAGCTCTAATTTTCAATTTATGAATCACTTCTAACAACTCAAATAATTTTTCACAAAAGTAGGCTCCAACAAAATGACTCTTTTTAGGGCTCAAAGGGGGTTACTATTGGAAATTCAATTTCAAGCAAGAATTTGAGTTTTCAAAAATTCCTAGAATCTCTTCAAAACTTATAACGTATACAAAATCCCAATCAACATGCAACACAAGGCATAAAATTTTAACAATCATGCATTCAGAGTCCTCAGCACTCAGAAAATAAAAAGGGTAAGTGGTACCCTTTTTAGAACTTTTGAAAATTTCATACCAAGAGCCAGCAATCAAGAATCAATTATTTCTAACAGTATGCAATCCTAACCGCATCAAAACATTGTATCTTTTTCCAGAAAGCAATATAATCAGATAAAGCATCACAAAGCAAAATAGCATGTTAACTGGATAGAGTACTAGACTATGCAATTTTAAATTCTAAAAGCAAAAAAAAAAAAAACAGAAAAAAAAATTATCCAAAGAAAAAGAAAAACTAAAATCTGGTAAATAATAGTTCATCAGTCAAAATGCATGGGGGCCTCATCTCCTTCAGCAGCACCTAAGCCTTCAGCTTGCTCAGTGACATGCAAGTTCATCAACCTCCTCTCCAGATCAGTGGGGGCAGGACACCTTTGCCAGCTTGAATCACTATAGCCTGCATGATCCCAAATCAGTTGCTGGTTGCTGGAAATCCTGTGCATAAGTTGGAACATAGTTCCAAAAGCCTCCTATTGCCAAGTTTTGGAAGAGGGCTGAGATGATGATTCTCCCACATTTGTGGTTCTTGCTCTGAAGTTAGTTCTGGACTTGGGAAGTGCATAGCGTGCATCAGAAGGGTCACCCTGCTTCTCAAGGGCATCGGAATGTTCATTGTGGATCCTCTTGGCAGCTTCTAAACTCATGAGAGGAAGAGGATGGATGTGGATTTCAATGGGAGGCATTGCTGCTGTCCCAAGCTTAGCCTACACCAGTTTATTAATCAGCATAGGGTAACCAAACCTCTTACCCTTTTTATCCTCATTGACAGCAAAGTGAATCCGCCAAGCTATGATCCTCGCCGCATCAATCGGCCTCTTGTTCAGCAAATAATAGATACAGAGAGCACTCTATTTCCTAAGTTCCGATTTTTTAGAACTAGGAAAAAGAGTATCCCCAAGAAAATGATCCCATACTCGAACTTCTGGCTTCACAAACCTCCGGTAAATGTAACTCGGAGTGATCCCATCTGCCTCGGTCTCCCAACGGGCTCCTGGTACAGCAAGAGCCTCAAGAATTTCAGCAAAGGGGTAGTTATTCAACATGTCGTTGTAACTAGCCCCATTTCCTCCAAATTTGGCCTGGTCTTGGGCCTCAGTAGGCAACTTCAGAAGCCTTTGGATTACCTTTGCACCATAGCTGATTGTGGTTCCCCGGATCCATGACTTGTAGGTTGGGATGGTGGGGATCTCCTCATCAGAGTCATAGCGGGCATTGGCATAAAATTCCCGCACAAGGGTTTGGCACCCATCAACAATTGGAGCACAGAGCTACTCCCATTTCCTTTCAACAATGGCTTCATGGAACCCCCATCGGTCCACCTTTTCAAAATTGAGGGGCCTCTCTCTGACCATCTCCTTTTGCACCACTTTCCCCTTGAAGTATTTCTCCTTTTCAAGGGAAAGAAAGCGGTTGTAATCAAACTGCTCCTCAAGGTTAGGAGCCTCTTCCACAGCCCTTATCTTGGGTGCCATATCTGCAACATAGAACAAACAAGTATTCACAAGCAACAAGCTTGTTAGAATTGTTAGTCCTAAATAAAAAATCCCAAGTTATTTTTCATTTGTTCAAGTTCAAAGGAAATGTGCCCACTTTAAAGCAATTGAGGTTCCATGAGTTTCCAATAAACACAACATTAAAACCAAGAACAAACATCATGGAAAGAACTCAAGAAAACCATTCTGGCATTTTATCAAACACATGGTGGGAACAATCCAAAGCAGAATTTCATATATACAAAGGGAAAAGGAAAAAGCAGAAAGTTCAACTTCCAAAATCAAGCAATCACAACCCAAGAACCACAAACCTATTCGCTAAATGCATATTGTTCAAGGTATTTCAAAAGATGAAGAAAGAAAAGAGGAATTATAAAACAAAAACCAACCATGAACAAATGCGAGGAAAACTTGGAAAATCACTTCTAGCAAGAATCAACCAACTCCCAAGAGAAATCCAAAGAGATTGAAGGGTTGTAGATGGTGAAAATGTTGTTTAAAAGAGGTTTGTGTCGTGGGGAGAAAGAGAGTTGAGAGGAAGTTGAAGAAAAAAGAAAGGGAAGTAGGAAAGTTTCAAATTAGAAACCCACTTAAAAACCTACCCGTGTTCCAGCGCTTGAGCGTTGGCTTCCCAACGCTTGAGCGCTGATCAAATGTAAAAACTGGGCAATCAGGGGCCCAACGCTTGAGCGTTGGCCCTCCAACGCTTGAGCGTTGGCCCTCCAACGCTTGAGCGTTGGAATTAAATTAAAAAAACTGGAAGATTCTAGGGGCTTAGCGCATGAGCGCTAGCCCCCCAACGCCTTGGCATTGGAATTAAATAAAAATATTGGGTGATTACAGGGGCCTAGCACTTGAGCGCTGGCCCCCTAACGCTTGAGCGTTGGGTGCAAAACATCCCAGGGGGTCTGGTAGGGGCGCAACGCTTGAGCATTGAGCCACCAACGCTTTTATGCATAAATTAAAGAAAGCAATTTAAACCAAACCTGACCTTGGGTTGTCTCCCAAGCAGCCCTTTGTTATAGTCTTAGGTAGACTCCTCCCCTTTTAATCAATTAGGAGAGAATTTCCTTCTCTTGATGAGCAAGTCATCATTGAAGTCATCCTCATCTCCCTCGGACTTAAAGTGTTTGAGAGTCTGAAACACAGAAAACTTAATCTTCTCATCTCCTACCGTCAAGGATAGGAGGCCTTCAGCCACATTGATCTTGCCATTCCCTGTGGCAAGGAATGATCGCCCAAGGATCAAGGGTACCTTTGAATCCTCCTCCATGTCAAGTATGACAAAATCCGCTGGGAAGACAAACTTGTCAACCCTTACCAACACATCTTCAGCTATACCATATGGATACTTGATGGACCTGTCCGCCAACTGTAAACGCATAAGAGTAGGGGTTGCCTCTCCTATGTCCAATCTCTTGAACATGGAAAGAGGCATGAGGTTTATACTAGCTCCCAAATCACAAAGAGCCTTTGTGTTTGGTAGCCCCTCAACGTCAACAGGAATAGTGAAGCTCCCAGGATCTTTTAACTTTTGGGGAAGCTTCCTAGAAACAATAGCAAAGCACTCTTCTGTTAACATAACTGTTTCCTCAACCTCACTCAATTTCCTCCTCTTAGATAAAATGTCCTTCATGAACTTAGCATATGTTGGCATTTGGTCCAAAGCCTCGGAAAAAGGTATGTTAATTTGAAGTCTCTTAAAAATTTCAAGAAACCTTGAAAATTGCTTTTCCAAATTTTTCTTTAAAGCCTTAGGAAATGGAACCTTGCCAACATTTCTAGGAGGGGAGATCTTCTCTTTTTCAGGACTCAACATTTTTTTCAACCGGAACACTCCCCTCTTTATCTTTTTCCTCACCACTTATTTCATGTTCAATTTTTACTACCCTATCAGGCATAAATTTACCACTCCTAAGAGCGATAGCAGAAACATTTTCCACATTTTCTTTAGGATTAAAAAGAGTATCAGAAGGAAATGTACTTGGAATCCTTTCAGTAATGGTCTTGGCCAATCGGCCTACCTGAACTTCTAAATTCCTGATGGAAGCCTCATGATTCTTTGCACTTGTTCTGGTCTCATTCATGAACTGTGAGGTTTGTTGGGCTATTTCACAAAAATTTTCCTCCAAGCTTTTCTTTCCTTGGCCTGGATTCTGAGGCATTGGTGGCCTCTGAGCTTAATAAGGCCTTTGGAATTTCCTAGCCTCACCTTGACCACCCCCTTGGTCTCTCCATGAAAAACTGGGGTGATTCCTCTAGTTGGGGTTGTAAGTATTGCCATAGGTATTATTTTGAAAATTCCCCATAGCTTTCACTTCAGCCTCCATCTCCGCCTCTTCTGGGCTCAATTGGGTTCCTTCCATTTGTTTAAGCATGGCCTCCACCTTCCTGGACAGCAATCTATTTGAAGCTAAAACTGCATCAAAAGCTTCAACTTCATAAATACATTTTCTATTGGCTCTGTCCTGACTGGAATGGGCAGCTCTTGCAACAAGCTTATTGATAAGATCAAGAGCCCGTTGAGGTGGTAGAGCATCAAAAGCTCCATTGGCAGCTGTGTCAAGTTTGTCTCTAGTGTAATCATTGAGTGCAGCATAGAATTTCTCCACTTGATCAGCTGTGGAGATGTTGTGGCCTGGGCAGCGCCTTAGGAGACCTTTGAATCTCTCCCAAGTCTCATAAAGATTCTCAGAGTCTGGTTGGATGAAGGAATTGATTTCTTGTTTCAATTTCCTTATCCTATTGTATGGAAAGAACTTAGCCGTGAATTTTTCAGTTAAATCATCCCAAGAAGTGATAGTTTGATGGGGTTGTGAAGACAACCATTCTTCAGCCACATCTCTCAAGGAGAAAGGGAATAACATGAGTCTTACCGTGTCCAAATGCACATTGTTCCTTCTCAAGGTGGAGCAATGCCTTGTGAACCTCTCCAAGTGGGTGTGGCAATCTTCATTAACACTCCCTCCAAATTGGTTTTGGATAACCAATGAGATGAAATGAGGAGGGATTTGGAAATCCGGAAATGCATCATCCGGCACTACAGTGCTCCCCTCGAAGTTGTAATCTACTCGAGGAGCTGTAATGTCCCAGAGGGAACGGTTAGCATCCCGTTCCTCAGCTTCTGCCCTTTGTCTGAGAAGCCTTGTTTGGACTTCCTCATCAAGTCGCGCCTCAACTTGAGCATCGACATGAGCATCCATTTTTGCTTCATATTCTGCACGGATGCGTGCCTCCATCTGAGCTTGTTTTCCCGCCGTGGCTCATGCAAGTCTTTGTAAAGCTAGTATGCGATGAAAGTAAAAGTTGACACACACAATTCAAACCCCCCTTTCTTATGTGTGTCTTGCACCTTCAATTGGTATCAGAGCTTAACACTCTGAAAAGTACTAACATCTTCACAGATGCAGAGTTCAAAGATCCGCAAAAGCATTTGTCATTATTAAATCGAAGCAACCATGATCCAAATGCCAATATAAGAAGAAAAATTTCAAATAAGTCATCTCAAGGAAAGCTCTCATATCCTCTCGACAAAGGAAGCTAGAAACCCAAGTGAATGCATCAAACTCGTGTCTCCAGCAATATATTACTGACAAATCTATTGAGCCATACAAGAAATGATCAAGTTCTATTCTCAGAAATAGAAAGGGAGATCATCACAATGACCTCAAAGAAACAGATTAATGTTGCTTCTGAACTTACTTCCGCTGAGCAAAACATTATTGAACGAAGAATGAGGAACATTGCGCTGAGTCGAAAGGAGCAAGAAACCTCCATTGGCAAACTGAAGACGATAAATCTCGGGGATAAAGAACTGGTTTCTCCAAAGCATCTTAACCTAAATCTCTACAGTTACGCCAAGATAGCAGGGCTAGATTGGGTCCTCTCACAAGAATGGGAAAGTCTCATGAAGGTATCTTCTCTTGTTACCATTGAACCGGTCGTCAAAGAGTTCTACGACTGCGCAGTCAAGAGCAGACCCTCGATGATCAAAACCAGATGCATGCGAAGAATAACAACTATTACGCCTGGAGATATTGCAGTAATCTTAAACTGCGAAGTAAACGAAGGAGTAAAATTCAAATCAACTTGGGAGTTATCTGCCTTAAACTCCAAGTGCATCTGGAAGCAGAACCCAGAGGTTTATGGAACCAATGTCAACAACTTAATAGAGGAATGCAAATTTCCTTATGCTGTGTTGTGCAAAATAGTCATTCCCAGAGAAGGGAACTGCAACAGTGTAGACAAACTGTCTCAATGGGCACTCTACTATATGATGCATAAGCAGAAGATCAACCTCTCATATCTCGTCTTCAATCACATGATATCAACTCTGGAAGGCAAAGAGCTAAAATTGCCATATGGAGCTCTCATATCTGAGCTTATGAGGAAACACCTCATAGACAAAACGAAGGAGGAAAATGAGTTTATTACTCGTGACTACATTCACTCATCTCCAATGAAATTCGACGACCTCAGAAGAATGGGACTAGAGATTGACACTACCAGTGTGCCTGTAGAAGTGCTCTTGCAGGCAAGCAGACCTCAACTCAGAGAAGAAAGTGCTGAGGAAGAAGTAGAAGATGAAGAAGCAGAAGAAGACGCTGATAGTAATGGTCCCCCACCCACTAAGCGATATCAAATTACCAACTCTGGGAAGTGGTTTGAAATTGCTCCTTCTTCAGAACCTAAACAACCAGGAGACACGACTGTCTCACAACAGAGTGACGAAGATAATCGTCCGATAGCATCACTGATCAAAAACGTCCAAAAAGAACCCTCAAGCTCCGAATACAAGACTCCTCAGCAGCTTGCAATCATATCAAAATATCTTCCACACATTCCCACTGAGTTTCATGAGTTTGTAGAAAATATTGTGGATGTTGATGATGATGGCAACTGTGGATATAGATGTCTTGCACAGTGGATAGGGATGAACGAGAGAGAATGGCCAGAGATAAGGGGTCGAATGATCAAGGAGCTAGAAAACAGACGAAATCTCCACCAGAAGATATTTGACTCAAAAGATCATATGGAAGAAATTAAAAAGGCCTTGACCTTCAGTCCAAACGAACCAGCTCTTGAACCCAAATGGTTCACTGTTCCGGACATGGGTTTACTAGCAGCAACTACCTTCAGAGTAGTTCTAGTCACACTCAGTCTCAGGGAATCATGCATGTATCTTCCTATGACTGGTCCAGCTACAACCCCTTCTCCAGTGGCAGTGTTATGCAATGTTGATGATCGACACTGGATAAGAGTGATTCTCAAAGAGAACTCTCCCTTACCCAATGCAACACCACAATGGTTGCCCAACTGTGAGAAGGACGCAAAGGCGTGGGGAAAGAATATGGGACCAAGAATAATAATGTATAGACGCATTATAGATCCCAACTACGTTCGTCCCTCAAAGTTGAAAAGGAAGCGACATGCTACTCTGAAGAAAGCTGAGAAACAAGTGCAAGTGACCATACCTTTGTCCAAATCATCAAGGCTAAAGGCAGAGACATCAGAAGCTGAAAATCCTTCTCCCTCACTAAATGAAGAACAAAGTGAGAAGATCGCCAAGAAATCCATCGATGTTGACAACACACTCCTTGACATTCCTATGTCTCAACCAGAAGTCACTATGGAAACACAGGAGATTGAAAATCAACATAGGGCATCTAAGGAAGCATCTGTGGCCAAAGGAAGAGTGAAGTCTCGAGCAGTCAGGGCTTGTAATCAAAGAAAAAGAAAGAACAATATCCCAAGGAAGGTTGAAAAAGATGATACAGCTAGACTCGCACAAAGGGATGAAGTCGCTGCTGAACAATCAACAGCTAATCCATAAGGAGGTAAATCTAAAGGAAATCAGGAGAACAGCATGCAAGAAGTTCAAACAAGGGAATACAGAATGAAGAGTTTTCCAGTCCATGTGCCCAGACGATCTCGGCGTTGCACTACTCCTGTTGCATCAACAGTCCCTAGAATGCTATCCATGATGAATGCTTGGCTAGCACCACAACTTCTTATGGAAACCTTAGGCTTCAATTTCTGCCTCCAAGCCAGAATCTGGACTCCTCCTGCTGTTGACGGGTTAGTACTTATGTTCGCTCCAAGATCAAGGTATGACATCTTCTCTCACAACTGGGAACTGTCTGCCTGCAGACAAGTTCATACAAGCACCATTTCATCCAAATTGATTCATGGTGCTGCACGCATCATTCTCAATCTCGGATCATGGTCGCTCATCCTAATAGCAGACAGACCTTTCTATCAGCCATCTTCAACCACTGACGACTCTCGGCAAGAATCAGTTAAGCACCAAATCCACATCTTGTCTGATTCTGAAGAAGTAGTTGTTGTTTCATCAGACACTGAGGAAGATGATACTCACTCGCCATCTTCAAAGGAAATCCCTGCTGCTGAAACCCTGAATGAGACCTTGACAATGGAAACCACAGTGGTCGATCCCACCAAAGTCTCCTCAATTAATCATCCTTCCTCAACTAAGGAAACTCCCAGGGCCAAGAAGTCACATGATGTACCATCTACTGCTGAACCCTTTGATGCCGAAACTGCCATTAAGGAACTGTCTAAAGAAGTTACACACTCCCTCTCCAACAATTTCAAAGCAACGGAAAAACTGGAAAGCACTATTCTCAAACGAGCCGATGCAATGGAACAAAATCTCACCGCCATGATAGAGGCTCAACTCAAATTCTTTGAAGAAATGCTCCGCAAAGACCATGAAGCTCGTCAGCAGAAAGCGGATTGATTACCTCTTATCCCTGCTACTCTCTCTAATCATTCATCTTATGCACATTATTCTACTTGCTCTCATGCTTAAATATTTTTTTTTTACTTCATACTAGATATCTCCTTATCTTATATGCACCTTGCTTACACACTGGTTTCTAATCCTTTTGATAATGCCAAAGGGGGAGAAGATTAAGATTTAGGAAAAGAAGAACGCTAGATTTAGGGGGAGCAAAATAAGTAAGTACTAGGAAATATTCAACTTAGGGGGAGCAAAGCTAACTCAACTCCTATGCAAGCAATGGAAAAGAAGAACGCTAGATTTAGGGGGAGCAAAATAAGTAAGTACTAGGAAATATTCAACTTAGGGGGAGCAAAGCTAACTCAACTCCTATGCAAATAAAGTGAGCAATCATAATACATGAAGAACAACCATCATAACAAAAATGTCCTTTAAACATCTCACAAATGAATCTTTTCCAAAGAAATTGTCATTATCAAAAAGGGGGAGATTGTTAGATCAAATAATTAAATGGATTATTATATTTTGATAATTAACAATTTCTTTTCAATAACGTTAAAGATAAAAATTTCTAACATAAGTGAAAATTATCATGTACAGGAATAACTATCTCTGAAAGGAATGAATAAACATCATTGCCTTATCAAGACAATCAGTTCGCCAGAAGAGGTCGTCTGGTCAACCCAACAGAAGCAATATCAAAGACATATGTAGAAGAAGCATTCTCGTACAAGGCCGTCCGGTGAATCAAGAGAGATAAATCAATTAGCATCAAATTACCAGCGACTTTTCTCATGGCTGCTTGATGACCACCTGAATCTACAAAAAGCAACTGGGAAGACGTTATCGTCTAAAGATGAAAGAGCATGACAATCTTGAAGAAACTCATTCTGCTTTAAAGGATCTCTAGCATCGTATAAAGGAGTTGTGAATCAACTCTATCAAGATAAAAGAACTTCCATGATCAAAGGAAGTGATTCAGTCATCCACATGACAAGAAGATTCCAACAGTCAAGAAAAACTGAATAAAGAAGAGTTCGTCCGTCAGTTCAAATTACCGCGCAGCAAAACTTCAAACAATAAATGGAGACTACGTCTGTCGTGCTACAAGGAAAGATCCGTTCGCTCAAAGTAACAATTGCGCCAAAGGGACAGATCAAGAAATGTGGTCTTCGAGGACATCAGGATTATCGAAGTACTAAAGGATCTACTTTTCTCATCTGGAGTAATTATTTCGTGGAATTAAAAGACTCCTACCTCGTCTACACATTTATTAACATACTGGCTGCAGCAGAAAGTAGATAGGGACATAATCAAATATAATATTCCTCAGTCCCACTACATCTCTGCTTTTCATAAAATCAAGCTGACATCGCGGAATCAACGACAAGAATCTCTGCACCTCGTACAATATCAAACGGTCGAAATTCAAAGTTCTGATCAAAGCACGTGATGAGTATTAGCTGTAGTGCACTGGGGCAAAAGAGTCAAAGTAGTCTCCACCGCTGTACTTTCACAGGTTATATACACAGAAACGAGCTCAAAGCTACTTGCTCAAGATGGAGCCAGACGACATCAACCCAGAAGTACTGATGATTTCCAAATCATATCTCATGCTTACAGAAAAGCCTCTGATCGTGAAAGGGGGGGTTTGAATTGTGTGTGTCAACTTTTAAATTTCTTTTCTCATGCATTACCGGTCATATATATATATATATACATATATATATATATATGTCTTTTATTCATAATAAAAATTTTATTTATTTAAATTTGGCATGAATTACTTTTGTATGATAGCATGAAAATCCTTTCATAAGAATTAAAGCAATGATTATATGTTCTTCATAAACATTTGCAAGTTGCAAACGTACGAATGAATAAGCAGCGTAAAATCAACAATATGAAAATAAAACACACATGATTTTATCCTGGTTCACCCCCATAACCGACAGGGCTACATCCAGTCCTTG
Organism: Acmispon strigosus; assembly: GCA_030819835.1. Lineage (NCBI taxonomy): Eukaryota > Viridiplantae > Streptophyta > Magnoliopsida > Fabales > Fabaceae > Acmispon > Acmispon strigosus. The sequence continues at coordinate 3,062,536 of JAUAMA010000001.1, read as the reverse complement.
GCTTCACCAAGATTTCCACTATTTCAACAAATAGTACAAGTATTATCAGGGACTCCTCCCAACAAGTATTCTAAGGACTTCTCCTATCAAGTATTAGAAGGACTTCTCCTTACAAGTATTATGAGGAATTCTCCTAACAAGTATTATACAAGACTTCTCCTGACACCTTTTTCAAAGGATGGCTTCTCTACATGGTTCTCTTCTTAATAAGAGTAGGTAGAGGAAGTGAAGCTCAGTTTACAGAGAGGATGAACATTTGAGTTCTCTGTTTAAAAGAATGTGTGAGTTGGGAAAGATAAGAGTAACACTCTATGAATTTTCCTCACACAAACTCATATACTCAGATAGGGATAATCTTGAGACATTCTGAGTATGAACCAAGGTTGCTTGGTTCTTGGGACAGACTTAGTTAACATATGAAGGTTTGAGTCTAAGTTTCCCAAAATCTTCGGAGATAGAATCTTCTATTTATATCTTCAGTTGCTTCTTCTTCTTGAGAACGAGTGAAAAACTGTCCAAAGTGCCTCTTCCCTTCTGAGTTGTGCGTAACGGCTAGTTCTGCATCTTTCAGCATGCGTGAGTCACGATCAGAGGCTTTTCTGTAAGCATGAGATATGATTTGGAAATCATCAGTACTTCTAGGTTGATGTCGTCTGGCTCCATCTTGAGCAAGTAGCTTTGAGCTCGTTTCTGTGTATATAACCTGTGAAAGTACAGTGGTGGAGACTACTTTGACTCTTTTGCCCCAGTGCACTACAGCTAATACTCATCACGTGCTTTGATCAGAACTTTGAATTTCGACCGTTTGATATTGTACGAGGTGCAGAGATTCTTGCCGTTGATTCCGCGATGTCAGCTTGATTTTAGGAAAAGCAGAGATGTAGTGGGACTGAGGAATATTATATTTGATTATGTCCCTATCTACTTTCTGCTGCAGCCAGTATGTTAATAAATGTGTAGACAAGGTAGGAGTCTTTTAATTCCACGAAATAATTACTCCAGATGAGAAAAGTAGATCCTTTAGTACTTCGATAATCCTGATGTCCTCGAAGACCACATTTCTTGATCTGTCCCTTTGGCACAATTGTTACTTTGAGCGGACGGATCTTTCCTTGTAGCACGACAGACGTAGTCTCCATTTATTGTTTGAAGTTTTGCTGCGCGGTAATTTGAACTGACGGACGAACTCTTCTTTATTCAGTTTTTCTTGACTGTTGGAATCTTCTTGTCATGTGGATGACTGAATCACTTCCTTTGATCACGGAAGTTCTTTTATCTTGATAGAGTTGATTCACAACTCCTTTATACGATGCTAGAGATCCTTTAAAGCAGAATGAGTTTCTTCAAGATTGTCATGCTCTTTCATCTTTAGACGATAACGTCTTCCCAGTTGCTTTTTGTAGATTCAGGTGGTCATCAAGCAGCCATGAGAAAAGTCGCTGGTAATTCGATGCTAATTGATTTATCTCTCTTGATTCACCGGACGGCCTTGTACGAGAATGCTTCTTCTACATATGTCTTTGATATTGCTTCCGTTGGGTTGACCGAACGACCTCTTCTGGCGAACTGATTGTCTTGATAAGGCAATGATGTTTATTCATTCCTTTCAGAGATAGTTATTCATGTACATGATAATTTTCACTTATGTTAGAAATTTTTATCTTTAACGTTATTGAAAAGAAATTGTTAATTATCAAAATATAATAATCCATTTAATTATTTGATCTAACAGAAAGGTTCTTTCAATTTCAGGATCAAAGTCAAATTTGCTTAACATGCAGAAAAACACACAAGTTAAGAAGAGCACCTATTCCACACAGAATTTTTTTAAAGCTAATAAACTTAATACAAATCCTAAAAAACACAAAATACTTACTAAGCCATATGAAAATGCAAAAATGAATAAAAACCTAACAAAATGATTAAAAACTATATGAGACACAAATAAAAACAAAGAAAAAGACACTAAAAAATCATATATATCCCAGTCATCATCGGTTATTAGGGTGTGCGGGACGCCGAACCGAGAGATTATGTTTTTGTAGAAGAAACGTTCCACCTTTTCTTATGTGATTTTAGCTAGTGGCTCCGCCTCTATACATTTAGTGCAGTAGTCTACTGCTATGATTTGGTGCTTAAGTTGGTCGAGGGCTATGTCAAACGGGCCGAGAAGGTCCATTCCCCATTGGTGAAATGGCCAAGGGACGACGAAGCTTGATAACTGTTCGGGTGGTGCGTTGTGGAGGTCGGCGTGGCTTTGGCAAGTTGTGCACCACTTAACATAATCTTTGGAGTCCTTGTCGAGTGTGGGCCAGTAGTAACCCGCACGGAGGATCTTCGTGGCCAATGATCGGCTACCCGGGTGGTGGCCGCAACTCCCCTCGTGGACTTCCGCGAGTATGTAGTCGACCCTATCTCTGTATAAGCATTTCAGCAAGGGGGTTGAGAAGCCTCTTTTGTACAGCGTGTTGTTTATAATGGTGAACCGAGTGGCCTGGCGAATCAGTTCTCTTGATTTCTTCTTGTCTTCTGGAAGCTATCTCTTTTCTCTGTAATGACGTATGGGCGTCATCCAGTCGGCTTTATTCTCCACACACAAGTTGAGGAGTGGTGTATTTACTCTAGGTGTGGTCAGAGTTCTTGGACCACTGAAGGGTTTCCCAAGTTGGCCGAACTCACCATTCGAGATAGTATATCCGCCCTCTCGTTCTAGTCCCTCGGTACATGCACAAACTCGACTGAGTGGAAAGAGTCTCGGATTTCCTTGAGATGCTCTAGGTAAAGTTGGAGGATAGGCTGTTTGGCTTGATATTCTCCCTTTATCTGAGAGACCATGAGCTGTGAGTCGCTACAGACTGTTATTCTTTTTGCGCCCAGGTCAGAACCCGTGACTAGGTTGGCTATGCATGCTTCATACTCTGCTTGATTGTTGGTAGTGGGAAAAGCGAAGCAGACTGACTGTTCTACCACGATACCCGTGCTGCTTACCAAAATCACTCCTACTCCTCTGCCCTTCTTGTTTCTGGAGACATCCATATGGATGGTCCAGGTTATATCTTTCTCGGTTGGGTCTTCATCGGTTAGTTCTAAGAGGAAATCGGCCAAGGCATGTGCCTTAATTTCCTGGAGGGGTTCAAAACTGATGTCGTTCTCCGACAGTTTGATCGCCCATCCTACCATTCTCCCTGCTAAGTCAGGTTCGTGGAGAACCTGCCGAATGGGTTGGTCTGTGAGGACCGTCACCGAGTGTGCTTGAAAATAACGATGGAGGCGCCTGGCAGAAGTTAGTAGGGCGGAAGCCACCTTTTCTAACTTTTGGTAGCGGGTTTCTGCACCTTGGAGTTTCTTGCTGACGAAGTAGATAGGCCATTGGCCAGTTGGGTCTTTTCAGACAAGGATTGAGCTCACAGCCTTCTCCCTGACAGAGAGGTATAGGTAGAGGGGCTCGCCCATTTTGGGACTCTCCAGGATAGGAGGGGTGGAAAGAAATCTTTTCAACTCTTTGAAGGCTTCCTCGGCTTCATCGGTCCATTCGAAGCTCCCTCATTTCTTCAAGATCTGATACAAGGGTAGTGCTAGGACGGATGCTCTGGGGAGGAAGCGACCGACGGTGGCGATTCTTCCAGCCAGGCACTGGACTTCTTTGATGTTTCTAGGGCTTTTCATCTCTTGAATGGCTTTTCATTTCTCAGGATTGGCTTCAATTCCTCGATGGGTCAGCCTAAACCCGAGAAACTTCCCGGACTTTACGCCAAATGTGCACTTGTCGGGATTTAGCCGAAGTTTATATTTGTGGAGTTGGTTGAAAACTTCTGCTAGGTCCGCGGCGTGGTTTCCTCCCTTCTTTTTCTTAACGATGATGTCATCGATGTACACCTCAACCGTTTTCCCATCAGATCGTCGAACACCTTTATCATCATCCTCTGGCAAGTTGCTACTACATTCTTCAGCTGGAAGGGCAGCATGGTGTAACAATAGGTGCCTTGGTTTGTGATGAACTCCGTTTTTCCTCATCTCCTCAAATAAGCATCCATTAGAGAAAGGTACTCGTACCCTGAGAAATTGTCTACCAAGGCGTCTATGGTTGGTAGGGGAAAGGGTCTTTCGGGCAAGCTTTGTTCAAATTAATGTAGTCGACGCACATGCGCCATTTTTCGTTTGCCTTTTTTACTAGGACCACGTTGGAGAGCCAAGTGGTGTACTTCGCTTCTCTAACGATTCCTGCTTTCAAGAGCTCGGAAGTCTGTTGACGGATAATTTCCTGTTTTCCCGCGCTTACTTGCCTTTTCTTTTGAGCAACTGGTCTGTGCTTCGGGTCGACCGTGAGGTGATGTGAGCAGAAATGAGGATCCACCCCGGCCATGTCTGAGGAGGACCAAGAAAAGAGGTCGCAGTTGGACCGAAGGAGATCTTCTAGTTGTAGAAGCTCATCGTCGGGCAGCTTGGTGGAAATATTGGTTGTCTTAGTAGGGTCTGCGCTCAGCTAGAGCGGCCTAGAGTCCCCATTTCGATGTACTCTTTGGCCCTCGTATGAATGATCGATCCGAGGGTCGAAATCTGTCAGGTAGAAAGCCTTGTGGCGCCTTTCCTGGTGCCTGATGGTGCCTTTGTCTTGGTTTAAAAGTTGTTTCTTTCATGCTCGCTCTTCCCTGGCCATTCTGCAACTGGCCGTGTAGCAGCTTCTCGTGAGCTCGAGGCTTCCTCGGACGGCGACCACCTTCCCATCGTACAGATACTTCAACATGTGGTGGAGAGTGGAGATGATTGCATTGAATTTGTTGATGGAGGGACGCCCGAGAATGACATTATAGGCGGATGGGCAATTGACCACAATGAAACAAGTCTTAATCGTTTTGCAGCATCCCGAGTCACTTAGTGAGAGGTGCACATCCAGGTACCCGAGTGGCGTGACCCGATCTCCGGTGAGCTTCCCAGGTGCGCATCATAGGGGACTAGGTCGCCGTTGGACAAGTGCAAGGATTTGAATGCTTCATGAAACATGATGTCCGCTGAGCTTCCCGTGTCCACGAGTACCCGTTTGAGGCATTGGTTTGCCACCATGGCCTTGACTACCAAGGGGTCATCGTCCTCTCCGGTGTCTCGGCCATAATCTTCCTTGGAGAAAATGATGAGGACTTCTTCTAGGGAATTTCTCCTTTGCTTTGGTTTCTAAACTTCGGCCTTCATAACATTCCTTAGGTGAGTTCTCCGGGAGCTACTCCCGGTTCCTCCTCCGGCGAACCCTCCTGCTATAGAGAAGTTATAGTGCCGGTGTGGTTCCCAGTTGTCATCTTGTTCTCTCCTCTTGCCGCCACTACGGTCAGTCTGTCGGTCTCTATGGCGATCATCACGCCGGTCGAACCCGCGATCATTGTGGCGATAGTCTCTCCTTATTCCTTGATTGTTTCCTCTTTTGTCGTCTCTCCCCCTCCACTGGTAGTTGTCTCTCGGAGGTGGTCTCTGATAAGGGCTCCTTGATCGTTGGCGGTTTGGCGCATAAAGTTGACTGGAGTTCACATATTTCTTTAGGTGCCCTTCCCGGATGAGCTCCTCAATCTTCGCCTTCAAAGTCCGATACTCATCAGTGTGGTGGTCGACCCCCGCGTGGTAATCGTAGTACGCTGATCCGTTAGAGTTTTTTGACATTTTGACTGGAGCGGATCGATCCTTCAGCTCCGTGTGTTGATTTTCCCTAAATATTTGAGACAATGGGGTGTTAAGAGAGGAGAAGTTGTCGAACCGCTTGTTGGAATTCTTTGGGTCGGATCTCTTGTTCGTCGTTGGGGGTACCGCACTCGGTGGGTTGCTCGTGGGCGCGCTTGGTGGTACTGCCCGTGCAATTTCCTTCGCTAATATGTGGGCAGCTTCACTGTCCTCCTGATTTAGCAACCTTTCCAACCGTGTGGTGAACTCCTGCATTGTCATAGGTTTTTTCTTGTTGAGGGAGGATAAGAAACGGCTAGGTTCCAGTAGGCCTTGTTGTACTAGTTGGAGCTGCATCAGTTCTAGTAGGTCTGTCACCCGACTAGCCTCATCGTAGAAGCGGTTGAGGTAGCTCCGCAGAGGTTCAGTACCCCTTGTTTGACCAGTGCCAAGGTTTGGGAAGTTCTCAGAAGTTGTCTGGAAGTGGTGTAGCGCCTCAAGAATAGTTGCTCCAACTAACCCCAGTGGGTAATGGACCCGACTGGCAGAGATTGGAACCAGCCATAGGGTTTTCTCTCAGGCTGAGAGGAAAACATTGGTATGTAAGGATTTCATCGGCCCTCGCACATTGCATGGATCTTGAGTAGAAGTTTAGGTGAACTTGGGGGTTTGTGTTCTCGGCATAGGAGTGCGCAAAAGTTGGCCGAACGAAACCCTACGGTCAAGGTCTCAAGATTATCTCCTTGTAGAAGGGGCCTCTTACGATCGGAGCGATCAGGGGGATCTCATGTGTAGGTTGTTTCAGACGACCTTAGGCTGACGGTGCCTTCTTTTTGTTTGAGGATCCGGACGGAACCCTTGTCCTAGAGAGAGGGGGAGTGTATGTGCTCTGGCTAGCCTTTGCTTGGGCTTGGTCTCTTTCGAATCGTAGTTGATCACGCTCCTGCTCTAGCTGCCTGATATGGGCCTTCATTTTCTAAAATATAGCAAGAGACTCCTCAGCAAGGGGTCGTGCTTCTACCCCTTTGGGGGCCTCTTGTCTATGCTCCATGGCCAAGACCCGTTCGTTGAGTTGGTCTAACGTCATTCTGGCATCTCTCGGTCTGATGGACGGCCTGGGGGTGACCAGGGGTTGGGAAGGGTTCTGCCCTTGTTGGGCTCGACTGGTTGCTCTGGTGACCCTGGCGACGGCCTCTTCCTGACCCGGTGCTGATCGGGATTGGTGCGAGTGTCCCCGTCCAGAGTGTGTACATGCCCCTCTGGGGTGGGTTTTCTCTTGGATTTCTGTTGTTTGGATGCTTTGGCTTTTGCCATTGCGGAGAAGGTAAGTTTTACCGAAGCCCACAGACGGAGCCAAATGAATAGACTAAGCCTGCTCGGTTATAGGGGAGCAGGTAGGAGGGTGGTCTTTAGCCGTTCCTGAGCCCGGGAGGGGGTCCTGCAAAGACACTCCGATGCTAAAGTTAGAGATCGGTGTCAGATGATCAATCCGAGAGGATGTGGGTTAGAAGAAAGTGCGTACCTTATGGTTCGAGGGGATCCCCTTTATATAGCGGTCCGAGGGAGGCGCGGCCTTCGAGGACAGCTGGTGGTGATTTGACCAGTGGATCTCCCTGGGCCGTAGGATCCTCCGTCGTGTCACGGTGATCGGGTGGTCCACACTGGTCTTGGGTTGGCATGCCCTTAGAAGTGACTCCATGATTGGACTGGTGACTTGACGTTCCAAGGCGACCTCTCAGCAGAGTTAATGCTACCTCTCGGGTCGAGTCTCATCGAGTAGTAGAGCGAAGGACGGCTCAGACAATAGGGTCAATGGTGTCTATCCGGTTGATAGGGCGGACGCTAGAGGTTCGGGTTGGCCCGAGTGGGTTGTAGGGTCTAGTAGATCCTACCGGAACACGTAGCATCTATTAGCAACAGGATCGCTGCGTAATTGCTTAATGACATGTCAAGACTGTAGAATCAACTAATATATAATTGAATAATTGCATAATGACAAAGTTGTTAGGACATCGCAATCCATAAATATAAGGACATGGTAATCATTGATTAAGAGGAATCAACGGTAACAGGCAATAGATCACATCAATGGAGAAAAGAAACATATATATATATATATATATATATATATATATATATATCAAAGAAGCTAAAATTATGGTAGTAAGTACCTTATGATGCAACGATTCATTTCGCGATTCGATTCGTTTTTCATGCTTGGCGATACGGATCTGTTGATGTATCGAATTGTACTCTGAATCGGAGGTGAATCACTCTGTATCGTATCGGACGAATCGTGATTGACTGTTGAATCGACCAATTCACATACAGGCACATAAACATGTTTTTTTGCATTTTGGGTTTTTTTTTTTTGCAATTTTTTCTTAAAAAATCACAAGGAGTCAAATTTTAACACTAAGAAAGACCCATATGATTTTCAAATCATTCACCCTCTACTTTGAGTCTTCACGGTTTCACCCTTTCACATTTACTCAGGAAGAGTGTTTCACGTATCAAAACATAGCAAGTAGGAAAGTACTTCACATGCACTTTGTATCTTTGATAAACTTGAAGTTTGTTATATTATTGTTTACCTCGATTTTTTGTAAAAATGGGTAAATCCACAAGAAAATCCAAATGTTGATAAAGATGCTGGATTTTGATCCTCTTTGGGTCCTTCATGTGAAAACGTTTAAGTGTCCTTTCTGAATTTTGATGAAAAACTGTACAATGTTCTTCAAAGTTGAAGAATGAAGATGAAAGAGATTGGAAAAAGATGACAAAGAAGTAAAGTAGAGAAGAAAGAAAATGAAGATAAAACAATTCAAAAGAGAAAAGGGATTAAAAAGGAAAAGATAAATCAAAATGGCAAAAGTAAATGCATTGAAAGTAAAAAAATGGTGAGAATCACAAAGAACTCAAGTCTCTCCGGTAAGCCTTGTGTCGCATAAGACATATTGACACGTATGGAGCTTTTTAGCAGAAATGTGAATCTGCCTATTTTTACAATGGGAGCTCATATTTATAGACCAAATTTCTCAATAACTACCCTTTCCACCTAATACACACATGTCTATTTAAAATATACTAACTAAACCAACAATAATTTCCAATAACTTCCTTTGAGAACTCCTTCTACTTTCACAACTTCTATCTCGTCATCTCTTGTCTGGCTTGTTTTGTTTCAAGGGTCTCCATATATCTTCTAGTTCTTGGTCAAAAAAATGATCTGGCAATTTATCAAAATGCTTGGTCGAAAAATGACCATTAGACATTCAATATACTTTACCAGCATTACTATGACAATGTTAAATATTATAATAATCATGGTCAATTCTTTATTGCTTCTTAAAATCTCCATACTTTTAATTATAAGACCAATGCCAAGTATGAAGGCCAAATTGAACAAAGGTATAGTCTATCTTCGATCTAATATTAAACTTACGTTTTTTTTACCATAAAAATGAAATCAATAAGTCCATTAAATGGCTAACATAAAGGTTGGTCCAAAAAACAAAGTTTGATCAATTCAGTTGCCTTTATTATCTTGCCAAGTTGGTATATGATCTCAACCAATATTATCAACACCATATTTCGATCAAGAAATTAAACTTAACATAACTTGTCTTTGGTTTCTTGATATTTTGATCAAGATAAATTTCTGGTATTAACAATTATATATACCATATATTCTCGGTTATGACTTAATTTTTTTATGCCTGTATCGTACGATACTATTAGCCTAGAATTTTTACTAAGTCTTAGCCTGGTCGAAGACTGCATAGCAAGGTAGTTTCGATCGGAATAAAGGATATGCAATGAAGGCTGATAAAACGGATTCCGGTACTTCGACTAAAGTGACAAGTTGAGTTGAAGTCAGATCCATGTTGGAAAACAAGACTCTAAAACAAACAAGTGTTGCACTTGTTTCCGATTCGAGCTCCAGCAAATACAAGAAGGTGCGTCGATGAAAGTTACAAGCAGTTCGGCAGAGGTTAGTAGCAGTTACGACCAGCGGGCGCGCAAGAAAGCAAAACAAAAAGTGTGGGATACATGTCAAGTACAGAGAATTCATCTGTTATGTAGCGGTTGGAGATGTGGCTGATAAAAAGAGGAAAACAGGCAAGAGGAAGGGGTCTTTCGCCCACATCACAACCCTCACCCCTACGCCATAAGTCCACTGGTAGCAACGCAGAGCAACAGGAACGAGACACGCGTGAGTGACTGAGTGATGGTCGACTGGCCAAACCTTTAAATTTCATGCAACCTTTTGTATTTTCCATTCATTTTTACTCTGACTCTCCCCCTTCGACGATTGGAAGCACTTCCCTTTCAAGTCTCTTCTCACAAAACCGCACGATCGATCCGTTTGAACCACTTTCGACAAACTCACGCCATCCACTCCACCCACGCACTGCATGCGCACCGAGAAGGTTTCCGTATTCCCAGGACTCGAAAAAGGATAGAATCCAGCCTCTTCATAAACATTCGGATTTTCTTGTGGTGTTACACTGATTACCAAAAATCAGCGTAAACAGATACATAAAATGATACGATTCACGAGTCAAAAAATAGGCCTTCCGATTCATGATTCGATTCACGGTTCAACTACCATGGCTAAAATACTAAACAAATACATAAGATACTAATAATTATGTCTATGAAAAATAAAAAGAGTAAACCTCCAAATTGGTCCCAGAAAGATTTCACTTATGGTTGTTTGGTCCTCATACTTTTTTTTCCCACCAAGTTAATCCCTGAAAGATTCTCCGTCAGTCAATCTGGTCCCTGAAAGATTATTCTGTCAGGTCCCTCAAAAGAAGTGAAAGGGTGAAAGTGTAATTTAGTCAAATTAGTCCGTGAAAGTGTAAATCATCGGTCAAGTTAGTCCTTCGTTATTAGAATTCTGAATTTTACAAAAAGAATGTGAGTTTGGTTCGAACTTGAGACTAGGGAGTAGCAAAATAAAGCATTTGCCAATTGAGCTACTTAATCAATTGGTAAACATGTGAACCAATATATATTTATATCATTTTTGTTCTTCTGCATAGCCATGAGAACCAACAACATAAACACCTCACCTCGATCATTTCCTCATCTCCACCATCTCTCACGAAACTTCTCTCTCACCTTCCCTCTTGGGTTCTCTCTCGGCCAAGTGAATGTGGTGACCACCACCACTTGTTTTCTTCTTCAATATGTAAGGGATCCATAAGCAAGGAATCTAGAACCACAAGAGAGATTAAGAAGATCAAGAGCTCTCCTTCTTCCTCTGTTTTGCTGATGAGCCAGCCACCATGGGCCCCTTTCAAATCATCTTTAAACTCCACCATAATGATGGCTCAGTGCTCTAAAACAATGAGGAACAACCCAGGAAACCAATGGGTCAAGCTCCACCATGTTCTGAGCGTGCTTCGACGGGCAACCACAATCTGCAACTATATTTTACAGCCAAACCTTTGAGCTTTTGGAGAAACGGACATCGCCATCACACCCCTGGCCGTGAAAGGAAGAGGACCCAATACCCCGTTTCTTCTCCGACGACGGCGCCGCCGCTGCTCCATCGTGAGCCACCGTCTTCTCCAACCAGCCTGCGCCGGAAAATTTCCAGAGCTTGATAATCGTAAGTTCTCAACCTTCTAAACTCATTTATGGCATCTAATAATGTATTTAATCATCAGAAACATCACTTTTACTGCTCCTAAATTCGTGCTTTGATTTTTGACGAAAAACACTTCCTATGTGTTATCTTCCAAGTAATCTAAGGCCCCTCACCAATTGGAACTTCGTCTCTGACCGCTGGACCATTTCAAGTGTGTGGCGTGCAGCAAGAGGGAGCTTCCTTCGAGCAAGAGAGCATGGAGAACGGAAGGCTTCATCTTCCACTTCTTGGACTCGCGACCTTCATGGGGAAGACGATGACCGTGATTAGAAGGTGAGAGGCGAGGGTGATTGATGAAGGTGATGTTGAAGGGATAAGAGAAAAGGAATGGTGGTGGCAGCGCAGAGGTTGGGTGAAGGAGATGATGTGGTGGCGGCGATCATGTGAAAAAGAAGATATAAATGATGAAGAACAAAAATGGTATATATATATATATATATATATATATATATATATATATATATATATATATATATGAGTTCACATGTTTACCAATTGATTAAGTAGTTCAACTGACAAAGGCTTTGTTTTGCTACTCACAAGTCTCAGGTTAAAACCTAACTCACATTCTTTTTGTAAAATTCAGAATTTTAATAACGAAGGACTAACTTGACCGACAATTTACACTTTCAGAGACTAATTAGACTAACTTACACTGTCATCCTTTCACATCCGTCCAGGGACCTGACGGAATAATCTTTCCGGGACCAGATTGACTGACGGAGAATCTTTCAGGGACTAACTTAATGGGTGAAAAATATGAGGACCAAACAGCCATAAGTAAAACCTTTCAGAGACCAATTTAGAGGTTTACCCAAAAAAAAAATGCAATGTCTCGAAATCCTTGTTCGTGGCATGTTTTATTGGTCGGTTTGATATCATATTAGCATGGGGGACCAAGAGTGGGAACAAATATTTAGGGCTTAAGTTATTAATAAAATTTAGATCTACTGGGTTTGGGTAATTAATTACTTTGCTAGTATTAGTATCATTTTCTGTAAGTCTATTTCTTGATTATGTATTGTTAATGTAATTTTTGTTGAATGAGTTTCTCTATTGTTGTCAATCACATGAATAATTTTTTTTACTCAGGTTTTCCACAATCAGCAGTCATGAGATTAGTTTCCCTTGAGGCTCTTTGATCATATTATGTTGGTAGGTCTTTCCCAACAAATCTTTTACTATATACATCATCTAAAGGGTCGTGTATAGACAATTTGGAGTCTAAGGCAAAAATATTAAAGTCACTTTCTTTTGACAAAAATCTTAGAGGATTTAATATATCATATAAATTATCAATTTTTTATATTAATCTTCTAGCTTTTTGAGCTGCAAAATCATTTATCAAAGTTTTATAATCTAGCAATTATAACATTTCACTTTCTATTTGACATTTTCTCTTGCAAAGAATAAGAGTAAAAAAGAAATATAAATAAAATAATACTGCAAAATAAATAAAAAAGTGATGAACAATTGAACCTGGAACGCAAGGAATAAAACAATGAGATTTTGCAACACTTTGATATCAAGTATCTCCTTTGATAATTCATTTAAAGGTAGATATAATGAAAATTTTTTTTTTTTTTTATTGAGAGAAGAAACAATGAGTGAAGAGCAAAATTGTACAATACTATAGATATATAAGTCATAAGAAAAAAACTAATGGTTATGAATAAACACAAATTAAATTTTCAATTTTGGGAATGTAAAAATAACGGATATTTTATTTATTAGTTTTTGGAAAATGTAAATTTGCTAATACAAAACACTACTACTAATAACTGTCAAAGTTGCAGTTTCCACGTTGCACTTCTCAATTTCCACATTGCATTGTCCACGTTGCAATTAATATAACTTGATTTTTCATTGTTCCATTACTTCTCTCAAGTCTCAGTCATATATACTATATATGTACTAATTTATTTATTTTTGGTGCCTAAGGCAATTTCCTATATTGCTTTGTGGGATACACGACCCTCCATCCAATGATCAAACTTTCAATTAAATGCTCAAGCAGCTCAGTTATATATTTATCAACTGGGCTGGATCTTTATCATGGGTTGAGACATAGATATATGGTCACATTTTAAAGTTGTGACCTCAAGCTTTTTTTGGATCAAGGATAAGTTATGTGAGAATTTCGAACTGTGGTGGAGAATATATTTATTCTTATATGTTTCTTGCCATATATGGCAGAGTATGAAAGTAATACAAGTAAGTAATGATTGTGTTCAACATATTGCACCATTGATCGTAACAAGTCCGATCAACTACTCGGGAATGGTGTTTGTTGTGGAGGGAGATGGTGTACTTCTGGTTGGAGTGACTGCCATTGGTGATCGGTGCTGGGTCGTCGTCGTGCTCCGCCATCGTTTGAGCCTCGGAGGGGTCCATTCAAAGATACTCTGATGCCGAAGTTAGTATTAGTTTGAGGAGAGGGATCCCTAGAGGTTAAGATTATGTAACTTATGAGGTGAAGGGCTTGACCTTTTATAGGAGTGGAGATTCCTTGAGTACTTCGAGGAGTAATGAGCTCCTAAGACTACAGCTCATTCATCAGCTTTTGGATCTCAGTGGCAAGGATGTTACCTCGACGGCTTGATCCATGCCTGAGGTCCTGACCAAGCTTGGAGCCTTGTTCCGGCACTAAGTGATTTCAGACCTTTCCCTTAGAAGTTATCTCCAAGCCGGGAATGTTGCACTGGTGGTCGTCTATAGGGGCAATGGAGTGAGAGGATGATTGGTAAGGGGAGGTGGTCATTATAACGCCCAGATTTCTTGAGGATCACTTAAGTATCTTACTACCAATTATTTAAGAGGGAGTTTTTTTTTTCTCAAAATCATTAGATAAAGTAATCCATTATTAAAATATTATCAATATTAAACCATCATCCGCCAAGCCGAAAATTATTCGAAAGCAGAAAATAATACAAGCTGAAAATTCCTAGCTCCAAACACCCCTTGTGTCACCACGTAGGGAAAACCATATGAAAGCATAAAAAACTACACTGACCCCAAGGCATGAGAAATACAGACACACATGCATGTCACCCTACAAGCATCACCAAACGACGGTAAAGCTCTTTATCCAAAACGGCACTAGCCTAACCCTAGACTCTACTCCTCACCATAAGAGCTCTTTCCATCGGTCGAATGTCTTACTCTGAAAACTTTTGCAGCAAAGCTCTGATACGAGCGGACACAAACTCAAACAAGTCATAAGATATCCTAAAGTCTAGACAGTCTATATGTATGCACGCACACCCTCGTTGTACAACAAAATAATCTAGATAAACACCAACATCAGATGCACGAGAGACGGAACAAACACGACTCCACAATTGGGGTTAGTCAAAACTAACACACCGCTGTCTAAGTTTGCCACTTAACATGTACGACCAAATATCGACCACAACCAAAATTCATATGTCATGCTAGTTAGTCACAACCAAATGGTTTGTCCTCTGACATCCCAAACCACAGTCTCATAGGCAAGGACCACCATCAAGGGTCTCCAACAATAACAACAATATTTGACAATAATATCTCATGGTATTTCTTGCATATCGACATCATGTTATTTCAAAAATAAACCATACGTGATAAAAAAAATAACATCTTATTATCCAAGTAAATATAGAAACAATTCATATCATATTTCAAGATATAGCATATTTCAAACAACCAACACCAACAACAAGTAGCATATGTCACAAGCAGACATTTCTAGACCAAGTTCCCCCATGTGGGCCAAAAGTGTTCCTTATATCTAAATCGTGCTCACACCTAATCCCAACCGACGGACCTTCACAAAAAATATACTAACTATGTTACAACCTTTGATTTAAACTTAATCGATCCTTGGAAATCCTAAACCTATTTTAAATATATCCTTTAAGATTTAAAACGAATTTTCAACTGAATCAGCCATAAAACCGCCCCTTTTTAAACGCCGTAAAAAAGAATTTTCTTTTCAATTTGAGATCAAAACCAGGATTCCAAAACTTTAGAAAACTGTAAAAACCCTTATATGAACACCAACTTAAACAATAATTTTCTGAAGAACCTCACAATTCCATATCAACAAGAAAATCTTGAGAAGAATTTAAACAAGAAAGACTAAGAAGACACAAGTCTCTTACCTTGATTGAAGAAGAAAAAAGAAAACGAAGAAAATTCCTCAGAAAAGAAGAAGAAGAACCACAACCACCAAGTAGAGGAGAGGAGGACAAATTCTACTTGACTTTTCAAGTGACAAATAAGGGTATTTATAGGTGGTGAATGAGCTAGGTTTACATCTTCACCTAGTAAGTATTTTTCAGAAAAAATAAATTAAATTAAAAAGATCTTTTCCCTTCTCCAAGCAAACTAAATTTCGGACATTAATAAGAATAAAAAAAGTATTTTTCTGATTTAATTTATTCTCTAAGAGATAATATGTAAAATTGAAATTAATTTCTAATACAACTCTAAAACGTATCCAGACCCAATATGGTATGAAAATCAAAACAACAAATAACCTCCCAAAACTAACTGATAACCTTCTTATCATAGAACTTCTTTATTTCTAGAAGCATACATGTTAAAACATAATTTCCCTTTTAATTAAAATAGAATTAATATCTCTTTTTTGTCAACTTTTCAACAAACATATATCATTTAAAACTGAAAAATGACTCGCCCGTGTATATATATATATATATATATATATATATATAATTCACACCCCATATATCATCATGGGGTGATATGTTCTTCAAAAATCCCTTCTCTTATCTCCAAACAGAACCATCTTTAATTATTAATATTTTTATTTTAAAATAAAATAAAAACCCTTTAAAAATAAACTATCAACAAAATTAAAATTCTTTTAGAACCTCTATATACACTACATGCCCCTCTTCATCTTTATGGGGAAAAATATTTTCTCCAACAATATTATCTCTAATTTCAAACAAAATCATATTTTAAACTAATATTCCTTATTTTTAAAAATAATATCCTCATCTAAACAACTCCTAACTAGATAACTATTCCTTCTAGAATATTCATGAATATTTCGCCCCTCTCATGTTGATAGGAAAATATTTTTCCAACAACCTTATCACTTGACACTGCAAAAATCTATCTTAGATATCCACTATTTATTTCTTTTAAAATAAAAGAAATTATTTCAAATAAAACATTATCAAATTATAATCTCAAATAAATTTAATATGATCTAAATATAATCTCATTATCTTAATTTAAAAACAACATATATTCTTTCTAGAAGAATAATAAAACACGCCCACACTCTCTCTTGGGCATGGTCCGCAAAATCTTCCACCTCACCATATATGCCACATTAGCATATCTTGTCACGTCAGCACGAGAATATTTTCCTCAAAAATCCTCCGTAATATTACCATAGCAATATTACAGTTAAAATTCTCAGAATTTCGACAACTACAGCATAAAGACAATCACAACTTCAATTTTCCCCTCAAATAATTTTTTAGAACTGGCTGATTAATGTTATGGAGACTTCCATCACTCAAATACACTCAATAGCATTCTAGCCAATTAACAATAACAATATAAGGGAAAAAAATTTATTTAAACCTACTTATGCCACAAAAATATTGAGGCTCTTACAATCGTCTCGTCGTAGTGGGACGACTAAATCTTCCCTCAGAACAGCCGCATTATCCTTAATCTTTGAAGAAGGATTAAGGTAAAGGAATAATTCAAGCTCTTTGTCGTTTTTTGTTCACAAAACCAACTTGTATTACTTTCAGAATAATTGTAAATGATATTTGACAAGACATAAAACAGAATTAGGATTTAAAATGTACTAATAACAATGTTATTGATTAGGATTTCTATTTGTAGTAAAAGCTTTTGATTGAACAAGTGAATTCACGATTCAATAGTTCACCATGCATGGTCGAATCGTGACTGAAACGGTAACCGTTAAATGTATGTTTTTTTTTTCCTTAGTGTTAATATGATTGAGATATCTTTTTTAATAAATTACTTTCTCGATGTGTTCGATATTGAAATTTACTTTTACAAGAATCTAAGCTTCTTTACCACAACACCTTGTTAGTAAAAAATAATTTATTAACTTAAATATATGCTTTAATACTATATAAAATATAAAATGATTTATAAATTTAAAAATTAAGAAATTACGTTCAACTAAATTTTAAATTAACATAAAATTACCATGTTGTATATTTTAGTAGATAAAAATAAATAATAAAAATATAGAAAGATAATAATCCATATATGACTAACCAGCTGGGCCCAAGAGAGTATGGGTACCAAAGTCTACAATAACCTATGTTGCAGATTTTCTTATCTAGAGATAAACCTTCACTGCAATAACAATCAACAGAAGCTGATTAATTGATTAAGCTCAAATAAACCAGCTCTTTGCCTGCCGTGTGGCATTCGATATATAGCATGGCTATTCACTCTAGAAGAATTCAGCTGTGCCCTCACTAACAGCAATTGTTTTTGGCATAGTAGTAAGTGCTTAATTCACAAGTGGTATTACTCCAGAGACCACCTTCACTAAAGCCGAAACTAGAAGTTTCAGATCTCTAAGACGAACACATCTCGTTCTCGATGAGTTCTTATAAGCATCAAATTATCAGAAGCCAGACGGACACCTTTTTAAGTTCTGCTCTGGTGTCACTCTAGTCAGGAAAAATATTGTCAGATTCAAATCTATTTCGTCTGACTCAACTGAACTGTCCTCGTTTGGTAATCCTGTCGTCAAACCAAAACATCACCTGATCTGAAGCAAGTTTAAATAATATGACCTTACAGTCTTAGTTCATTTCTCATGAGTAATGAGTTCACAAGAAGTATCTTTAATATTATACTAATGCAATTATATGTTGATGCTACTGCATTTAGTGCTACTACTGAAGATCTATGTCAAGAGTTTTTGTAAGTTCATGCAGGATGAAAACAAAATCAACATAACAGGAAGAACTGAAGCTCTTCCTAGTCTTACAGATCTATCAAGAGAATGTCGAGGCTTACAGTCAACCAACCAAATAGATCAAAAGTGATGAACCTGCTCAAAGTAATGAGCACTCAAATGTACTCTGGATGAATCCTTAACTAGAAGTGATGAACCTGCTCCCATAGATTGAACTAAGTTCGGCAGGAAGATAAGATCACCATTCTACGTCACTTCAAGCAGACCAGACTTAATGTGCTAGATTAATGCGCGTGAAAAATTTCAGAAAGATTTCAGATCAAGAGGACTACATAAGGGCTACTGTTGCACTCAACTCTTATGAGTAAAACATCAAGTTTTACATAATCTCGTTACCCAAGAAAACTGCATGGAGTCAGACAAACACAAATGAAGGCAACGTCTGCCTTAGACAAAGTCTGACACAAATTGAGAAAAGGTCAAACAATCACAGCTTGGTCATCGTCTGGTGGTGACTCTGTCTCACGATGATGGTACTATTTGAACTGACTCCGTCCGGGAATAACTGAAAGGTCATGGTCTGGTGCCCACGTCGCTCACGTTCGAGTAACTGGTAAACAACTGTATCGTTTCAATTACTTGCTTTTCTAACACGCATTAAATTCTCAATTGTCATGACTGCACATTTATAATCCTACATTTAATGCGCGTGCTATACCTCTCGGTTATCACATCAACTTAAATGTCAATCATTTCATTACAGAGATCGAGAAAATCTTTCGATATTCCATACACACTTAACAAAAGGTTTTCATAAAATAGGCCATTACACTTACAACTCATTTGCCTTCTCTCTGAAACTCTTGTTTTCGTTCTCTTCTGTTCTTGCATCCTCTAACAGCCTTTTGCAGAAATCTCTTCAATGGCACCCAAGAAGCAAGTTCTCTCTAAGCCTAAGTTGACTCCTACTCAACAACCTTGCGTCTTCCTCTTACTCTTCCTCTTCCTCTTCCTCTTCCCCTCTTCCTCTTCCTCTTCCTCTTCCTCTTCCTCTTTCTCTTCCCCTCTTCCTCTTCCTCTTCTTCTTCCTCTTCCTCTTCCCCTCTTCCTATTCCTCTTCTTCTTCCCCTCTTCCTCTTCCTATTCCTCTTCCTCTTCTTCTTCTCACATGTTGTTTTTAGAAAACATAATTCTTTGTGAAAATGGTTGTTCTTAAATGATTTTGAATTAATTAGTTGAAATAAAAGGTTTTGGTTAGTTTGATCGAGTGATGAAGGCTAAACCATAGTGCTATCGGTTTTAGAAAACAAAACTTGCTTGAGGGTCATAGGGTGATAGTCGAACCTGGTTTTGGGTTTGGGGGATTGATTTATCTGTTAAAAATCGTGTTCTGTCACGATTAGAATTCAGGTTGATCTCGTTTTGAAAAATTGGTTGAAATAAAAGGTTTTGGCTACGGGTTTTTGGCCTGGGTGGGGATTGAAAAATGGTTTTGGAACCTTTTTTGGACGAACAAATCTTTGTTTTGATTTAGGGACTAAACTGTGAAATTTGAAAAGTTTAGGAACTAGTTTATAAATATGAAATATTTTGGGGACTAGTTTGTAAATAAGAAAATTTAGGGACTTTTTTCAATTATTAAAAGTTGGAGGACCAATTTATAATTATCAAATTATTCGGGGACTCAATTTTAATTATGAGTTTTATTAGGAGATGAAAAGGAATTTCTAAAAAGTTTAAGGACCTGTTTGTAATTAAGTACTTTTATAAGGGTCAAAATGCAATTATTACATTATGTTAGATGTTGAGAACTTAAAATGTTATCTGCTTTGATTGAACTATGTGCAATAAAGGAATGGTTGAATTTATGAAATGATAGCATCTCTGTATCCATGTAATGATATTGATGTTATGGATTGTACCTTGTTATTACATGATGTTGCCATGTATGTTTATACTTGAGATGTGTTGTTATCGACTATTGATTTTGTTACTCGTGGACACTCGAATGATGACTTAAACCGACAAGACTTGATGTTTGGGAACCTGGTGATGGTGGACCCGCTCAAGGAACAATGGAACGAATCGTTAGAGGATGAACCAAGTTATTTGACTAACTTTGCATTCAGCATGGCATGTCATTTTGGAGCGAAGGCGCGGGACTACTTGTAGAACCAAGCTATCGAGCTCGGTCAATGGTCGTACTATAGAGAGAACGAGGCTTGGAGACTGACATTATTTTTGGATAATCGTGGATCGTGCCTGTGAAGTGGCTACATAGCGGTAGTGCGTTAGCGAAGGGCTAACCCCATTTGGGAGTCGTGTGAGTGATTCAACGACAACGCGTTAGTGTCGACTAACCCTTCTTGGGATTCGAGTGTTTGTCCCGCCTCCCGTGTATTAACTATTGGAGTTTTATCTGGATCATTTTTGTTGAGAGGTCAACCATGACTTGCATATATGCATACTGACTATTTATTGTTTAGCGATAGTACCCCAGTTGACTAATGACATGACTTAGTTTAAGTTGATGATAACATGTGATGTCTTGATTGTTTTATTGGTGTTTGATTTGCGAGGTTAGAACGATTTCCATATGCTTAAAGTATTTGACCCTTGCATGCCTTGTTTGTTATGTTTGTTTTTGGGTGGTCAGCAACCGTCAGACAATGGTAGATGACGTGATCAAGTACTATACTTTTGGGGAAGTCTCGTTTGTGGTGTTTGACGAGGAGGCCACATCAATGTGGGTGATAGATCGTCGTAGCCGAAGCTTGAGGTATACATGTTGAACGGTCAAAGTCCGAAAGGATGCTGATGGGGGAATGGATCGAATACGTGCCCGACCAGGAGTTGCTGCGTTGGCTTTTACCCTGTATGATATTTTTAAGTGGATGGTTACCTTGCCTCAACCATGGAGTCAGCGTCGGAGCCTTCATTAGTTTCTGAAAATTCAGGTGCAATACCAGTGCTCATGATGGCGGAACCGACCAGACCGCCTACTTAGCCCTGTTTGGTGCACGATGAGTCCTTACAAGGAATCGGCGAGTCCTTACAAGGAATCGGCATGTTCGCTAGATATAGAGCCCTGATGCAAGAGTTACCAGAGGTGGATGTTTCGACCGATAATGATGCAGGAGTTTCCAGTAGAGTTGTGCAAAAAAACCCGACCCGGCCCATACTCGAAGAAAACCGGTCTTTTAAAAGCTGTCAGGTCGGGTCAGGTCGGTTTAACGGGTTGCTCGGACCAAAGAAATGGGCTAAGGCGGGCAACCACGGTCAGGTTCACGTCCAGCCCCTAAGTCCGTCGGAACCCAGTCCAACCCGAGGGATCATCTTTTTTTTTGGTAGGGCCCGTATGAGTTGTGTGTTGACGAGCTTGAGGCCCGTGAAGCCAAACCTCTCTAGTGTGAGGCCCTTTATATACACTAACCCTAATCAGCTCCCTCTCTTTGAAAACAAAAAAATCCAACTCCCTCTTCTCTGACACAGCCACCGCCCCCTCCCTCTCTCAACCAAAAAACCCTAGCCCTCTCTTCTCCTCTTTCAACCGCCGCACACACCCTCTTCTTCTCCCCCTTGTCTTCACGACATTCGCCATCATCCACCACTCCCCACATCCTTCTCCTCCGATTGTTTGTGCCGTCGACCGCCGCTTCGATCGTCGCTTTAGTCGTCTTCGTCATCGCTCCAGTCGTCTTCATCGTTGCCTTCATCGTCCAACCACCCACGGACCTTCTTGCTTCTCCTTTCTCTGCAGTCTGCATGTGATAGAATTAAATCCTCTTGTTTCTCCTTTCTTTCAGTCTTCTTATTTCTCCTTTATGCTTCATCGTCCAACCCGCCCGAATGGCCCGCTAACCCGACAAACCCGAACCCGACACACCTGAAATCAACCAAGGTCGGGGTCGGTCCTGCATATGTCTGTTTCAAAATTGGCCGAACCCGATACTGTTCACCCGAACCCACTCGAACCCGCTTGCTGCTCACCCCTAGCAGCCAGGTGCTGCTTGGCTTGGTTACCTAGTAGCGATGCCTAGATCTTTCTCTTTCTATCTACCTCGTCGATATCTAGTTCCTATGTATCATGCAGATGCAGATGTAAGGAAAGAGTTGGATGAAATTATAGATGGTTGGGTAAGAACAAGAGTAAGAATGTATGTGTATGTAATAGAAGAGTAAGTAAGGGAGAGAACAAGTAGAAAAGAAAGAAAAATAAAGTACAGGAAACCGATAGGTAAAGAAAGTAAGTGACGTGGGAGCCCACGATAGAGGTGCTTGAGTGGGTTCCTGCACCGCAAATAGCTCGTTTTAAATAGCAACGACGAAGCTTGGGGCAACTGCTACTAAACAACTGTCTGGAAATGTCTTTTTTGGTTTAGTGGTAATACATAATGTTATTTTATATAAATTTTTCAAATAGTTGACTAACAAATAAATTATAAATTATTGTTAGTGAAGAATTTTTTTTGTCCTTAAATTATGTCCTTATATAAAATAGGGTGGAGTGTATATTTTAGAAAAAAATGGGGTGTAGTGTATTTTACCCTAAATTGTTTTTCAATTGTATTAGTTAAGTAATTATTTATTTTTAAATACTACATTTTAAAAAGTACGTGGAAAAACTAGCACCAAGTTAATGGAGCTTATCACTAAGAATTTGGACTTACCCCATGAAGATGTTTTTTTTTACATGATATAAAAAATAATCAATTACAAACAGAAAAGATTAAATATACTTTTAAAACAATTTATTAAAGTTTGTTGTTTTTACCTGCGTGGAGGCCGCGTGGAATTTTTCCACAATGGCGAGCGCCGGCGCTAGGTTAGAAGCGTCATGGATAGCCAAGTCTGCGCACTCTTACATTAATTGTGTGCAATGTTCCAAGCCTTCTAGTGTTCCTTCTTGCATAATGATATGGGAGATAACCATCGGATTGCGTGATCACCAAACTCCCTAGGTTATCCTCTAACGACTATAACCCGAAGAAGGCACAACTGAGAGCGGATACCATCAGGTCACCCCTTGTCGGGTGAACAACGACAACCTTCTCTTGGGTTTCGCATAATTCAGAGGGACCCTTAGAGGAGATGTCAGTCTTGAGAACCACATCTTGCCAGCACCTACAAAGGTCACATCATAGTCCCTTCATGAGGCTACTCTAGCAGGCGCGGTGCTCCAAAGCTTGGATCACGTTTCCAAGGTTACCCTCACCGCACGATCTCTAGCAGCGGCAGAGGATTTGACAGCTCAGGGCAAAACAGGTACAAGATTATCATCATAATCCTCAAAGGCCACACAAGCTGCCCCTCCTATAAAAGGGCAAGCCCACCAGACCCTTAAGGTACACACTTCTCAGTCCAAGCCTAAAAATTCTTCCCTTACACTTCCGCCTCTCACTTTAGCATTGGAGTGTCTTTACAGGACCTCTCCCGGGCTTGAAGACGGTAACCGACCACCCTTTTGCCACCAATAGCCGCGTCCAAACTTTCCACCCTCACGTCACAAAACACCGTTCGCAGTGATCTAGGCAGGCTTAGTCTGTTCATTTGACGCCGTGTGTGGGGACAGTAAAGCACCTCCTGTACCACAACATGGGAAAAACCAAAGGCACCCCGCAGCAGAACTCCAAACATTAACCCACTCCAAAAGGACACATAGAGACTTTAGACGAGGATGGACGCTCTCACCAGTCTCAGTCGCAATTGGTAACAGAGCAACATAGAGACCCTGGGGGCAGAGCTACCAAGTTCAGGGCTCATACTAAACACTTAGAGCTTTAAACACCCCCAATTCTTCCTCAAGAAGCTAGGTAAACACTTGAAAGGCTCAACGAACGAGTCACGATGATGGAGCAGAGGCAACAACAAGACAGAGCCGAACAACGGCCCTACGACCCGAAATCTCTAGCACTCATTCGGAAGCTCCGAGAACACATCCACCAACTGGAGCAGGCTCAAGATCAATACCATACGGAGAGAGCGATCACTTAACCAGAGCTGAGCGAGAGCAACAATCGCCGCCCCTCCCATGTTGGGGAAAGATTGGTTCTGGTGGGGGTAGTAGCGAACAAAGTCACCCAGAGAGCCTATAACTCCAGGAATTGGTAGACCAACCTGCTTCGACCCTTGTACCTGCCGATCCTGTGCACAACCCCCTCTTCCAAGTGATCATGTTCTGCGCCATGCCACACTTATTCATCTGACCCCACATGGCTCACCTATACGAAAGGACGACAAACCCCCAGGTCCACCTTAACTTCTTCACCGAAGCCATGCAATGTGAAGGAGCCGACAACCACCTCATGTGCTATTGCTTCCCGTTGAGCTTGAGACAGGGCCCATGAGTTGGTTTCAATCTCTACCCTCCGGCTCGATTAGGTATTGGAGCAACATCACCCACCAGTTCCTGAGAAGTTACGTGACCAGCAAGCAGTTACCGAGGACTATTGAAACCCTCTCCCTGGTAAAACAAAGGGAGCACAAATCCCTGCGAAACTACCTGAACTGTTTTAACGAGGAGGCAAACCGTGTCCTGAACCTTCTAGAGCCAGTCCAATCGCAACTGGCACAACTGGGGCTGCGAGAGACCAACCGATTCCTATCCTCCATAGACCCAAGAAGTAACTTAATCAAGAAGACTGCAAGGCTGCGCTGCACTCACCAAGGAAATCGCTAAGGGATCCACGTCGGAAGCAGCAAACAAGAATAAGAGCTCAACACCACTCGTAGCCGGCCATGAGAAAGGATCAACTGACATCATAAGGTTTGGGAAAAAGTTTGACTACTTATTCCATACTTTCAGCTTTGATATCAGACATTTCAAATTCTCTTTGAGAACATATGCACCCCATCCATTAACCTGAATCTCCTCCCAAAATTTCACCACAAATACAGGGAATGAAGAATCTTGAAACCAACAATTCAACACATTGAAAGGCTTAGGACCCCAATCTTGGACAACACACCTTAGAAGTAATGGACAGTGGTCAGAAATATCTCTATCGACTGCAAGCTAAGAGTATTTCAGCCAGACCTGTTGCCATTCAAAAGAGATAAGGAATTTGTCAAGTCTGCTATGTGCTTGGTTGTTCGGCCTCTACCAAGTGAACCTCCATCCGAATAATGGGATATCCAATCCTTCCATGGCTTCTATAAAACTTTTAAATTCAACAATTTCCCTTGTTTGAGAACTAGCCCCAACTGCAATTCCCCTTCATTCCTCCTCGCACTTTACAGCGTCAAAATCACTAGCAAGGCACCACATTGTAATTTGGCTATTTCTCCTCCATGACAGCAATTCCGCCCACATAATCCTCTTTTCCTCAAGACTGCATAATGCATAGATATTGACAATCACCCAATTACCATGATCACTCCCCCCATGCGCCAACCATTCCAAGGAAGCCACATCTAGAAACACACTCCTGTAAATTGAAAATTCCCCTCTTCCAGATACAGAGGAGCCCTCCCGCCCTATTCACAGCCGGTTAGGCTTGCCATTCAAATTTAGAATCACCCCATACTTAAGCAAATATTCTAAAATCTAAATTCTGAAGTTTCGTCTCCTTAATACAAATCATCTCTGCATATTCTTGTTGGGAAATGAAGTCTCCGTCTTAGGGTTCATATTTTAATGATGACAATGCTCATAGTTAAAAAAGCTAATGATATTGGGATCTCTAAGTGTCAATCAAGAAAGCAAGTATTAAGATCCAAGAAAGAATGCAGAAAAAATCAAATGGAAGATAAAGAACAAAGAAGAGGCAGATGAAAGCAATGATAGACAGAAAAAGAAGATGAAAGAATGGAAGGCAACCAAAGAATCCAAAAGATGAAGGCATGAATATTCCTGCAGTCATTATATGCATCACTGAGATCAAAATTCAGTGGCTATGGAGTATTCACTGGGAGAAAGAAGAAGTGGTCATCTAGAGCAAGGAATCAAGTCTTGGATAATCCACAATTCACTGAAGAAAAGCTTGTGTTGAATAAATTAGCTAAACAACCCTTTACACAAGCTCATAGAAGACTTAACCGAGAAGCAGGGTGATTTAGTCTTGGAGTTTATGAAGAATGATTGACTGCTCATACTCAAGAAGTCTCATCAGCATAGCAGTTCAATCTTGGAAAGCACAGAAATAAATCTCAGACTGAATCAAGAAGACCGACATGAGAAACCTAAAGACAAGCCATCATCACATCAAAAGCTTCAGGAGTCATGTTGAATCAAGGTACAAGTTTCTCCTAAAAAATGTTCATTTTTTCCTCAATCTAAATTGATGACTTAGCAAGTCTAAATCATAAAAAGGAAAAGATTATTGGAGAAGGACTTAACAGATGAAGCTCATTCACAAGAAGGTTCATCAGAGCTCCTATCGTTTGTACAAAGCTTGAGTAGACCACTTAGAAGACATTCAAGATCTCAAGCTAGACAATAGGCATCCCAACCTATTTGTTTGATAGACTATGATGTCAGCAGGAGACATTGCTTTACTTAGTCTGACTTGGTCTATCAAAGTGAGTTGAAAAGAATCTCTAAGCCTTGCCATATCAAAAGGTTCTATGCATCTCAATGAAGTTTACAATAATGATCTGCTCATCAAGTCATATCAATTCATTATTGGTAAACTACTGTTGTACTCCGATGGTCCAATATGATGGATTGATCAAATACACTGGAATCCAGATACAACTCATTCACATCTACACTTCACGAAGAGTTGCAGAAGTAGTGTTACCAGAAGCATAGATCACTGGGCTCTTTCATCAAACACGTGAATGAATCTTGAGCATCTGCCACTGAATCACTTTCTGACATTGGAAAAAGAATATTTTAATATTCAGTTACACTCTCAACAAGGCAAGTACAATGTGGAAGAAAGGGAACCTTTCCCAAAGATGCGTTTTCTCTTTCTCTCTCTCTCTCTCTCTCTCTCTCTCTCTCTCTCTCTCTCAGAGTAGAAACACTTAATTGCCTCAATCTGACAAACTACTATTTACTGCTGTTGTGGCGTACTCTCTGACAATTTCTCTCTCCAAGCATCACTTCCAACCTGCCCCTGCCTCAACGTGTTTTGGTTCAGAATGTACATGCGAAGGATTCACGCAACTTCAAGAAGACATTAGAAGCTGAATCACTGAAGCAAGCTACGTTCAACAGGAAGACTCAAGTTTAAATATCTGACAACTTGAGTATTAGAACAAAAGAGCTGTTGGAACTACTGTGCACTTAAAGAAGAATATTCATTGGAGCTTCAAATTGCAACGGTCACTTTTGCATTTCTGCCTACACACACACACTCCATTGAAGTAGTGTGTTTGCGGGAAACGTGCACTGAGAGAAATTTTGAACTAAGCTCAATAGACGATAATATAATTGGGGTTAAGCTACTAGGTTTATATTGGCAATAAGCACTTCATTCATATCATGTTGGTTGCCTCTGAGTATGCACAACACACTCTTATCTTAAGTTCATACTCAAACACATCCTCGGCAGACTTATGCTTTAGATTAGAACTTACTATTATCATTCAGAAAAATCATGAGAGAAAAACTAGAGAGGCTAAATGAAAAGATACATGTTATGAGCCAAAAAGTGAAAAACAGTAAGAAGGCTTTGATCAACTAATCCACTATGTCTATAAAATTATTATTGATCAAAGTCTGAGAGAAATTAGGATAGTGAGCTCTAAAGCATATTCAACGTCTATCCAATCACTGCTCTATGAAGGTTGCTACCACAATCTATCAAACCCACCTTTATAGACAGAAAATGAACTTCTTCAAAACCCCCAACATAACTTGCCTAAGCTTGGAGAGGCTTGCAGAAGAATACTTGGAGTTAGGAGGAGTCTTCATAATATTCAGATGAATAGGAGGAGTCCTCATAATACTCGGGAGCAAGGAGGAGTCCTCGAAATACTTGGTGATTAGCAGGAATCCTTATAATACTTGACAAATAGGAGGAGTCCTCAGAATACTTGCAGAAAGGCTAAAGAGGCTTTGGACAAAATACTCAACAAGGAGGAGTCTTGAGAGTACTCTGTGTAATTAAGGAGAAGTCTTGAGAATACTTGTTAAGATTGAAGATGCTTGGGAAAGAATACTTTCTAGGAGAAGTCCTTGAGAATACTTGTTAGGAGGAGTAGTTGAGAATACTTGATGTAAAGAGAAGTCCTCAAAATACTTGCCGAAAGCTGAAGAGGCTTGGAAAGAATACTTGTAAGGAGGAGTCCTTGAGAATACTTGTTGATAGGATAAGTCCTTAGAATACTTGTAGGGAGAAGTCCCATAGAATACTTGTAGGAGGAGTCCTTGATAATACTCGTTGTGGTTAGTTGAAATCTTGGTGATAGACAAGGACTGGACGTAGCCCACTCATTAAGAGTGAACCAGGATAAATCTCGTATGTCTTCTTCTTATGCATTAACTATGTCTTCAACAACCATCGCCTATCCGCTGTGAACCGCACACGAGCAAATAACGCTAAGAAGATTCTTAAACGAAGAGTTTTCATAGACACAATCCACCCCCTGTTGTGTCCCTTTGATTTCCCTCAGTTCCTTGGAAACCAACTCTCTAATCACCATTCTCTTGGCTTTGCTGCCCAATCCCCTTACATTATATGATAAAACCTTCATGATAAACCTCCTGAACTCCTGTTTGGACCAGTACTGACATCAGTACCAGCCCCCTATGCATATCGCTGCTCCAAGCATACCAACTTCCTGATAATTTCTTCCTCATCGCCAAAAAAAGAAGCCCCATATTCTTTACCCATTTGTTAGATATTTTTAGCCTCTGATTTGACACCCTTGACCCATAAGACTTTATTGAAATTTCTCACCGCAGAATTAGAGATGGAGTGGCTAAAACTATCTAACCTTATTTCTAACTGCAACATCTTTCAACAGGTGAGACCCCTCATGTGATTTATGCTTCGCCACACTTTGGGATGAATCGTTGGTCTGTGGCGCTACCCCACTCTGCGACTATATGGGGGGTCTGCGCACAACCACTGCCTGGCCCGCGGCGTTGAACGCCGTCATCACAGAAGAAGATTGATTAATCGCCCCGGAAGGATGGGATCAAGAGTGACATCACCAAGGGTTGACGCATCTGTGAAAATGTCGAAGTTATCGCATCTCACGCCCCCGCCATAGTCATGGTCATTAATCGAATTGTGTGGACCTGAATCCTTCAACCCGCACCCAACACCACAACCCGTAACCTGTTGATCCGATTCAGAAGTGAGAAGACCTTCCTTTTGATTTTGGGCCAACTTATAAATTTCGGCCGGAACATCCACTCCCAAAGGTAAACCTGAAACATCAGGATTTTCCTCAGCCGCATGCAAAATTCCACAAATACCCTTATGCCTCTTATCAAAAAGGTCAACAACGCGGTTATCCCCCTGCACTATATTATTTATGACTACATTAACTTCCCCCTTTGAATTCGCATGATTATGGCTTGGCACAATAATTGGTGATTCAACTCAAGCCACCATCATTAGCGCCTCTGTCATTTAATGGCTCTTTGCTGGCACCAATGAAATAATTGAATACGCCTTGGGAATCAGGTATACCTTCCTCATCTTCCGCCAAAGAATTCGAACGACGTGGATATTGACCGTCCAGTTCATCGTTACCACCATCGCCGTCAACTTCCTTATCACCACCGCCGCCATCAACTTCTACATCACCACCGTCGCCGGAGTCATCTGAGAAAATTGACTCCTCCACCTCTCCATTCACGGATCGACCCGTTCTCGTGTCGTCATCGTTTAACAGCATCTCCAAACAGTGATACTTCACAATCACTTTTCCCCCAACCTCTTCAATCATTCTTAATTTTCCTCAATTTGGCAACAATTCTCTGACATGGAGTTCTAATCTATAGTCTAGCATATTCCAATTTTTAGAAAGAAGACGTTCCTTCATGAACCGCAATAAATTCGCCTACAGGTTGAACAACTTTTGCAAAGCATTCCCTTGTCCACATATTCAGGGGTATCCCTATGCAGTGCACCCATGAGACTCTGTGATCCAAAGCAATTGTTGGAGACCAGAGGAATGTTGTATCGAATATTTCAGCGCTAAGTCATCCCCTTGATATCTCACCTGAATGGTGCTAAAGCCTTTCGAGATGAAAGCACCCTCCAACGATGGAATCATTTCCAGATTCTTAATCACTCGCACCATACTTCTCCGGAGCCATGTCTCTCCCATCAGCATGCCATTGCCTTGCCTTCCCACATCTCTATTGAACAGCCATTCATCCCATCGTCTAGGGACTTCACTAGGTTTTCTACATTCTTCTCCAACCCTGCCATTACAGCCTGAGCGTATGTTTTCCTCACCCTGGCATCAGCCATTATCTCTGTCCCCATGCGAACGTTGGTTTGTCTAAGTCCTACACCTTTCTCTCGTTTGTCCCGTTGCATGGGTGTACGAAATCCTGGAGCATGACCCTGCTTTGATCCTTTGGCGAATTTGGGAAGATTCACATGCAACTTCATTCTTCCAATCAAGATAAGGTCCAATTCCCATTCAAACCGCAAAGGGTCCTTCACATCCATGAACTGTGCAAACTCGAATCTACTCCTGTTCTTGTCTTTCCTTGACGGTATGAATGCCTCCCAAACTCTCTCATACTTTTGAAACACTTTCCACATATCCTTCTCCCCAAAAATAATTAGGGAATTGAGTGAAGAAGAAGGAAGTTATGTTTCCTCTTTTCACATATCCTTCTCACACGAATGATGGTAAGAGGATAATTTGTTATGGGCTATTTAATTTTTCTTCAAATAATTTGAAACTCTTTGGATTTTGTGATTGTGATTTTGCAGGGGATGTTGATGGTAGAAAAAGCACCACTAAATTTATAATTTTTATGGGTGATTGTGGTTTTTCATGGAGTTGAAAAAAACAGTCCATTCTCACTCTGAACATGTGATCCCAAATAGTGGCAGCTACATCTTGTACTTGTCATGCTATTTGGCTATAAGGAAACTATTAAAAGAGGGGTTGGCTAAATGACCCCATAATTAATTGGGCTCATTTAACCCCATGCTCATTTGGACCAATAACATTGTCCCATAATTAAAATTAAAAAATAATGTGAAAATAAATAAAATAAATAACACAATCTTATTGGTCCATGTGGACATGGGGTTGAATGACCCCAATTAATCATAGGGTCATTTAGCCGACCCCATTAAAAGAACTTTACTTGCAACAAAAGGAAGTTGCAAAGATTTGTGTTGATAACAAGTCCGTACAAGCACCTGCAAAGAATCTAATATTTCATGATTGGAGCAAGTATATAAACACAAGATATCATTTTATAAGTGAATGCTTTCCTAGAAGGAAGTAGCTAGAGCTCAGTATGTCAAGACACAAGACTAAATTGCGTCTATCTTCACAACGTAAGAGGGAGATATGTTATTTATAATTTGCAATCATACAAGTTTGAGTTCTCCCTTAGAAAATCTCTTCTCTTCCTCTAAAAAAAGGACACCAAAACTCGAGTTTAACATTTTATATTCATCAACAGAAAAGAACCATTACAATTTTATTGGTTTTCAACAACAGAACTTGTTATCATACATGGATGAAACTGAGATTGTCGATCTAACTAGCTAATCCAAGATCCTGAAGTGATGAATTTGGATATTCTCCACATCACGTTTCTTGAAATCACTCCGGTTTCTGTTAGCATAGAACTTACCAACGTTGTATTCTCTATATCTTGCAGGGTTTTTCTCATTCGCCAGCTCCTCCGCAGGCTTCACCATAACATGGTGAGCTGGGAAAAAGAAGAATGGAATGGAGAACCTTTCCTTTTCTGTGTTCACCACCACCCTGTGCTCCACACTCTCATACTTGTCATTGCTCCAAACCTGCAAAAGCACCCTCCAACAATGGACAAAGCAATTAGATTGGAACAATTGAATGAGAAAAGTATTGTATTACAACCAAGAATATGAGCAGGGACACTTCAAATTAGTAACCATCTCATGTCATGCTCATGACAGGACAGTTCTAGTTGTATTTTATAAAAAAATTATTATACCGATGCAAATGAAAATATTGAAGTAATAAGATAAGTAATAGCATTTTATGATATCTGTAATGACTCACGGTGACTTTTCAGATACCGATTTTCTCTTTTTGATTTGAGATTGGTGTTCTTATAGTTTTTTTTGGAGAATAAGGGTATCCTCCATGGGACAGGAGGCAAACATTTTCTGAGTTTGGAACATCAATATGTTTACGGACTAGCAATCCCAGCGAAAGCTTGTTCTTACACAAGACTCAAACCTGAGACCCTGCTTAAGGGTAATCAACATGCACCGCTTGAACCAACCACTAGTTTATAGATTGGTGTTCTTATAGTAATTTTATGTGTTTCATACTTTTTAAAATTTTCAGATCAATCATATCACATTGTATCATATCATTGTTGCATGTATTCATGATACCTGAACTATATCGCCAACATTGATGATAAATGCACCTGGGGTTGGTTTAACAGGAATCCAGTCACCAGTTGATTTTCTCTTAACTTGTAAGCCTCCAACATCATCTTGGGAAAGCACTGTTAAGGCACTTGAATCCTTGTGGCGACCAACACCAAGTGCCAGGTCAGGGAATGGACAAGGGGGATAGTGATTGAGCCGCACCATGCTGAGTTGGTTCTTCATGAAGCAGCCATGGTATTTGTCAGCAACAAGACCCAAACTCAATGAAATCAGCTCCAACAACTTGTAAGCTAGCTTCTCCACTTCTCGAGCATACCCCCCCAATGTTTCCCTAACAAAACATGATTCTCAGCCTAGGAATATTGTTCTGTTAAGTTTAATTTTGAAATGAAGTTTAAATTTGATTTCAAGTAATCAATGTCAACTTAATTTTGAATGTTGACATGTTATATGCATGGTCATGTGAGAATCAATTCACTGGTCTCCTACTTCCCGATAAAAAATGACATGTAAAATAATCTAACAATAACTCTAATTTTTAGACACCCCGCAGCATCACCACCTTCCATTTATCTCATTTTTCTCTCCATATCTCTTCTTATTTCTCTTTTCATTTGAGGTGTATACCCCTCAAGGTTGTCTCTACCCTTGAAGGAAGTAAAAGTTTTTTTTTTTTTTGCTAAATTCTATCTCTATAGCATCTTTTGAACATTTGAGCATAATGTTACCGGAAATTAGGAGGATATTGGGGCCACTGGTTGGTGAGAGTCCTGAGCTCCAAGTCATGGGGCTCATGAGAAGCAGGGACCTGTGTTGTGTTCTCAACAAGATAATCAAACACCTCTTTCCAGTCCCTTACATTTTTGGTGTTCTCCCCATCATGGTACCCCATTGCATTAGCTTCATCTCGCTTCACCTTCTTCTTCTCCTCCACGCTTTGCTCGAAAAACTCTTTCGCCTCAATTTCAATCCTTCTGATAACCTCCCAAGGAATCCCATGATTGATTACTTGGAAAAACCCCCACTCCTCACACGCCTTGCCAATCTTCGAGATGAGTTCTTCTCTCCTTTCTGAGAGGTCAATGATCGGAATCTCACCAACTTCCACAAATGTGGGTTCTGGACGGTGTTCTGTAGATTGAATGAAAGCTGGATCGATTCCTCCCATGTCTGAATTCCTGATCCTCGTTTATCAGCTGCGGAGATGTCGATCTTTCACCAGAATCAATTCCAAAACCCTAAAACCCAAGAATCGATTATCTTTCCCTATTTTTTTCTGACTTAGAATCAATTGCTCCGAATTTTTTTCAATGAACACAATTCTTTACTGTTTCTTGGTTCTTACCACGTGGGATTAGAATTCAAATACATCGAATATGGACGTGTTTGCAATTTAAGGTTGAATGTGGACAAAATATGGTGGGGACAACACAAATTGCTTGCATCAACCACAAAAACACAAAATCAGCTCTTGTATATTAGAAAAAGGAGTGAACCTCCAAATTAGTTCCTGATAATGTTCACTTATGACTCGTTGGTCCCTGAACTTTTGCCGTCGATCAGATTAGTCTCTTATAATGTTATCGTCGGTCAGTTACATCCTTTATCACATTTTCCGTTGGTCCCTGTTGACTCAAATGCCAAATAAGAGAGAGGTTTACCACGCAACCTGCCATGTCAGCTCCAACAGTTATAATTTAAGTTTCTGAAACCAGTCAAATTAGTCCCTTCGTCTTCAAACATGAAATCCCTAATTTGAAAACCCTAAATTCCCCATTTTTCAACCATTGCAGCATCAATATTTAAAATACGAGTGAGAAATACCCCCTCAGTGAACCCGATTGAGAATTCGAGTGGGAACCATGGCAGGAGGCTTAAAAAATCGCGAAACAAAGTCGTGGTTCGAACCATGACAGCAGAAGTAAATTGCGAATTAATTTCTAAAACTCATCAGCTGGTGATGCTTACTTGCAATTGTTAATATATGCAATTAGGGGATTTGGTCATGTGGTAAGGAGAGCAAAACTGTAATAGGGGCAACAGTGACAAAAACGATAAAATGAAAGATGGTTAGATAAAAGGGGTAGAGGAAGACCTATAAATTCTTCAGAGGAGCTTCTGAAAAATACATTGCTCTAAATGGTTTTACGGAAATTTTGGTTTTTGATATAGCTCGATAGTGGTGATGATTGCTCCATGTGCCTGATTGCGTCTAGTGGGGTAATGGTGGTTGTTGCTGCTATAGCAGATTATGAACTCGGTCAACATTGATATGTTTATGATTTAAGTGCTTAATGCTGTGTTTTATGATTAACTCAGCTAATCGTTTTGTGTGTAATTCTTTAATGCTTAGTTTGACTTAAACATTTTCTTCTTCTGCTTATGGGAGCCCTATCTATCATTGTATATATTCATCTGAAATCAATTGTGTAATATTTGTAAATTTATGCAGTTTGAATACTATTCCAATTCTCAAATGGATTTCTTCCTTGTCAAAATCACAACCAAAACATTCCTACATTTTGGCCATATGTGAATAACTATGTCTATTGCTTATCATATGTTTTGGTTTGATATTTTTTTCTTTCGTGATGCAAATGTGCTACTCCTTCCATAAAATTTGGTTGTTTCTATGATACTTAGCTCTGCTTTTGTGAGATTTTCCACTCAAATACTTCAGGTTGGAGGAATTGTGAGACTTGTGGGAAGGTGAGACAAATCATTAATATAGTTGCTTAAAGTACATTATTACTGTTACTATTTTTAAATGCAAATAGTTTTACACAGCTCCCCAAAGCTGATTTCAATTTATTTAATTATAATGGACGATTAATCCTACTTTGCAGCGGATCCATTGTGGGTGTATTGTTTCAAGTCATGCCTATGTGTTGTTGGATCCTGGAGGAATTGAATGCTTCGCATGTGCCCGCAAAAGTATTATTTTGGTAGGTTTCTCTAAAACTGTAAGGACATTTGTTCCTCTCCATCCCCTGTTTGGGCTTCACTTATAGTGCATTGTATAGCATGAGTATCCTGTGTTGCTTCCATTTTTTGCTGCATTTCTAGTGAAACTAACTTATGAAGTTTTCATTTCATTGTCAATGGGGAATAAGGGGGAAATTCTTGTGGGAAACAAAACATATCACTGACAGTTAATCTGAAAAGAACCAGTTCATTGAAAAGTATGCTACAACAGGTTGAAGCTGGAATTCTTTCTTTTTGGCAATAATAAATACAGATTTTCTTAAAATCAAATCAAATATGTTGAATGCTACATTTATTACCACTTCAATTTTCCTTCCCTGCTCTCTGGTTTATGGCCAGACAAATTCTTAAAATCAAATCAAATTCTTCTCTCTGTTAGCAGGTTTTGGAGTCTCTTAATATCATGGAGATGGCTACATAACTTGATTCTTTTTTTTATGGCAGGAATGAGAAATGAGGACAAACCAAAGTTCATGTTTAAGTATGTGCTCACAGCCTTCTCATATCAAGGAAGATTCAACTCCTCAGCCATTTGGTTTGTCTATACCTTCTTCATCCCCAAATGAAAGAAATGGTCAAATTGGGGTAATTGGAAGTCATCCACAACAAACTCAACCTCCTCCAGGAAAGAAATTTAATGGCTCTATGCATTTAGCGCTTGACTCCACTTGCAGTTATGCATATTGTTAGAATCAAATAATTTAATGAATTACTATATTTTGATAAATAACAATTTCGCTAAATATTTCTAACTTCTTAGTAGTTTTCATGCTCAGGAACATTTGTTTACTTGGAGATGCACTTCATGGACCTCGACAAAGCATTATCAAAAGCAGATGTTCAAGTAAAGGATAGTAGAAAAATTCGTCCAACCACTGCCTTTGTGAATCAGTCTGCCAGCTGATCACATTCACCTGAGAGAGTCCGTCCGCCTATGATGAACGTCTGGTTGATCAGTCACTGGGTGTATTTATATGAAGAATGTTGGGTTGACTAAACAACAATTGAAGACTCGTGCAAAAAGTAATATCAGGAGGTAATCGTTTGTTCAACCTAAAGATGAGCTGTCAAGCACCACTTGTCTCTTCAGAGCATTAATGGCGAAAAGGACAGAATTAAGCGCCTCATTCCCTGAAGATTCAAATATTCTGACATTCCTTAATTCAAGCTGCTTTTACGGAATTAGCGGCGAGCCTTTCTGATCATCGTATCTCCCCAATGTTCAAATTCAAATATTCTGGTCAGAACATTAATGACTCCCTTAGCTTGTAATACATGAGCATTAATTGCAGAAACTATGGCTCAAGGTAAAATGCACTACCAGACGATATCAACCTCCGTCATTGAAGAAACATTAATTGTTTGACAGATTGCAGCAGCAGATGCAGAATTGTCCGTTACTCACATTCGAGCAGAAATTCAAAACGGAACTACTTTGAAGATCTTCAGCAAAGCTCCCATTAAACATCCTACTGAAGATATAAATAGTGGACTTGGCATCAGTTTCAACTTGGATATAGCCTTATCGATTAAGGGGGTGAACCAGGATAAACATCGTGTGTGCTTTATTGTTTAGTTGTAGAATAATTTCCGCTGCACTTCTTTAACAAACGTTTTCGAACTTATAACTGTTATTTCACGAAAAGAAGATTAAAAAAATCACACACAATTCAAACCCCCTTTCTTGTGTGGTTTTATTACTATCACATATATTAACAATTGCAAGTAAGCATCACCAGCTGATGAGTTTTATAAATTAATTTGCAATTTACTTCTGGCTGTCATGGTTCGAACCAGGACTCTGTTTCAAGCGATTTTTTATGCCTCCTGCCATGGTTCCCACTCGAATTCTCAATCGGATTACTGAGGGGGTTTTTCTCACTCGAATTTTGAAGGTCGCTGGTGCAAAGGTTGAAAAATGGGGAATTTAGGGTTTTCAAATTGGGGATTTCATGTTTGAAGACGAAGGGACTTATTTGACTGGTTTCATAAACTTAAATTATAACCTACAGAGCTGACGTGGCAGGTTGCGTGGTGAACCTCTCTCTTATTTGGCATTTGGGTCAACAGGGACCAACGGAAAATGTGATAAAGGATGTAACTGTTTGACGATAACATTATAAGGGACTTATCTGATCGACGGCAAAAGTTCAGGGACCAATGAGTCATAAGTGAACATTATCAGGGACTAATTTGGAGGTTTACTCTTAGAAAAAGAGAACACTCACTTTGTCAGGGTTTTTTTTTTTAATAATGAAAATTTTTTTGGCAAAAGAAGCCCCAAAAAAAAAAGTAAAATATGGTAGTTTTGGCCAGCATGGCAGCTGATTTGGGCCACCACCAGAAGTCTCAGCCCATCATGCAACTCCCATTAGAGTTGCAGGGCTTTATGCGACTCCTATTGGAGTTGCAGGCCCACCTTCGACTTCTGGCCCACAAGTCGCACACCTACCTGCGACTTGTGACCTATATAAGGGCCTCAGCCCTTTCCTGAAACCATATCGCCTTTCCTGAAACCATATCGTATTTCGATAGTAAACCTTAAACACTGAAACTCAAACATCTACGATGGATAAACAAATTGTCTTTGTGTACTACAATGGCAGAGCTTACGAAGGGGGGCAAGGCGTTATGTTCGAAGGTTCGACAAAGGCCATATATCTAAAACGAGGCATTTCTTTCCAACGTTTGAAGAGGAGAATTCACGAGAAGCACAACTACAGACTTGTCATATTACCACGGTTCCGGGCAGCATAATACCACGGTTAAACCGTGGTATCAGGCGGCGAAGTAATAGATAAATGCCAAAACAGTTCAACTGTAGAACAACTTAATGCCAAAACATTTCAGCAGTCCATTAATTCTAAAAAAAAAATTGGACAGTAGATCACAGCAGTTGGTGTCATAACATCTTCAACCGATCTTAGTGCTCTTGCTTGTCCTCCCAACTACTTCTGATACATCGCCTTCAATGTATCTCCGAGCCCGAAATGCTGCTAAGCATGCATAATATGATGCTAAGACATTCCGTATATATATAATATGCTGCTAAGCCATTCCAAACAGTTCCTTGCATTATATTTCTAAAAATATAACAATGAATAAAAAGAGAAGGAGATTATTAGGAATTAGCAAGATCAGCCATATAATAACAAGAAGAAAAATTTTATTCACTTGGACAAATTTAACAATCATACAGCCAAGTTTAAAAAAAGGTACAACATGTACTGCTTGGCTGAATTAAAAATTAGGGTACAGAATTAGAGCCCATCGATTCCATATAATCATCGGAGGAGTCATCTGAAGAGGAGTAATCCAAGTCTTCGGAGGGTTCATCCAGAAGTGGCTCACCAATGTCAATACCCCTTGACCGGAGGAATTCTACTCCGATCACCTGACAAGCCACCTCCTCTAAAGGGTTCCAAGCCAAATCGGGCATCCCATTTAGACCCCTAAGGAGTTTTGTTACGAGGAAACCATAGGGAATTGTTGAGTATGGCTCATTATAGAGACTTCGTCTGGCCAGAACTCAAGGAGTTCATCTGGCTAGAAGTTGAGGAGTTTGTCTAGTCGTTGAGTTTGTCCGGCTTGGAGCTGTTGAGTTCATCCGGCGTGGAGTCCCTTTGAAGAGTCCATCCGCAACTGACACATAAGAGTTCGTCTGGCTAGAGTTGCTAGGCAGTGTCTGGCTAGAGTAGTTACGTGGTCAGTTAAGGACAGCCAATGAGCACTCATTCTGTGATATCCGTGTAATCTAGAATCTGATTGGTTGATAGGATTGTATTAGGATATAATCAAGACACTGTCGTTTTAGCACTATATCCTAGTATAAATATGCTGTAACATTAGGACCCTGTTGTTCGTTCTAAGTTTTGAATGAATCGATGCTATACCCATCTATAGCCGCAGACGTAAACAAATTGGCTGAACTGCGTGAACAAAGATTTCTGCGTGAACAAAGATTTCTTCGTGCTTTCAATCTCCCTCTCTCTCTCTCTCCCTGTCTCTCTCTCTCGTTACTCTATGCGATTCAGGTGTTCGAGCCCAACAATTGGTATCAGAGCAACCATGGCTGCTAGCGGAGCTAAGTTCGACGTTGAAAATTTCAATGGAACAAGAAACTTGGGTTTATGGCAAAGTAGAGTCAAGGATTTGTTGTCTCAACAAGGATTTCAAAAGGCGCAGCAAGAGGAGAAACCAACAGGAATGTTAGACATAGATTGGTTGGAGATGCAAGAGAAGGCCGCTGGATTGATTCGTCTCTGTGTTTCTGACGAGGTGATGGACCAGACTTGACACATCCGCCAAACTTGAACTTTTCAGATCAGTCAGACTTGGAACTTCCTCAACTGGTTGTTCAATTTCTTCTGCATGTTCCCTAGGTTCTTGAGCTATTTCTCCAGCTTCCAAAACAACCTCTTTAGTGTCTTTCACTGCTTCAGCAACTGTGTGTACAGGTTCTTGTATAACTTCTGCAGTTTCTGGTGTTGCGTTTGGGGTAGCTTCTTGCTCAAAAGCTTCTTGCGCAAAAAATGGTCGTGGAGGAGAGACCATTTTATCTTCCTCTTCAGAATCATCCGGGATTTCAATGTGATGAATTACAGAGGGTACCTCGATTAGCCGGTCCATGAACTTGTCAGGATCACCCTGAAGCAGTTGCTTGAAATGTTGGACTCGAGGGATGAGAGGGTTTCCCCAATCTTTTGCAGCTGGAGTGCAGTGATGCCCCCACTGTCGAGAGCCTGTAGGCAAGGGAGAGTTTTCTACAAGCTTTACTCTCACCCAGTGCCTGTTGTTTAAGTTACCCAGTACAACGATTATGGGCTCTTCAGCAACGGGGCCCAGAAAGGACAAATACGTACAACATTGGTTCGGTGCCAATGTTACCAATATTATGTTGAACGCTTTAGCAGCTAACAGCCCCATGTTCGGTACTGAAAACCATTTAGGTTCATATGCTACTTCCCCTGGGGCAAGTTTCAGTGCCATTAACACAACATCGACTTCCTCATCAGAACTGAGGATTTGGGGGTGAAGGGGCCGGTTGTGAAGAAGTTCTTCAATGAGTTGGCGTCGTATCTCAGGCCAATACTCT
Organism: Acmispon strigosus; assembly: GCA_030819835.1. Lineage (NCBI taxonomy): Eukaryota > Viridiplantae > Streptophyta > Magnoliopsida > Fabales > Fabaceae > Acmispon > Acmispon strigosus. The sequence continues at coordinate 3,021,725 of JAUAMA010000001.1, read as the reverse complement.
TCAGGTTTCCCTAACCATTGTGCAAGACACCTGTATCTACAGTTTCCATCATCTTGAACATCGATGACGTCTGCAATGTAATTGTGGAAGAGTAGAGGCAAAAACTTCAAGTAAAATGCATAGGCGTCTGAGATAAGATCAGACATGTTGTGCACTTCTTTTGATTGAGAAGTTGGTTATTGGATTAAGGTAGTAGGGTGTGCAGATGGTTGCTGGATTGAAGTGGCAGGTTGTGTGGATTCCTCAGGAATGGTAGCAAGTCTGGGGTGCTGCTTATTGGGTATGAGCGCAGAAATAGGCATTGCGTCCTCAGCTACATCAGACGTGATAGTTGGTTGATCGTTTGTGGCCTTCGTCAAACGAGGACTTCTTACCAAACAACGAAACTTCAGCTTCGGTGCAGACAGAATCACTTTCGTAGCCTCACTAGACGGACAATCTTCCACATTTAGAGCCCTTTTTGCCCTAGGTTTTCTTGCAACTTTCGCCTTTGAAAGAGACGCATAGACCCCCTTAGCCTTCTTCTGCTTAGCCCATTTTCTTAGGAGGTTTTCGGGCACGACAAATATGTCAATATTAAGCCGCATTCTTTGAACGTCACCAAACTTAATGGGAGTAGGGTAGACATAGTCTCTTGCTATGAATTCGTTCTCTTCCTTTTCTGTGGTCAGAATCTTTTTGGCCATCATGGCTGTTATCAGTGAGCCATAAGGAAGATTAGTGTTTGAGTTTTCTAGAGTCTGGACTATGTACTGAAAGATAAGGTTTGGCAGATTTATCCTCTGATGGTTCTGCATCTGATACAGAGCCCATTGAGACATCTTGTTGACCAGGTCGCGTGAACCTTCCTTGGGCAACACAATCTTGCTGAGGATGGCGTGAGGGAAGATGCATTCTTCAATAAGATTGCTAACACACATAGACCCTAGTGCCTTGGGTTCCTCTTTCCATATTCTGTAAAGGTTGACTGCAGTGACTTCCCATTTAGGAGTATAGGAGACACCTTCATTGATAGTGAAATCAATGGTGACGGCAATGTCTGCTGGATGAATGTCCTTGATTTGCCTCATGCATCTTGTCTTGATGTGTGTGGAGCCTATCTTCACCGCGCAGTCAAAGAACTCTTTCACAAGAGGAGAAAGAGCAGGTGTTTCAGAGATCTTGAACAAGTTGCCCCAATCTTGAAACTGGACCAACTACAACCTTTCTACCTTCACATGTTGATACAAGGGAAGGTCCAAGTATCTAGGAGTGATGAGCTCTCGGTCGCCAAGATTGGCAATCTTCACTGGTCCAATCTTTTCATCTTATTCCTTGCGGTTCTGAACATTAAAAACTTTCTGTTGATCAGGAGTGAGAGGTGGTGGTGCGGTGGCCTGCTTCTTGGATGCTTGTCTTTTGGGTGCCATTTGATTTAATCTTTGCAAAAACTGTTAGAGAAGAGAGATGCAGCACGCGCATTAAATGTAAAGTTATAAATATGCAATCATGGCAGTTGAGAATTTAATGTGTGTTAGAGAAGCAAGATATTGAAACAACACCATTGTTTACTAGTTACTCTGAACGTGAACGACGTGGTCATCAAACCAGGACTTTTCAGTTACTCCCGAACGAGGACCTTTCAGTTTCTCCAGACCATGACCTTTCAGTTTCCCCAGACGAAGTCAGCTTGAATTGTACAATGATTATGAGACCGTGTCATCATCACACTAGGACCAAACTGTGATCGTTTGACCCCTTCTCATTTGTGACCCCTTCTCATTCGTTTGACCCCTTGTCTGGCTTTCTACTGTTTTCTGCAAAAGGGTTAGTACAGACAAATACACTATAATGCAGGAAACATGTCAATTCTTCCTCTAAGATGTGTAAATCTGTTTTCAATGAGTGGCTTGGTGAAAATATCAGCCAATTGATCATCATTATGGACATGTGATATATCGATGTTACCTTTTGCAACGTGATCATGTATAAAATGATGTTTTATTTCAATATGTTTAGTTCTTGAATGTTGCATCGGGTTTTTACTTATGTTTATTGCACTAGTATTGTCACATAATAGAGGAATATTATGCTTAAAAATGTTATAATCTTCTAGTTGGTGCTTTACCCATAAATGTTTGGTGCAGCAAGATCCCGCAGCAACATATTCGGCTTCAGCAGTAGACAATGAGATCATGCTTTGTCTTTTGCTAGCCCATGAGATCAGACATTGTCCTAGGAAGTGGCAACCACCACTTGTACTTTTTCTTTCTATGCGATCTCCAGCATAAACAGCATCACAAAATCCTTTTAACCTGAAATCTTCACCTTTCTCGTACACTAGATCAAGATTAGTAGTGCCAACGAGATATCTAAAGATTCGTTTTACAACACTTAGGTGAGATTCTTGAGGATTTACCTGGAACCTTGCACATACACAGACACTGAACATTATGTCTGGCCTGCTTGAAGTGAGATAGAGCAGAGATCCTATCATCCGTCTATACTTGGTTGAATCTACAGGTGCATATTCATCACTTTTATCCAATATAACTCCGGGATGCATTGGAGTGCCCATTTCCTTAGCTTTTTCCAGGCTGTATTTCTTCAAGAGATCCTTAATGTACTTCATTTAGTGAATGTATGTCTTGTCTTTTTTTTGTTGAGGAATTTGCAACCAAAGGAAGAACTTCAGTTCTCCCATCATGCTCATTTCGAATTCACTCTGCATGAGATTAGAAAATTCTTGACATAAAATTTCATTAGTAGCTCCAAATATAATATCATCAACATACAATTGAACTAATATAAAACAGTTGATGACTTTCGTCTAAACAACGTGCTATCAATGTTACCCCTTGTGAACCCATTACTCATGAGAAATGAGCTTAGGCGATCATACCATGCTCTTGGAGCCTACTTCAAACCATACAGTTCTTTTCTTAATTTGAAGACATGGTCTTTCAAAGCCGGATCTTTTAATCATGGAGGCTGTTTGACATATACTTCTTCTTCAATATGTCCATTTAGGAATTCACTCTTCACATTCATTTGATATAGTTTGATGGAGTGTTGACATGCAAATTCTAGAAGTATACGGATTGCTTCGATGCGTGCAACAGGGGCAAACGTTTCTGTGTAATCTATGACTTCTTGTTGATTATACCCTTGTGCAACCAGTCTAGCTTTGTTCCTTGTCACCTTTCCACTTTCATCCATCCTGTTTCTAAATACCCTCTTAGTACCTATAATAGATTTTTCTTCAGGCCTGGTACTAAGTTCCAAACTTTTCTCCTTTCAAACTGATTTAGCTCTTCTTGTATGGGTAGGATCCAACCTTCATCTTGTAGGGCTTCACCTATGCTTTTGGGTTCTATTTCAAACAAGAGTGCATAGTTAGCATAATTATTAAAGGTGGATCTAGTTCTTACCTTTTCATTGATGCTACCAATTATTTGTGTTGGTGGATGATCTGGTTTGAACCTCCATTATCTTGGGAGAGAGATGCCACTAGAAGTTATTACTTGATCTGACGAAGCATCACCAAACGAAGTTGTGTTGTTGACGTCTGGCTGAGTATCAGACGAAGTACTTGAATTTGTGACTTTGTCCGTAGTTGATGGTTGAGCTTGAGTCGAAGATGGTTCTTCATTTAGATCCAGATTATCAAACTCATCTTCCAATGATAGTTGATTTCCACTTGAATTCTTGTCATCAAACTTTACGTGGATAGATTCTTCAACAGCCATGGTTCTTGAATTATAGACTCGGAAAGCTTTAGAATTTGGAGAATATCCCAATAATATTCCTTTATCTAATTTTGAATCAAACTTTCCAAGATCATCCTTGGTGTTGAGTAGAAAGCATGGACATCCAAACGGATGGAAATATGCAATGTTTGGCTTCCTTCCTTTCCACAGCTCATATGCAGTTTTCTTCAGAATAGGACGCATGTAAATGCGATTTTGAATGTGACATGCAGTATGAACAGCTTCATCCCAGAAGTACTTTGGTAGTGATGTTTCACTAAGCATGGTTTTGACCATTTCCTGAAGAGATCTGTTCTTCCTTTCAGCTAAGCCATTTTGTTGAGGAGTTCTTGGAGCAGGCACTTGATGAAATATGCCATTTTCATCACAGTAGTTCTTGAATACTGCATTTAAAAATTATCCTCCTCGATCACTATGTATGTTAGTGATGCAGTAGCCTTTCTCATTCTGGACTCTCTTTGCAATGATAGAAAATGATTTGAATTCTTCATTTTTGTTGCAAGGAATTGTACCCATGTAAATCTAGTGTAGTCATCGACGATGACAAGACATAATCTTTTTCCAGAACAACTAGCCGTTCTAGTAGGACCAAACAAGTCCATATGCAACATCTCTAGAGGTTTGTTAGTACTCAAAACGCTCTTAGATGAAAAAGAGCTTTTTAATTGCTTTCCTTGAAGACATGCAGAGCATGTGTCATCAAATTTGAAAGACAGATTTGGCAGACCACATATTAGATCCTGCTTGATCATTTTAGCAATGGTCTTTAAGGATGCATGCCCTAGCTTCCTGTTCCATATCCATTTGTCATCCTCTGCTGACACTAGACATGTTACATTTTGACTTGCAAGGTTTTCTAGGCTTGTCTTATATAGATCCCCTTGTCTCTGAGCTTCGAAGATAACCATGTCATCGTCATCTGTGACATCACACTTCACTTTATTGAAAGAAACAGTGAAACCACTATCACATAATTGGCTTATGCTAAGTAGATTGTGTTTTAGTCCTTCAACCAAAAGAACCTTCTGTATTACAGGAAGTGGAGCCATACCAACGTCACCTTCACCGATGATGAGCCCCTTCTGGTTACCTCCAAAGGTAACCGTTCCTCCATTCTGCTTAGTATGGATCTTTGGGAATAAAGACCTTCTTTTCGTCATGTGACGTGAGCAGCCACTGTCCAGGTACCATTGTTCTTTTTGGCTTTGAGTTATTAAGCACATCTGCAAGTGGCACAATCATGGATTTAGGTACCCAAACTTTCTTGTGTCCTTGCTTGTTAGTCAAAGATTTGGGCGGAATCTTACTCCCATATACTATTTTATTTGGAGTTTGTTTCCCCTTACCTTTGACAACAAATGCCTTAGGTTTGTTCATTTTAGGTTCTGATGAAATAGGTTTTGTTTCAGACTTATATGAGTATGGGATTGCAGATGATGTATGTTTAAATGCAGTGATGTCCCAATCATCTTCTTCAAAACCTAAACCTCTCTTATCATATATCGCTCTTTTGTTACCACTTAATTTTATTGAGTTTTCATATCCTAGAATGAATGTAGATAGATCTTTGATTAAGCTGTTTACTCTTTGCTTTAAAAACTTAATTTCCTTGTTTGAATCTTGTTCTAACAAGGCTTGATTTTTCTTATTATGCATGAAAGATACTTCTTTAGATGCATGCAACTCCTTTTCTAGTTTATCATGCTCCTTCTTCAAGATACTGTATTTAATAGCTAATGAATGAGAGTACTCTAGAAATTCATTGTAATCATCATTAGATATTTCATAGGTTACCTCATCCTTATCGTTTGCCTCGTAGTCAGATAAATCCACAGTGATCATCAAGGCTTCAGATTTTCTGTCTGCTTCAATGTCAGACGAGTCAATGGATGCCATAAATGCACAGTATGATGCTTCATCATCATCTCCTTCTGCTTCTTCTTTCTCAAATTGTTCTTCTAACTCCTCACTTTGACTTGAGAAGGCTTTCTTTTTATGGAAGTTCTTCTTCTGAGCAGGTCTCTTCGCCAGACGAGGACAGTCTGCTTTGATGTCCCCAGGCTTTTTGAACTCATAGAAAAAGACGATGGCACCTTTGCTGGAGCTTTTCTCTCCATCTCTTTTTGGCGTGGAGGTGGGCTTCCCCTCAAACTTTTTTCGTTTGGCCCACATCTTCTTGAATCTCCTGTTGAAGAGATCCTGTTCATCATCTGTGTTGTCAGATGATTCAGCGGCTTCATTAGATGATTCAGTTTCCTTTAGTGCTTTAGATGAGCTGGACTTAAAGGCCACAGTTTTACTAACTGTAGATTTTCCATGAACGATAGCAACATAATTTTCAAGATCCTGCTCGTGAGTTTTCAGCTCCCCCAATAAATCTTCCACCTGGTAAGTGCCAAGGTTCTTTCCAGCTCGTTGTGCAGTAACAAATGATCTCCATTTAGGAGGAAGGCTTCTGAGAATATTGATCACCTGTTCCTTGCTAGTGAAGGTTCTTCCCAGATTTCTCAACCCGTTGTGAATGATTTGAAGTCTGGCGAACATGTTCTCGATAGACTCATCATCTTTCATTTTGAATGCCTCATACTGAGCAGTCAGCATACTCATTTTAGTATCATGCACAACAGATGTTCCTTCATGGGCCATGGCTAAGGTGTCCCATACTTCCTTAGCGGTGCTTAAGTTATCCACTTTATCGTGTTCATTTTTGCTCAAGGCACATATAAGGAATAGCCTGGCTTTGGCATTCCTTTGATTTTTAGTCCGTTGATCATCTATCCATTTATCCTATGGAATGGCTTTTCCTTCACCAGTTAGTTGATTCAATGAACAACTGCATGTGCTTCTTCCAGTATGGGTCGTTGGAGCCATCGAGGAATGGTGGCTTGTTGGTTTCTATTCTCGTGGGATATGCTATGTTGTCCATGGATCTTTTCACTCTTCACCTGTTAAGATGTTAGTATTTCTTAGAGCGGTAAAGCTCTGATACTAATTGACCGTAATAAAACACACAAGAAAGGGGGGTTTGAATTGTGTGTGTGATTTTTTAAAATTCTTTTCAGTTATTAGTTTCAAATATTATCAAGAGTAAGTGCAGCGGAAAATAACTTAAAACTGAAAAGTAAAGCACGCAAAGTATTTATCTTGGTTCACCTCCTTAATCGACTGAGCTACGTCCAGTCCTTGGCTTCACCAAGATTTTCCACTATTTTCACAAAATAGTACAAGTATTCTACAGGACTTCTCCTAGTATTCGAAGGACTTCTACTTTATAATTTTTAAACAGGACTTCTCCTAATTTAGTATTCGACAGGACTGCTCCCAGTTCTTTTAGCAAATAAGTTTTGTGTTTCTATTATTTCTCTTCAGCAAGAGTGGGTAGAAAGATGAAGTACAATATACAGAGAGGATAAGTAAATTAGTTCTTTTTTTTGGGGTTGTGTGAAAAGGGTGAGAGTTTCACTCTATGAATACTTCACACTGGCAGACGACTTAACTCAGGTAAAGGATGACTTTGAGTTTCTGAGTTATTGCTATAAAACAGATTGTAATTGATGAACTTAGAAAAACTTGAATGCTTTGATTGTTTGGAAGTTGCCAATTGAATCCGGATGCTAAGTGCTCTATTCATATCTTCAGTAGGATGTGCCCTGTGATCTTGATGATGATTTGAAAATAGTTCTGTTTGAATTTCTGCTTCCTTGTGAGTAACAAATACTTCTGCATCCCTGAAATAGCATTAAATGCATTCTGCCATGCATTTATTACAACATTAATTTCTTTTGTTGATGTCGTATGGATCTTTTGTGCTTTCAGCCTTGAGTTCTCGTTTGGGCATTAAATGCTCGTGGATGCCTGCAAGGAGAACATTTAATGCTCTGAACAAGAGATTTGAATTTGATCGTTGAGGGGATCCGATGTTCAGGAAATCACGCAGTTGACTCGGAAAAGGTTGCATAATTTAAGAAATGTCAGAGCTTTTCCCTTTCTTCATTCTACAAACAATAATGCTTCATTTAATGGTTTGACGAGGTAGATAATCTTTAATGTTTGAAACATTTTGTCAAACGAACTCTTCATCAATTTTAGGCTAACGAACTCTTCAGTAGTATTGGCCGGTGGACTCTTCGAATGGTTTCCAAACATACTCCAAAGCCAGACGTACTCCTTTAGGTGTGTGGCCAGACGTACTCCATAGCCGGACTTACTCCTTTGGCAGACGCACTCAACTGGCAGAATAGGTCTTCAATAGGTTGCCAAACGTACACCTCTTCTTTGCTTTTGTTTGAAGATCTGCTTTTGATAATGCCTTGTATGTATGTATGTATGTATGTATGCAGTTTTTCTTCAAGTAGATAGATGTTCCTGAGTATGAAATATTCAAAGTATTAGAACATCTTTATCTAAAGTATTAATCCTTGAGAGAAATTGTTATTTATCAAAACATAATAATTTATGAATTCGTTTGAATCTAACACTTTTGTGCCTCACGTGCCTGTGCAGGATCAACATCATAATTATTTTCACCACTTGACTGCATTGGGATATCGATCACCATATCTGAATAGCCTCCCCACTGTTGCGTTTGCCACTGCAAATCGACCAGCGTTTGGTAGTCAGCCTCAAATTGGGAGCCCCTAGCGAACGATTGTGACCCATAATGTTCAGGTACATAAGCACAGGACCCGAACGCATCATAGGGGTCCGGAATATTAGGTCGCGAGCCAGACGCCTCACAAGGATCCGTGCCATAATACACTGGCTGGGACTCTGGAACCTGTCCATGTTGCTGCGGGCTTTAGCCTACTTCATTGGTCTGATACCAACGGTAATGCGTGTATGGATTGTTAGGCTCTTGGTTTGGCACGAAGTAGACCCCTGGCTAGGCATTTCTGTCAGTCCCAGGGGAACTTGTTGTGCAACATGAGGGGCTCTATGTCTTCCAAGACATTTTCCCTCAGTTCTGCCAACCACAAGAATTGCTTCTTGTGTGGGTGTTGGAACCTACATGGGCCTGGGCGGAGCAGGAGTGGACGGTCGCCTGATCCGGTCGACCTCATGAACTAGTGCAAGGCAACGCTCAGCTTCCAGACACAGCCGGTCATTTGTGCATTGGACTTCGCTCGCCGTGGAATACGCATACCATATTTGATGAAGACGCTCAGCCTGTAGATTCAAAATAAAATAGAAATATAAGTAAGGTAAAGAATAATAATCAATAAAAGGAGATCACAAGGAACAGACAAGAATAGTGCCGCTTGTCCAGTTGCCGCAGCATTTCATGTTACCCATCGCCTTGAATGTTGCGCGTACCACAACGAGTATTGATCGTTCGGGCCAGCAAGTTTCTGCGCCAAGGGTCGTGCGAAGAAGCATTGGTGCATGTGGTCCCCTATGTTTATGAAGTATTGGAGCTTTTGCACCCAGTCCTCTTTCTCCTTTCCCTTTAGTGAAGTGTCATGTAACTCTTCACTTTGCACGGGTTGTTGAGGTACTGGATGTTGCATCCCAATTTTCTGCATAACCCGGTCGAGTTGATGCCACTCCACACGCCAGTATAGGATCATTTGGACAACAGCTCTCCATATTCACTTCATCCGGAATAATTGCTTCTTGGATCAAAAGACATCTTCCTCGTCTACGTATTAATTAAAGTACTGGCAATGGTAGAAAGTAGAAGAGGGACACAATTAATACAATATTCCTTGGTCCCACTGCTTTTCTACTTTTCCTCAAATCAAGCTGACATTGCGGAATCAACGGCAAGAATCTCTGAGCATTGTTCACGTTCAACAGTCGAAATTCAAATATCTGATCAAAGCACTTGATGGACACTAGCTGGCATGCACTGGGGTACAATGGTCATAACAAATACCACAGCTGGAACTCCAAGCATTAAATACAGAAGACATAGCTCAAGGCTACTTGCTCAAACGGAGCCAGACGATGTCAACCCAGGAAAATCAATGCTTCTCAGATCGTGTCTCGGACCTGCTGAAAAATGCAGAACTAGCCGTTACCCTCAGCAGAGGAAATAGGAGCACCACCGGGCAGGTTTTCTCTCCTTTTGTGGAAGAAGAAGGAAGATCTTCAGTTGAAGATATATATAGAGAATCCTGCCTCCGTAGCAACTCGGCGACTAGAATTCAATCTCACATATCTCAACCAAGTCTGCCCAAAGAACCAAGACATCTTTGGTTCCAACTCAGGAAGCTTCAAGCCATATCCTACCTGAGTTGAGTTGCTCATGTGTGTGGAAAACTTATAGAGTATTACTCTCATCCTATCCCACACACAAAACCCAAAACAGAGAACCAACTTTCTTATGATCTCTGTTTTCTGCTCTTCATTTCTTCTACCCACTCTTATTAGAAGAGAATTATTGTAGAAAAGCAAAACCTTGTAAAAGGTGTCAGGAAAATTCCTGCATAATACTTGTAAGGAGAAGTCCTGATAATACTTGTAAGGAGAAGTCCTGATAATACTTGATAGGAGAAGTCCTTCTAATACTTGATGGGAAAGTCCCTGATAATACTTGTACTATTTGTTGAAATAGTGAAAATCTTGGTGAAGTCAAGGACTGGACGTAGCCCTGTCGATTATGGGGGTGAACCAGGATAAAAATTATGTGTGCTTTACTTTTCATGTTATGTTATGATTTCAACTGCATACATGTATATTTGCTTAAATCAATAACTCTCTTTGAAAACCAATAATTAACATTCATAAGTAAACCAAGAAGTTTTGAAAATAAGTAACACAATTCAAACCCCCCCCCCTTCTTGTGTGTTTCTTGCACCTTCAATTGGTATCAGAGCCTAACCACTCTGAAAATAACTAACATCTTCACAGATGTAGAGTATAAAGATCTATGGCAATAGATGTTCTCTGCGAACAAAAGCAACCATGATCCAAACAACATTGCAGGAAGAACATCTTAAAGAAACTAACTCAAGAAAGGAGTAAAAAGGTTAAAAGGAAGCTATTCACAGATAATTAACAATTTTGGAAGCTCCGAACTATTATGGAAATAGATGTTTCTTGCAACTATTATGTTTTGATAATTAACAATTTCTTTAAAGGTTTAATATCACTAGAGGTAGAATCCCTAACAAACTTAGGGTTTTCTAAGTCCTTTTGGGTAATCGTCAAAATCCGGTTTAAGTGTTGTCGACCTCTGAGAACTTTCCAAAGTTGTAGAGCCTATGTCTAAGTGTTTAGACCCTGTTTAGAACAGCCTTTTTTTCCTTAGGTTTGAGTTCAAAGTTCTAAAGTTTAGGTTGTGTTTGTTGAAGGATCACGAGGCCTTGACCAATCAAGACGTGCGGAGCTTCCAAAACCGCCAAGATCGATCACCTCTACGATAAGGGCACTTTTATTAGCATAAGTATATATATATATATATACCATGCTGCACTATGATCTTTAGAATTGTATTTGACGGTGTTCTAAGAACTACCCGACTTTACACTGTATTGATTGATATATTAATGCAAGCCTCTGAAGGTATCTGATGTGCTGGATTAGGTTTTGTTTGATACGCGGCATTGTTGGATTATTGTGATTTTTGGCTTGACTTATTGGATGCTTATTGCTTTAATGATAATTGAAAGCATGTTTCTTCCTTCGACATGATTTATATCTGCTTAAGATATGTGCAACTTCTCTACATGATTAGTATTGATTATGAAGCTATGCTAGGCCTCGTTTAAATACGTATGAGTCCTACTTGTGTTTTGTTTTCATGTCATGTCAAGCATGTAGTCGTGGAAAGTCGTCATGGTTCGTGGCTATAAAGAGTCACGGGCTAGATGGCGCACCATCCGGGCGTTATGAAGAGAGTTCTCGTGTAAGTGGCAACTCTCGACTTACCAACTTACTCTCTAGTTGGTTCGGAGTTCGGGAGAGTGTCCCACTTGCCTGCAGGAGTTGGTGCATATTCAGATAAAAGTTCTTTTAGTACATGAGGAAGATGTGCGTGCATATAGGAGTCCTAGGGTTTTTCCAATTATCTACGTCAAATACGTGTACTTGCTCTACTACTTGCTACTTGAATTATAATGCTTGTTGATGCCCTGGACTGCTCTTTTATGTGATTTGTTTTTGGAAGTGACCCTTTTCTCTGTGTTTTCTTTTGGACGAATCATGTGTGTTTCTCCAGACCATGCCCGGCCGACCAGTAGAGGACCCGTTCGTTGGTCTACCCTTCCTAGGGGCAGCGACCCTACACTTCATTGACAGAGACGACCCAGCGTCATGGACGGTTGACCTTTCATCCTGGCGTGTCCGGTACATGGGTCGAGTGGCTCATGACAGGACGGATTGCTTTGGAGAATCTCAAGGACGACAGATTTACCGTTCACCTATGGCTTTCCTCTACCTCCCCTCTCACTCTTTGACAGAACCGAAGCCTCGGCGTCTGGGACAAACCCTATCCCGGCATCCCCCGTCGCTACTGCTTCTCCTGACCCTTCATCCCCCGAGGTGAAGGTGGAGACCTCTACTCCTCTATCCCCAGACTACACTCCCTCTTCAACGGACCCCTTCCGGATCATACCTCTGACATATGAGGTAGTGACGACGGTCACCACTACCATCATTGACGTGGACGTTCCCGTGATCGACCACACGGACTCTGACGGACATGCCCCAGGCGGGGGTGGTGCTGGATGGATGGAGGGATCTGACGGCTACCCCGAGGTGGACCCCGAGGAAGAGGAGGAGGAGAGTGAAGCTTAGTTGATTTTGGGTTATTTCTTCTTGGGAAAGTTCATATTTTGGTAGACTAGGACTGTCCATATTTTGTAATTAATGGGGTAGGCTCCAATACATGGCTTTCTATGGGGGCTTCCTGCGTGGAGTCCTCAGGGAAGTATATTGGTATTAAGGAGTCTAGTTCAGAATCCCTAGACCTGCTGTATCTTTCCACTTTTGGGTCATCTGGTCTGTAAATTAACTTTACTCTTCGCACTACACTAGTGATGTAATGATGCACGACTCAAACTATTTTGGTAACACTGTTCGTCGAGAGCCACGTAAATATGAGTAGTTATGTATGCATACTGTCTTAGCATGATCAAAAAAAATACACACGCATTTTCGAAAACATCTAAGACTTTCCGCATGTTTATTTATTGTTCATCTGCTACAGTAACGCCCTGAAAATCGGGGTGTTACAGATACCTATAGTCTTATCATTCTGAGTTAAGTCGTCTGCCTGTGCGAAACCTTCATAGAGTGAAAATTCTTATCCTTCTTACACACTAAAAACAGAGAACCCATTTTCACATCCTCTCTGTAATCTGTACTTAAACTATTTTTACCTTACTCTTGTTAAAGAGACTCTGTAGAAAAGAAAAACTTTCTTTGCAAAAGAACTGGGAGAAGTCTTGCTTAACACTTGTAAGGAGAAGTCATGTTTAATACTTGTAAGGAGAAGTCCTGCAGAATACTTGTAAGGAGAAGTCATTTGAATACTAGGAGAAGTCCTGCATAATACTTGTATTGTTCAGTGTGAATAGTGGAAAATCTTGGTGAAGCCAAGGACTAGACGTAGTCCTGTCGATTAAGGAGGTGAACCAGGATAAGCTCATTGTGTGCTTTACTTTTCAGCTCTGTTAACTTTCCGCTGCACTAGTCTTAGAAAAGAGTTTTGAAACTTATACTTGTTTTGAAAGAAAAGTTTTTAAAATCACACACACAATTCAAACCCCCCTTTCTTGTGTTGTTTCACTATTATCAAAGGGTAATTAAATTAATTAATCATTATTATCTTTTGTTAAAACTTGTAATATTTCAAAATTCATTATTTAGTCATTATTGCATTTTTTTAAAATGCTAATATTTCAAATTTATTAATTAGTAATTAATACTTTTAGTAAAATAGGTAATATTTCAAAATTTTGAAAATTTATAGGGTGCAATTAATTAATTAATTAAAATAAAGTATTAATTAGGAAAATTAAATTAATTAGTCATTATTACCTTTTGTTAAAACTGGTAATATTTCAAAATTCATGAATTAGCAATTATTCTGTTTGTGGAAAAGGATAAGATTTCAAAATTTAAAATATTTACGGTATTAATTAAATGATTAAATTTATTTCGGTATTAATTAAAAATTAAGGTTTACTAAATTAGGGTTCATTGTCCTTGGGCCTATTCTGTGTTGTATTCATGTTCTGGGACCTATTCCAGAAGCTCACCATGCTTTTGGAGACTGGGTTCGAGCTCTCCCATGGAGGCTCTATGAACCCGAGAGAGTGAGAGACTTTCTCTCCTCTCCTTTGTCAATTTTTGACCTAAAAAGCCACATGCAAGGGCTCTATCGTGTCCTACTAGTTCTCAGGAATCAATTCCATAGTCCAAATGGTCTTGATCATCGTGATACTGACATACACGAGGGTTTGAAACTGAAATCCTAATGGCCTTGGTTCACCATGAAAAAACTCAACATTTCATAAATCTAATATAATATCTAAGCTCTAGACGTGACAAGGAATCGAATGGTGCAAAGAAAATTGAATTCTAGAAAATTTCCCAACGAACCTGCCGGAGAAGACGACCGAAGACGGGGTTCCACAGTGTGCTCACGGCGGCAATGTGAACAGAGCCCAAGGACCTCTTCTCCAAACTGCAAGGAACACATTGCTGGTGGTGGCTTGGCCTTAAACGCACTGGTTTGAGAGAAAAGCTCAATTGCAGGTCACGATCCCTTTGAGCTTCAAACCCTAGAGCTCGAACTCTCTTAGTTTTCCTTTTTTTTTCTCCACCTCGATCGTACATGCAGAGCTTTAGCAAAACAAAGGAACAAGAATAGAGAGGTTTGGAGTAGTAGGGAGGAAGAACGAAGTGATTGATGATGAAGAATGAAGATGATGATGTTCGGGTAAGGGAGAGAGAGACGAGAGATTCTTCTCTTGTTCTCTGTTTCTCTGAATGCAAAAGTGAGGGTGAGAGTTGGATCGGTATGGTTGCTGGCCTTATATAGGCAGTAGCCATACTACTTGAGTGAGCTCAAGTTTTGTCTCACAATTTGACACCACCACTTAGAATTCATGGATTCTCATCATAGTGCAAGTCAAAGGAATTCAAACTTCATGAATGACACCATTCTGAGCTAAGATTGATCATGGTGAAGGAAAACTCATGATTACATGAGGTATGGTGATGGGAGGAAGTAGTTGACTAGATTCAAATTCTAGTCCCTCAAAAATTCTACTTTACACTTTGGCCCCTCCTTCTATTTTAATAATATAAATAACATTTATATATATATATATATGTATATATATATATATATATATATTAATTTTAGGAAAACCAATTATCTCATGGCTAATGAGATATTGCATTCCCTTCCTAACATTCTTGAATTATTCACTTATTCCATTAATATTCATTATAATTAAGCAAGCACACAACCACACATATGATCACATATATATATATTAACATACTTATTAGTCAACCATATCACTATTCGAATTACTTATGTTAGCCGGTAAAACGACGGGATGTGAGAGATGACACGTGGGATTGCGATCACATGTCATGCGAATAACGTGCCATGTGGAGAGAGTTCTTCTTAAATCACTCCCTGAAAAACACTTAGGAAAGAGAAGCATTTAACATTTGACTGAAACTTGAAAGCTTGAACTCTCCATTGTTATGCCCAACGTCAAAGTTCTGAAACGAATAAACGGAGCCTTCAGTAAGAAGACGATCAAACATGTAGACAATTTGTTTTTTGCGAAAGCATGAATTCTGTCACCCTAATATGAGTAATGTGAAAGGAATAAACATGTCAGAAACAATAAACATAGCAAAATTTACCTTGTTATCCATTAGGACTAAGTCGAGGGATAACGGAAGCTTAGACATATCCATGCTTGGGACGAATCACTGACATACAACCCTCGCTACGATGGTGCATACAGGGGTGTTAGTGTTAAGTTCGGATATCATAGTGGTAGTGGACTTGGATGGTTTGGAAGCAGATGCATTTTGTCTGGTAGACATGATGTTCAAAAAAAAGGAGGAAAACGCAGAAACGCAACGTGGAAAATATGAGGAATAAAAGCGAAGAGCGTAGAGGATATTGGGGGCAATGGTTGATGGTGATGGCTCCTGTCATCTTATATAGTACATTTCATAAACAAAAAAAAAGGTAATAAATCTCGGTATTAATGTGAGAATATTAGAAAAAATAATGACCAATTAAATCAAAATTAATTTAAGATAATTGGAAGTATTAATTAGGTTAACTAAATTAATTATTCGTTAATACCTTTTGTTAAAATGATAATATTTCAAAATACATTAATTATTAATTAAAACATTTTAATTAAATAATTTTAAAAAGGTAACAATACCGTAAATTTCAAAAAACTAGTTGGATTTGAAGGTGCGAGAAATACACAAGAAAGGGGGGTTTGAATTGTGTGATTTACTTTAAATTTCTTTTATCATATATTACAGATAATTTATTCATCATCTTTCATCTAAATTTGACATGGATCATTTATGTAAGAGATCATGAAATTCATTTTATAAGTTTTGAACAATGTTTATTTATTTTCCACGAATGTTTGCAAGTTACAAACATATGAATGAGCATGCAGCGGAAAAGCAATTAGATGAAAATAAAACACATGATTTTATCCTGGTTCACCCCCAAAACCGACAGGGCTACGTCCAGTCCTTGGCTTCACCAAGATTTTCACTATTTCAACAAATAGTACAAGTATTATCAGGGACTTCTCCCAACAAGTATTCTAAGGACTTCTCCTATCAAGTATTAGAAGGACTTCTCCTTACAAGTATTGTTAGGACTCCTCCTTACAAGTATTATACAGGACTTCTCCTGACTCCTTTTTCAAGGGTTGGCTTCTCTACATGGTTCTCTTCTTAATAAGAGTGGGCAGAGGAAATTAAGCTCGATTTACAGAGAGGATAGGAGTTTGGGTTCTCTGTTTGGAAGGATGTGTGAGTTGGGAAAGATAAGAGTAATACTCTATGAATTTTCCTCACACAAACTAATATGCTCATGCAGGGATAGGCTTGAGGCATCCTGAGTATGAACCAAGGTTTCTTGGCTCTTGGGACAGACTTAGTTTGCATATGGAAGTTTAAGTCTAAGTTGCCCAAGTACTTCGGAGAAAGGATCTTCTATTTATATCTTCAGTTGCTTTTTCTTCTTGAGAAAGAGAGAAAAACTGTCTGAAGTGCCTCTTCCCTTCTGAGCTGTGCGTAACGGCTAGTTCTGCATCTTTCAACATGCGTAAGTCACGATCAGAGGTTTCTCTGCAAGCATAAGATATGATCTGGAAATCATCAGTTCATCTGGGTTGATGTCGTCTGGCTCCATGCTGAGCAAGTAGCTTTGAGCTGGTTTCTGTGTATATAACGTGTGAGAATACAGCGGTGGAGACTGCTTTGACTCTTTTACCCCAGTGCTTGACAGCTAATACTCATCACGTGCCTTGGTCAGAATTTTGAATTTCGACCGTTGAGAGTGTGCGATGCACAGAGATTCTTGCCGTTGATTTCGCGATGTCAGCTTGATTTGAGGGAAAGTAGAATGTCAGAGGGACCAAGGAATATTTTATTAATTGTGTCCCTTTCTACTTTCTGCCGCAGCCAGTATGTTAATAAATGTGTAGACGAGGTAGGAGTCTTTTAATCCACGAAGTAATTGCTCCAGATGAGAAAAATAGATTCTTTAATACTTCGATAATCCTGATGTCCTCGAAAACCACATTTCTTGATCTGTGTACCTTTGGCTCAATTGTTACTTTGAGCGGACGGATTCTTTCTTGTAGCTTGGCAGACGTAGTCTCCATTCCATGCTTGAAGTTCTGCTGCAAAGTAATTTGGATTGGCGGACGAACTTTTTCTTCATTCAGTCTGTCTTAACTGTTAGGATCTTCTTGTCTTGTAGATGACTGAATCTCTTCCTTTGATCTTATTGAAGTTCTTTCATCTGATAGAGTTGATTCACAACTTCCTGTTGTGATGCTAGAGAACCTTTTATACCGGAAGGATTTCTTCATGAGTTAACCTGCCTTTTTAAATCTGACTGGAATAGTCATCTTGAGTGGCAGACTGTTTTGTTTTCTTGAGATATGCTTTGACTTGAGCGAGTAGACACTGATGAGGATTTCTCATATGTTGGTTGCTGTTGCCGCTTTAGCTTTTATAGTTCGCCAGACTGTCTCATGCAAGAGTGCTTTTCTACGTCTATTTTTGACATAGTCTTCTTTATGATGACCGGACGAACTTCCTCTGATGGGCTGGTATTCTTGATAATGCTTTGTAGTTTACCTATTCCCATTGGAAATGATTGTTCCTGTACATGAGAGTTTTCAATGTGTTAGGAAATCTATTTTAACACAGTATTGAACCTTAAAGAAATTGTTGATTATCAAAATATAATTATTCATTTAATTACTTGAATCTAACAGGATTTACCCGTGTGAGGCACGGGTAACTTTGGATAAACTAAAATTATTGTGTATGAAATGATATATTTTTATAACTTCTTATACATGTTGTTGTGAGGTCAACAATAGGGACCAATACTGTAGCCGTGAGAAATAGAGAGCATTACACCACTCGCAACGGGTTCCTGTTTGAGTTGTGTCGCGCAACGGGTGAGTAACTATGATTCCTTTCCACCGCCTAATTCTACCTCTTCACCGATATCCATTACCTGCTGGCTCCGCCCTCGCATCACACCACTCCAACGCCTTCTCTCTCAGGAACGAACACGCTCGCTCCCTTCTCCAGGTAGCAACTTCTTTCGGTCACTCCCAGATATGAATGCTTATGCGAGACCCGCTCAGGGGGTGATCAAGTTTAATTTTGATGCTTCATGTCTAAATGCAAACATTGTTGATTTGGGGTGTGTCGCGAGATCATAGCGTCGGTGACAAATTTTCCCGTTGTTGTGTTCTCTCCGGAGATGGCTGAGGCTATTGCTTTTCGGTGGTCCCTGAGATTAGCTATCAGTTAGTTTTTAGTCGTATCTATGTTGAGACATATTGCTTGTCGTTGGTGGAGAAGTGGAAGAAACATTTGATGTCCTCTTCTTATTGCATTATATTTTGTTGGATTGTAAGAATTTAGTTTTGGTTTTTTCTGTTTTTGAGTTTTGTTTCGTCCGCCAATCTGGGAACTGTGTTGCGGACTTCCTCTCTCATCAGGCTCTCTCTTTTGTCAATTTAGAGATGTATATTTAAAGTTATGTTAATGTTAAATTTTAAAAAAAAAACTTTGGATGATAATTTTTAAAAAGATGGGTCTAGGATATCCGCGCTGTTAATTAACCTATTTATAAGGATTAACCAATTTACTATGAATCCTTTTGAATTGCTAAGTATAAATGCTTTGATTATTTGATCCCAAATCGCAGAAATACTAATTAATATATTAAACTAAAAATCTTCTATTCAGTTTTAGATCAGATTTTTTAAAATTGTTAATAACAATAGGATGCATCAATACCATCATTTGACATAAACTTTTGAAAATTAACAGATGAATATATTTTTTTGGAATTCTAAACATTAGCCATAACAAACAGTAAAAACAAAAAGATTTTGTCAAATTTAAATGAAAATATGATTTCAAAATAAAGATTTCAAATCCTTTATTTTTTAAATATTTATGTGGGACCATATTAATCACGTTATAATGTCTTTAGATCCAAATTTAATTTATAATATGGTTAAAAATAATTTTGTCAAATTTCATTTATAATTAATTTTTAATATAAATTGGTTCAAAATATCATGTCGTTCTACAGAAAAATAAGTTAGACGACACTAATAAAACGGTTTTCCTATGACGCTAAAGAGCACAAATTTTTTCTAAAAGGAATTAAATAATTTCCAAAGGTATACACACATACCTTAGCGTCAACAATGGTAATTTTCTACATACACTTGTTGCTCATTCAAAAAAATAAATTTAATTAACTTAAATTAAAAATTAGTTCTCATTTGAATAATTTTCATTATTCATATGTGTCAATGATATATTATTCATTAGAGTGATGCTAGATAGCTTGAATGATGCATGTTTTGCTCGAAGATCAATTCAGCATTCAAAAATGTGTTTTCAAATTCAATATTTTCCTCCATATATTTAATGAACCAGCTCTCACAGAATGATCCTTACTAAATTCATCTTCTTGTTGTTTGGTGCTCCGCTTCCAAAATCATTGATGCATGTCTATAGAAAGTGGCCAGTAGAACCCAAAGATACAATTATGAGAAGCAAGTGGGGAAGAGTTTATAACATGAGAAAGTATCAAATAAAATCAATTCGATATCGTTAAGCATAGCAAGCCAGAATAAATCAAAACTAAGATGAACCAAAGGATCAAAAAAGAATAATATCTTTCTTACCTCTAACATTAGTCTTTTCCTTGTGCCTTCATCTCCTAAACCCTACTACAAAAATATGGAGAAGATAAATATTACAATTGAGATAAAAAGAGAACTAAAAAAATTATTGTAACATTAGAATGAATCAAAACTAAAACGAATTGAAGAATTCAAACATAATAACGTTGACATGATCCATTTCCTCGTGATGGGATTTGAGGTCGTTGATCCTTTAAAAATAGAGGAACTCCTTGCCTCTCTCTCTCTTGTGGAAGAGCGTGCTTCCCATCCCTTCATCTCCTATACCCTACAAAATTGAGAAGAATGTGAATATTGCAATCAAGATTAAAAGAAAACCAAATAAAAAATAGATAAAATTGCAACATGTGAAGGAATCAAAACTAAAACAAATTGAATGATTAGAACACGGTAACACGTGCAGAATAGAAAAACAAAGTTTGTAAGAATGAACAGATTGTGTACACAGGAATTTCTACTTTGGAACTCACCACCATAATCAATTACTTTCAGAATGATGTAGCAAAAAAACAATTTAGAAATATGCAATAATTCTCACGATTGATTTTTGAGTTTATTCTTTTAAAACGATATAGCAGAGAAACCGTAGTGGTATAATTTATAGCATCAAGTGAGGAGACTAATTATTAATAAAAATTCATATTTCAAAAAAAAATATTTAATTTGGTATTAATTAGTTATGATTCGTTCCTTATTTTAAAATTTGGTTAAATATTTGGTATTAATTAGATAGGGTTCGTTCCTTATTTAACATTTGTAATCAATATCAATTTTTGTTCCTATTAAAATTTGGTATTAATTAGTTATGATTCGTTCCTTAAATAAAATATTAATTATTTAAAAAATATTTTTTTTTAAATCTTAAGATTGTATGTTAACTATTTCCTATTAAAATTTGGTTAAAAATTTGATATTAATTAGTCATGATTCGTTCCTTATTTAATATTTAGGGTAGGATCTTAGTGAGTAGGTCATAGGGGGTAGTTAGGATTTATACCTTATTTTAGTGTGTAGGTGGGTATAAACCTTCTTTTATATAATATATAGATTACGATATTAATTTATTTAGTATAATAAATGCACAGATTAATTTGTCAATTTTGAAAATTATCTATAAGACCCTCCATTTTTGTAAATTTGCAGTTTGGTCCTTGGAGTTTGTAATGATTGTGATTTGGTCCCTGAAGCTGTGATATTTATGTTTTGGTCCTTGGTAGACATTTTGGTTGAAATGGATTTTTTCTGTATTGTTCTACTTGAGTTTGATGATGGGAATAAAATAAAATCTTCATATATTTGTTTGATAATTGATTTTCTGAGTATCTTTGTTAAATGCTGATTTTTATTTTCTGTTTTCTATTTCCTCATTTACTTCGAAAATAAAAGGGAATTGGGGAAGGATTATGCTTCTGTTTTGTTGAGTATATTTTCAAAATAAATTGTTAAGGAATAAATAAATAATTAAGTAACAAAAATTAGTTTAGCCATTATCGAGACCGGATTCATTCTGTTATGGTTAGAGCTTTGGAAGGAAGAAGTTTTCAGCTGCATTTCCCTATTTCTTAGGGCTGAAATCGTGTGAACCATGCCCCTTGGTCAACAATCATTTTGTTTATTTCTAATTTAAATAGAGCATCTTTTCCTAGGGTTAGTTTGATTCCAGTAAGAGGCTGCCTGTAAAATAAGAAGAAGAAAAAACTGAGTAACTTCCCACTACATAGAGTGGTTCGACCAAGTTGATTGAAAATAGAAGTCGAGGGTCATTTTCTATCATTCTTCACTCAAAACACTCTAAAGTGCTGAAATTCCCCTTGCTGCTGTTGTACCCTCTTCTTTCTGGTGAGAACCAAACCATTCATTCCTCCTTGTGTTGTGTTGGTCGACCCCTCCATCCTTCATTGGAGAACCAGAGTTTTCCGTCAGATTGTTGCTGCTGCTCGAGTGTGTTATGTGTTGGAAGACAAGACGTTTTCCTATCCCTTCGTTCCAAGGAGTAACGGTAGGTCATTCCTAATGTGAATTTCATTTTGAGTAGTAATCCTTGTACCTTAGCTCTAGAGTTGACTAAAAACCCTTTTCTGTTCTTGGTATCCTTGTACGTCCAAGGGTTTCCATCATTCAAAGGTTCCATCGTTCAAGGGTTCCACCGTTGTCGTAATCCATTGACGACCGTGGTTGGAGTTCGAGGTGGACGGCTATTTTTCCTTCTTCATAATCGTCTAGAACTCAGGTTGGTCATCTTGATTTTTCCCTTACCTTGAAGAATTGCGTTCTCGTTGAATTTCCGTGTGTTAGACGTTTCCGAAAACCCTTGTTACCGTTTTTATTCAAGTGGTTTTGTGTCTTAAGAGATCCTTGATTTTTGATGAAATTGACTTTCCAAATTGATTTCTAGTGTCTTTGGCCATGAAAAACTCGTTTCCATGAAAACCCTAAGTCAAGAACTTGTTTTGGACCCTTTCTGTATGACAAAAATGTGTATTTTTGACCCCTGTACAGAGGGGCCACGCATGTGCGTGGGCACCCTGCGCACATGCGCAGGGGTCTCTATAGCCTCTGCCTGAGCCACGCATGTGCGTGGCTATACCCGCGCACATGTGTGGGTATGCTGTAGTTTTTGTTTGGATTTTTTTTTTCTAAAACCCTAGTTTGTGCTGGTCTGATTCCAATTTCTTTTGAGTTGTTTTTCCACTTTTGGGATGGTTTATTGAATTTTGTTTATGTATTATTGATAGTTGGAGGATCGAGTTTATGCAACCAAAACGACAGTAAGGGTAACTCGTCGTACGAATCTTTGTCGGTTTGTGATTATTTATAGTTCTATTTTGAGAGTTCTAATTGTGATTGGCCTTGAAATTTTTTATGACTTGTTAATTGATGTTGTAACATGTTATACCTGAATTATTTTTTTTATTGATATATGATGAAATGAATTGAGTTATTGAGTATAACATGAAGAAAATGTTTTAAGAGGAATTGGCTAAATTTGCATATGATACTATGACTGAGAAAAATTGTGTGAACTGTTGGTTCATGAGGATGATGATTATTTGTGTCATAGCATATGCATTATATTTAGGAAGTTTAGGTGACGGCACTTTGTCCCGTGGGATCAAACGAGGGCAATGTGGTGAATCTCTGTCCCACGTGATTGTCCTTCCCTTGTTCTGGGAAAATCTTGGCCATAGTTATGCATGTAGTTATTTCATGACTAATTGCATGCTTTGAAGAAATTAAATGAAACACTTTGAATGTTGTAGTTGTTGTAGTTTAATTCTGCTGTCACTATTAATCAAATCCCGTATTTTATTTTCTGTTGCCATTTTTGTTGTATTTGAATTCTGTTGTTTGTTGTTTCTGTTTTTAATTATCACAAGTTGATGATTATTATTATTGATATTTTTGGAGTTAACCCTTTCTGTCTGTTTGTTTGTTGTTTGGGCGCTTAACGCCATAGATGAACAGCACGAGGACTAAAACTGAAGATTTGATTGTGGCTAGCCGGAGAAGAAGTGGAAAATGTTTTAGGACTTGAAGAACAATGATGCTTTACTGTTTATTTTTTTTAAATGACTTAGCAAAAATTATGTTGCAGGATAATTATTTATTTTATTACGCGCATTGAATTATGTTATTTATGGGATATTATTTATGACTAACATAGTAATTAATTTCATTTCGTTAAAACCTATGGGGTATTATTATCGATATTAATATTATAATTAAAATAAATGTCATATTTAATAGGTTAATTCCATTATTTAATTTGTCATTATTACATTTAGTTAAAATGGTAATATTTCAAAAATACATTAATTAGTAATTAAATCAATTTTAATTAAATAATTTTAAAAAGCAAAATTACCGTAAATTTCGAAAACTATAATATTAATTTATTAATTGTAATAAATGTCGTGCTAGTTAGGCAAATTTTGAAAATTATCAATGTTAATTTTAAAATTAAAACTTGCGAAATTTATTTGATATTAGTATGTAATTGAATAAATTTCGGCATTAATATAGTAACTAAATTAAGCAGCCATTGTTTCATGTTGTTAAAATTTATTGAGTATTATTACCGATGTTAATTTTAAATTACAATAAATGTCATATTTATTAGGTTAATTAAATTAATTAATTAGTCATTATTACCTTTAGTTAAAATGGTAATATTTCAAAATTATATTAATTAGTAATTAAGTCATTTTCATTAAATAATTTTAAAAAGGTAACATTACCGTAAATTTCAAAAATTTACAATATTAATTTATTAATTTAATAAATGGTATATTAATTGAAGGTGATTTTGAAATTATCGATGTTAATTTTAAAATTCAAAATTTGCCAAATTTATGGGGGATTATTTTATAGTTTTGGCATTGCAATTTAGGGTTTACATAATTAGGGTTGGTTGTTACCGTGTGTTGCTGTTCATGCGTTGTAGGACACGACTGACAACAAACGGAAGGTCTGAATGCGACAAGGATAGGTTCGATTGAAAAACAGCCATAGATATTCTCAATATTGCTCCGTGTAAATATTGTAAAACTTTAATGAACAGAAGTAAAAACGCGGTAGGAATAACTCACAGAGATGTGAAGTATTGGCCGTCGTTGAGCACGCCATGAGAATGGGAGAAGAGGAAAAGAAGAAAAAATGAGAGATGAGAGGATGAGGATGAGAAGAACAGCACACCTAAGATGATGAAAAAATGACATCATAGAGGGTGAAGGGTGTGAAAAGTGAAAAGAAAATATATTGCGTGGATGAGTTAACGACATGTGGGATGCAGACACATGTTATTAGATTGAGGGTGTCACGGAATAACTATCCTTGAATCACTCTTTGGAAGACACGTAGAACAGAGGAGGTTCGTAGTGATTTTTCTTTGTATGTTATAGAGACAGAGATATCAAAAATATATTCCTTTTTCTAAACATCTAAAAATAATTATTTTTTAATCTAGAACTAACACACGATCATAATACAGTCATCTACGTAATTTGATTACAATGCCTAGGGTTTGGCGAGGGTTACCTGCTATAATGACAAGCAATTAGTTGATGTCTTTTTGCACCATTTTCAAATGGTACGAACTCCGAGCATCGAGGAGGAATGGTGTGGACATCAGCGGGATGTAATTTTTTTGGAACCTAGACCTAGACCAATATGAACGGGATGTAATTTTTTGGAACCTAGACCAATATGAACTCCCGACCATCGAGGAAAAATGGTGTGCAGCATATGATAGTTATACATAAATAAACATAATTAAGGTAACCAATAAGTGTGCATGTCTAAAATCTCTTCACATATGACTATGTTTTGACAGATTAAAGAATAAAAAAGTCTAACAGTCCAGACACTACTAGGGAGTACCCTGACAAAGTTCAACCATCGATGTGGTTGTAATAAACTAAGCACAGTAGTAGTTGATTGAGGGTATGTTTGGTTTCAATTTCAGCACTACTAGATGTGGATCCACTTGGATCCATAGCAACTATTTGTTGGTTCAATTTGATGTGGATCCACTTGTATTTTCCAGAAACCTTTTTCAAATTAAGCTCCGACTATTTACAAAATAGAAATATTGGTACTCAAGCAGCACTCATAGAAGTTGAGAGGACCACGTAAGCTAAAAATTGCATCCCGTCCTGGATTTTGCTTATTGCTGTGGTTTGATCAGCTTTGAGGTGTTCAGAGAAAGCCCTGGCTTTTTCCTGGACTGAAGTCTTGGGAACACCTGTGTGAGACTCAGCAGTAACACCTTTAATGGCAGCTTGATAGGCCTCATTCACATCAGATATGCCTGATAAGTGCATCAAAAATGTAAAATGATAAACATAATTGAGTATTGCTACTAATAACATGTTTGGATCACCTTACTTTTCCTCAATCAATTTTAGTATTTAGAAGCTACTCACGGAAACGTCTCAAATCATTTTGGCTTTAGATATCAATTGTAGAATGTTTTCCAAACATACTATAAGTGTGTTTGAAGTTACGCTGGCAATGGTTAAGAGCACTTTCAACAGAAATTCATGTCTCAAAATGAATTGGAAAGAAAAACACTTTTAGGTGAATGTAATGGAAATTCAAACACACACCAAATAATTAATTCCCGGTATATAAATGATTGACACTTAATATGTAATTACAATCAGGGATGGAAGTAATAGACAGCCTACCTGTAATAAAACTGTTGGAAACTGCTTCCACATATCCTATCATTGTTTGGCCATTTATTCTTATGATCTTAGCTTTTGCAGAAACACCTTCAGGCCACTCTATATTATTCGCCTTACCCTCATCAGCTTCATCATCAGTTTTGTTGGCGCGAGAAATGATGGATTTTCCAAACATTAGAAGTTGAGACACCGCAAAATAACACATTTCAGATATTCTCTGCAAAGAAAGGCAGCACTTTGTTATGTTACTCACTATCACAACAAACCTAACATGAAAAAAAAAAAAAGAATTTTATAATTAATAGGAAATAAGTTTAGCCAGAAAATTCCATAATAATTTTTCGTACATGAGCTCCCTCAGAATGAAGAGATTCTAGTCTTGAAGTAGTTCTTTGAATTATATCATTAACAGCTAGGCCAGTCAAGACATTTGTGAAACTGCAAAATGAATCAATAAGTCACATTAATTACAAAGAGGCATCTTCAATCTATAGGGCTAAAGGGTTATTATACTAATTTAATGACCAAGCTGCACAAATGGGGATGGGTATGAAAAGAAAGCTTTTAGTAATGCTCTGAACAAAAGAGGCATCTTCAATCTATAGGGCTAAATGGTTATCATACTAATCATTCATACATCCGAACATTCAAAATTTCTAAATCATGTAGATTTTAATCCCATAGTTCCACCCTTTTGCAGATAGAACTGTAACATTTAGCTAGCTCATCAGAAATGGACCTTTTTAAATAAAAATTGCAGCATAAATGGTAGGTGAATAAAACGTTAATAATGAACATATGGGACTGGCTAAACTACCCTGCAGCCATTTCAGCAGCCTTGCCGACACTTGAATCATGCAAATTCTTCATCTCATCACTGCTTTCCTCAGTTCCTTTCTTTTTTGTCTTTCCTTTGTCTGAATCAACGCTGCTTCTATCAATTTCAGTACTCAAATTAAAAATTTGTTGGACCTCTTTAAGCTTCCCATCAAACACAGACTTCTGATCTGTTGATAATTTTACTTTTCTTCGATTAAATAACAAGGCATAATGACTAGACAAAGCCTCCAGTTCCTGAGTATTGCATATGAAATGACTTGTTAAAACCAAAAATATAAAACAACGCAATAGTAAGTGTTGGAATTCTAGGGATTTAGGTAGTGCTGGATGAAAAGAGTAATATGATATGTGATTATGTGTAATAAATACTCTAAAATAGTCTATAAGATACAATCATGATAATATGAGATATTCTCTAGATATTATACAAAGTTACCTCCAACTGCTCCGGACCTCCATAAATGTAGAAGCATCGATCAAATGTCACTTCCTCTGATAATTGATCCTCTTCGTTGTGTTTTTCACCTTCTTTTTTAGCCTTTTCAACCTCAATTCCAGTTTCACTGATTAATAGGTCCATTGTCTCCTTACCTACATATTCAAGAACTTGCATTCCCTTTGCCGTAAAAGCTTTTCCAGTCTGTAACACATTGGATAGAGATATAAGCATGCAAGCAATTAACTATTGATAATGTATATCATATTAAAAAATGACAGGAGTTTTCCAAACCTCTAATAGGGAAGGTGCATTAGAACCTGCAGCTCCAGGCCTATCAAGCCTAAAGAACACAGACATTATTTCAGGTTAACAGATGTTAAACAAAAAAATCTGTTGTATGATAGGAGGCAACTGTGTCTTGCATAGAGAATTAAAGGCAATACAAGGTTTCTAGTGACTATCATCAGATACTCAGAAGAGAATGCAAGAAATCAAGGAAAAGACACACCTTCAAAAGTTCAAAGGAAAATAAAATGCTCTTCTTAGTAAATAA
Organism: Acmispon strigosus; assembly: GCA_030819835.1. NCBI lineage: Eukaryota > Viridiplantae > Streptophyta > Magnoliopsida > Fabales > Fabaceae > Acmispon > Acmispon strigosus. Next base: position 2,993,526 of record JAUAMA010000001.1, on the reverse strand, counting down.
ACAGAAGTTAGATCTATTATATACTAAATATAAACAAGACAGGAATAAAAAAAACAACAAAATACAAAGCATATTTGAAACAACTAAAGACAGTGAAGAGAATGCACTCTAGTAGTTTTATGCAAGTATGCAACTTGAGCATGCAGAATTATATAAAAAGGCTTCCATTCTATATACTTTATGAAGCAGGCATTGTGTGTATGTGGTTTAGAGGAGTCACAATAGGCTAGGCACGATTGGCCAGCTCGAATAGCCTGACCAAAAGGGAGGGTTGGACTACCAAAACTCAAGCCCATCTAAATTTGGCCCAATCCAACCCAGCCAGAAAATTAGCCAACCTGACACGGGCTGGGCTGGTCCGCTGGCCTGATTTGTTTCCCCTTATTTGTTTAAACTTTCTATTAAATATATACATGTTAAAAATAAAATATGAGTAAGAGTAATAATAACAGGAAAATGAGCATGTATTGAGCCTCTTAGCATCATAATTGAGAAAGGAATGTCACTAAATTCTATTAACATCGAGGAAGAATATCCAATTTGGTCATGGCATACTAACAGGGCATACAGTAATACCCATACAAAAAAAAGCAGTACAAAATAGGGGCAGAGCACGCAACCTAGAACAAGGATGCCAAAATAAGTATCATACAAAGAAGATGAAGGCATATTTGAACTGAATTCCAAATTGCCTAAACAAAAGAAAAAGAGAAATCAGTATCCAAGATGAGAGTAGAGGAAGCAAGAGAAAAAAGAAGAGATAAACAGAACGGAGAAGAGAAGATAGCAAACCAGTAAAGTTAAATGTTATCTGAATGAAGGAGAACACACCTCCACCATAACACCCAGACCCAACAAATGAAAACAGACAAGGTCAACGAAGGAAGATGACGGAAGTGTTAAGAAAGTTATGCTAAATCTTTCCGTGATGTCATATTTGTGTAAGTGAAAATAAATGCGGAATAATTAACACACGAATTGATAACGGAGTTCGGCCAATAATGTCTACGTCTCCGAACTGCTGCAGATCTTTAATTTAAAGAGAAAATATAGTGTTTACAACACACTCCAAACTCACAACCAAATTCTGCCCAGAAGCTAAACTATTTTTCTCTCTATTTTTCTTTACTTCTTGCTGGCTCTGGATTGTGTGTTATTATTGTTTTGGTTTTGCAACCTTATATAGCCAAAGCATTGGATGCATGTTCCGTAACCCATGCATTACGGTTCCTAGAAACTAGAAGCCTCTTCCATTTACTTTCGGTACTTCTAAATAATAGGGAAAAGGTGACCATCCAATTTTTGTATGACATTTTCAACAATCTCCCACTTCAAGACGGATTTCAATCAGTCTTCACACCTTGATCAATACAACAGTCTTTTCTGCTATGTTATTCAAGCAGGTCAACTGAAGTTGAGCACAACTTCAGTTCGTCAATAGTCACCACCTTTGTTAGTCTGCTGGATTCTTACTTCCGACAAGCTTCTTCAATGTTAGCACCTCATCTACAAGCAAGGATCTGATGAAGTGGTAACGTATATCAATGTGTTTTGTCCTAGAGCGAAATGCTGAATTCTTTGCCAGATGTATTGCACTCTAACTATCACTGTGCAAAACACTCAACTCCTGGATGAATCTCAGCTTTGTTAACAATCCTTGAAACCATACCAACTCTTTACTGGCTTCTGTTATCGCTACGTACTCAGCCTCTGTAGTGAATAAAGCAACAATATTTTGTATCCACCACATTCAACTAGCAGGTGTAGTACCAACAGTGAATATGTAACCGGGGGTACTTTTGCGGTGATCAACTTCACCTCCGACATGACATTTTTTGGACGTGTCTGTGTCGGATTCGCGGCGGACACGCGACTGGCGCGCGACTCGCACCCGACACACCAAAATCCGTGTCCAACAATAAAAACGTTTTTGTTTGCCTTCGACACAGCTCGAACGCGGCGCCAACATGCACACGCAGAAGCCGACACGGCGCAAGTGGGTTTGTAAATTTTTTAGAATTAAATATTATTTTAATTTGAAATCATATAAAAAACAGAAGAGAAAGAGACCCTCACCCTCCTCTCAACCTCTGCCTTCACGCACGCACTCTCCCTTCACCATCCACGCGTCGTCCTTGCGCCGCCGCTGTGCTTCGTCCGCCCCCGCGCTTTCCGCCACCACGCTTCGTCTGCCGCCGCGGCATCATCTGCTTTCCTCTTCCTCTTCAAAGTTTTCTCCATCCCAAAGGTAACAACTTTTCACATGATTTTCTCCTCCCCTTGCTTTTCTCCTAATTCTTGATTGTTTAATTGAAGTTGAACTCAAAAGCCCTATGTTTCTGGTGTGTTGTTCATGTGATTTAGGTTTTCAGTTTTCTTCCCCCTTGCTTCCTCCCCTGTTTTTAACCCTATGGGTCATGAGAACTGAAATGTTGATTTATGATTCGGTCCCTGTTTATGAGAACATGAGTCATGAGAAGTTGAGAACTTTGAACACTTCACAGATTCGGTCCCCCTGTTATTTTGTTACTGTAATTTGGTTTGTGTACTGTCTTCCTGAGAACTGAAATTTCCTCCCGTTTTTTATTTGTTCCTACTTCCTAATTTCCTATGATTTATGAACATGTCATGTCTGCCTCCCATGAATTAGTGTTTGATTGCAATTATGCTAGGTATGAGTGCTTCTTCTAATCAAGTGAATGACACCAAGCCCCTATGGAGCTTTGTGACAAAACAAAAATCATTAACGGGTACTGGAGGTGGGGATTATTCAATCAAATGCAACCTGTGTCCCAAAGTTTTTACTGTATTCTACAATAGAGTAAGAGCTCACTTGTTGAAGGAGCCGGGGTCCAATGTTGGTATTTGTGAAGAGATAACATCTTCTAAGCTTCATGAGTTGAAGAAGTTAGACGCTGAGGCTGCTCTCAAGATTGAGCAGTCAAAAGCCAAAACAGTCTCTTTGCCCCCGCTTTCTAGTGAGATCTATGATCCAAAAAAGCGGCAGACATCAGGACAAGATTCTATAGAAAATCCCTTCAATAATGGAGGTAGAGAGACACTTCATAATGAAATAGCTTGAATGTTTTTCTCTGCAGGATTGCCATTTAATTTTGCAAGAAACCCTCACTTCAGGAATGCATTTTCTTATGCATGTAGTAATTCTCAGCGTGGGTATAAACCTCCGGGCTATAATAAGTTGAGAACAACCTTGTTAGACAATGAAAGAAGACATGTAGAAAAACTATTGGAGCCAATTAAGAATTCATGGAGCCAAAAAGGGATGACCATTGTTAGTGATGGGTGGAGTGATCCACAACGGAGACCCCTTATCAATTTCATGGCAGTAATAAGGACTGGGCCTATATTTTTAAAAGCTATTGATTGTTCTAGTGAGGTGAAAGATAAAGATTTCATTGCCAAACACATGAGAGATGTTATCATAGAGGTTGGACCCTCAAATGTGGTGCAAATTTGACTGATAATGCACCTGTATGTAGGTCAACAGGTTTAATTATTGAGTCTGAGTTCCCTTCTATTTTCTGGACTCCTTGTGTTGTGCACACCCTTAACCTTGCTTTGAAGAACATATGTGCTCCTAGGTATTCAGAGAAACACAATGTTGCTTATGAAGAATGTTCTTGGATCGCAAAAGTTGCTGAAGATGTTGTGTTGATTAAGAACTTCATCGTGGGTCATTCTATGAGGAATTCTATCTTCATTTCTTACAATAATTTGAAGTTGCTTCATAATGCTCCAACAAGATTTGCCTCCACCATAGTGATGCTCAAGAGGTTTAAGAAATTAAAGAAAGGACTTCAAGACATGGTCATTTGTGATCAATGGTCTACTTACAAGGATGATGATGTTGAAAAGGCCAAATTTGTGAAAGAAACTTTGTTGAATGATATTTGGTGGGATAAGGTTGATTATATTCTTTCTTTCACTAATCCTATTTATGATGTTCTTAGAATAATGGATACGGAAGCTTCAACTCTCTACATAGTATATGAAATGTGAGATTCAATGATTGAAAACATAAAGAAAATCATATACAAGCATGAAAGAAAGGAGGAACATGACAAATCAAACATTTATTAGGTAGTGCACGCCATATTACTTGATCGTTGAACTAAGCGTAGAATATATGGTTAGATATAAGTTAAAATAACATGAAGAAATGTAAGTATTTAACTAAAAATCATATTTAAGATCAAGTATATTCTAACCATATATTCTACCATATTTAAGATCAAGTATATTCTAACCATATATTCTACTTTTAGTCCAACGATCAAGTAGTATGGCGTGCACTACCTCATAAATGGTTGATTTGTCATGTTCCTCCTTTCTTTCATGCTTGTATATGATTTTCTTTACGTATTCAATCATTGAATCCCACATTTCATATACTATGTGGAGAGTTGAAGCTTCCGTATCCATTATTCTAAGAACATCATAAATAGGACTAGTGAAAGAAAGAATATAATCAACCTTATCCCACCAAATATCATTCAACAAAGTTTCTTTCACAAATTTGGCCTTTTCAACATCATCATCCTTGTAAGTAGACCATTGATCACAAATGACCATGTCTTGAAGTCCTTTCTTTAATTTCTTAAACCTCTTGAGCATCACTATGGTGGAGGCAAATCTTGTTGGAGCAATATGAAGCAACTTCAAATTATTGTAAGAAATGAACATAAAATTCCTCATAGAATGACCCACGATAAGTTCTTAATCAACACAACATCTTCAGCAACTTTTGCGATCCAAGAACATTCTTCATAAGCAACACCGTTTTTCTCTGAATACCTAGGAGCACATATGTTCTTCAAAGCAAGGTTAAGGGTGTGCACAACACAAGGAGTCCAGAAAATAGAAGGGAACTCAGACTCAATAATTAAACCTGCTGCCCTACATACAGGTGCATTATCAGTCAAATTTGCACCACATTTGAGGGTCCAACCTCCATTATAACATCCCTCATGTGTTTGGCAGTGAAATCTTTATCTTTCACCTCACTAGAACAATCAATAGCTTTTAAAAACATAGGCCCAGTCTCTGTTACTGCCATGAAATTGATAAGGGGTCTCCGTTGTGGATCATTCCACCCATCACTAACAATGGTCACTCCTTTTTGGCTCCATGAATTCTTAATTGGCTCCAATAGTTTTTCTACATGTCTTCTTTCACTGCCTAACAAGGTTGTTCTCAACTTATTCTAGCCAGGAGGTTTATACCCACTTACAGAATAACTACATGCATAAGAAAATGCATTCCTAAAGTGAGGGTTTCTTGCAAAATTAAATGGCAATCCTGCAGATAAAAACATTCTAGCTATTTCATTATCAAGTGTCTCTCTACCTCCATTACTGAAGGAATTTTCTATAGAATCTTGTCCTGATGTCTTCCGCATTTTTGGATCATAGATCTCACTAGAAAGCGGGGGCAAAGAGACTGTTTTGGCTTTTGACTGTTCAATCTTGAGAGCAGCCTCAGCATCTAACTTCTTCAACTCATGAAGCTTAGAAGACATTATCCGTTCACAAATACCAACACCGGACCCCGGCTTAGAAGACATTATCCGTTCATGGAGCTCCAAGAAACAAACACTAGTTGCTCGCTCCAGCACGGAAGCAGAGTACAGAAGCTTGGCCAACACAGCCTCAGAACTGATCTGGATACAGTCTCTTCTTCAGGAATTGAAAATTCCTTTCACAACACCTCATATCTATTGTGATAATATAGGAGCTATAGCTCTTACTCATAATCCCGTGCTTCATGCTCGCACTAAACACATGGAACTAGACATTTTCTTTGTCAGGGAGAAGGTCATCAGCAAGACACTTCTGATTCCTCATGTTCCCTCTCATGAGCAATTAGCTGATATTCTAACAAAGGCTTTGTCACCTTTGAGGTTTGAAGAGTTGAGGTCCAAACTCAATGTGCTTGATAAGTTCACACTTATTCAACCACCTTGAGTTTGCAGGGGCGTATTAGAGGAGAGTATTCGAACTCCCCCTATTCAGAATCTGTTAGTGTTCTGTTATACAGAATCTATTCTGTTATTCATAATATGTTAGTGTTCTGTTGAGAGATTTGAAATCCCACTTATTTAGGACCTGATTAGTGGTATGTTTAGTTCTATTAGTCGTTAGCTTAATTATCCTGGTTAAGATATTCTGTTGTTTGACAGTTGTTGCTGTTATCACTTTGTTAATTATCCTGGTCAAGATATTCTGTTGTTTGACAGTTGTTGCTGTTATCACTTTGATAATTATCCTGGTCAAGATATTCTGTTGTTTGACAGCGGTTGTTGTTATCACTTTGTGCTACTATATAAGGTGCACTTTGTACACTTTATTATTTGGGAAAAATATAATTACGTTTCTGTTTCAGTTTGTAATCCTCACTTTTCTTCTTCTCAAACATGGTATGGGAAATTTGAAAGCTTCATGCACAAGGAAGATTTCCAATAGTGCAATTCGAACCATTATTGTTTCTTCAAGAGATATCAATCCAATTATATCATTTTGCTACTTTATGTTGATGATATGTTAGTAGTAGGTCCAGATATGGACGAAATCAGAAACTTGAAGATACAACAGTCAAAAGAATGACATGAAGCACTTCGGTCCAGCATAGAAGATTCTTGGAATACAAATCACGAGAGATAAGCAAAAAGGAATTTTGCAGTTATCTCAGGCAGAGTACATCAACCGTGTTTTGCAAAGATTCAACATCGGCAAGGCCAAGCCGGTTAGCATGCTGCTGGCCAGTCATTTTTGCCTATCCAAGTACCAGTCCCCTCAGACGGAGGAAGAAAGAGAATTCATGGCTAAGATTTCATATGCTTCAGTCATCGGAAGTTTGATGTGCACAATGGTCTGTACTAGGCTAGACATGAGCCATGCAATGGGAGTTGTAAGCAGGTTTATGGCAAATCCAGGAAAAGCTCATTGGGAAGTAATGAAGTGGATTTTGAGGTATCTACGAGGAACCACAAAGAAGTGTCTATACTTTGGAAAAGGAGAACTAAAAGTATAAGGCTACGTAGATGTAGACTTCAGAGGTGAAGTCGATCACCAAAGAAGTACCACCGGTTACATATTCACAGTTGGTACTACAACTGCTAGTTGGATGTGGTGGATACATAAGATTGTTGCTTTATCCACTACAGAGGCCGAGTACGTAGCAGTGAAGAAGCCAGTAAAGAGTTGATATGGCTTCAAGGATTGTTAATAGAGCTGGGATTCATACAGGAGAGGAGTGTTTTGCATAGTGATAGTCAGAGTGCAATACATCTGACAAAGAATTCAGCATTTCACTCTAGGACAAAACACATTGATATACATTACCACTTCATCAGATCCTTGCTTGAAGATGAGGTGCTAACATTGAAGAAGATTGTCGGAAGTAAGAATCCAACTGACATGCTAACAAAGGTGGTGACTATTGACGAGCTGAAGTTGTGCTCAACTTCAGTTGGCCTGCTAGAATAACATACTAGAAAAGACTGCTGTAGTGATCAAGGTGTGAAGACCTATTGAAATTAGTCTTCAAGTCGGAGATTGTTGAAAAAGTCATACAAAAATTGGATGGTCACACTTTCCCTATTATTTAGAAGCACTGTAAGTAAATGGAAAAGGCTTCTAGTTTCTAGGAACCGTAATGCATGGGTTACGGAACATCCATCCATTGCTTTGGCTATATAAGGTTGCAAAACTAAAACAATAATAACACACAATCCAGAGCCAGCAAGAATTAAAGAAAAAGAGAGAAAAACAAGAGAGAAAAATAGCTTAGCTTATGGGCATAATTGGGTTGTGAGTTGTGAGAATTTTGAGTGCGTTGCAAACATTGTGAATTTTCTCTTTAAATTAAAGATCTACAGCAGTCCGAAGACGTAGGCATTATTGGTCGAACTCCGTTATAAATTCATGTGTTGATTATTCCGCATTTATTTTCACTTACACAAATATGACATCACGGAAAGATTTATCGCTTTTCCCTTAGCAATGATGGCAGGACTATTTCAGCATAGCCATAGCATAGATGGCAGTGCTATCCACGTGTTATTATTTCAAAATACCTCACCCTGAATGTTGCAAGGCATAAGAGCAAGTGAAACACTAAATAATAGAGGTCATAATAGCCCACAATGCACAATTATGAGCTCATGGACACCTAATGTAAGGCAGAAGCATTTTTAAGCAGATTCCATTTTAAATTTTTGATTCTAATATAAGATATATTTTCTGATTTTGAGACTTCATTTATTTCATGTTAAAAACATCATTTGATTAGTTGGTATGAATGAAATTTTAAATTTTATTTCAACGCTAATATATTAATTTTATCATTATTTGGTAAGAAAGATTTCCATGAATGATGCGGCACCCATAGGTTGAGAGAAAAAAAGTAGAACAGTTAGTGAGAAAAAATGTTAAGAGGTGATGATAGGAAAATGCTCCTCAAAAAAGCTTTGTGCACAAGTTATGAATTTGTTTTCGTAACATTTACCACTCTCATATTGTTCTACACAAAAATAATTTTTTATAATTAATTCAACAAATATCTTAGCAGTGGAGAGGGGACCACAAAAATAACACATATCTTAAAGATGCAGAAACTAAAGTAATCCTAGAGTTATTCTCTAGGAAGGGTACTTGAAAACCCAAAGGTAGTCCCTTAGGTGCTGAGTGTTCCTTCAATTCCAAAACCTAAAAAAGATCTAAGTAACTCCTTTAGGTGTAGAATACTCCTCCAACTCAAACTCAGGGAAAAATCTACAGTACTCCTGTAAGTACTTTGATGAGTATTGACCTCCTATAAGGAAGGTTTATGAAAGAAGGCATAGGAATAAGACTAAGGCTTGGCTTAGTTCTGTTACTTGTAAGGCTATTGCCTAGTTTTGTATTTGTATAGTTAAGGAATAAGAGTTTAGACTTAGAGTACAAACTGACAGTTAGAGGTAGTAGGACTTCCCTCATATAAATAGGGGGAAGAGTTGGTTAGTCAGTTAGGAAATTACTGGTTGGTTGTTGGGAGAGACCGGGCTCTCGAATCTCCAGAAGTCTCTGTAATCTCTTAGGTCCTGAATTCTCAGTTCTGAGAATTCTGCACCAGTGTGTTAGTTAATACAAATCTTCTCTTCTACTCTAGATTACATCATACTTCTTCTATTAGCACAATGACACCGGTAATTTTATGGTTAAGTTTTCCAAAAAATTTTAAAAATAAAAATAACAAATAACTGAATTTGTGTGAGATGGAGAGCGCTGAGTCTTGAATACTACGGGAGTACCGAAGATTTGCATCAAATTCAGTTATTCTCTGAAGAAAAGTTACGTATTTTATTCAATCATTAAACTCCCATTATATAATACACCAATAGGGTATTCATAATGATAAAATCCTAAATAAACTAATCTTAGAGTGCTGGACAAACCATAGTTAGATATAACATCTTAATAAAATCTAAACTTCCTTAAAAATATGATTACAATTAATAAGGAAACATATCATTAAAATAAGTACTTTAAATGAAACATCCTAACTAAAAAGAGTATCATCAAATTAATAAATAAAAGTAATACAAAAAAATCCTAAACTCATTCTACATCACTTGACCTATTTTCTGGACTTCATCCGGCGGTACCTGCACAATACTAGGCACAACAGATGCACCAATACAAGTTCTCCTTTTGTTATCAAGTTACAACGGGTCAGAAAATAACACGAGTCCCCCCCCCCCTCCCCTTATATTTGGCTCATCTTAGAAAATAGAACTAAAGTAAATGAGGTTAAAAAGGTGGTACAGTTATGTTCCACTCAAGGGGAACAAAATATAATAGGCTGTTTCATTCCATTCTATGCATACATAGAGCACACCCTTTTGTGCTACTACTATATCAGTGACTATGCAGCAGAGACAATCTGTAACCATGAACCAGGCTAACTCAACACCTACAAAAGCCGTTCCAGTCTATGTATTAAGCACAAAGAATAAGCAGCTGAGGTCAGGAACAGGGGCAGTTAGACAAAGTGGCCCAGGCCCTAAATTGCCTTAGGAGCTAACAATGAATATTTATAACATCTGCAGGTCAGCATATGTAATTCAATGCAAAAAATCCTAGTTCTTTTAATCAAGAGAAAGTAACACTAACTAATCGCAAACTAAACCAACAACATTTTTGTTTCCAGTTACTTCTTGGAGGATATTTCCTGTTCTTTTGCAATTGTCTCTTTCTCTTCTCTAACAAAAATTCTTCTTTTATGGATATTGGGCAGTGAAGAGCCAACAAGAGTATAAGCCTAGTGCTGTAGATTAAGACGTTGCAGCAGATGAATGAGCGTATGAGAATGAATGGCATTGGAGAGAAAGTAGGGATGACATCTATTTAGGAAAAGATATTAGAACCTAGTCTAATGAGAAAAAGATCAATACTTAATCAACCACTCCATAACAGGATTAACCATAGTAGTGGTTTGCAAGTCCTCTTTATGAAAGTGAAGCACACATTGGTCCATAGTGATAGAAACTGGTAGAATTGGTGACTAATGGAAAGTGTAACTGACCAATAACTTTATTATTCAATTGCCTTGATAGATCAAGAACAGTTACAGACTTTGAATTTCAAAAGACAGCAACCATAACAAAGTAATAACTGCTAATAACTTCCCTAGACAGCAACCATAACTGAGTAATAACTGCTAATAACTTCCCTAGACAGCAACCATAACTGAGTAATAACTGCTAATAACTTCCCTAGGACTTAGAGAGCCTAGAATCTCCCAAACCACACCCAGAATAACAAAAACCAATGACAATAAAATGTCACTCTTATTCTATTTAAACACAACTAGCCATCTAAATTGGGCCTAATTGCTTGGGCCTTTGAACTTATGCCTTACATACACCTTTTTAATAGGAGGTCTACTAACACATAGTTAATTCCTTTATAAAAAACTCAACGACGCTAGGTTAACATGCCTAGGTGTTTATATACATCAAATATCTAGATATCTTCATCAGAGTGATAAGTGACTAGACTAACAGTGCAACCCCCATGTGGGTCAATGTATATAAAAGAATAAATAAATGAAAAGTCTTACCTGTGAACTAAATCAGTGCCCCCTTTCAATGCATTTCCTAAAGCACTCCATGCTCCAGAAGCAAAAGTCTCCACTGAATTATCAAAAACCTTCAAACCCTGCACACATAGTACTCAATGGATAAATTACAAAGTACAAAGTGGTTAATAACAACAGCAACAACAGAAAACAACCAAAGATTTTTCTTACTAAGGGGAGTCTTAGCTACATCTATCAAACAATACCATAATATCACATTGTAATTGATGGCCAAGTAAAATAGCACAGACTAGCTAAAAGAGTAAAATTTGCATAGACAAAAACAAATCATTATTCTCCCTAAGACTTTGTGCAACACCATTAAACCATCAATTATCTTTCTCAACTATGAGCCTATAACTAGTCAAGACAATCATGAGACCCAACTAAACCCATAAGAGGCAGAACCTATGAAAGCATGGGTTAGATTCTCATAGAAGCATAATATAAATCATCATTCAATAGAAAATATATCAGTGTAAAAGACAAGCAAAACGGATCGTGAACGAGAAATTAGCATATTTGCTAATTCATAGCAAAGACATAACGATAAACTAACATCCCATATGTAGACAAAGATGCTCAATCATTCTTACATGGAAATGCATTAAATCACAAATCAAAGATCTAATGTTTAAATCGCAAATTAACCCCCAGCTGAAAAAACAAAGTAGTATATCCTATTATGCTTGCCTGGCTAAGCAGTGAATCATCACTAGCTTTCTCCAATTTATCCAGAGCAGATCTTCGCCGTTTGTCATCCTCATCTTCACTTTCCTTGTCAGATTCAGATCCTTCAGCACCTTCATCCTCGTTGGAATCTTCAGCACTTTTTTCCAACTCTGCAATGCTCTTTGATGCGGTCTGTGCAACCGCAGCAGCCTGCATTTCATAACACCATTAATTCATAATGAATAATTCTACATTCTCTAAATGATTCTTCCCAAAAATCCTCCAAAACAAAATAGTTTCAAATACGTTAATGCTCGACTTTAACATTTAATATTATCGATTTTAAGTAATTAAGCGAGGATTTAATATGAGAATATAGCATTACACTCCCACATGCCAATTTTGACTCCTACCAAGAATAACCCTTAAAAATCATCTTCCTTCAATAGGGTTTGTCTCATAGTCAGTCACTTAAGAGTGAAAAGTTAAGTTATAGCTGTTGATTTAACGGTTAAATTCAAAAAACTCCATAATTTGTCATACTTCTACATACATATGATCACGGCTAATTACTGAAAACACACAACCCTAACTCATAATAAATTTATTATACAAAAAATTAACAATATATAAACCACATTCACAGTACACATTTAACACTGAATCTTCACAGTGACCGCAAAATAAAAAAACCAATTCACTAGCAGAAATGAATGCAAGGGAATGCAATCACAATCATAACAAATGAACAGAACGGCATTGTGTGCCGTTTGGAAACGTACATTGCGAGAGATCTCTTCGGCGGCGACAGCGGCGGCCTTCTGAAGATCCGATAGAAAGGAGAGCGGAGAAAAGCCCCAACCACCCCAATCTCCGCCACCGGTGGCTGGCGGTTTAGGGTCTTGTCGCTGTTCTGCAACTTCCTCATCGTCGTTCTTCTTATTCTTACACTGCGTTTGCTCGTCCATTTTTATTTCGGTTTTTTTGGTTTTGAAATTGCAGATTCCGATGAGAGATGCTTTCGGGGGATTCACGTTTAAACGTTTGGGTGTTGAAAGGAGACCAAACGAGTGAATTGGTGGTTGGGTGGGTATGTCGATTTCGTTTAGCAAAGAGAAGCAAAGCAATGCATTTCTAAGCGTACTGGCAAAGGCATGAGTCGACGTCGTTTTTACGTCACACCATTCTTTGGACCGTTTAATGAATCAAATTTTGGAGCACTATTGCATTGAAAAACGAAAGTTGCAAAACAAACCTCAGAAAAGTAAGAAAAGACATATAGTGAGAAAAATAAATGTATTTATCGGTGTCTACACTATTTATATGTTTATAAATATTTTTTATATCAAACTGGGCGAGCACCCCCACCCAGTAGAAGAGCGACAAGGCAATAGGTTGAGGCTGTTGGGCCCAGTTTTTCAAGGCCCAATGGCCCGTAATTTGTATTTAATGGCTTTAATGAGGTTTTAATATTATTTATGATGTTTAAAGGTCATTTATGACTCCCCCTCTATATATAGCTAGAGGGGGCTCATGTAATAGGGCTCGTGTTCTGCTGCCTGAGTGAGGAAGGGCATTCCAAAAGAAAATAGAGAAAAGGAAGAAGAAGTGGCAGTCGAAGCAGTAGCGATTTGAAGATTTGAAGACAGTAGCTACAGGGCGCTAAGCGCCCAGCAAAGTGAAGATTTGAAGACTCTGGGCGCTAAGCGCTCAGAACATGAAGAGATGGCGCTAAGCGCCTTAGTTAGCCGCCCAGCGGCCAGAACATTGATTCCTGGGCGCTAAGCGCCAGTCGAGGGCGCTAAGCGCCCCTGTGACACCCAAAAGCTATTTAAACGCAGATTTTTCACGTTTTGGGGACTTCTTCAACCCTAGCCACCTTGAAATAGACCAAGGACGAGAGAGAGAGCTCGAGAGTGAGAAGAAGAAGAGGAGATGCACTAACGGAAGCTCGGAACCTCGCCGGAGTCGTGGGTTACACCCCGCGACGTCGCCGTCATCCTTGTTTTCATTGATTCTCCTTGTAAGCTAGCCAGTATCGATTCTGTGGATAACTAAGCTCTCTCTTTAGTTGGATTTTGGCGTAGTACTTCGTCTTGAAGGGATTATGATTGATTCTATGTTTACTTTCTATCTTTGATTGCAATTAAACAGTTTTGCTCTTTATGCTTGTGTTAGTTTGATCGCCTATCGCTTGATTTAAGATTAATCTCGTATGTGGAAGCTACTTTGTTAATCTGACATAAACCGTTTCATTTAGGCGAAGCTAATTTGCTAGGAATAGCGTTAGATCACCTAGTCCCTTAACGTCGGCGTGTTTACAATTTGCTTTGATTAATTGCCTGTGGAAGCGACAATTAGGAAAGTAACTGAATCAACTTCTCATATTAGGAATAGGTGAGTTAGTTAAGAACTGGTGGGGGTGAATCAAAGGTTTTAAGTGATTGTATGCAAGAACAAGGATAGTCCTGGATAGCGAAGTGCGAAACCATAATCCAACCGCGTTCTTAATCTGTTAAACCCTCCAACCTTTGCTATTTAATTTCATGCTTTTCACCACAAAGTTTCTAAACAAACACCTTCAATTTTCTTTCTGCTTAACTTCTTGACTAAAGAACGGCACTCATACTCATATTGCTCTCTGTGGATCGATAATACTCGTACTATACTGCAATTGAATCTTAAAAGAGGTTTGAACGCAGCGTAGGTGTCGCAACCGGGGTCGCGGCGGGGACGGCGCTAAAAAACAAATTTGGTGAATCAGCTAGAGTCGCCACTAACGTTTTTAAGAGGAAAACGCTAGAAAACCTAAAAAGAAAATAAGAGGTCTACGGAAACCTAAAATTCTAGGTTCGGGAGTCGGTTACGCGTGGGGAAGGTGTTAGCACCCCACGGCGTCCGTCAAAGACGGTACCCAAGATTGATTGTGCAAAAAGAAATTATTAATAGACTCATTATTTACAAAGAAAAAAAGATATTTATTATTTTTTGATATTTATTATTTACAAAGAAAAGAAAAATGAAATTATTTACAAAACAGAAATATTTATTTTATTTTATTTAGCCTCATAGGTGTGAACCTAGTCCTACGTACTTCCCTCAAATGGAAGATCAAGGCCACGTAGTTCTGAAGGTTTAAAGTGATTTTAATTTGATGTGCCTAGCGGGGAGTTGCCCGGTCTGAAGGCTTAAAGTGGTTTAAAAAAAAAAGGGTGCCTGGCGGGGAGTTGCCCGGTCCTACGTATCTCCGAAGAGAAATCAAGGCTACGTAGTTCTAAAGGTTTAAATTGATCTTTATTATTATTTTGTTTTTATAAAAAGGGTGAGCAAAACGATACGAGGAACGACATTCCACAAGGGAACAGACGCTATATCGCACCACGTTCGCAATTATTTGGTTTTTACGCGCATTGGCGCGGAGAAGCGAAAACAATACGGCGAACCAAAGTTGGGAGTTATTATGACCACATCTTTTCTTTTCCTTTTTTATATAAAAAAAAAAACGACAAGTATTTACCAAACATAAATAATAAAATTTTACAATGCAATGACACACCCTTTATATCTTCAGTGAAATTAATAATTAAAGGCATACTAAAGTATATTTGATATACACACACATTTTGAACAAAAGCATTGAAAACAATGATGGTAGAATACACAACCAGAACCAGAGCATACAAACACCACACAACCACATATATTAAAAGACACACACGGGCTTAACCCACACACATAATAATATTAATAAAAACACACAATCAGATATAATACATTTAACACTAAATAGGAAAAAATCAAAAATCAAAAAAACACTTCTGCAAACAGATAGGAACACAGACGTGAAATGAGAGCAAGAAAGAGAAAGGGGATCGAGGGAGAGAGAGAAAACCGCGAGAGAGAACGCACGAGGAGGCGCCGGCGAGGAGGAACGGCGGCGGCCAGAGAGTGGTGCGCGAGGCGGAAGAGCGGAACAGAGCAGGGGGCGACAGCGGCGGCGCGACCAGAGGAGGTGGCGCGAGGAAGGGAAGTGGTGGCTTGGCCGCAGCGGCCAGGGAGGAAAGGAGCAAGGTGGCGGCCCAGTGAGGGAGAGAGAGTGTGTGTGCAGCTAGGGTTTTGGAGAGGGGGAAGAAAATGGAGGCTGCTGTGTTGTGTGTGAATTGTGTGGCTGGTGGTGGTGAATAGTGGAGAAGGAGGAGGAAATGGTGAAGGAGGCACTGGTGAATGAAGGTTGATGGTGATTCAGTGTTCTTTTTGTTTTGTTTTTCCTCCCCCTTTGAGTGTTCTGCTTCTTCCTACTTTTATACTCAAATTCTTGCTCAAATCCCCTTCTTTTGCTTGTTGGATCTTCTGATTGGATTGAGATTAAAAGCAATTTTTTGAGCCTTGCAATTTTTGCTTGTTGCAGGAAGAGTATTGCTTATTATGGTATGGCTTGAAGGAAAGAAGAAACCATTTTTGCTCTTGCATTGCTGCCACCATTATAATTTTCTCCTCTTTTCTTTCTTTTCTTGGTTACTCACGTAACCTTCTTTTTTCTTTTCTTTTCTTTTTTGTTTGTGTTTTTTTTTAATAATAATAATAATAATAATAATAGATAATAATAATTAAAAAAAGCACAAATTGAAATTCACATAATTAAGAGTAAAATTAAAAAGTAATATAAATATCTATGAAAAACTAAGGCGGACAAAATTGGGTGCTGACAGTAGGTATAGGTTTTTATTAAAAGACGTAAAAACCCTTTTAACAACGACCACAAGCTTTCAAGACATTCGATTAAGGTTCATAGCTTTTATTCCTTAGGTCTTTACCTTTGATGGATTTATTTTAGAATTCATAATCACTTAAGGGATTTTTAGAACATGGTTAATAGGAGGCTAAAATGTTTTCTAAGATAAGAAGGTAGAAATCACTTGAATAGATGTTAAAAACATAAAAACAAGAGTTTTTCACTACTGTAATAGATTACGACATTAAGATAATCGATTACAAGCATGTCAAGTGTGTGTAATCGATTACCTCATTAATGTAATAGATTACATGACCATCAGAGGCATGTAATCGATTACCAGACTCATTGTAATTGATTACCAGCCTGACAAAACACGTTTTTTCATGAACCAGTGAGTTTTTGAATGTGTTTTAAAGGTTGCAATGGTTCATGATGACTCTCTAGAGTCTATAAATACTTAATGGAACTCAGAATTCGTGGAACAACTTTTAGATTACAAACTTACATGATTTTCAAGTGATTTCACAAAAACTATGTTCATGGTCTTATGCTGTCCAAATTTTGAAAAACCAAAATCATAAGCCCTGGAGTATTAGAGTTCGAAAAAGCAATCTTGATAAGGATTCTATCTTCTAGATTGAATAGAGAATTTCTAAGCCATTGTAAAATCTTCTTCTTCATCTTGAATCGGTTTGATTCTTGGTCCACCATAGTGTTTGGAGAAGATCACCATAGGGTTTGGTGATGGAGAAAAATACTTTGGATCGGGGTGATTCAAAGTCCACCATAGGGTTCGGTGAATGCTGTGTAACGGGAAAGTGGTATGCTTTCTTGAGGGTGTTTTAAAGAGTGTTGGTGTGACGCTTGTACTGGACATCATTTACATAGTGGAAAATATCCAAATTAGAAAAGGAGGACTGGACGTAGCCTTCGGTGGTTGAAGGTGAACCAGGATGTAAGACCCTTAATTTTGTATAATTTGCAGTTTGGTCCTTGAACTCTTTGTATTTGTAGTTTAGTCCTTAGAGCCTTTATAATTGTAGTGTGGTCCTTTGATTAATGATAAATGGAGTTAAGCCTTGGGCTATTTAGATAATTGTTTAGGTCATGTTGATGTGCCCTGAGGATCATTAAAATATTTTTGCTTGAGTTGTAACAAGATTGACTTGGTCTTAGTGGTTAAGACTTATGTATTATGGTTACATGGTGAGGGTTCGATTCTTGGTGAAGACAAGTTTGTTTTGGTTTAGATTTTTGTGTGGAATTTTTGAAATTCAAATTCAAATTAGAATACCTACTTTAATGATGGTTAGTTTTCAGATTTTAAGTGTAGTAATGGGGTGTTAAGGGGGAGAATTAAGACAATAAATGGCTGTCAAGTGTTAATGGGTATTAAAGGAGAATTATGGTGAATGATGGTAATGTTGGACGAATTCCTCCATCTTCTTTGATGCTGAATTCTAATCAGCTCATTTGCTAGAGTCTCCTTTTGAATTTTGAAAACCAACAAGTGTATTAAGTGGCATTATGTGAGTTAATTACCTTGTCCTTTGTCTTGATGAAATTTGAAGGAAAATTATTCAGAATTATGGAGGCATGGGGCATGCTCTCTCTCTCTCTCTCTCTCTAGCTGCTAAGAAACTGAGTTAAAAGCTTAGCCTTCCTCCTTGTTCATTTTACACAAAAATTGCTAAAAAAAACCTAGAACACTAGAGCTGAAATTCTTTGAAGTTTTGCTGACCTTGGGCTTCTTGTGTCGACTCTTTCCTTCCTCTTGTGGTGTTAAAATCCTTCCTCTAATCCTCTTCAAGAATCCTTGTGGTTAGTTCAATTGGTAAGTGATCAGACCCTTATAAATTTTGAGTTTTTTTAGTGATCGATTCCTTGTCTCTTCTAGGGTTTGACTAGTCTAGTTTTTTCAGCCCTTGTTTCTCATCAAACTCAGGGATCCTATGCACTTTTTGAAGGGGCTAAGGTTGTGCATCAAACTCCCTTGATCAAACTCTCAAAACAAGGTTGGTGTCTCCTTTCATCCTTGGTCAAAAACCTTGTATACTTCCTTGATCAAATGATTCTTGTGATTTTAGAAAACCTTGAAATTCAGAGTAGGAAACATGTTTATTAGGTTGTATAATGAGTTTTCATCATGGAATGATCTTAGTTTTGAAAGAGTTGGATTTTCGGGGTGAAAAACACTATTTTTAGGCTTTCTGGCAGGGAGCCAACGCATGAGCGCTGGACTCCCAATGCCTGGGCGTTGGAATTCTGCCCAATTCATGTTGCCAGACAGAGGCCCAACGCATGAGCGTTGGAACCTAGCGCCCAACCGCTAGGCCTCTGCCAGCAAGTTGTTGTTTTGCTTCTTTTGATCTAAATTCCTTTGAGTTGGTTTTCGACCTTTCCTATGGTTGTTGATGATTGTGTATATGTGTTTATCTTGTTAGGTCGGAGTTCAATCGCATGAAACCCATTCGGAGGTAAGGGTAACTCGTCGTAGGAATCGCCTTGTTGATTGTGATGTATTGTGTTTCCGTTTTATAAATTTTTTATAGTGGTTGTTGTTGGAATTTATTCTGGACTGGTTTGAGATGTGGTAATGGGTATTGTGAATTATTTGTTGTTGAGGTTTTGTTGAAAATTATTATGAATTTTTGAGATTCTTGATGTTGATGAATCCTTGAGGAATCAACTATAATTGGAGGTGATGAGGTGAGTTTAATCCCTGTGGAATCAGCCTAAGATGTGTGGGTGATTTGGATGGGTTAAACCTCAAATGAGTTGATGGAGATAAGTTTAATTCCTATGGAATCAGCCCGAGTTGTGTGGGTGATTTGGATGGATTAAATCTCAAGTGAAACGGCCCTGAGACTGAGGGTGTTTGATGAGGGACTAACAAGTATGTGGTTGTGGTGGTTTGGGTGGCTAAGGCTTGTAAGGGAGTTTTGTGAGAAAGGATTTGGGTAGGAAGACGGTTGATGAGGTATGCGGATGTGGCTAGGGCTTCAGGCCAAAAAGAGGTAGGAACCTGTGAATCAAGTAATAGTGCACGAGTCATTTTGAGTAAAATGCGATTCTTGCGTTCAGCGACACCATTCTGTTGGGGTGTGTTTGGGCAAGAGGTTTGATGGATGAGGCCATGTTCTTGGAAAAAGGCTTGCATAGACTGATTCACAAATTCCCTACCATTATCGGAGCGAAGAATTTGAATTCTTTTGTGAAACTGAGTATGGATCATTTTGTAAAACATAAAGAATTTCTCAGGCACTTCTGATTTGTGTTTCATAAAGTATATCCAAGTCATGCGAGAATAATCATCCACAAACAATACAAAATATTGAAAACGGCTTTTATTAGAATTTGGAGCCGGACCCCAGACATCAGAATGAATTAAGGAAAAAACAGAGTCAACTCGAGTATTATTTGAGGAAAAAGAAGTCCTATGACTTTTAGCACGAATGCAAGTTTCACACTTTAGAGTAGTGGATTTATTCAAAAAAAGGCTAGGGAATAAAAACCTAAGATATCCAAAAGAGGGATGACCAAGACGTCGGTGCCATAACCAAAGTTGTCTGTCAGCCGTTCCATGAGCAAGCATGGCATGACCCGGGTGAACCACCTCGTCAATGTAGTAAAGGCCTCCTCGCTCAGTACCACGCCCAATGATCTCCTTCGTAAGAATGTCCTGCAGAAGACAGAAATTTGGATACATTAGAACCACACAGTGAAGATCTTTGGTCACTTGACTGATAGACAGTAGTTTTGAAGATAATCTTGGGACATATAGACAATTATTTAATTTCATTATGTCAGAAAAAATAATAGAGCCTCCTCCTTTCACATGAATAAGTTCGCCACTTGCTGTTTCAATATGAGTCTTGGGTGGTGAGGACAATTTTAAAAAATCCTTGTGATCATAGGTCATAGTGTCTGTGGCTCCACAGTCAAATATCCACTCTGTCGATTTTCCAGAATTATCCCTGGTAGCTGATTGGGCTATAAAAGCTTTGGACTCTGTTTTATCACTTCTAATTAAAAAATCAGAATAAAAATTAGAACAAAAATTAGAATAATGATCAGTGTTCAGCCCAATTTCTGTAAAAAAATCTGCTGTCAAAAAATCTGTGTTAGGAGAAATTGGGCTTGGGTTATGGAACCCTAACCCACTACCAGAAGGTTCAAGGTCAGAACCTGTGTTTGGAGCCACACAAACAGCGCCGCTGCTCCATTCTCTTTCGTCCTCATCACGTTCGCTGCTGGCGGCGTAGGCATCGCTGCCCTTTGCACGATGGCTGCCAGCAGCCTCCCTGTTGCCGTCGCGGTGGTCCAGAAGCCCTGTGCGGCGTCGCGATCGTGGTGGCAGGTAGTGGCGGCGGCGGCGGCAGCCCGTCCTGGTCGAGATTCAGTTTTTTCCTTGTGGTTGTCAGTCCACCATTCAGGATAACCCACAATCCTAAAGCACGTTTCCTTAGTGTGTTTCTTCATCCCACAATGGGTACACACCAATTTCGATTTGTCTTCCTTGTCCCTTGAACGAGCCTTGGCTTTGCCGGCCGCTTGCCCCACGTCCTTGTTCCCTCGATCCCCTGCTGTTCTGGCCACTAGACCCGCACCGATTCCCAATGATGAGTCGATTTCAGAGGTTGCCGCTTTCAATATGTGAAGCCTGGCGACCTCTCGCCTAACAGTGGCGAAAGCTGTTTCGACTGAGGGAAGAGGTTCACGTTTCAGAATATCTCTTTTAATTGATTCGAACCTGTCATCTATGGCTGCGAGAAGCTGGTACAATCTCTGTTCCTGTATCTTGTTGTTATAAGCTTGAATATCTGCAGGACATGTCATTGGGTTGGGGTCTCGCCTATCAATGGCCATCCAGAGGTTCTGTAATTTGTTCCAGCACCCTTCCAAGGTATCACTGCCTTGCCGCAATGAATTCGCCCTTCTGTGAAGATCAAAGGCCTGCAAGGAATCAATTCCGGTGCCGTATGTCAGAGCTAGTCCGTCCCACAAGTTCTTCGCTGTTGGGTACTGTGAGACGTTATTCGCCAGATGTGATTCGATGTTCTGAATTAACCAGGTAAACACACACTGATCGTTTTGCTCCCAGCGTGTGTATTCCTGATCTGCTTTGGATGGTGGTGCAGGTTCTCCGGTGATATGTGCACTTCGTCCTCGTCCTCCAATGGCTTTCTTCATTAAGGTTGCCCATAGTGGATAATTATCTCCACTGAGTTTAATTCCGAGAGACAGATTCTCAGAATTAGGTGCTGAGGATTGTGCTCCAAGACTGTTTCCCAGTAGAGCCGCAATCTGAAGAGTCAAATCATCAGTGATATTGACTTGTTTCTGGGTTTTCTTTTGGGTTGGATTGGTGTCAGAGTTATCTTCAACGTCTGACATGGTGTGTTGATTTCAGGTTGTTGGCTCAGAAAAAGAAAGGGAAGAAAGTAGTGGAATTGGGCAGGATCAAAGAACACTGCTTTGATACCATATTGAATTAGAAAAAAGGGATTGAAATATTGAATTGTATTTCTTGAATTGTAGGCAGTGCCTATTTGTATTACAGCTGAGCTCACTAATTAAGGAAATAAAATATTACAAGATTTAATGTTGAAATATAATTTCCCTAATTACAGCTGATCTCCTCCCTAATTATTCTTGATTCGTTGACCATATCTTGGTTGATTCACTTCCTTAATACTTGAATATTCTGACAAATAAAATATTACAAGATTTAATGTTGAAATATAATTTCCCTAATTACTGCTGATCTCCTCCCTAATTATTCTTGATTCGTTGACCATATCTTGGTTGATTCTCTTCCTTAATACTTGAATATTCTAACAGTTTCCATAAAATCCTACAGAATTAGCTTTCATGGAGGTAGGCCTACACTATTAAATTAGCTTTTTTGTTTACCATAAAACACATTTCATTTTATTTTATGTTCCTTTTACTCTGTAGTGAATGTTAGATTCAGTATTCTTATGGTATTAACTACGACATTTTGAGCTTAGCTTTTTCCTAGATGCTTGTGATTCTTTTGCTAGTGAATTGTAGTATCAAGGAATCAAGTATTCTCCACTACGAGGGTTCAGGGTTGGCAGGTTTGAGCAACATGTTGCACCTAACTTAGACATTCTCTTATCTCTTACTTTTACTCTATTGCTTTCTTTGCTTCCCTCACCACGCCCACTCCATTCTTCTTTTGTACTTATAATATACATAATATACATTTGATTTGTCTTCCTAATATAGCTCACTATATATATATATATATATATATATATATATATATATATATATTTAATAGTAATAAATCTGTTCAGATGATTAACACTTTCTTTCACCACTTACCAAAACTATTTTTTTATTCTTATATATGCATCGTATGGGACCAAAAAAATTTGCTAGGATTCGTGCACAATTGGTAGTATCTTTATACGTTCTTAAATGTTTTTTTTATAAGTTTTCTAATTTATATCTGTTTGTTTGTTTAATATACAATAAATGTAGCGCGCAAAGAAGGACAACTGAGAGGAAGTTAGCCAAGCAGAAATTTTTGTCGAGACTCGGCAAAGCCGTAAAGGAAAACAAGTGGACGAGGAAACACAAACTACAATTGTAAGTTTATTGTGTTTTATAATCCATTCTTTATGTCTTAGATTTCATCTCTTGACATTTATTTGTTTTAAATAGGCTAAGCTTCAAGACTCAATTCACAACTCAAGTGAATCTGAGACATTTAAATCATTGTTTGGAAAGGAAAAGTCTGGGAGAGTTCGCTGTTATGGAAGAACCGCTACAACAAGCATGATTAAAAGAAATGAAGAAATTTCTAATATTAAAAAGGAACATAGCAATGAAATGGCTTGCATGAAAAAGGAGATGGATGGACTGAAGACACTTGTAAAGAACATGTTGAAGTTACAACACCCAAATTTGAGTGAAGAGGAGCTCGATAATATGATGGCAGCTTCTTTGGGCAGTGACAATAGTGCTGCCCCACATTCATCTGCATCAATCCATGTTCCTCGTCATGCAGAGGTATACTTTTATAAGTTCATCATTTATAACCCATTAGACTAATATGCTAACCAATAGGACTTTTTATATAAAGTTGCATTAATTGTCATTTCATTCATGAACCAAAATATTCCACTAATTGTCAAACTACTGCTTCTCTTGGTGACTTTTTTTTTAATCTATTTTTTACTTTATCTTGTGATGGTATTAATGGATAAAATTGGCATACTTTTATCACATATGTTTCTATTGATCAGTTTGATTCATGTATTTGGGTCCATATTGAATCTAAACAAAGTAAAAACCATAAAAAAATTCACCTTTAGTTATTCGGATGTTATGCACTTCATCAACCATTTTGATTAGCACCCACAAAGAATTGTTGCTTAGTTTAAAGCTATTTCTCTTGCCTTGATGTTTCAATTAATGAACGTATAATGATTAGTATAGCAACAAGTTATTATGTCTCTCACAAATGCAGGAACTAAATTGGAACATATTTGGTCTTTGTCTATGGTGGTGCTTCAATATGCTTTTCTTTTCCTTTGTCATTTTGGTGAGGTTGTGTCAAAAAAGGATTATAATTTTTTGGAATGCTTTTGCTTTTGCTTATAAGAGCTTGCTATAGAATATGCGGATTGTCTCACAAACTTTTAAAAGACATTTGTTTTTCTTTTTACACATCACATCTTCACCTACTTACTGGAATTGGTGAATATATATGTACTTTGTTGGAGATATCCTAATTAATTCATTTATTTTAGATTAACCAATCAAATCTTGTTTATTGCTCATGTTTCACTAATTTATATATCGTGTTCCTTGTAGAATGAGATGAAGAAGTTTCCCATGAAGGTGTGGAAGAAGAGCAAGAAGGAGAAGAACATGATCAAGAATATGATGAATGATTTATATTTTCTATTTCTTAGAACCTTTCTTTTGAATTTGGGATGAAAATATCTAGACTTACATATATTTTTGAGACTTATTAGTTAGTGTTGTCATCTTCGTGTGTAGACATAAATCTTAATTAATGCATATTTTGATATGCTAGCTTAATATTTGATCTCTTGTTGAGATTTTAATGTTGATTTATAATTAATTATTTACAAGAATCACATTACGATTAAAACATTTACTTGCTAGAAGACATTATGAAGTCTAAATGGTTGTGTTTAAATAGATCTAATAAATTTATGGCTTAAAATTGGATTAGCCCCTTAAATGCAAACCGTTGCCTAAAATGTACAAGCACCAAGTCCTAACTGTGGCTTATGATCTTGTTGATCTTAAGCAACAGTTCGTAAGTCGTGCCCAAAGCGATACGGTAAAAGGTTACAAATGATAAACTGTGGCAAAAATAAGAACTTGCAAAACCGTGGCCAAATTCAGCCTCAACAACAATCGTGGCCTTAACCTGCATGGTTAAACCGTGGCCTTTTCGGACCATGGTTATAATAGAATTGTGGCCTTACATTGAAAATCGTGGCAGATTAGCATAGGCCACGACTGTATATCCCACAGGCGGGAATCCGTGGCAAAACAGTGGTTGAAGGTTACTACCACGGTTTTTTCGCATACAACCACAGTTTTCTGTCCGCGGCTGAAGGTTGAATTTGTTGTAGTGCCATTTTCTCAGAAGCCAAAAGGATTGGCCGAAAAACAGCCATGAAGGCGGCGACGGCGGTGGTCGACGGCGGTGGTCGACGGCGGCAAATCGTCAAATTTCTTTAGGGGTTTTGGTGCGGACGTTGTGGGGATTCCATTGGTGGTGATGGTTTCTGGATTGGCCCACTAGTTCGGTCGGAAACTGAGGGAGAAGCAGACATTGACGAAGTCGCGTCGGAGGACAGAGGAAGGAGGTGACAAGGACGGTGGTGCCTCGTGGCCTGCTTCTGGGCTCCTGACGACGAAGAAGAAAGATGAAACATGAAAAGGAAGGAGAGAAGCAAGAAGAGAGATAGAAGAAGAAGAAAGAAGGAAGAAGAGAGAAGAAAGAAGACGTCGTCAAATTTCTGAGTTTATTTTTTATTTAATTTAAATGAAAAAAAATCCACGTGTATTAATTAATTGATGTGACAGTGCCACAAGGGAAAAATAGAGCTCCGGCATTGACCACGCTGACGGCAAGGACTAAAACCAACAATTTCTCATAGTCTGGGCCTCTGGGGACTAAAGTCCACATTTACGCCGGCGATAGACGAAAATCAAATCTCACTCATTGTTCAGTGACCTACAAACATATATTTTCCTTTGTTTTAATTTGGCCACTTGAATCCTTCTTTGTTGACCCGGGGGAGAGAGAGTATTAGTGAGAGAGAGGTGAAAAGTCAGATAAAGAGAGAACTATGACAGTATGATTAATTAGAGTTTAATACTCATGTACTATTAGTAAAAATCTTTTTACACAGACAACTAATAACAATTTAGATTTTTGCCATATCACATAATTAATTTAAAAACTTATTCATTTAATTACGAAATTAGATTATGATGTGGTAAATTTAAGAGTTATGATTGAGTATTAAACACAATTAATTACTCTATAAACAGTCAAGATGAAAAGTGCTTTTATTGTTTTCTCAAAACTACACAGTGTTACCAATAAGGTGTAGCACAACTGGTAAATAGTTAAGCTCCTTAAGCATGTAGTTCA
The DNA here is from genome assembly GCA_030819835.1 of Acmispon strigosus. Taxonomy (NCBI): domain Eukaryota; kingdom Viridiplantae; phylum Streptophyta; class Magnoliopsida; order Fabales; family Fabaceae; genus Acmispon; species Acmispon strigosus. Next base: position 2,967,301 of record JAUAMA010000001.1, on the reverse strand, counting down.
TGATTCAATCCTTGGACAGTGAGTATATGGAGAAATACTTGCTAGAGGAGGACTACCCACTTAACGTGATCTCAGATCTTTGGGGATTAATCTCATAACTACTCGATGTGAGGATATCTTATGAAAAAAACTACAAAGTGTTAAATGTGAAAAAAAAAGTATTTTCTGATTTTCTCCCATTCTGAATGTATTGTTTTACGCCTAGAGGAGCAGAAGTGTTTAATTTGCTCTCGTTTTCTCCTTCATCATCTTCAGTATAGTTCTTGATACTCAACTGTACTGCATTGATTGGGGCCAATACATTTAATTCAATCTTGTCTCCATGCATTTAGTAGGCTTTTAAATTGACTAAGAGTTTTTGCATTAAACTCCCCAAAAATTTCTTATAATTTTTTTTTGTAAGTTACATGTTTGATTTGGCTACCCCAAACATAAACTTCTGGCTCCTCCCCTAATAATAAAAAAATATATGACTCCTTTTGACTATAAGAACAAAAAATAAATGTAATTAATGGTACATATATTATCATTTTGTTAACTTTGACTGTGTATCTTAGTAAATAGTTTTGATACTAATCTTTCGGGTTAAGATGGTGAGTAACCCTTCTCAATGGACAACCCTGTCTTCGAACTCAGATATTTCAAATAAAAATATAATTATCTTAAATATTTACTTTTACTCTGAAGAGAAGCAATCACTGTTGAGAAAAATATATTAACGTTTGTTGAGAAATGTTTAAAGAAGATAGAGTACGTGGCTACGTGCTACCCTGCTAAGTAAAGCAAAACTGAAATATATGTATTAAGCACAAATATGAAAGGAAACAGCAAAAAATTTGATAAATTACCCACAAGGACTAAGGAGATATAAAATGGCATTAAAAATGAGTCCAAATTAGGATTCTCATATACGTGAAGTTCAGCATTTTATAAACCTTATAGAAACTATAGCAAAAACAAAGACAAATATGTTGTTAGTGGTGTTGTACTCTTTTATTTTAGTACCCAGCAATTATTGGTGGAGGAGGTGACATGTATTCAGATCCGAAGGTTGGTGGGAGGAAGACATCATCCCATGTTGGTGGTGGTGAGGAATGGACTGGGGGAGGAGGAGAGTACACTGGTGGTGGTGGGGACTGAACTGGGGGAGGAGGTGAGTGCACAGGTGGTGGTGGTGAGTAGACAGGAGGAGGTGGAGAATGGACTGGTGGTGGTGGTGGTGGTGATTGAACTGGTGGTGGTGGAGAGTGAACTGGAGGAGGTGGGGAGTGGACAGGGGGTGGAGGAGAGTGAACTGGTGGTGGTGGTGGTGAGTAAACTGGAGGAGGTGGTGATTGAACTGGTGGTGGTGGTGATTGAACTGGTGGAGGTGGGGAGTGAACTGGTGGTGGTGGTGATTGAACTGGTGGAGGTGGGGAGTGAACTGGTGGTGGTGGTGATTGAACTGGTGGTGGTGGAGAGTGAACTGGAGGAGGTGGGGAGTGGACAGGGGGTGGAGGAGAGTGAACTGGTGGTGGTGGTGATTGAACTGGTGGTGGTGGAGAGTGAACTGGAGGAGGTGGGGAGTGGACAGGGGGTGGAGGAGAGTGAACTGGTGGTGGTGGTGGAGGGGAGTGGACTGGAGGTGGCTTAGCCTTTGGTGTTGCTGGTGGTTCTCCCTTTGGTGTTGAAGGTGGTTCAGCCTTTGGTGTTGCTGGTTGCTCAATTTTTGGTGTTGGAGGTGGTTCGGCCTTTGAGGTTGGTGGTGGCTCAGATTTTGGTGTTGAAGGAGGCTGAGCTTCGGGAGTTGGAGGTGGCTGAGTCTTTGGTGTTGGAGGTGGCTGGACCTTTGGTGTTGGTGGTGGTTCAGCCTTTGTGGATGGTGGTGGCTGAGCCTGTGGTGTTGGAGGTGGCTGGACCTTTGGTGTTGGTGGCGGTTCAGCCTTTGTGGATGGTGGTGGCTGAGCCTTTGGTGTTGGAGGTGGCTGGACCTTTGGTGTTGGTGGTGGTTCAGCCTTTGTGGATGGTGGTGGCTGAGCCTTCGGTGTTGGTGGTGGTTCAGCTTTTGGTGTTGGTGGTTGCTCTGCCTCTGGTGTTGGAGGTGGCTGAGATTTTGGGGTTGGAGGTGGTTGAGCCTTTGGTGTCTCAATCTTGGGAGGTTGGGACTTTGGTGGTTCTGTCATAGGCGAAGGTGATGATGGAGTTGGAGTTGGTTTTGGTATTGATGGGGCAGGGCTATTCCCATTTCCACTACCACCACTCCCTCCACCACAGTTCTTGCTACAATCCACAGGGCGAGTTAGCACGGGTAAGCACTGCTTGGATGTTTTCTGATTCTTCCTTCCCGATAAACAATTGTTGGAGTCATCCAAAGCAACACCTGAATTTGCCGAAGACACACAAGCTTGTGCTTCCCCATTGAAGTAGTTGTCAGAGAATGTGAAGTTCTGCAACAAAGGTAGTTGGCAAATGGAGTTAGATACATATCCAGTGAGCTTGTTGTGTGCTATGTCAATGATCTCCACATTCTTCAATCCTGATAAGTTAGGTAGAGTCCCCATAAATTCATTGTTGCTAGCATCAAACAAATTCATATTTCCCAACAATCCAATCTCCTGGGGGAAGCAACCTCCAAGGCTATTTCCCATGAAGATAATCTCATTCAAGTTTACCATATTCCCAATTGATTTTGGAATGCAACCTGTGAAGTTGTTGTAAGCAAAATTCACAACAGAGGCATTGCATTTTCCTATTGTTTCTGGGATAGTAGATGTGAAACGGTTGTTATTCAAGAATATTGCATCAAGATCCTTCTCAAATAGCTCTGGAGGTAAAAGTCCTTCAAAGTCATTGAATCTGATGTCCAAGTACTTTAAGTTTGGCACCTTGAGGACCACAGAGGGAAAACCACCCACAAAACGATTGTTACTGATATCAAACTCAAATAAAAGAGTGAGATTCTCAAAGCTATCTGGGACAATACCACAAAATCTATTGGAGTTAATGTGGAAAAGTGCAAGATCTTTCAAGAGGCCTAACTCTTCTGGGAGATGGCCTGCAATGTCCCCATGGTTGAGATCAATACCAGCAACTGCACTCAATGTGGGATCATCAGGAGCAGGAGCACAAAACACCCCATTGTAAGAGCAAATATCATCACCAACCCAATTACTTGTCACATTCAAAGGGTCAGAGTAAATAGCCTCTTGAAATGCTTGAAAAGCAATTTTAGCATTTTTCAGCCTTTCATTTGCCAAAGTTGGTTTGCTGCCATTTTCAACTTCATTTTCTGGTGGAGCGGCATCACCAAATCCAATTGCTGGGCGTGGAGCTTCACCACTAATTGATGGGAGTGGAGTTTCTCCAAATTCTGTGGAAGAACCATATGAAGGAGCCTCTCCAAATTCTGTGGAAGGAGCATTTGAAGGAGCCTCTCCAACTTCTATGGAAGGAGAATCTCCAAATTCTATTGAAGGACTAGGAGCACCTTCAAATTCTGTGGAAGGAGAATCTCCAAATTCTATAGAAGGATTAGGTGCACCTCCAGACTCTTTGGAAGGATTAGCTGCACCTTGAATTTCTATGGAAGGAGAATCTCCAAACTCCATGGAAGGAGCATCTCCAATTTGTACTGCAGGAATGTCAGCATCCCCACCAAATGTTATTGTAGGGACTCTTGGATTGATTTCAACAAAATGAGCATGACAAAAGGTTGAGACAAGAATAGAGAAAAAGAAAAAGCAACCTAAGGCCTTGTTTGAACAATGGTGAGCCATGGCAGACCACCTTGGTTGGCCCAAGGCTGCATATATGGGAGTTTATGAAATGAACAAAAGAAGGGTGTTATATTAAGGGAAGAGACAAGGTTGGTTTGTTGGTTGACAACCCACAATTTTTGGCATGCCTCTAATCTTTTTTTAGACATCGTTTAAGTTGTGATCATGGTAAGATTAGCCTGTATAAAGCAAGTCTACTAATAACCAATGATTGATGGACTTGGTCTTTCTTCAACAAAATATGCACTAAATTTGCGTTAATTTTTTTAAGTATAATTAATTCATCATCATTAAGTCATAATTAACCGAGGCAGATCTGTATTGGAGGGAGAGATATAAATATAGATTATGAATAATAGGCCACTTGTAATTTTTCTATATATGATAGAATAAAATTTTAAAGCTGAAGAACAATAGAATGTTTAAGTAACAAATTATAATATAAATAGAACTTCTAAAAGCCTTGTAACCTTAAAAAAAAGCCCTGTAACCGAAATTTACCGTAGTTAGTTTTAGTTGGAGTTATATTCCTTTCTTATGGCATTGCCAAAATAAACAAAGTACAACTTTTAATATTATAATTTTTATTTTAAATCAACCTTCATTATTAATACTGCAAAAATAACACATTGGATCTCAATTTCTTTTAACACTGTTATTTACTTCTTTTATGTTTTAGCTTATTAAAAATCTGGTAAGTTTTTTGAAATGTTTATTTTTCATTTTTATTAATTAATAATTATAAAAGTATCACATCATTTTTATTTTATTTTAAATATTTGTACCATTTTAACGATTTTCGGTATAAATATTTAAAATCATATAAAAAGGAAAACAATGTGCCTTTTTATAATTGTTAAAAAATAAGAATTGTAGAAAAACATTCACGGTGGTGGTGATGAATTGTCCTTGTTTTCACTCGTAGAGAAACTTTCCAGAAACATGTTTGAGACCATTTTGAATGAATTTGGTGGAGGAATGTGGAGATTGTGTGAAGGAAGGGTGGTGGTCGAGACTTAGGACGTTTGGTTTGTGCATTTCCTATTTTCTTTTAGAAAATAAAGATGAAAACATGTATGATTAATATTTAGAAAATAGTTTCTAATATATAATCAAAATAGAAAATAAATAAAAAAGTCGTTTTCATTTTCAGTGATAATGAAAACGAGTTATCACCACTGTCGCCACGACCACCATTACCACCACTTCCTCTATCACCACAACCACCATCGTCGCGCCGCCACCACTACATCCGCCACAACAGCCACTGCCAACACTGTTTTCGCCACCACCACAGAAACCACCGCTTCCACCAACCAGCGAGATGAAAAGTGGTGATGGTGGCTGTGGCGGCACAATGCTAGTGGTGGTGGCGACACGATGTTGATGGTGGTGGCGGCGGAGGTGGCAGCGATGCTGATGGCAGCGGTGGAGGTGGTGATGGCGGAGGTAAGGGTGGTAGCAACGACTATGGAGGTAGTGATGACGGCGGCGGCAACGACAACGGTGAAAATTAAAATAAAACGTCAAAACAAACATGTTTTGTAAATTTAAAAATAAAAATTATTTTCAGAAAATACAAATAAAAAATAAAAATAGAAAATGTTTTCTCAAACCAAACAGTCCCTTAGGTTTCTAGAGAGAAACTAGAACTTTTCTCTGTAGCTCTCGAACTGCATGGCACAAAATGAAAGTGGGAGTGATGGTTCTGGCCAGGGAGAAGGCTTATATAGCTTGAGCTTATCAAAAGGAAATGGGTGTGGATTTGATCATCTATGTGCACTACATGTCCTCTTACATATGCACATGAAAATCTCTATCTCCCCAATAACTTAGCTAATCCAAGGTCATAGGATTGTTTAGAAATTTGAATTTATAAGAGGACACAATGATTATGGGAGGTTGAGTGTTAGAAAAAGTGATAAGATGAAACTCACATAAAATAATTGCAATTTCATGTATTTTATTCCTTAATTAAAATTTAGGAATTCACTAACATCATAAAAGTTATGTTGGCTTAATAACACTTTTGGTCCCTCACTTATCACGAAAGTGCACTTTTGATCCCTAAGAAAAAAAAATAGCCTAAATGGTCCTTAACTTATACAAACTATTGTAGTTTTGGTTTTCCATCCAATTCCGTTAAAGATTTAACGGTTTCTGGGTTAAAATAAAAATAAAAAGTAGAAACCCAGAATCTTCATCAATTCTTCACCCTTAAACTCAAAAAACCCAGAAAAAAAAAAACCTTACATAAAAAATCTAACAATATCAGATCTTGCTAATTGAGAACAACAATTACCCTGAGAAAAAAGGAGATGGAGAAGAATCGAAACAAGTGCGGACAAGAAGCAATAGTTGAGGATTGATTACCATGCAAATATTTCGACAAACACCTTATGTGCATCTGAAATTTATGCTTCTCATTCCCACCCACTCTTATTTCCAGAAACTCATCCCCAAATTTTTCCAGAAACCATCACCCGATTCCCACCCTTCGCAGCATCAACTGAACCAACAAATGATAAATTCCATCCACCATCAACTTCCCCAACTCACACCAGCCACTTTTTCCAGCGCACAACCTTCACCATAGTATCCCCTCCATGGTCATTTTACTCTTCACCAAATACCCAACCCCAACTTTCGAATTAGAAGAACACAAACTCACCCACATTCGCACTTTCTCGATGTAGATATGAAAACAACCTCTTTCTCCAACGATGGGGGGCAGTCATGAGGAGATTCAAGGGAGAAGGTGCGAAGATCTGAAGAAGGGCTCGTGATCTGGGTTTGATCTACACGAAAAACGCTTTTTCCTTCTTCCCCCTTCTCGATCTGCATTTTTTATGACAGATCGTTCATGTACGAAGGGGAGTCGAGGAAGGGAAAAACGTGCAGTAAAGGGAGATTCTCGTGGCCCTCCGGAGCTACCTACGAGGGGGAGTTCAAATCGGGTCAGATGGAAGGGTTCGGGTCCTTCATCGGCGTCGACGACGACATGTACCGCGGCTCGTGGCTCGCCGACCGGAAGCACGGCTTCGGGGAGAAGCACTACGCTAATGGGCATGTCTATGAAGGGTGGTGGAGGTGCACTTTGCAAGACGGTGAAGGAAGGTATGTGTGGAAGAAGCTGGGGACATTGTCTGTGACATTGTTGACAATGTGGAAGCTTCTATGTTTTACAAGGATGATAGTGAGTCAGGAAACGGTGGAGGAGAAGGTTATGGTGTGTTGCAAGATCTGATATTGTTAGATTTTTTTTTTTGTAAGGTTTTTTTTCCTGGGTTTTATCGGTTTAAGGTTGAAGATGATGATGAAGATGGTTGAAGAATTGATGAAGATTTTGGGTTTCTATTTTTTATTTTTATTTTAACCCAGAAACCCTTCAATCTTTAACAGAATTGGATGGAAAATCAAAATCGCAATAGTTTGTATAAGTTAAGGACCATTTAGACTAATTTTTTTTGTTAGGGACCAAAGGTGCACTTTCATAATAAGTGAGGGACCAAAAGTGCTATTAAGTCAAATATGTTTTTATCTATTAATATTGTCAATAAATTTCCATGCATATAATTTCTCCTTCTCAAAGATTAGTTTCATTTTATCATATGAATATAAGTCCTCTTGTTTTCACAAAAATAATAATAAAATAAAAGGTATATTAGTTTAGTAGGAAAAATATGATTTATTTTTTTTGAAAAATAACGACTTCTCAAGTAAGAAAAGAAAAAGCCATAACAAAATTAAGCCTATTCAAAATATACCCACGAAGGTTGTACCCTCCTGCGGTAATTCTTAACTAAGGATAGGAAAAAAACTCATACCCGTGGGTACTCGATCCGACCCGAATTTACTGGTAAAACCCGTTTTGTTTGGGTCCGGGTTCAGGTTTTACCCGATTCTGAAAGTACTATTTGGGTTCGGGTTTGGGTATAGTGAAACTCGCACCCGAACCCTACCCGAAACTCGATCTCTATATATTAAATTACTAAAATATCTTTATATATATATATATATATATATATATATATATTAGTACTTTAGTAGTGATTACTAGGGTTTCATTGTTTCAACTTTCAAGAATCTGAATATATATATCTTTATATATATTCATTATCTTGAATATGGAATTTTGAATTGGCTTCTAGAGTCATTTTTTAAATCATTATGAAGATGTTGCTGCTACTGCATTAATAATCGGGTTCGAGTATGGTCGGGTTTTTTATGGTTTCACTTTGTTTACCGCGGGTATGATCTCGGGTATGGGGAACCCGAAACCCAACGGGTTCGGATTCGGGTATGGTTTTTCTACCCGAACAGGGTTTGGGTTTGGGTTCGGATGTATGATTTCGAGTTCGAGTTCGGGTATGGTTAAACCCGCACCCAACCCTACCCATTACCATCCCTATTTTTAACCAAAGAAACAACTAAAGAATTAGCTTCAATAAATATATGCACAACACTAACACAATTGACTGCTAACATAACAAGGTCAATCAAGTTTAGATCAATTAGCAACTTCCACGGCCTAATCACCTTGCTTTTCACCCAAACAATAGCATAAGAGACCACAACACCGCACTAGAGACCACCTCTAGGAATTCCATTCAGCAAAAAAAAAAAAACATCCCAGCATTAAAATCACTCCTAGTAAGGAACCAACTACCTACCTAAAAATCAAAGAAACCTCCCGTAGCTCCCTCTTCCATTGGTCCATAGACAATCCACATCAAACAACATCGGTTCACATTCGACAATTGTTTATGCCTAAACTCTAGACGGTAGCTCTCTTAGTGCTTTGGTGGTAGTGCTCAGCCTAGGCTGGCCAGGGTGCAGTGAGTCTCTAGTTGAGGTGCGATGGAGGGGGACCTGTAAAAGACACTATGACGCTCAAGTAAGTGTCTGAGAAAATAGAGAATCCATGAATCTAGACCAACTTAGGAGTATGATACACAATATATAGAACCTAAATTTATAGGCATGTGATCGTGTCAAGTGTCTCTTCATGTGTAAGGGAAATCCTTAAGTGGAGATTCCTATCGGGGGTTAGCTTTGTGCCGTCGTTCTCTAAACGTTCCCCTTGACCTTTTTCCAGGCCGCTTGGACACTTTTCCAAGTGAGCCAAGTGTAAATCAGGTCTCGTCCTTGGACTCGACTGAGGTTTTGATGAAGACAAACACATCACAAAAAGAAGAAAGACTTCAGAAAAGAAAAGGAAGACTTCAAGAAGACTTCAAGAAAGAAAGGAACAAAAAGAAGAAAGACTTCAAGAAGACTTCAGAAAAGGAAGGAATACTTCAAGAAGACCTCAAGAAGACTTCAGAGAAGAAAGACTTCAAGAACCAGGCTCAGTACGTCAAGATCAAACATGAAGGTTCTAGCTTTAAGTAAGTCTTGTCAACTTAGTGTGCTATGCTTTGTTAAGGTTCATATTGCATTTTGAAGGCTCATGAAAGATCAACTAATTGAGTATGATATGTTCTCACAAGTTAAACTTGGTAGGAACACTCAATTAGGGTTTAAGATGGTTAAAACTGAGTTTCAGACTTGCAGTAATAGATTACCTGGCTGTCAGTAATCTATTAGCTGTCAGTCAGGCATAGCGTAATCGATTACCAGTTTTCAGTAATCGATTACCAGGCATAGCGTAATCGACTACCAGTTTTCAGTAATCGATTACCTGTCAGGAAATGGCAGTTAGAACCTAACGGTTATAGCGTAATCGATTACCAGAATGCTGTAATCGATTACCAGGTCGACAGATGTGTTTTTTCATGAACCATTGTGTCTCAAACCGGTTGGGAAAGGTTGTGTTGGTTCATGGACGACCTCTAGTGCCTATATAAAGTCCTTAGACACTCAGAAACATCAATGACTTGGTCCATAACTTTCATATTCATTAAAGTCATCATTCTGAGTTTCGGTTCTCTCATTTTTCATAAGAACACTCATGATGTTCAACATTTGAGAAACTCAGAATGGAAGAGCCTTCATTGTAATTGCCTGGAGCATACAAACTAAGATCAATCCTTCTTGTCTAAAGGATTGAATCATCCATAGAAAAGGCATCTTCTTCTTCTTCTATTTGAATCATGTTGATTCATTCATCGTGGTTTTCGGTGGTTGTAAAAAGGTCCTTTGAATCGGGTTTGATTCAAAGTCCACCGTGGTGATACGGTGTCATCAGAAAGTGGTTTGCTTTCTGGGGTTTGATAGGTCCTCTTAGGGTCCTTGGCACAAGTATTGCTAAGAAGACTTGATCAATCAGAAGTGGGTTGCTTCGGGAAGATTGATAAGAGATCTTAGGGTCCTTGGTGCAAGTATCCGTAAAAGTACTTGATCATTGTAAATCTTCACTGTGGGATTCAGTGGTGGTTCTTCAGAAAGTGGTTTGCTTTCTGGTATAGTGGAAAATCTCTGTGTGATCAGAGGACTGGATGTAGCCTTCTGGGATTGAAGGTGAACCAGGATAAAATCCCTCTGTGTTCTTCTCATCCTTCATCTTTTACTTTCAAGCAATCCTTAATTCCGCTGCAACCACAACTATCGTCTTGTGATCATCATTATCTTGAAAGTAATAATTTCGATAAGGCGAAAATTGGGGCAACTTTGATTCACCCCCCCTCTCAGGTTGCTATCTGTACTAACACCAAGATGGTCTGTTCCTAAACCAGGTCGTGCATGCCGCCTTTGCGGTGGATGCTTAAGAGCAAATCCGGTGAAGCTTCCAGGTGTATGGCCAAAGAGTCGACCAGACAGGAGCCCCCAGCTTGGCGTTCAATGATTGGCATGTCAAGCTCTTCGAAGCTTTAGCCGAGATCCATTTCGCTTCATTTGAGATCTCTTTAGCTGTATTTGAGACCCCTTTGCAGTAGTACAATATTTCTGTAATGTGTATTTGCTGTGAATTTCTGCTCCTCTTTATTGCAACTCGAGTGTAATTTGAATTCCTGGACGGTAGTAGCTTGCACACTTGAATTTTCGCTGTGCTTCCGCCCGACCAAGCCTATTTACTTGACCATTTTCAATCAAATGATCTATTAGTCTTTGCTCTTATCATTTGATCATGTCTCCTCACTTTCGAACTTACCCGTTCTTCATGGTAGTTGTAACATTGTTCACCTTTTTCTAAAAGGTTTATTTAGTGAGTGAATTTTTCCCTTATCATCCACCTTGCCAGAACGCTAGAACTTCTTACTGGAAAAAACTTCTTGAGATTCCAAATATCTTGTCTCCCTTGCTCATTTCCCTTCATAGAGTCCAGTAAATTTCATTCGCTTGCTAATCTGAGAAGCTTTCATTCAAAGCTTTCAAGGCTTCCCTTCACCAGGTATTCCCTTTCACCCTTTGGTTTTTTCATTTCATTCCTTATTATTGCAAAAATGGAATATTTCCCAAACTCCATGGATAGTCATAATGTGGAATCCGCCATTGATGTGGACTTCTTGCCCGATCCTTCCCCTATTTTGGCCCCTTCATCCCTAAGGGCTTATCGAACCGGGTATACGTACAATGAGGAGCTGTCCAAAATAATGTGGCATCTCATTTGGGATACATATTCTTCAGATTCTAATGACTCTGATGATTTAGATAAAACTAAACTTGTCATCTATCCCGCTGGTTCTTCTAAAATGGGCCACTGTCCTAGAATCGAGCAAATAATCGAGGTCCTTTGATCCTTGAAGGTTGTTGAATGGATCGACAAAGAAGTTTGCGGCACTGCATGTTGCTTCACTCCTCAAGACGAGAGTCACTGAAGATTTATCGTTTCCTTCTTTCGAGAACTACTCCTTCTCTCTTCCATCCTCTCTCGTCTTGTAACTTTCACCCCGACGGACTTTTCATGTACTCATACGTTCTGAAGGAGTACAAAATCAAGCTTCCTTTTTCTCCGTTTAAGAATTGGGTTCTTGCACGTCTGAACATTGCTCCTTCTCAAATTCACCCAAATTCTTGGGCTTTTGTCTAGGTGTTTGAGAGGTTTTATGAATACTTCAACATTCCTCCCTATACCTGCCCTTTTTCTATATCCCAGATGTTTCTTTCATGGATGATAGCTTCCATGCCTTCTACATCATTTCCTTTCATAAAATCTTCAACGGTTTTACCACTTCAGCCAAGAATTGGTATAAGGACTGTTGAGTATGGCTCATTATAGTGACTTCGTCTGGCTAGAACTCAAGGAGTTCGTCTGGGTGATTGAGTTCGTCCGACTTGGAGCTATTGAGTTTGTCCACAGAGTTCTTCCGGAGAGTCCCTCCACAACTGACACGTAAGAGTTCGTCTGGCTGAAGCTGCTAGGCTGCGTTTGGCTAGAGTTATTACGTGGCCAGTTGAGGACAACTAATGAGCACTCATTCCGTAATATCCGTGTAATCTAGAATCTGATTGGTTGATAGGGTTGCGTTAGGATATAATTAAGACACTATCGTTTTAGCATTATATTCCTGTATAAATATGCTGTAACACTAGAACCCTGTTGTTCGTTCTAAGTTTTGGAATGAAACAGTGTTATAGCTATCTATAGCCGCAGACGTAGAAAACTTTGGTCGAACTGCGCGAACAAAGATATCTGTGTGCTTTCGATCTCTTTCTCTCTCAAGTTACTCTGTGCGATTCAGGTGTTCGATCCCAACAATTGGTATCAGAGCGACCATGGCTGCTGGCCGAGCTAAGTTCGACGTTGAAAAGTTCAATGGAACGGGAAACTTCGGTTTCTGGCAACGCAGTGTCAAGGATTCGTTGGCTCAACAAGGATTACAAAAGGCGCAGCGAGAGAAGAAACCAACAGGGATGTTAGACATAGATTGAATGGAGATGCAAGAGAAGGCCGCTGGATTGATTCGTCTCTGTGTTTCTGACAAGGTGATGTTTCATATCGCGGATCTCATGACTCCAAAGGTCGTTTAGGACAAGTTAGAGAGCCAATATCAGTCCCAAACGTTAATGAACAAGCTATTTGCAAAGCAAAGGCTTTACAGTATGAGGATGTAAGAGGGAAGTGACCTTCAAAGTCATGTTAATCTTTTCACCACAATAGTTGCAGATTTGTTGCGATTGGGGGTGAAGGTTGATGATGAGGACAAGGCGGTTATCTTGTTGTGCTCGCTACCAAGTTCCTACGAGCACTTGGTCACCACGCTATCACGCTTGATGTCGTCACGTCTGCCCTTTTGTCTCACTCACAGAGAAAGCAAAAGGCAGAGGAAGGAAGTAGTCAAGGTGAAGGTCTGTTTGCTAAGGGAGGAGGACAGGACCGTGGAAGGAACAAGGGAAAAGCTGTTGGAAAGAAGAAGCGTTCTAAGTCCAAGCAGACGAGGGCGACAACAGAGTGTTTTAACTGCAAGAAGGTTGGTCACTGGAAGAGGGATTGCCCTAATCTCTCTAACTCTGCAAGCTCAGACGAGTGATTCTGGCAGTGAAGGGGACATGCTTTGTGTCTTGTCTGCCAAATGCATAGATGTTTGGATTCTAGAGTTTGGGTACTCTTACCATATGACGCCGCACCGAGAGTGGTTCAGTTCGTTTAAGGCGGGCAAGTTTGGATTTGTCTATTTAGGTGATGACCAGACGTGTGAGATCACTGGAATAGGACAAGTTAAAATTGCTATGGACCATTGTGGCACTCGTATACTGGGTAATGTGAGATATGTCCCAGATTTGAGGAAGAATCTAATTTCCTTGGGTACTCTTCAAGAGAATGGTTACTCTTGCCATTGTGATGGTGGGAAGGATACCATGAAGGTGAGCAAGGGTGCATTGACAGTAATGACAGCAAAGCGGACTGCAGGGAATATATATCACTTGTTGGGAAGCACCGTGGTAGGTGACGTTGCATCAGTTGAGGCTGACAATGATGCAACAAGGCTTTGGCATATGCGTCTGGGTCACCTTAGTGAAAAGGGGTTAATGTCACTTCATAAGAGGGATCTTTTGAAGGGTGTTCGAAGCTGCAAGGTGGAATTTTTCAAGTTTTGCGTGTTGGGAAAACAATGTCGTGTCCGTTTCGTGACCGGGAAGCATGAAACAAAGGGAATCCTCGACTATGTTCATTCAGATGTCTGGGGGCCTACTAGGGAGGCCTCCATTGGAGGTTCCAGGTACTTTGTTACATTCATCGATGACTTCTCCAGGAAGGTCTGGATTTATTTCCTAAAGCACAAGTCTGAAGTGTTTAGCAAGTTCAAATTGTGGAAAGCAGAAGTGGAAAACCAGACAGGAAGGAAGGTCAAGTATCTGCGGTCAGATAATAGGACAGAATACATAGAGGCAAAATTCAAGTAGTTTTGTGAGGAACACGGGATCCAGAGGCATTATTCAGTGAAGAAAACACAACAGCAGAATGGTGTTGCTGAGAGGATGAATAGATCCCTCACGGAGAAGGCAAGGTGCCTTCGGTTATAGGCAGGATTGTCAAAGGGATTTTGGGAAAAAGCAATGAGCATGACATGTTATCTTATAAACAGGTCTCTAAGAGCTTCATTGGATGGAAAGTTTGCAGAAGAAGTGTGGACAGGTAAACCAATTAACCTAGATAATCTGGGGATTTTTGGCTGTCCAGCTTACATGCATATCTCCAGTGATGAGACGTCCAAATTGGACCCCAAGTCCAGGAACTGTACTTTTCTTGGTTACACCAAGGGTGTAAAGGGGTTCAGATTACGGGATCCAGCCTTGAAGAAGGCAGTTCATATTAGAGATATTGTATTTGATGAACAACACATGCTGAAGGACATCAAACACTAATTTTTCCAAGGTTCTAAGACTTCATAAACAATTTTCTTAAAAGAGGACCACATAACAAAAAGGGTTTTGGAATCAAAACGGCATAGAAATAAGGATTAGGGTGGTGAAAAACCAACCTTGTTGTTTCAAACGATCAAAGCGAATAGCAACAAGAGGTGCTCGACCAAAAATCCAGAGGTATTCGTCTATGTCGAAGGAAACTGCCAGGAGAAACTCGTGATCAAACCTTGGAAAGAAGGAAGGAAAAAAGAAAGAAAACAAAAACAGAATCAGCATTGTTATGGTCATCATGAACTCGAAATTTTGAAGGAATAAAAAAGACCTACCGGAAAACCACCCTCTTAGAAATCTTTAAGAGGAAGAGGAAGAGAAAAAACATGGCCTCAAAGGGAAGGAGAAGAGGCGACAGAAACAGCAGCAAGAAGAAGGAAAGAACTTTTGATTCTCCAAAGGAAAGAGGAGTAACTCGACAGCAGCAGCGGCAGAAAAGTTTCAGTACTTGAGAGCTAGGGTTTGCACTTGAGATGAAAAATAACAAGTGAGCAACCACCACATATAGTGGTTCGAACCCTAGGAGGAAAAGGAGGGATTTGTTGCAGATTTCTCTCCTTAATTCTGATTAGAATTTTCGATCAAATCTTTCTCTTAACATCTCTAATAATAACGTTTAAAACAGAAATGAATCTACCCCAAATTAAATGATATTCTGAATAGAGACCACTTAATAGCCATTATTCCAAATCAAATATTCATAATATATCTTCCCAAAATTTAGAGATAATATCTCTTCTCCACATTCAAATTCAATATAACAACAGAAAATAGAATCTGTTACAGAAAAATTCAACAAAACCAAGCAATGGTCAACAGGGACCAAACCGTAAACTATGAATAGTCCAAGGACCAAATCAATATTTATTAAAACTCGAGGGACCAAAATATAAATACACAAAATTGAGGGTCTTACATTGGCAATGTGTGGAGCTTCAGACGGATCTATCGCACATCCACCTATACCGGCTGGATTAGGACCATCAGGCGAGATCGTTATGGACTGACTGTGGACACTTGCTACTACCGAGGGACTATCTGTATCACTATTCCTCCACGACGTATTCTTGACGCCATTACTTCCTTTGATGATGTTTTCTTCGGACGCCGCCTTGGGGATCCACCAGTTGACAAGCGAGCGACATTATCTTCTAAGGAGGATCTTCCATCAGAGGTGACTGCTAAGCAGCTGATCGAGTCTATTGTTATTTATTTCTACCTACTGTTCTTAGGGCCATCACTTATGAAGAACCTGCTTGCGTGTGGTTCTCGGATTATGTTGACAGTAGTTTACTATTTCAGTTGCTTAATTCTTTGGATAATTATGCCTTGGTGGCATTTCTCTCTTGACATCTATTCCAGTTCGACTTTTTATTTCCACTATTTTATCTCTGGTTTATTGATTATTCGAGTTTTATTTCTTGTGATATTACGATTTTAACCCTCATGAAAATCGGGGCGTTACAAGTATGTTCATTATTGTGGTTGTACTAGTTCATATATTTGGTCACTCAAGAAGCATTATAAAATGTGTTTCACATGCTTAAATAAGGCAAAGATTGTGTGAAGTTATGTAGAAAAAAAGAACATGGTTAGTGTATAGATCATACATCCAATCTATGATGTGTTTTTTTAGAGTTAATGAGTTAGTAGGAGTCTTGTTAATTGTCTTGCTGAACTTGATAGCTATAATAAGAGTAAGAATTGCAAAATTTAGTACTGAAATAAGTTTAGAACTGCAGAAAAAACTGGAATTGGCAGCATTCATAGGAGTCATCTTTTAAGTGTGTATATGTATTTACTCTTAAGTTTTGGACTTAGTTTATTTAGTTTGCGACATGAGTTTGAAGAATGCCTTGCAATGAGTACAATGTCCAACTTAGGGAAAGCTTTATGTGATTGAGTTTATTTGCTAGTTACCATAGTGAAATACACTATTTTACTGCTAGTGTTGAATTTTCTGGTCAACTGGTTCATAACCGGTATTGAAATTGAAACCTTATTTTTATTGCATTTGACCATGTTTTTAATATTTTTAGCACATGTCTATATATTTAAACAAGTGCAGGCTAAGAGCTTGCAAAGATTTCCAAATAAAGATGAAATATTCAAGAAGTGTCATCTTAGGAAAGAGACATAGACTTTTGTGGACTAAAAGATCATGTGATACTTACGTAAGTACTAAAGCATTTATAATGTAAGTTATCTAATTCAAGTGTATCAATTGATTCAATTTTGAGTAGTTCTTTCATTTTTTCCAGGACAAATTTCTAAATCTTTGTTCACAAGTGGAGTCTCAATCACAATCTTCTCGATCGAGTGGTGGTGGGAGTTGTAGTCAACCAAAACCAGATGATTATGATGCAATTATGATTGATGTAGTTGGGGAAGAAATGCCAAGGGAAATAGTATATGGTCTTAGTTTGGATGAAGGACGCGTGCTAGTGCATTAACTTCCAAATCAGAATATGCTAACTAACTGATATTGTCTGAAGTATAAGTGTTGTGGTAGATGCAAAACAGAGTCAAAAGGTTATAGAGTAACAACAAAACAATTGGTAACATGACTATCGCCCTTGCTCGACAAAATAAAATGATGACTTTATATGCAAGACATGCAAATATTGATTTTGATGGAGATGATCCTCCTGTAGCCCATGATGTTCCAAGAAGTGACGCTTTAAATGCACCCAAAGCGATAAACAAATTTGATAACTTAATACTTACATATTATTACATATCATGGTTTTTTATGCACTAATGAAAGTTCTATATTTTTTATTATTTGGAGATATGTAATTATACTCATGACCAAATAATTATGTTTAATCTTGGATATATTATTGGACGGATTTATTTGAATTTGATTTTTATTTAATGAATCATTGCTTATTTTTTATTTTGAAATTTAATGATATTTATTAGGAAATTAATTATTATAAATATATAAATTGAATAAGAATAATGATAATATTTGTGACGGAACTCAAAAAAGATTTTCTGTCAAAAAAAGTAGTCCCTAACTAATACCATAAATGTCTTTTCAAATCTCCACAACTCAGTGACATAATATACTCGTCGCAAAGATTGGGACGAACTATGTTATTTTTAATTCTGTCGTTACAAGATTATTATTTCCGTCACAAAATTATTATTTCAAAAAATAGAAATTATAAGATTTTGTCCCAAACGTGCAACGAAGTAATATGATCGTCACAAAAAAATTAAAAAAATTATTACTTCTATCACAACTTTAGTCACGAATTTATTATTTTAAAAAATATAATCCATTATATTCTATTTCTATTTTTGTCCCAAATGTGCGATAGGGTAATATATCCTATCTCAAAATCTTTGTGACGCACAAAATCGTGACGAAGTTTATCGATCCAACTGAATGCTTTTGTAATAGTGGAGAAAATTGTGCTGATTCAAGATACGAATATTCATATAATTTCTATAATTTAGTAGGGGCCTTTTCAAGCATGTGCGGGTGCATTTTGTGTGCACCACATACTACATCACTTTCCTTTTTTTTGTTGTTGATGATTTTGTAAATTTATTTCTATCAATTTTATTAAAACTGTGTTTTTGGATCTATGTATGCATTTATGGGGTTCTGATGCAAAATTAAGTTTTTCGTGATGAGTTTATGATGAACATTGATTAATATTAATCAAGATGATGATGATGAGTGGGGTAGAAAGGAAGGTGGGTAGGGTTTGGATTTGTTCTAAATTTCGTATTTGGTTTTGATTCCTATATATTTTAAGTGAGCATTTAAAAAATCCATATCATTTAAAGCTGACGCCCAATGATGACACATTAGCCCTTGAATGAGTGGGTGTATGAAAATCTGATACTCCATCCGTTTTAAAATAACTGTCCATTTAGAGAAAAAAGTTTTATTCCATAATAACTGTCCACTTAGAATTTCAATACAACATTAATTGATTTTTTTCATATAATGCCTCTATGAGAACAATAAATTAGGAAAGATACGTATACTTTAAATGTTAAAATTGTAAAACAAATAATATATTTTAAAAAATTATTAATATTTATACATTTCTTAATATGCGTGTTCCTTCTTTTTCTAGACAGTTAATTTAAAATGGAGAAAATATATTTTTATACTCGGAAAATCAATTTTATTCCATGACCAATATCAATAAATCGCTATATTTTAGAACCAAACACAAATTTAACCCAAAAAAGAAACTAGTGGATTAGAATTGCACATAGGCTAAAATGCACTTTCTGCCCCTGGTAATACACACTTTTGCAAAACGTACACCACCAAGTTTTTTGTCACAAATTGTACCCCCTTGGAAATTCAAATGTGCAGCGTCTAGGAAGTGGAAAAACACTCATTTTGCCAGTTGAGCTACACAATCAAATAATAATATTATGAACAAACTTTTATTTATATCATTAATAAAAATTCTAATAGAAGAAAAAAAATTGCAGGCCTCTGCTTCCTTCCTCTCAACTCTCTGATTTCAGGTCCCTCGTGAAGGATTGAATAACACAAGAACAACAACAGCCAAGAACGCATGAAGAAGAAGAAGAAGACGAAGAACATAATAGAAAATGGCATCTTCCAAAGTTGAGATTGCTTCTTCTTCCTCACCGTTCGGCTGCGTTCTGAGGGACCGTAACCACCGTGATGGATGCCGGGAAACCACTACCGCTTTCCAAAGAAACATCACGAACTTCGTCATGGACCACCTCAACACCTGCATCTCCACCATTTCCTCTTCTAATTCCTCGAACCACGAGCACCTCCTTCGAATCGCCGTCACTGGTTGCCGTGAGGACCTCCTCTGTTCCTCTTTCCCGATCTCAAGACGAGATGAATGGGCCCATGACTGGTGGTGGTGGCGATTCAGCGTCAGAGAGTGAAGCAGAGTGATGGCTTGATAGAGGAAGAGTGGGGTTTAATGGAAGAAGAGGGTGGCGGCGACGGCTTCTGAAACAGAGGTGTAGTGACGAAGAAGAGAAGGGGTTCGGATGTGAGGGTGAGCAGAGGAGTGGTGGCGGTGCAATTTTGGGGAAGAGGGTGGAGAGAATGAAGGTGGAGTGTGGCGGCTGAGGCTGGGTAAGGAGAGAGGAGTTAGGGTTTTAGTTGAGAGAGGAAAGAGAGGAAGGAAGGCCGAATTACATTAATTTTTTTTTCTTCTATTAGAATTTTTATTGATGATATAAATAAAAGTTTGTTCATAATTTTAATAATTAATTGTATAGCTCAACTGGCAAAATGAGTGTTTTGCACTGACGGAAGGTAGACATTGCACATTTGAATTTCCAAAGGTACAATTCGTGACAAAAAACTTGGTGGGGTACATTATGTAAAAGTGTGTATTACCAGGGGCAGTAAGTGCATTTCAGCCTTGCACGTAAACTTGAGTTTAAAAAGTCATGCATGAATGATATTTTTTCTTTTTCAATTTCATTTTAAGACACACTGCATGAAAGAGACTTTACGGTTTACATAAACACTATTTTGCAAAAATCAAAATCCATTTTGAAAGATTTAGCTTCGGTGGATAAGACAAAACGAAACGAACTGAAGGTCTGAAGCCGAAGAAGAGAGCGAGGTTCTCGCTGTGACATTGTCATGTTATTTTGAATGGGGCAAGGCAAGGACTTCGCTTTCAGATACAGAGGGAAGAAGATGGGTCCCCTTACACCAACACCAACACCAACGATGGATGCCATCTATGATCTCATCGAAGAGGCCAAGCTTCGTTTTCTCTGGTGGGCTCTATGTATATTCGCCATTTCCTATTTCTTAACTCGTAAGTTATTCCAATTTCATTTCATTGATGTTGTTTTCTATTCAATCTCACGACGAGTTTTCGTCGCATTAGCTTTTTTTCTAAAACTGTAAGGATTGAATATTTGATTGATCCTTGCTACTTTCCTATCTGCATTTTGCATTAGGACGGCAAATTTTGAATCTTTGATTCACACTTGCTATTTAGCTATCTGGGTTTTGCTCTAAGGCTTCAAATTTGGGATATTTAATTGATATTTGCTATTTTGCTTTCTGGGTTATGCTTTTAAGACTACAATTTTTATTACTATATTATTAATATTGTTGTCATTATTATTATTATTTTAAATTCTGTTCTTTATTGTTCATCACAGATACAAGTAAATCAATGTGGATGAATATACCCATGTCCATTCTGTTTGCTTGTGCTCTGCGGATTCTTCTGAACAAGGTCGAGTTCCGTTGGAAGGTTCAGCCGCCTAGATTACAGACTTACCTATCTCATTTGGAGAAAAAGCAATTGTCTCTGGACAATGCAAGCCTCTCTACTGCACCTGCCCCTCCCAAATGGAAGAAGAAGATTGATTCTCCTGTGGTAGAGGCTGCCTTGAACGATTTCATTGATTTGATATTGAAGGATTTCGTGATAAATATGTGGTACGCAGACATTACTCCAGATGGGGAGTTTCCTGAGCAGATACGTGACCTGGTTATGGATGCTCTTGCTGAAGTGTCAGTGAGGGTTAAAGATATAAACCTAGTTGACCTGCTCACAAAGTATATGGTTTTCCCTTTTCTATTATTTGCTTCTATAAAGATAGGCATTTAATGAGTTCTTATTTTGCCTCTGGGATAATGAATTGATTGGTTCTAGATAATATTGAGAAAATCACTCATTGTGTTATGTCTTACTTGCATTGCAGAGATGTAGTTGATTTAATAAGTGATCATATAGACCTATTCAGAAGAAATCAGGCTGCTATAGGTGTTGAGGTTATGTTAACACTATCTTCTGAAGAGAGGGATGAGAGACTGAAATTCCACCTGTTGAACTCTAAGGAGCTTCATCCAGCACTAATATCTCCAGAGAGTGAGTACAAGGTGTGAGTGGAGTGTCTGGATTTTATCTTTGTTCAGCTTTTGAGAAATAAATCTCACACCTTATCTAACTCTTTCTCTTTTTTTAGGTTCTTCAGCGGCTAATGAGTGGAGTATTAGCAACAGTACTAAGAAAACCAGAAGTTCAATGTCCTGTCATTCGATCAATAGCACGAGAAATTTTAACTTGCTTGATTTTGCAACCAGTAATGAGTTTGGCATGCCCTGTGTATGTTGCTAAATAGTTTAATTATATTTCATTTACTTTAAGCCTTTCAAACACTCAAGTGGGCTAATTTGTAAAAGGGCTAGCCTGGACGGATGTGGGCAGTCTTACCTTGCATTTTTGCAAGAGACTGATTCCACAACTCGAACCTGTTATTGCAAAGTCACATGGCAGCAACCTTACCGTTGCGTCGAGGCTCGCCCCAAGTGGGCTAATTTGTAAGGAAAAAAAATTACAAGCGGTAGATATCTTGTCTATTGATCTAAGAAAAAAAATGTTAGCATATTGTCTAATTGATAAAATTGAAAACATTTTAATAGGTGAACATTGTAGAAACTGGTCTTCCTGATTTCTTAAATAAAAATATCATGTTGGGAATCTAAGACTGAGAATGTTGTAGGGTTTTAACTAAATGTTTTTGATAACGTTGCAATTTCCATTCATAAAAATATATTTATCTTAATGATCAGGTATATTAATGAGCTGATTGAATCTCTTCTACTTATCCTCAATGAGGAGGGTATGAATTGGATGGGTGGAGGTGATCAGTCAGCTAATGCTCCAAATCATAATCATGGTCATTCAATAGGTGGACATGATAGTCACACTGGCTCTTCTGACTGGGCACAGATGCTGGAGGCTGCAACTCAGAGAAGAACTGAAGTTCTTATGCCGGAGAATCTTGAGAACATGTGGGCACGAGGAAGGAATTACAAAAGGAAAGGGAAAAAAAATGTCAAAGCCAGCTTTCAGGACCCTTCTGCAAAAGATCCTGCTGCAGATCATTCACTTCCTGATAGAAATTTGGCTCAGGAAACATCAGTGAGTAAACCTGGGACATATGCAGTTCCAGAAGGAAAGTCTTCATCGAATCCATTGTATACTGTGGGTTCAGATCCCTTAATAAATGTTGGAAGCACTACTAGGTCGGAGTCTTCACCAGATCCTGACAAGGAATTATCTTTTGGAACAGATCATCAAGTTGACGAAGTGAATGATATCAAGGATCACTCTTCTAGTAAGCATGAAATTCCGCTCAAGAGATCCAACAGTTCTTCTGTATTGGGAATCCAACCTCATAATGGGTGGTCCATTGTGTCAGAGTTCTACACCGCTGACTTTGAGAAGTGTGGTGAAGGATTTCGGGGAAAGAGTAGTTCTGACATGGTTGTTAGGAGAGAGGGACAGTTTTCTCCCAAGCTTCGGTGCCGGGTATGCGCTTTTAACTGTAAAAGATGTAACATATGAAACAAACTATTCCTATGCAAATTGATTTTGGAATCTATTTCGTGCACACTTTTAAAAATCAGAATTGATATTCAGATACATGGGATATTTCGTTGTGGACACATTTATTTAATTTGATTTTTGTTTCTTTTCTGATTGTACGCTGCAGGTGATGGGAGCATATTTTGAGAAAATTGGATCCACGTCTTTTGCCGTATATTCAATTGCAGTGACTGATGGGCAAGAGAATACTTGGTTTGTAAAAAGAAGGTAGAAGGTCTGCTTCTTTCATTCATTTCTATAGAAGTGAGCATGCACAAGTTATGCTTGATTGACTGTTATATTTCACAGACAAGTTAATTAAATCTTAGTTTATACAGGTCATATTGTTTGAAGTTTCATACAACATTATATTAAGATTACTGAATTATATTTTTGTTGAATTATTCTGTGATAGGTTACCCCTTTATTGGTTGGTTAGTTAGTTTGTTATTAGATAGTTTAAGGAAGTTAGTTAGCTAGAGATGAGAGGTCATAAATAAGAGGGAGGAAGTTAAGAAAAGGCTATCTTTTGTTTTCAGTAAAGGGTCTATAGAGTGGGAAAGAACCAGGTCTCTGGAATACCTGGCTGTATCAGCAACTTCTTGTGATTTAACACATTTTATTCCTATATTTTGAACCCGTTTCTATCAATCTCTTGATAGAGAACAAATATGATGCAGTTTCAATTTTTTTTTTAATATTTATATTTGTGCTTTGTCATCACTGATCTTTCTTTTGGTGACATTCAGATATAGGAATTTTGAGCGATTGCATCGGCATCTAAAAGATATTCGTAATTACTCATTGCATTTGCCTCCCAAAAGGATATTTTCCTCAAGTACAGAGGATACCTTAGTCCATCAGCGCTGCATTCAACTTGATAAATATCTCCAGGTATGTTTAGTCATTGTCTAAATATCTTTAAAGAAATATTTCCTTCTGCGCTTATTTAATAACTATCATCGCATCAATCATGTTGTTTGCTTCAGGATCTCCTGTCAATAGCTAATGTTGCTGAACAACATGAAGTTTGGGATTTTCTTAGTGTTTCCTCAAAGGTTTTTATCTACTTAACATAACATCTGATGAGCGACCTTTATATAATTTTTCTTAGTACTACAGAAAGGTTGAAAAATGACAATATAACTAACTTTTTCCCTTGTGTTTTCCCCCTGAAGAATTACTCTTTTGGGAAATCTTCTTCAGTGATGAGGACCCTGGCAGGTATATGTAACTAACTTGCTGTTTAGGTGTTCTGGTTATAGCTATTCTATGCATGGGGACCTGTTAGTAAAGATTCTACTGTCTCCAGTTCCTGTGCCAGATAATTTTGCGGAATTTCGATTGGTAGTTCTGTAACTTCTGTTTATTAAACTTTTGAAATCAGTGTAACTTTTTTTTTCACTCATCCAAACATACCATTAGAATGTAATAGAAAGGCAAATTAAGTGGGACAGGAAGCTTTTGCCTATGCCATGTTAGTATGCTCCAGCTCTTTTCTTTTATCAGATGGTTTATCAAGCCAATGAGATGGGCAGTTCGAAACTTTTCATCATTTTTATCAAGCACCTTTCATAGGGATAGGAGATCCTCTGTCGTTTTTTGGGTACAAAGGGATCCTCTGTCTTTAATATCTAGGGTTCCCACATTGGAAACCAAAGCTGTTTTATTTAGAAAGTTCTTCCAAATATATTTTTATTACCAATTGATAGCAATTTGTAAGTGGATTTTCTCTTCCATTTCCTTTATAACATAGACAGGTGTATCCCTTTCTTTGTTTACCAACATATTATGCATTTATGTAGTGAACATAATCCTGATTTGCAAAGGTTTTTCCATGTAGAGATATTTTTCTACTGTATTAACAATCCGACATATAATATGATAGGCCCCAGAATTATAACGTATACATTAATACGTAACACAATAATATAGAAGATATAAATCATCTGACAATATTATTAGTACTTACTCAAGGTAGGAAATCTAAAGTAGAGAATCAGAACATATGGGTAATGAGGACAGTATGGGAATATCAACTCCAATTTAACAGATGCCTACATGGCCATGACAAATGAGGATAAAGAAGGGAGGGTTCTTTGGAGTGAGATAAACGTGAAGATAAGGGAAGTAAGAGTTAGGCAATTATATGTGTGAAGGTTTTGGGGCCCTTTGGGCTGGGAGGTCGGCAGATCTTTGAAGATCTGCAGGTGTTTCTATCTTTATTTTCTGTTTTTCATTGTAATCAAGAGGGATTTTCCCTTTTGTATTGGAGCCATACTCCATTGCTTCTTATCAGTAAAAATCAGTTCCTATCATGATGCTTTATTTTTATATATGGGCAGTAAATGTAGATGATGCTGTGGATGATATTGTACGCCAGTTCAAAGATGTTTCAGATGGTTTAATGCGAAAAGTTGTTGGTGCATCACCCACCACCACTGAAGGTTCTACTACATCTACCACTTGGAATACTTGGAATATGGATGAAATGGATAAAAGTATTTTGAGGCAAAATGCTGTAGAGAGTGTGTTAAGCTCTGATAATGAAGAAGGTGAAAAAGAAGTTAATCATGGCCATGGGAAAATTGATAGAGAAGCAGCAGAAGATAATGAGTGGCATTCTGACAATGAATTGAACTTGAAGGATGATTCACAACAGACCATAAACCCTGGTAACGAGTCTGGAAACTGTGATCCAGATAGGAAACATGATGTGATGATGGAAGCAAAGGTTGGCCAGGATATTCCTCCTAAAAACCCCACTCTACTCCCTGATTATTTGGACGATCCAGTTGGTGTACCACCTGAGGTCTGTGTAGTCATTCGAGTTTCCTTTTTTGTTTTTCACATCACACATTGATTACTGATTGGCATATTTGGTTCGTTGTTACTTAATGGTGTGTGCTTAAGTTATGCATTATCTGTTTATTGTCTCTGGGACTAGTCTACTGACTTGTATGCTGCCTACTTGATAAAAGAGATAACATTTATATAACTAATACATGATGAGAGTTTTCCAATATTAAATCAGCACTTCTGTTGAGAAGGAAGGTGAGCTATTATCGGTGTCCTACTTTTCACTTTTCATAGATCTATTAAGTGTTAAAAACTCAGGTGTCATGATTATTTATGAAACAGTTTGAAAACGAAGTTCTGTCCAATATTTTTTTTATTGTAAATTGAAAATGAGAACTATTAGAATTTAGGAGGCCTAACTGAACCACAATTGCTAGCTTGAGAGTTGAGGGTTGCTCTACCCTTATAAAGGCTATCTATGTCATATCTCTAGCCAATGTGGGACTTCTAACACACCCCCTCACGCCCAGGGCTAGGCATCTGGAGCGTGGAATATGCAGGACTGGACATTTGCGGGCGGGGTGACCCAAGTATAGGAGGTCTCCACCAACTAATGGATCTTGGATAGACTCTTATACCATATTAAAATTTGGGAGGCCTAACTCAATCCCAAACATAGCTTGAGAGTTGAGGGTTGCTCTACCCTTATAAAGGCTATCTATGTCATATCTCTAGTCAATGTGAGACTTCTAACAAGAACCTTGAGGCAAACATGATTGTGTGCTCTGAAGAAATTTTAGGAAACCTTCTGTCCCTTCTACGGTAAGAATAATGATTTGAGAACCAGAACAAAGAAGGACTGAAATTTTACTTGGGATGCTATGCAGGATGTTGTTCGGTCTTGGTTTTTCCTTTCTTCTCTATTTTTTTAATATTTTGTTTTCTTGTTACGTTGATGTATAGGTATAGGGAGTATTCATATAGATTCGTATACTTTAAATTTTTAGATGAGTCCTCATAATGTTAAATTTTAAGTCAAGTCACTATAATTTCAAAATTCTGAATTGGTCCCTACATATAGAGCACTGCTATGGTATTCCAACTGCATGCTGGATTGAAGGACTACATTAGAAAATTTTGAAATTAGAAAATTTTACAAGTTAGTAATTCGTCCCTGTTGTTTCAAAACTTTTTAATTAGATTCCCATAGTTTTGACTTTTTTTATCTTTTGAGTTTCCTGAGTTCAGTCCATCATTAAAGCGCTTAAAAGAGCTATAACGAAAGGGATTTAATTAAACATTTTCAAAACTATACGGATTCAATTATAATCATAAAAATCTAGGGACCCATTTGGACTTTTCTAAAACTTATCAGGAATTTAATTTTTTGTTTAGACGGCACTCTATTAACCTTCATAGTTTTGATCATTTTGCAGTGGACCCCACCTAATGTGACAGTCCCTATTCTGAATTTGGTTGATAACATATTTCAGCTTAAGAAAAGAGGCTGGCTAAGGTAAGTTATTCCTTCTGGACTGGTCTTTCTTCTGCATTTCCAAGTCATTCACTGCTGTTAAAAATAATGTCTGTATGTATATTGTCTAAAACTTTTAATCTCTTGTCAACATTTCGGTGTTGTATTTGATGTGTTTTTCTAGCTTGCAAATGTTTGATTGTGCATGTTTAGAGTAAAAGATTGATTTCTAAAATTTCACCTAACAGTTAAACATTTTAGATTGTCTTGCATCTGACATGCTGTGAATTATGAAATTTTCATGGTGAATTTTGTGAGACTGAGGAGGGATGTTGTAAAACTAAAATGTTCTCTTTGGCCCTTTTTATCTATTTGAAAAGAATAATTTACCATAAGCTGCCTATGATAGCTTCTTGATATCCCCAACTTATGCATGCTAATAACCGTAATCAGATTTCAAATGCTTGTAACTTGCTTGAAATTTTATTACTTTTGGGCTACATTGATTTAATTGAGCAAAATAACAAGTGCTATCATGCTGCTTATTTCCTTAAGTTCCAGGACTGGAGATAATGCTGTTCTTTTCCTGATCATGCAGGAGACAGGTCTTTTGGATATCAAAACAGATATTACAGGTGGTCATGGAAGATGCAATAGATGATTTGCTCCTCAGTGAGATTCATTGGCTCCGGAGAGAGGATACCATTGCCCAAGGGATTCGGTGGGTCCAAGATGTAAGGATTAAGTAAAACAAACATGATTTACTAGAACATTGTTTGCCAATACAGAAATGAATTTTGTGATTCAAATTGGAATGCTTCAATAGAGTGATTAAGGAGAGATTCTACCATGTTCTCCACAATAGTTGCTACCCTGACTTAATCTCAAAGGCATTTATTCCAAATCATATCTCTTTATCACTCACTATTCAATTCCATCCAACATTGTGAGTCTTATTGATGTGTGCCAAATTTCACATATAAGTTTAAATTAGTTTTCTTGTCTTCACCTTTCTAGCCTGCCATTTATTTATTTTCTCAACACTTCAACTAGAAACATATCCTTTGCAAAATGCACGCATCATGGCTCTTGCTCTTGGATGTGTTCAATGGGCTAATCCAGGACCAAATTAAAAGGACAAGGGCTCAAAGTTGACTTTTTGTCCTGTCTTATTGTGAAAGGAAAAGTCGTCTGTGACCCTAGCTTTTGGACACCAATTGTTAGGAACCCAGAAATTATAGAAGTAATATTGATGGAAGAACCCAAATTCCCAATTCAGGAATCATAGTCAGTTACAAGAGGAAGATGCCAAACACTCCCTAAACCTAGAGAGATCCCAATTCTCTCTCTAAACCCAAATACTAACCGAATACAAAGATAATCCCTAATGATCACTAACCTCTCTTATTTATAGGCAACATGCCTTATTAACACTAATTCACTAATTCTATCTAACTAACCCATGAGGAATGCGAAGAATGAGGCTTTCACATCGAAGAATGAGGCCATGTCTGCGAATAACGAGTTACTCCTAGCGGTGATTGATCAGACACTTAATTGACACCTTAAGGTCACATAACCGACATGACTTAGACACTTAGCTTGAATGACACAACTCTTATTGGAAGTTTCCATTTTGTTTTTAAGTAACTTTAATAAAAGTCAACTTAAATTATAAATAAAAGGTTAAACCCAGAAAAATGCGTAAGTCACCATCACACTTCATTTGGAAATGTCACTTCTTTATATGTTCAACTTGTAGCCCACATAATGTGTGTGTGTGTGTATATATAGAGAGAGAGGGGGGGGGGGGTGAACCAAATGAGAACATGAGAAGTGGGAAGAGGTATTCTTGACCATAATCATGCATGGATGGTTAAGATAAACTGCTCTCATATTCTCAACTAATATCCTCCCCATATATACATGTGTGTGCATAAGATATACACGCACATGGACACACACATAAGCAATGTCCCAGTGTCATATTTTAAACATTACATGTGTCAGTGTGTCAATGTCCTCGTTGTGTCTGTGTATGCTTGTGCTAATGCTTCATCAAGGAAGCATAGACACTTTGAAGTAATAGTCATATAGGTGTGTCAGATATGTATTTTTGTTTGACACTTCATCCATACTTTTATTTTACGATTCTTTTTACTTATTTTTTTTTGACTTTTATACCAATTAAGATGTGATTACCATAATTATTAGATAGCTAATAGCACTTTATTATGCTTATATTACTCAGTCTAACTTTTAGAGTATAAAATCTCTCTTTTGGTTTAAAATTTGTATTCTTTATGTTAATTTTATACTAATGTTATAGGTTGTGCACTTGTATTACATATGAATCCTGTCAAGTTTAAAAACTTGAATCCTCATGTCCATATCTTGTTGTATTCATGTCACATCTCATATATGTGCTTCTTGAGCTTTATGTTGTCTACTTATGCTTGCAGATCCTTTGGCCTGGTGGTACATTTTTCTTAAGAATACAGACTCCTCAGGTATTCATTGGTGGCAATGTAATTGATCAAAAGCCCTTGCAAACCAATGAATCTTGTGGGAGCAAGTTCAGCATATCACAGTCAGGGTCTTTTGAGCAACAGCTTGAGGCTATTCGTCGAGCGAGTGACCTGAAGAAACTGCTCTTTGGTTAGTTCTATTTTATGTAGAATCCTATGTGGATTTATTTGAAATGGGTTAGTGGATATTCATGTACTTCTGAAATTTTATTCAAACTTTTTTCCTTTATATTTTGATCTATGTTTAAGATGAGTGCAAGAGGAATTGAAATTTGAAATTTAAGGTTCTCTCTCTAAGGCTCTGTTTGGTTCAAAGGAGGGAAGGGGAGGAGAGGGATTTTAATGGAGGGGAGGGGAGGGGAGGGGAGGGAAAGGGAGGGGAGAGATTTTAATACTTTTTATGTTTGGTTCATAGGAGGGGAGGGGAGGGGAGGGGAAGGGAAATAACTCTTTTTTTGTTTGGTTCATGAGGAGAGGGGAGGAGTTTTATAATTAAATTACCTTGTACCCTTTATAAACTTAGATTATGTATTAACTATTAAACATTCTAGAAATTTTTATGGATAAAGGAGGCATTTCAGCTGATAACCCAGTAGCAAATAAATCACAAGACAATAACCAAAATGATACATTGCACCAAATTTAACATGTTCAACGGTAAACAAATGTATCTGGATTTTATCTATTTGGGCATCACCAGGAAACCAAATTAATTTCATTCTCTGCTTTCTCTGCTCTTCTAATTGCATGTCATCATCGTTGTTCATCGTCATTTATGACTTCGTTTCATTACTGAACTGAAACAACTATGACTTCTTCTAATTTCATCACTCAATCGATCATTCATCATCAATTTTATGCTATCAATCTGGATTTGATCCTTTTCTTTCATTTCGTTCTCAACTTTGATTTTCGCAAAATGAATAAACAAATAGATAAAATCTAGGGAAGCAGGAAGCAATAGTAACTCAACGGTAAACACAGCTCATCACCAGGAAGCAATAGTAAGAGCATAGAAACTAAACATAAATTTATCGCAAAGATGAATGAGAAGCAGGAAGAACGAGAAGAGGAATGGGAAAGATGAATGAGAAGCAGTTTATGTATTGTTTGGTTAAATTTGGGAATTATTAAATTTGTCTAGGGATATTTTTGTCAACAATTTTATTTCCCTCCCAATCCCCCCATTATTGGAGGGAACAAAAAATTGAGTGAGGAGGGGTTTTGATCCCCTCCATTCCCCTCCCTTCCCCTCCAAAAATTTGAACCAAACACACTTTATTTTTAAAAACCCCTCCCCTCCCCTCCGTTCCCCTTCAACCAAACAATACCTAACTGTTTCCCTCTCTTCTCTCTTGATTCTCTCGACCTAACCTAGGGTTTGCTTGGGAGGCCACCACGCCGCTCTCCCTCCCTCCGCGGTGGCAATCCCCCTCCCCTCGTTCTCTTTCGTGTAGTCGCCTCTTTCTCCCTCTCTTACCTCCTCCTCCTCCTGTCCCTTGGCTATCCTCCCTTCCCCGTGCGTTTCACTAGGCGTGGCAGAGTGTGGTTATGTTTGTATGGTGGTTTTGCAGGGTGCTTTTTGAGTGTGGCTGGGCTTTCTTCCTGGCCCTTTCATAGGGTGTGGCGGCTGAATTGTTGGCTGATGGTGAGATGGGGCAGTTCCAAGGGAGTGGTCGTGTGATACCCAGGGCCGAT
Organism: Acmispon strigosus; assembly: GCA_030819835.1. Classification (NCBI taxonomy): domain Eukaryota; kingdom Viridiplantae; phylum Streptophyta; class Magnoliopsida; order Fabales; family Fabaceae; genus Acmispon; species Acmispon strigosus. The sequence goes on along the minus strand of JAUAMA010000001.1, from coordinate 2,935,875 downwards.
GAGGCCGGGGAGTGATCGTTGGTGCAATGAGAAGTCATGGACAAGGAGCGTCTCCTGGCAAGACTTCTAGGCGAAGGACTCATGAATGAACCGATCCCGCATCGGAATGAGAGGTATTTTGAGACTATATAGGTATGAGACTATACAGTTGTGGAGGACTTATAAGATTTGATTGGTACTAGTCATAAGAATAAGGTGCATCTTCTTTTCGATAGCCCAACCCATAAAAAATCCAAGGTTAAGTGTGCTTACATTGTAGGATGGGTGAAAGACTCAAGAAACACGTGAGTGAGGACAAAACATGCTAGAAAGACTCGTGTTGTTACTGTGAGACCAGTTGTCAGATCAGGATGTTACAAGTGGTATCAGAGCCGACCTAGATTCCGCTGGTTTTGGAGGCACTTGGGGCTGCGGTTCTTCGTTGGGTGGTGTTTGAGTTTTTGTTGGGGGTGAGGTTCGTTTTGCCCCTTGCTCTGCGTGGATTTTGGAGTCGTGTGGTTCTGTTCCGGCGGCGCTCTGTTCTGCTTCTTTTGCTTCTGGTTTGCTGAGGCAGGGCAGATCCGAGTTGCTGTGGAGTTTGGATCGCTGGGGTTTTCGTTCGGGTATATTGGGGTTTCAATCGGTTGTCTCGTGCCTCTTTTTTGGCGTTCATCTTGCTGTTTCTGTTTCGACGGCGCTCCTCTCTACCCCTTTTGCACTTGAGGTTCTCCTCTTGGGATTTTGGCTGTTCTCTGTCTGCCGTGCACCTTTTCATTTCCGGGATGAGCATCTGTTATTGTTGGGTTTGTGTCTTGGTTGGATCCCGTTTTGGTTGATCTCGTCACCGCTTCTTGGTCCCCGGTGGAGGCCTCCTCTCGGTGTTTGTTAGATGCTTGTTTTGGGTCTTTGGTTCTTTGGGTGTTTGTTGGGGTTGTTTATGGCTTTTCATGCTGGTGAGTTTGAGTTTTTAGGTTTTTTGGTTGGTTCTTTGGTTGATCTGTACTGTGGAAGTTTGGTTTGGCACAATCTCTTTTAAGATTGTGTTTTATTAATGAATTCCCCTTTTGCTTTCAGAAAAAGAAAAAGATGAGCGCAAAAACCTCCTTTAAGTTTGAACCATTGGCCAGACACTTGTAGGGTCTGTATGCAAATACATTTTGGGGGAAAGGGAAGGGAAGGGGAGGCTTATGAGAAGCCCTCCCCTTGTTTGGGAGAGTTTTAAAAAGGGGGAAGGGTTTGGGCTTTGGGGAATATTTGAAAACCCTCCAAAACCCTCTTTTAGTTATATTTTTTAGTTTCCCTTAATTGGGGGGTTTTGTGAAATTTTAAGCTTCCAAACAAGGGGAGGGCTTACCCTCCCTTCCCCCTCTCTTCCCCTCCCTTCCTCTTTCCCTCAAAGTCTTCCCTTTTCCTTGCCTAAAAACTCCCAAACAAAGCCTTACAACTACAAGTTATAAGGTTTACTTCTAGTAAACTTCTGATGTGGTTTAGCTAAATTCTGTATTCAAGTTATTACTTCAAAGTGATAAAAAATGAATACATATAATTCTAGTGTTTAATCAAGAAATTTGGCAACTTTGATGCTAATCAGATTTTCAATTTTCCTTCTATTTACTTTATGCAGATTGAGCAGCATCTTAAACTTTTATAGTACTGAAATGGCACTAACTTATAAAAAATATGGTTCCACTCTAGTTAATTTGAGAATTACTTTATTGAATGAATGGTTCTATGAACATGAATTACTAGACCAATAACTTGATGGGGTACTTAGTCAAAGTGGGAATGTATTCATACATTGCCTTCTATTAATGTACTTGGAATTCTTTCTCTAAACAAAATATTGCTATCCTTTCTCTTTTTCAGTTTTATTCTTTACTTTTCAATCATTTTGTTTAATCTTTTACTTGTTTATTAAATTTCTTTCTCCATTATGGTTTGTCAGTTACTCTTGGTATGAATAAAATCTTAGATTCCAACCTGATGGTACTTTTGAATTTCCAAAACCCCTGCCAATGAGTGCGCTAAGAACACTGATTAAGAAGCATTTAGCATACCCTATTAAATGCTATTAAGTACTTAAAAAAGCAAATGTTAAATGGTTTTTGAATGTTTAATGCAATAAATGTTTTCTTTTCATTAAATATTTTCCACTTTTATTTCCCTAGAGCGCTCATTATTATTCACTTAGTGGAGTATTTTTGGCCAGTAATATCAATCTTGTCATTTAGAAATGCAATCGGTGAGATACGGGCACTATTTCTCCAACCACCAGAATATGTGAAAGCAAACATGTTATGTGGAAGATCACTGATTAGTTGAAATTCATGATGTAGTGCATCATTGCGATTTAATAATCTGTTGAAGAGAGGCTTTCTTGTGAACTTAACAGCATTGTTGCTGAATAATGTCGAATATAACGGTGTTTTTAAGTCATTTTCACCCTTACAACCTTGTGAAAGTTGAAGTGAATAGCATTTACATTCTTAGAATTTACACAACCAGACTTTGACATGTAGCTTTCTCCATTTTTTGTCAGATGGAGCTCCAGCAGCCTTAGTTAGCTTAATCGGGCAGAAACAGTACAGACGCTGTGCCAGTGATATATATTACTTCAGTCAGGTTAAAGCTCTTTCCCATTGATGAATTTTTTATCTAATATTCATTGTTGGCTACAATCAGTTGATTTTTTTTTTTTTCATTTTAATAAAAACGGGCTAATTCATAATTTGATTGGTGCATAAGTAGACTTATTTGCTAATTTGAGTGATCCACTTATTTTAGGCCTGAGTATCTGTAAAATTTATTGGTATTGATTTAGTGTAGGTCTTAACCTATAGGTCCATGATGAGAAGACACTAGGGTTGAAACTTGTTCTGGCTAGGTTCCCTCTAATCATGTATAAAAAAAACACTCCACATCTTGCCCCATTGAGAGTTCTGCAAGGGAGTATGACATGCAGAGGAAGCCCTAGTCACTTAACTATTTCTAGACAAGGAGAGGGCAATCCCATCTGTCTCGGAATCATGTCTTCTGTTTGTCTCTTAGTGTTTGTTTTAATCATTACAGTTACTTTTCTACTATACTAACAATTATATCATTTTATTTCATTGCAGTCTTCTATATGTGTAAAGCAACTTGCTTATGCCATCCTTGAACTTCTGCTTATATCTGTCTTCCCTGAGTTGCGCAATGTTGTTATGAGTGTTCATGAGAATATGCGTGTTCACCAACCTGTATAGAGTTCCTTGTCTGCTGATTGGAGTGACCTTCTTTTGTTCAAGATTAGTTCAAGAGAGTGGGAAAACAGTGTTTTTTTGCTGTACGGTGCCATTGTTCTGGCTTTACTTGCTGGTAGTCATTTTATAAGCAACCAGAACGAGGGTCATAGTTGATTGTTTTTTCTCCACCAAGGGAGCTTGGGAAATTGATTAGTAAACTTAGACTTTGTACAGAAACGTTCATTTTTGTGGATTCATTATTCTTTCTCAAGGCATCATCATTTGATGAGAATTTTCTGTTTGGCGTGCTCGTGAAGCTCGTGAAATGCACTTATGTTTGGATATTTGTTGGCACTAGTGTAAATAGATGATGGCACGCACTTCAAGATAATAAATGAATAAAACTCTTCTTATTGCTTCTGAGATAGATGAATATTCGTTCACATTGCATTCAACCAGTATTCAGACTCACACCTAGTAATCTAGTGAATATCCTTTGTCATTTACCATTTCTTTTCTCATTGCTTTGTTCAAAGTGGATATTTTGAATTCGAACAAAGCAACAAAACTCTGCTTTTTACGTTTGCTCGCACTGCAATGTCTAACATAAAAACAAACAACCCAAATATGTTAAAGTCTATTTGTTGAATTTCTAGTGGACAACTATAACTTAGCAGTTAGCACTCTAGCTTTTAGAGTGCAACTCTTATTTTACATGAGCTAGTTCCCCTACATTATCATGACTTCTAACTTATCAACATTTAAAGTTTCCAAAACAAGTTAGCTCAGCTTATCCATGATAGCTTGAGCTCAAAATAAGTCAATTTGACTTGTTTTGCTTCCATTGTGGAATAGTTAACTTGGTTTAACCCATATGTGTTATTATGTTAAATGAGCTCACTTGTTCAAATTTTACTTTTATTTACCAATTAGTGCTTTGATGGAGATCATGAGCGGTGATATGTTGACAAACTTAAGGAAGACAAATGTTTAGGTTTTTTTACCTCTTGGTTCGGGTTTTCATTTTTCCATTTTTAATTTAAAAAAGTTGATCAATCTCGCTCAAATCCAAATAACTTTCAAATTATTGAGGTTTTCGCCCAAACCAAACCACCTTTTTTTGTTGAACCAAGTTGGCTCACTAGCTGAAATTCACTCTCTTTGGTCTATCAATACTCACAGAGAGCACACATAATTTTAGTCATGGTTGTCGTGTAGTGTTTGATGGAGGTAAAAACAATTTAAAAAAAAACTTCATAGTTAATTATTTAACACTCACTAGTTAAAAAATAAGTTTTATTAGCTGTAATTCAGGAAAGTTAAAATATATTTTGATAAATTTGATATTAATAACTAATCTTAAATGATTTTATTAGTTGGAAAATAACTTATAAATAGAAATAGAGGAAAAAAATTGGGCGAATAATGTATGCATAATATTAGTCACGTCATATTAACTTGTGGTCTTGTGCATTAGTTTTGAAGTAATCTAAGTAGTTCGAGACATGTTCGCTCATGAAACAAATCCCACTTTCTCGACATTATGAATACTTATGGAATAAGTATATTTCTGACTTAATAACACTTTTGGTCCCTGACTTATCACGATTTGGCACTTTTAGTCCCTTGCAAAAAAAAATTAGTCTAAATGGTCCTTAACTAATACAAATAGTTGCACTTTTGGTTTTTCATCCAAAAGCTAACGCTTCTGGTTGACGTGGCACAACAAGAATGACGAGGCATGGTGACTGAAGAGAGAAAGAGGCTGAGTGCCCTCATGTGCACAACATGTGACCTGAACCTTCTTCTTCATTGTGCAACGACTAGTTCTTCATTGTGCAACTGAAAAGGGTGGAGGTTCTGAATCTTGGAACCCGTTGCTCTATCATCGTGGAGTTGAAGCTCTGATTGTGACGTCATGGTCGGGTGAGAATCTTGGTAGGAGGTTCTATGGGTGTGGACTGTACATGGTAAGTTGTTTGTTGGTTGGGTTCTGTTTTAGGAATAAGCTTGTTGGAAGTTGTGTGGGTGGGTTCTGTTTAAAAAAAAAAAAGATTCCTTGACATAGGACGGTGCTGCAAACTTCTTGTGTGGGTGGGCTCTGTCTTTCTTGAACGATACTCTGTTTTTACACAATGATGCTGGAAGTTGGGAATTTGTGCTCTGAATTGATGCTTTGTTATTGTTTTTTTTTCCAGGTATATGGAAGGAGAATGTGTAAGTTCTTTGTATGGTATGATCAGCAGAATCCAAGAGACAAGAAGATAATTGTTGGGCTATAGAAGAAGCTTGAAGCAATGGAGAAGAAAGAGAGGTTGTTGGTGATTTGTCCGGTTGTGTGTATTCTGGTGATAATTTTAATGGTCATACTTTATATAACAAAATAGGTGATATTGTCACAAAATATCAGTGCTTGTAATAGAATCACCTCCTTGATTGAAACATGGAATTTTAATAGTGAAAATCTCTTATGCAGTAATATGAGTGGTTTTGGTGGAATCATGTCTTTTGGTTGAAATGACAATAGTTTTAGTGCTTTTGGGTACACCTCAAAATACCATAGAATCAAAATAGAATCAAAGGCGGTCCAACAAAGGGCTGTAATTATCCAACAAAATAAATTCACCAAAACATACATCACATCAAAATTATCCAGTAGTTATATTTGTCAGGAATGGTTAACATTCAAAGTACTCAAAATACAATAGATTCAAAATAAACCCAACAGAGGGCTGAAATTATCCAACAAAATAAATTCATGTTAGCATACATCACAACAAAATTATCCAATAGTTATCTTTGTCCTGGAACGGTTAACATTCAAAGTACTCAAAATACCGTAACATGTTCAAAATAAACCTAATAGAGGGTTGTAATTATCCAACAAAATCCCAAAAAGGATCCTAGAAATACAAATTCACTTAGTCCCACTAGGTTCACCGATCTTCCTTTTTCTTCCCCTGGTTGTAGGTTTCTCTGTCCCTCCTTGAGAAACTGGAGCTTGGGTCTGAGAAGGTGGGGGCTGGCTGCCAGTGGAAGTCTAAGAAGGTAGGGGCTGACTGGCGGTAGCAGTCTGAGACTGTGGTTATTTAGAACCAATAGGAACTTCAAAGGCAGCAGCAGATGAGGGGATTTCAGTTGTAGCAATAGTTTCTTGTGTTTGTGTCCTCTGCTCAGGCTGTAGCACTTGGGCGTTATCCTGAAAACAGAGTAATCATCCCCATGTTAATCTTAGTCGTCCTTGTAAAGTAAGGTCAAGCAATGTAAAAGTGAAATGATGTAGTAGGAAAAAATAACCTTATTTCCTCCGAAAAGTTTGAGTCTATCAGCTACAGTCTTCCCTATGCATGTTCTTTTGTTATGCCCATAATCCCCACACCTCCTACACCTCCCTATGTTGTGGTGCTTCCTCAACCTATGAGGGTCCTTTGGCTCATCATTGGTCTTTATTCTAGAGGTTTTTGGCCTCCCAGCAGCTCTTCTCATGAATGGTGGGTTTAGTGGCAGAGCCTGATCCTCACCCTACAGATTTGGACCATTACTTGGTTTTATGAGATATGAGTAAGTCTGTAGATAAGTTGTTTTACTGTATATAAAAGCAAAGCAAAGCAATAAGTTGTTTTAGTGTTTTACCTCAATCATGTAATCAAATTAAAAGCAACACAACAAGTTTAGTTACCTATAACATTCAGAGACATAATCCTCAGGCTCCCCTCTACCAAATCAAATGCAGGCAACTGCATGCTGACATGGGATTCCAGTTAAGTCCCATCTTCTGCAGGCACAAGACCTGGTAGCTAAATTGACAGCATATTTCTCAGTGTCTCTGGAAACCTCAAACTCAGACATATTAGCATCACCATTCCATGTAGCCTTCCACCTATCAGAGTATTTCTTTGCAAATTCTAACTTCTGCTGAATCGTGGGACATATAGTCTCCCTCCACCTCTGCATCAGACCCATTTGTTTTAAAATTATGTTGTTCAAGTAGAATTTGATACCCTCCAACAATGAAATAATATGATTCTCCCTGTGCTCCAGAATGGCTATATTGAAGGCTTCACACATGTTATTCACCTGAAGATCACATTGTGTGTCAGCGCTAAAGGCAGACTTGACCCACTGTTTTGGTGGCTGCTGCATCAATTCTAGGAATACTGCTTCATTCAGTGCTTTCATAGCTTCCGTTGCTGCAAACCACTCAGGATGTGTGCTAGCCCTAGCTGCCCTCCATAGAGCTTGCTTCAGGTCATTCCCAGGGTACTTTTCTCTGAAATTGCCATACATGTGCTTGACACACAACTTGTGATCCAAGCTCCCATCCAGTTCTGATATTGTTTGAAACAAACCCTGAAAACATATGATTCAAAGTTTAAGATAAAACAGATTAACCAATACAAACAGTTATACAAAACAGTTCATTCAGTGCCTTCACCTTCTGTTTATTTGATATGAATGTCCATCTCCTCTTCTCTATGCTGTCCAGATCATCCACCAACAGCTTAACAAACCACCTCCATGAATCTGTGGTCTCAGCTTCCACAACAACATGGGCAATAGGAAACATTTGGTTGTTTCTGTTCTTTCTAACTGTTTCCAGCAATTGACCTCCATACATTCCCTTCAGAAAGCAACCATCTAATCCAATCAATGGTCTACAATTCTTTGCAAAAGCATTTTTGGTTGCAGCTAGACACACATAGATTCTTTGAAAGACTGGTCCATTTCCTGGTTCTCCATCTGCAGTCTTTATGATAACTATGCTTCTAGGGTTACTCCTCAACAACTCATTTCCATATTTTTTCAAGTGTATATACTGGTGTAAACTTGCTCCCTAAATCATCTCTACAACTTTGTTCTTAGCTCTGATTGCTTTCCACTTACCAATCGATATACCCCACCTAATTCTGGCCTCTTCAATTAGACCTGTAGCCTTTATAGTAGGAGTATGTCTCAGGATTGGCATGAAATTTTTGGCAAGAAACAATGTCTTTGCCTTCCTATTGCTTGCAGATCTACAACAGTTATGGTCAGAAACATAGCTCACTAGTAGAAAGTTATCCCTTGTACCAGTTTTACTAACCCTGAGATAGAATGGACAATCTTCTAACAAACCACCACAACCCTGGTCTTGTCCTTTTTCTTGATTTTCATATCCTTTTTTTGCTGCAGAGCATACTCCTTCACAGCTTGTTTAAACACGTCCATACTATTAAACACTTGGCCAACTTCAAAAACTACATGCTCACCATCATCAACAGCCTTGAACCTAGGGAACTTCTTTTTCTTGAATTCTCCTTCACCCTCGGATGGACTCTCTAGATCTGATGAGTCTCCTTCTTCATCTTCAAAATCTGAGAATGTGCTTGGATCAATGGCTTCATCTTGCAAACAATCAAGGTTTAATGGGACATGAGTAGGTGCCTGGCTTTGATCATCAATGCCTAACACTGTAGTCCAGTCCCACTGTTCCTCGTAATCATTGTCATCTAGTGAAACTGGAGAAGAATTTCCAGATTCATCACTCTTTGGAACATGTGAATCATCATCAGATTCTTGGGCCACTTGCTTGCCTTTCTCCTTTTCCCTATCAGTCACCAATATTGCTTCATATTCCACCACTTTTTCCTGCACACCCAAACCTCCTGTCTCACTAACAGCTTCCTCTTCCCTCTCACTCAGAATTCCAACCTCACCCCAACTCCCTTTTCCTTCTCACTAACAACTTCCTTTACCCTCCCACTCACAGCTTCATTTTTCTGATCACTCAAAACCCCAGACTCACAATCCCCCCTTCCCCCCTGCTTCCATATCAGGCCTTTCTATTATTTCAACCTCTCCGTCAGACTCACATAATTGGTCTTCACTCTACAAGAGTGGCTCAATAATACATGTCCCAACTTGGTGTTCAAAATACACATCCACCTGACAATGCCTCTTCACCTCTGCAATAAATTGTCTCACATCGTCATCACAGTTTCGAGGCCTTAGGGCAGAACCGTGTAGTTGAGGATGTCTATACCACACACTTTTATGCCTGAGGTAGCCCAGTGACTTGACTACTTTAGCAACTTCTATAGATGAAACTTCATCTATATCCCATTCTTTAACAATGAAAACACCCCCTCCTAGATATGGCAATGTAGGGTGGAAGGTAATTTCCCCCCGTGATGAATGTGTAGGTCGATTTTATGAGCCCGTGTTGGCCTACATAAAACATGAACAATAGTATTTCAACAACATACTTTACTCAACCACTGTTCACCCTCACCAACCACTTGGTTTAACGATAAACACATAAATAAATGCATAAAAAACTCACCTTGACACATGGTTGGCAGGCAAGGAATCCTCCCGCCAAAAAAAGTGGTTCTCTTTTGTGCTTCTGTCTGGGACCACAACATCCCCATCTTTACAAGGCACGTTTCCCTGGGATTGCACTTCGGGGTCCTTCGCGATTGCCATTTGTGGAGAAACCTTCTTCTCCTCATTTCCCTTCTTCTTCTTTGGGGTATCCTTCTTGCGATCCCTTCCCACTTCCTTTTCCGTGCCTTCGTCGTGTTCTGAATCGTTAACCGCCGCAGTCTTGTTTGATGGCCAACGTCGCCGCTTCGTGGTTTCCTTCTCCGATTATCCTAATGTTTCAAGTGTTGCGATATTGGCCCCTACCATTTCAAATAAGGGTTATTATTCCAACTTCAGGTCACGTGCTGTGCACATGAGGGCACTTAGCCTCTTTCTCTCTCCAGTCACCATGCCACGTCATTCTTGTTTTGCCACGTCAGTTAGAAGCGTTAATTTTCTAATGGCAGATGGATGGAAAACCAAAAGTGAAACTGTTTGTATTAGTTAAGGACCATTTAGACTAATTTTTTTGTAAGGGACCAAAAATGTCAAATCGTGATAAGTCAGGGACCAAAAGTGCTATTAAGCCTATTTATATCATTGTAACACACATGCTCAATACAATGAAACGAAGCAATATCATCCATCTTTCAACTTCTAATGAAAAGTAAGTGTGTTTATTGTGTGTTTATCTACATATATTTGATAGTAACATGTTTAGTATGCCTAAAATTTAAAAGTACTCATGTTGGAAATAATTGCATAATAATTGATAACCACTTGTTTTTTGACTTTGCATATTAAATATACTGAAGGATCATTTGTTTTACACTCAAACATTCCATTACTAATGTTTTTATGACTCCACTTGCACAATTGACTTGGTTTTGTTGACTTTTTTGACTTCAAGCTTTGATTTCATGGAACGATAGGAGGTGTTAATCTGAAATTTTACTAAGTGTAAATTTAAGGCTAAAATAGGTCCATGAAGAAGAAATGGTTTTCTCGACATTAATGATTATAGTACAGCCATGAAAACTTATTAAGTTTGGCTTAGTGTTGAAGGTGATGATATTTGTGTTTTTTGACTTCTTGACAATTGATTTGAATTACGATTAATAACTTATCCATAGTTGCTATATCTAAAACTATGTGATTTTAGTTGGGAAATCTTATTCCGACTAACGGTTATGCAGTTGTTGAAGTTTGAAGCCAAGACACGTGGGAAGATGAAGACTGTCGATAAAGGCACATTAGAGGCTACGTGTTTTCTTTTGATTTTCTAGCCTTTGTAGGGAAGTTAGGATTTCTAATCTATAAAAAATAATTTTTCACAATGTAATTAGGGTTCTTAATTCATTACTCGAAAAACCCATACGCTTAAAAGGTCCAAATGAACGTGACTAAACAGCAATCTGGGGTCAAAAAGTACGTAATTCATGAAACCTTACTATTATGCAATGTAATATTTACATTTTCATGCAATTTATTCTTGTATGCTTATGCTTTTATGCTATTTTCATATTCATTTGTTCAAGTTTCTTCTTCGTTCCTTTATGTTTCTTTATGTTTTTCTCGGTCGAATTCCCATTTCTTAAGTCTTATGTTCTTCTTTCTATGTGTTTCTGGGTTAAAATCATTTATCTTGTTTATCAAAACTTCTATCCAAATACTTTTAAAAAAAATTTCATTAAAGAAATCAAAAAGAGAACTTGAATACAGTCCTTACATTGGATTCTAGTTGTTTACTAAAATTTCAAGCAAACAAATTGGCATGTCCAATTGGACAAGTTTGTTAAAATCAAGTTTTTACAAAAGTGTCATTCGAATTCTGTGTTGAATTTGTTATGAGAGTTTTTGTTTATGGGTTTGAGAAGTGGTAAGTTATTAAGCAAGACAAACAACAATAGGACAAGAACTTCTCCTCTTGGTCTAGGCAATAATAATAATGGAAATGAGACTAATGGTAACAATAATAATAATAATGATCAAGGTGTTAATGTGGTTCTGGGCAGAGCATTTCCATGACCATTGTAGCAGAAATTCCAATTCCTACATCAAGAGTGGTGGTTTCTACACCTACAGTTACTAGAGTAGTTATAAGTAGCCCAACTACCCCAATGGCTACAGGGGTAATTCGACCAGGATTTATGTTGAATTCAAGATACACATAAGGAATGGGGGATCCTCCTTATTTAATGCCTACGACATTGATGCAAGGTTTACAAATACATCCCTCAAAGTTCTCAGAGAATGTACCTCCTTTTGGTTCTCCTTAGAATAAGTTTTTGGGCTCTGGGTCTGCAGTCAACAATGGGGGTTGAAATAACTATACCAACCAGGATACATAGACCCTATTCCACCTTTGGCTACAACCGACATGGCTAAACATTCACTACAAGATATTAGGCAACAATTGGATGATAGTAATCATTAAATGGTGAATATGTTGACCCAACGGATAGGGAATGTGTTTAATTCTCTTATTCAAAATACAACTGTAAGTTGTCAACAATTAGTCTAGAAAATGGGTAGTATTGCTGATATATTTGGTGCTCCTATTGAACTTGGGGTAGTTCAGGGGCTAATGTTGCTCAGAATACTCAACCACAAAATTTCCTTGCACCTCAAAATAAGAAAGTACCACAAAATGTGAACCAGAATGAACAAGGTGATGACTGGATATTGTATGATAATTTTAGGGTCTATTTAGTCTTTTTATTTTGTTATTTTTGAGTCTCATATAGGTTTTTTAATTCTTTTTATTTAGATTTTATATTTATTTTGCATTTTGCATATAAATTAGCTTTTATTTGGTTTTTAAACTTTATTTTATATTTTTAGGAATTTTTAGAGTTATTTTTATATTTTAGGAAAGCTGGAAGAATTAGTCATTTTTGTCCAGGGACTTAACTGTGAATTTCAAGAAAGGGAGGGCCAGAAATGAAAAGTTCAGAGGGTAAAGGGCTGAAAGTGAAATCTCAACAAATAAAGGACCAAAAGTCAAGAAGTGAAAGATGAAGCACCATTGCTAATTTAGCACATGGGAAATGAGGCATGAATGGAGAAATCAAGTCTCTTTGCTGTTTCAGAATTAAAAGGGGACAAAATGGAGGCTAATTAAGCCATTCAATTCCACCATTGAAGAAGAAAAAACATCCAAGAAGAATTGCCAGCAGACGAGCCAGCGCTCAAGCGTTGGAAGTCCCAACGCTCAAGCGCTGGAACTCTTACTAGGATCCAAGTAGGAAGTTCATCCCAACGCTCAAGCGTTGGCAGCCAGCGCTCATGCGCTAGGCCCCTGTTTGCAACGTCTGAATTTAAGTGCACCCAGCGCTCAAGCGTTGGGATCCCAGCGCTCAAGCGCTGGAAGGCAGACATTTTGCTATAAATAGGAGCTTTCCTCCTTTGTAAAAATCATCCCTTACTTGAGAATACAATAAGTATTCTTCTTTCTTCCTTGAGAGCATTGTTCCTGAGAATTGTTGGAAGCCAAACTTGAGCTCTTAGTCCAGTGTAATTCAATGTTTCTATTAGCCATGCTTGGCTAATTTCTTTTAAGTTTCTTGGGTTGTTTTAGCTTTTAATTTATGTTTTAGTCTTCTTCTACTCTTCTGAATAATATTACAATTTCATGTTTTATTTCCTTGTTCTCTATTTTATTCTTGATGTACACAAGATTTCATGCTTACTTTTTATAACAATGGAAATTGGTAATTAGTAAGGGAAGTAGGATTTAAAATAGGCTATATGATATATCACTAAGGAATTAGGATAGACTTAGCTTTATGTTGGCCTGAATTCCATCTTCATCTTCTTCTTTAATTAACTAAATTCCAAGGAATTGAGTTTAGTAATTAGAAAGAAAGTTCTACAATGTGTAAGGAATTAACTTGTAGAAACAATAGGCTAAATCATCATGAAGTCTTGTTTTAAAATTCAGAAATAAGGTAGAGGTTTGCTAGCATATTTTATAAGTTAAGTAATTCAACCCAAGAGCTTAATTTCCATCATTCTCATCTTATCTCTATCTACTTTATGCTTATTCATGTTCTTTGCTCTAAACGAACCAACATCAAAATCAACCTTTTATTTTCTGCACAAGCTCTAAATAAATTAATAATTAGACACCTATCCCTGTGGGTTCGATATCTTTTTTATTACGCGATAATCAACCGTACACTTGCGGATTTGGCTATCAAGTTTTTGGCGCCGTTGCCGGGGATAGGTTTTTAAGTCTTCTTGTTAATTGTTTAGAACTTTTTGTTTTTGTTTTTCTTTTTATATGAACTGGTGCTGCTAATTTTGTTTGCTGAGTATTGTCAGGTACAGTTATGGCTGAAACATTTGAGCAAAGGATGGCAAAAATCCGAACAAACCTTGAGATAGAATATGAGAAAAAAAAGCAGGAAGCTTTCACTCTAGTTGACGAATTCTATTCTAATTTAGAGTGCAAGCGCAATGCGGGATTTTTGCCAATTCCTGAGCAAGAACGTAAGGCCATGGAGGAGCTACAAGTGAAGATACAAGGCATTCTGAGGAGGCAGCCCGGGGATGAGGAACAACCACCCGTTCATGAAAATGAACCCGTGGTTCAAAGAGAGGAGGTAAAAGAAACCTCCATTGTAGAATTTGTCTTTGAAGTCAAATTGGAGGTGGAGGAAGAAGAACCTCAAGGAACCTATGTCCTAGGTTCATATGAGCAAGGCAAAGAGCAAGGGAGGAAATATTTACTTATTCCTTCCATTTTTAATTTGATTATTGTTGCTTTGTTGGCTGAAAATTCATTGGGCACCATGATGTATTTGTGCCAAAATTTGCATGATTTACGGGGTCTAATGAATTTTGTAATAGGCCCCGGCTGAGAATTGATTAGTGAAAAGTCTACCAAAGACTATAACATTGGGCTTCTTGGGAGACAACCCAAGTGCATATTTTATTTTATTTTATTATGTTGAATAAATAGCTTCAGGAACCCCAACGCTCATGCGTTGAGCCCTTGTTATTTGCCCAGTTTTTCATTTTAAATCCAACGCTCAAACCTTGGAGAGGCCAACGCTCATGCGTTGAGCCCCTGGAATCCCCCTTTTTTTTTTTTCAGCGCTCTAGCGTTGGGAAGCCAACGCTCAAGCGCTGGAGCTCGGGCAGTGTTTCTGTTTTATTTTGTTTTTATGTTTTTTGTGCATAAATAAATCTGTGTCCACCAGTTTTTGAAAGGAAACCTTGTTTGTTTTAGGTGGGCACATTTCCAACCCTTGGACTTGTTTTTGAAAAGGATTGAGGAATAACGAGTCAAACAAGCTTTTGCTTGTAAGACTATGTTTGTTCAACTTTGCAGGATAGGCACCAAAGAGGAAGAATTATTCTGAACTTAGAGTGTTCAAAAATTGAAAGTTGCAATAAGGTTCCTTGGACTGTTTGTAGAGGAAAATTATTTTACCAACTTTAGCTTTTAGTTTTTTTGTTTGATAGTTTTTGGTTTAATTTTAGTCTTTATTTTTGTTTAGGTTTTTAAATTGCATGGTCTGAATACTTTATCCAGTATTTTGTTGTTGCTGCTTATGCTTGTGAGGTTTTATCCAGTAAACTTATATTGCTTTCAAAAAGATAATATGTTTTTTAATGCGGTTTAGGATTGCATGTTGCTAGGATTGACTGAAATCTTGATTGAAAAGTTTTGGCAAAGTTTTTCTAAGTTCGAAAAGGAGTACCACTTACTCCAATTTTTTTCTGAGTGCTGAGAACTCTGATGCATGACTTGTAAAAAATTTCTGCCTTGTGTTGCATGTTGGTTGAGTCTTGTTAACTTTGTGAATTTGTGAAGAGATTATAGGCTTTATTTGAAAACTCAGATTCAGAAAAAATCCACTAGTAGCCCCTTTGAGCCTTAAAAGAGTAATTTTATTGGAGCCTACTTTTGTGTGATACTTTAAGTTGTTAGTGTGATTCATAAGCTGAAAAATACTAGAGCTATGTATGTTTAGGTTTCTCTCTTTAAAAAAATAATAATATAAGGTATGTGCCTTAGGAAAAAAAAAAAGAGAAAAAAATAATGAAGTGGTGGGGTGAGAAAGAGTATGAGGGTAGTAAAATTCAATTCATTCATCCCATACATTCTACTTTGTTCAAAAAAAAAGGAAAAAATTGAGAGAACCTATGTGTTGATATCGATAAAGCTCTTAGTCAAAAGAATCACCTAACATGAATTCTGAGTCAAGCCAATAGAGTTGCCAAGTTTTTGAATCCATACCTTGTTTAACCCTTGGCCAAGTTTCAACCTTCAAGAATCTCTTCTAAAGTTACATTGTGCATGGTTTTAACTTTGATTTGAATGATAGGCAGAATTTTTGAGCTTTCATGTTTTCATTGAGGATATCTTTTTGTGAGCTGAATTTGATGAAATCAATATGTTGCAGGTGCCAAGCTTAACTCTCTTGATCAAGTTTTTTGCGAAACATGCATGCTTTCCAAATCCGCCGTGCCTTCTTGAAAATTATCATCTCTTTATGGATAAAACTTTTTTCTAAGCTCGAGGACAATTCTTTCTTTAAAGTTTTGTTGCTTGAGGACAAGCTGTCGTTGGGTATAGTGGTGTGATGACTGGATATTGTATGATAATTTTAGGGTCTATTTAGTCTTTTTATTTTGTTATTTTTAAGTCTCATATAGGTTTTTTTATTCTTTTTATTTAGATTTTATATTTATTTTGCATTTTGCATATAGATTAGCTTTTATTTGGTTTTTAAACTTTATTTTATATTTTTAGGAATTTTTAGAGTTATTTTTATATTTTAGGAAAGCTAGTAGAATTAGTCATTTTTGTCCAGGCACCAAACTGTGAATTTCTGGAAAGGAAGGGCCAGAAATGAAAAGTTCAGAAGGTAAAGGGCTGAAAGTGAAATCTCATCAAATAAAGGACCAAAAGTCAAGAAGTGGAAGATGAAGCACCATTGCTAATTTAGCACATGGGAAATGAGGCATGAACGGAGAAATCAAGTCTTTTTGCTGTTTCAGAATTAAAAGGGGACAAAATGGAGGCTAATTAAGCCATTCAATTCCACCATTGAAGAAGAAAAAGCATCCAAGAAGAATTGCCAGCAGATGAGTCAGCGCTCAAGCGTTGGAAGTCCCAACGCTCAAGCGCTGGAACTCTAACTAGGATCCAAGTAGGAAGTTCATCCCAACGCTCAAGTGTTGGCAGCCAGCGCTCATGCGCTAGGCCCCTGTTTGCAACGTTTGAATTTAAGTGCACCCAGCGCTTAAGCGTTGGGATCCCAGCGCTCAAGCGTTGGAAGGCAGACATTTTGCTATAAATAGGAGCTTTCCTCCTTTGTAAAAATCATCCCTTACTTGAGAATACAACAAGTATTCTTCTTTCTTCCTTGAGAGCATTGTTCCTGAGAATTGTGGGAAGCCAAACTTGAGCTCCTAGTCCAGGGTAATTCAATGTTTCTATTAGCCATGCTTGGCTAACTTCTTTTAAGTTTCTTGGGTTGTTTTAGCTTTTAATTTATGTTTTAGTCTTCTTCTACTCTTCTGAATAATATTACAATTTCATGTTTTATTTCCTTGTTCTCTATTTTATTCTTGATGTACACAAGATTTCATGCTTAATTCTTATAACAATGGAAATTGATAATTTGTAAGGGAAATAGGATTTAAAAGAGGCTATATGATATATCACTAAGGAATTATGATGGACTTAGCTTTATGTTGGCCTGAATTCCATCTTCATCTTCTTCTTTAATTAACTAAATTGCAAGGAATTGAGTTTAGTAATTAGAAAGTAAGTTCTACAATGTGTAAGGAATTAACTTGTAGAAACAATAGGCTAAATCATCATGAAGTCTTGTTTTAAAATTCAGAAATAAGGTAGAGGTTTGCTAGCATATTTTATAAGTTAAGTAATTCAACCCAAGAGCTTAATTTCCACCATTCTCATCTTATCTCTATTTACTTTATGCTTATTCATGTTCTTTGCTCTAAACAAACCAACATCAAAATCAACCTTTTATTTTCTGCACAAGCTCTAAATAAATTAATAATTGGACACCTATCCCTGTGGGTTTCATATCTTTTATATTACGCGATAATCAACCGTACACTTGCGGATTTGGCTATCACAAGGTAATATTATAATATGCATATGATATACTATGACTGATGATTTTGTGTGGTCTGTTGGTGTGAAGAAGGTCTTGCTCCTGACCCTGGCAGAGGTTTTGATGATGAAAAACTCGTGAACAAAAAGAAGAAAAGAAGACTTAGAAGAACCAGTGCAACATGTCTCAAGCAATCTCAAGGGTTCAAGTTTAACTAAGTCTTATATTATTAGGTAAGTTATGCTTCCAAGGTCTCTTTTAGTATGAAGGCTCTAAGACAACTAAAAGTATTTGAGTTTAACCTTTTCATAAGTTAAAAGTGGTAGAAAAACTCAAGACAATCTTAAAGTTTCATTTTCTGGAAAATGGAGTTGAGTGTAATCGATTACACCATTAAGGTAATCGATTACACAAAGGCAAGTAATCGATTACAGCTTTCTTGTAATTGATTACATGTTTGAATTTGAAATTCAAACAGCAACGGTCTCTTAGTATAATCGTTTACCTAAGTATTGTAATCGATTACATGCTCGACTAGTTGCATTATTTCATGAACCATTGTGTCTCAAATCGTTTGGGAAGGGTTGTGTTGGTTCATGGATGATCCCTTATGCCTATAAATAGTTCATTTGAGTCCAGAAACGCAACACACATGACATAGGCCAAAAACACACTTGAACAACTCTTTCACATTCATTTAAGCCTTGTTCTTAAACTTTCAAGAGCCTATATTCTGAGTTCATTATTCTTCATTGTAAAAGAACACACATGCTGTTCAAATATTGAAGAACTCAGAATTAAAAGAGCCTTCATATGCTTAAGTGCCTAAAAGCATAACTCCTGGGATCAATCCATTCTTGTATTAAAGGATTGATTCAGCCGGTTAGAAATTCTTCTTCATCTTCATTCTGGTTGAGTGAAAGATCCACCGTAGGGTTCGGTGAAGGTTGGTTGTCTGAAAGTGGTTTGCTTTCAAGGTCTAAAAGTGGTTTTCTTTCAGGGTTGTTGATAGAAATTCTTAAGGTACTTGGTGTAAGCACTTGTAAGAAGTTTTTATCAATAGTGGAAAAATCCTCAAGGGGTTTCTTGAGGGACTGGACGTAGCCTTCGGTGGATAGAAGGTGAACCAAGATAAATTTCGTGTGTGATTTCTCCTATCCTTCATCTCTTACTTTCAAGCAACCCTTATTTCCGCTACAATCACAATTGTCGTTCTGTGAACACCATTATCTTGAAAGTAATAATTTTGTTAAGGTGAAAATTGTGCAAACCTGATTCACCTCCTCTCTCAGGTTGCTATCTGTACTTACAGTTGGTTCATGAAGATTGTGATCTTTTTAAGGTCATAGCATATGCATTATATATATATATTGGGTTGATGCGATGGTACTTTGTCCCGTGGGATCAACTGAGGATTTTTAGGTTGATGTAACGGCACTTTGTCCCATGGGATCAACCAAGGGCAATGTGGTGGTAATTTGCCCCACGTGATTGTCCTGGCCCAGTTTAGGGTGAATTTTTGCCATAGTTATGCATATAGAGATTGAGGACTATGCATATGCTTATTTTATTTTTGTAAAATGAGAAAATATGCTATGTTGATATCATTTTTGTGTTGTTTTGATTCTGTTTTGTTAATTATGTCATTGTTGATTTTATCACAATTGTTGTATGTTATTTCCTTGATTTTCGAGTTAACCCTTTCTGCTTGTTTTGTTTGAATTGTTTGGGCGCTTAACGCCATAGATGACTAGGGAATTGAGGCTCATGAAGGATGACTCGGAAGTTAAAACACGTAATGGAAAAGACTCAAAGAAAATGAAGAACGTAAAAGAAGAATAATTTCAGTTTTTACGCCGTTTGAATTTTTAGCACATGTTGTGCCACTTTAATTATTTTGGAACTATGTCGCGTTGTTTGAGATAATTATATTTTATTATGGGGCGATTATTATTTATAATTATTGCGAGATGATGTTTTTAAACACTTGAGTGTTTTGAGATGTTTCAAGTATAATTTCCGCATATTTACTATGTGACCCTCAACCCAAAATTGGGATGTTACAGATGGAGTGATGGATGGAGAACTGAGAGATACTTCTGGAATTTATAAGCAAATGAGAAAAGTGAAACGGGATGAAGAAGAGTAACCGCCATGACTGTTGAGAAGTGCAGATTAAAGAGGATGTTTTGGGAAATGTGAAACTCGTATAGGAAAGGAGAACCGGCGTGAATGTTTAGAAGAAGGATACCGCGCATGCTGGAGATACTCCGCTGGGAAGAATTTATGAAGAGACCACTAAGTGGTTGGAGAGACAAGCAATTTAGAGTAAAACGGCGCACGCTTCTTGTGCTCCGGGAAAAAAAACCCCTTGTACTGAACAACAACAACAACAACAACAACAACAACAACAACAATCTTCAAAACAAAACCCTAGAAGTAGAAGTAGGTCAAGAGGACTCACTAGTGAGGTAGAGAAGAGCGGCCAACGGGAGAAGACGGGAACAGCGATGCACGAGCTTGGAGCCGACGAGCATGCAAAGCAGCGGCGGTGGCATTGCGGAGAAAAGCAGGGCCGTTGATGAGGTGCAGCGGCTAGGAACGGCGGTCATGAGGTGCAATAGAGGAAGGGTTCACAAATGGGTTTTCGATTTGAAAACTAGGTTTTTTTAGTAAAAAAAATCAATATTTTATTAATAATATAATATCTATTACCACAGTTTGAGGTATCAACCGTGGTAATAGTCTTTTTTAATTAAAAAAAATAATAAAAACTATGTCAGTTACAACGGTTGAAATAGAACCGTGGTAACTGAGAACCTTAGTTACCACCGCGGTTCTACACGGAACTGTGGTAACAGAGCTCCGAGTATCATTTTACCACGGTCGAACACGGAACCGTGGTAACAGAGGCGTGGTAAAAAGGCAAATATGTAGTAGTGGTTCCTACAGTGATTTCGAGGGGGATCACCTTTAGGGACTTGTTTGTCTTTCTTTCGTAGTCGGACAACACCATATTGTGAGGCTATCAGTCTGCCTCAGTCTTTCCAATATTTTTCATTAAAAACCTCGGCATGAGGTTTATGGCTGCTCTGATGACTGAGATTCGTATGATCTTTTTAGTGTCTTTTTCTTTCCTTTTATTTTATTTTATTGGAGTCTCATATAGATTTTTATTTAATTTGTTATATTTTTTGTTTTATTTTTGCATTTGCATATAGATTAGAAACTTTTGTGTTTTTAGTCCTTTTAGTTATGTTTCATTGTAGTTTTAGTCCTTGTTAGAGGTTCTGGTCAATTAAGTAACATTTGTGGGGATCTTGATGCAAATTTATGAAGAAGTGTGGCTTAATTAAAGAAGAAGAGGAAGCATCAATATTCCTTTGCTTGTTTAACATGTTCCTAATTGAAGAATTGAAGAGGAAGGTTAATTGTTTCAGCTGTTGCAAAGAAGGAATGAAGCCACATGAAAGCTCATCAATGCCTTGAAGTTTTGTCATCAAAGAGGGAAGAAGAGAGCAAATAATCAGAAACACCAGATGAGCCCAATGCCTGAGCATTGGGGAGCCAATGCTCATGTGTTGGCTCTCTGCCTGATTGCCCAGAATTCATTAATTTCTAGCGCCTAGGCGTTGGAAGCCAATGCTTGAGCATTGGAAGGCAGGGAGGATTGGGTTATAAATAGAACACTTGTTTTAGTTTATTTCATCTTGTAATTTCTTTAAGCTTTTGTTGGATACACATTTCTAGACCTGTAAGAGGCCTCTTGAGCCCTTGTTCCAGGTTTTGTTTCTTTTCTTTATGTTTAATCTAGCAATGCTAGGCTAGTTTCTTTTAGAATTTGAGTATTATGTGAATCCTTGCTAAGTTTTTCTTTAAGCTTTCTGTTTCTCTATTTGAATGAAGTTATCTTTTCTTGTATCTTTTCCCTTTATTTATTCTGCTTGAGTCGACGCAAGTGCCATGCTTTCATCTTGTACAACGGTAGTTGATAGGAATTAAGGGAACTGGGAATAGATTAATATCTTTTCTCTAGCGGCCTTCTTCTTTCTTTGGTGCCGCCTCCATTGGGTCCTTGTCATAGGATATTTACCGAAGTAGCTTTTTTAAGCATAGGAATAAATCTTCAACACAAGGGAATTGTCAGCATAGGAAGAACTATGTCCCACTTCCACTACCTTGGTCCTTGTGTTTGGCTTTGAGTTCACTCCAGTGACCTACTGGTTTAGTTGAACTTTTGCAGGGGGAACAAAGCTCTTCCCCTTGTGAAATTGGGCATTAGATGGCCTCTAAACATCATGAACCCTCGACCCGAGACGCTGCTTGGCAGGCATTCGCTGCCCTAGCCTTTTGGCCATTGACCTCTGATTAGGCCTCTTAGAAGCAGCCTCCACAGCCTTGGTAGCAATTGGATCAAACACTGCACTGCACCTTGGCCAGAATATCACTTCAGCATCTTTTTCCTTGCATCTTTTCAAGAATTCAAGCAGATCTTGCCAGCAGCAGGGTAGACCTCGTCTAGCTCCTCATCGCAGGCCTCGAGTTGAGCATCTACCTCACTCATCTTAACATCAGGAAATTCAGTAACTTTCACCATGAAAATCCCAATGAGCTCGACCAGGTGGGTATGCTAGACCTGCAACTGATCAAAGTCAATCTTCATTGTAGAATTCTACTTGGCTTCATACACCAATCTTCCTTCTTTGATTGCAGCTTGAACCAAATCCCTGAATTTAGTGCATTGGTTAGTCTAGTGGCCAAAGAAATTGTGATATTTACAAAACTTTCGACCTTTCCTTTGATCAAGTGAAATAATTTTTCAATTAGAGGGAATGTCGATTTGGCCATCCTTCGCCAGGACGTCGTACACGTCATCACACTTACAGATATCAAAATTATAAATTTTAACAGGGAATTTAGGATTTTTGGGTGTATCGTCATTAGTCGCTTTTCCCTCATAGGGCCTCAACATTTTTCATACATAAGGAAGCCCTTCCTTGAGTTCTGCTAACTTAACCTCACTACCTTCCAAGTCCTCAAATGACTCGAAAGCTAATGGGTCCTCTTTTCAATGTAGGCAACCTTCTCTTGCTTAGGTAGTTTACTATAGTTCACTTTTTCTTGCCTAAGATACTCGACCTGCCTTGTCCTATCAACCATTTGTGCCATATCTCTAATATATTAAGTGTCGATCTTCTTTCTGATCGAATAGTCTAGGCCACCAGCGGCCATTTTGACCAGTTCATGTTTAGGAACTTGAGTGAAGCACTTAGACTTCATCTGTCATAATCTGCCTAAATAATCATTGATTGATTATGACGCTCCTCTTTTAACACTTGCTAGATCCTTGAGACTAACCTTGGATTCTCTTCTAAAGTATTGGTCGTGGAAAACCCTTTCCAATTGGTTCCAGCTGTAAATAGAATTTGATGGTAAAGTTGTGAACCAAGTGAAAGCATTTTTCACCAAGGAACTAGGAAAGTATTACATCTTCAAATACTCATTATTTTCCAAATCCCCAACTTCAATCTGGTATCTAGCAATATGCTCAATAGTTGATTCCTCAAAGTCTCTTGAGAACTTAATAAATTTGGGAATTTTCCATCCCCTAGGAAGCTCAGTTTGAAGGACAATTTTAGGGAACACTAAGACAAAATGGGGTCGACTTTCATACCCACATTAAACCTGTGTTGGTTTAGTAATTTCGCCACTATGTGTTCTATATTTTGTTTCTCCCCAAAGTTATTCTGTTGAATCCTTTCTACTATTTTATCAGCATTGTGGTTTATATTAACCAAGACCACATTATCCTCATTCCCACCAGGATTATTAACCACATTTCCTAGTTCATTTTGAGGAACTTGCTGATTGGCCAAAACCTCCAAAACATTTTGAGGTTGGTTAGGAGGTATATTTCGACCAGCCTAAGCAACTTGCTCAACTATAGGGTTCGGTGCGCTGAATACATCGGCAATTCGACCTAATTGTGTAGTTAGTTGTTGGTAGGCAACTGTAGTATCTTGAATCGTAGGATTTAAGACAATGCAAATTTGTTGAGTGAAAGTGTTGACCAACTCATGGTTCCTATCATCCATTTTTTACCTTAACGGATTCACAACATTATTTGTCAAGGTAATTGGGGACCCATTCAAAACAGACCCTGAAGGCCCAACGTTTCTAACCAAATTTTCCCCTGATGTCGATGCCATAAATTAATTTACAGGGGAACCAATCAAAACCATGATATCAAAGTACATGGAGGGATTAGTTCCTATCCCTACCATCTAAGATGTAGGCATCTCTTTACTCTGATTTTTGGTAAACCAATGAAATTAGGTAAAACAACAAGTGAATACAAATTTTAATGAAGAGGATGGATCCTGATCCTCTTACAGGCTTTGGGATATGGAATTTCTCTAGTGCGCGATGTGTGAAAACGAAGTGGGTGAAGTGATACTCGTCGAAAGTGGTTCGACTGAATTGGTTAACAGTACTTAAAGGAAATGATTGAAAATAAAGGTGCTTGAATGAAAGTAAAAGTAAAAGTAAAAAGATAGGAAAAACTGCATTGAAAACCTCTACCGTTGAGAAACGAATGAAAACTGAAAGGCTGTAATCCCACATTTCAGACTTTGTTGCTCAAGACAATGAAGTTAAGCCACCGAAATTTCCCTTCATAGAAAAAAAATGTTTAACCGGGCCGACATACAAGGAGTGTCTTGCTGAATTTAAAGCCAATAGGACAATTACAATTGACCATAATGGCAAGACATTTCCCAGAATTAATGCCGGCAGAAGACCTTGAGCTTGTTATGACGCATTTCCCCAAAATGAAAATTTCGCCTACAATTCCTATGTGGTGGGAGAAGACACCCTAAACCTATGATGATCTCCATGAATGAATTTATCTCTAATTTCAAAAAGAGAACAACCCCTGAGTCATCATTGTCGGCAGTGAAGAAGTAATCTCCACGACTCGAAAGAATTGAGGCTAAAAATGATAGTTAGATCAAGTCGTTTTGTAATCCTCTTTATAGTCGAATTTTAATTTTTAAATTTTAGCCATGTTTCACGGCTTAATGTTGTAATTCGACTATTTATTCACCAAATTTTATGGCAATTAGCTTATCTTAATCTCATGCAAAGTCGGCTTATATCTTTTTAAATATTTTCCGTTTATGTTAAAAGATTCGTCGATCTACATCAATTTCTTGGGTCGAATACGCATTTCAGGAAAACACTTTTGTAACTTTGAAAGGTCCTTCCCAATTTGGGGACCATTTACCATACGTTTGATCTTGTTTATCCATAGGCAATATAACTTTACAAACTAAATCGCCAACGGTAAAATCTTTCGACTTGACTTTCTTATTATAAGCTCTAGTCACTTTTTCCTTCTGACGTATGATAGACTCTAAATCCAAAAGCCGCACTTCGTCAAATCAATTAATTCGTCTAACATCATATTCCAATAATGTTCGACAGGAATCTCCATTTGTTTTTGTACGCGGGCCGATTGTAAGTAAATTTCAGCTAGAAACACTGCTTCATGCCCATAGGTTAATCAGAATGGAGATGTCCCTGTAGCTTCTCGAGGAGAGGTCAGATAAGACCATATCCGCTTCGACTTGGCCATTAGATTGGGCATAATAAGGAGTGGAATTCATTAACTTGAATCCAAATTCATTGGCGAACTCCACTACTTCTCGACTGACAAACACTGACCCTTGATCGGCTGTTAGGGTTTCAGGGATTCCATAACATGAAACGATCGAATCAATAGGCCAACCTCTAAAGGGCCAAGGCTTAATTATCGAATGCAATTCACTTGCCGGAACATGTTGAATTCCCGCATGCTTTTGATAATCCTGTCCAGACTTAGCGTATTCAATACAATCCTTTAACATAGTTCGCCAATAGACACCTTTTCGAATCAATAACCACTTCATTTTATGGCCAACTTGATGAGCACCACAAGATCCACCATGCACTTGCGAAACAGCGATTAAAGCTTAGTCTTCGTTAAGACATCTTAGTAAAGTTCCAAGAGCATTTTTCTTAAACAATTCATTACCCATGATAACATAACTCAAAGGTTGGTACTTTACCTTTCGATCATAAGTTGAAACGGGATTTTGTAAATAATCCACTATAGGCTTCCATCAATTATTGGGGAAAAAATTGTCAATTACCAAAACCTCAAATTCATGATCTGGGACTAGCTTTGCTCTAAAATTTATCAATTCCTTATGTTTCTTCTTCAAAAATTTGTAACCATAAGCTATTTGGGCTAATTCATTGGCTTCTTTGTTCTCAATCCTCGACACATGTTGTATTCCGACTTCATCGAAATTAGTTAACAAATGAGAAGTCGTCCCAAAATATCTCATCAAACTTTCATTTGCACATTTGTACTCTTTAGTCAATTGCTTGACCACAAGCTCCGAATCACCTTTAATCTCGACCATTTTTGCTCCCAATACAAGCAATATTTCAAAACCGGCAATTAGTGCTTCATATTCGGCCTCGTTATTTGAACAAACACCCTGGATTTTAAATTTAAACCTTGTCGGAATATTTTGGGGAGATATAATTAAAATCCCTATTCCTGTTCCTTTCTTATATTTTGATCCATCAAAGAAAAGTTTCCAAGGTTTAATATTGACTAACATCTCTTGCATTTCCGTTAAGGAATGTTAAGCCAAAAAATCTGCTACCACTTGGCCTTTCATTGATTTTAAAGGAGCATATCTTAAAGAGTATTCAGATAATGCCAATGCCCATAATGCCAATGCCCATTTCCCAATTCGACTATGTAATATAGGTTTTGACAACATATGCTTAATAATGTCGAAGTGAGAATAAACGAAAACGCGACAGGCTTTATGTAATATTTCAACTTCACACATGAAAAGTACAAACACAAGCACAACTTTTCAATTGAGCTATATCTAGTTTCCGCATCATTTAGGATTCGATAAGGTAGTAAATGGCTCTTTCAACACCATTCTCATCCTTTTGAGCTAACGTGCTCCCTATTTTTTCATCTGATGTGGAAATGTACAATTTCATGGGTTTACTACTTATAGGTGGGATCATTACAGGAAGATTGGCCAAATAACTTTTAATGTCGTCGAACGCCTCTTAGTGTTCAGCTTCCCAACGAAACTCCTCTTCTTTTTTAAGTCGAAGGAGTGGCGAAAAGATTTTTATTTTGCCACTTACATTCGAAATGAACCTTCTTAAAAAGTTTATTTTCCCAAGAAACGACTGAAGTTGCTTTTTTGTCGAAGGAGGTTGAGTATTAAAAATTGCACTGGCTTTGTTTTTGTTGATTTAAATTCCCTTTTTACGGACCACAAAGCCATGAAAATCTCCTGCAACAACACAAAAAATGCACATTTAATGGGATTCATTTCAAGACCAAACTTTCTCATTCTTTCGAATGATTGTCGTAAATGGTCTAGATGCTCATTCTTTGATGTAGATTTAATCACTACATCATTGATATAAACTTGAATAAATCGGCCTATCAGATCATGAAAAATGGTATTCATGGCCCTTTGGAAAGTGGCACCAGCATTCTTTAAACCAAAAGGAATTACAACCCATTCATATGTTCCCAATGCACCTGGGCATTGAAAAGTAGTCTTAGGAATGTCATCTTCAGCGATGAATATTTGGTTGTAACCTGAATACCCATCTTAAAGACTAAGGTACTCATTTCCAGCTGTTGAATCAACTAACATGTCAGCAATAGGCATTGGATGCTCATCTTTTGGAGTGGCAGCATTGAAGTCCCTAAAATCAATGCATACTCAGAGAGTGCCATTCTTTTTTATCACAATAACTATATTTGCAACCCAATCTACATACCTGGCGGTTCTGATGAAGTTATTTCTCAAGAGTCGTTCAATCTCTTCTTTGATCTTTGACACGACTTCAGGGCAAAGCGTCTTGGAGTTTGTTTTACCGGTCTTTTGTCAGGTCTAATTGGTAATCTCAACTCTACCAATTCTCGACTTAAACCAGGCATCTCATTGTAATCCCAAGCAAAACAATCTTTATATTCATGTAAAAGTTCGATCATTTGTGCTTTTAACTCAGGATCAATCAATGAATTGATATATGTTGGCCTCTTCTTTGACTCATTAATCGACTTTTGATCATCAAAATCGACAGGCAATTCTTGAATAGTTTCTTCAACGTTTCTAGCTTCTTGTATCATTTCAACTATTTGAGACATTTGATTTTCTTCGGTTTCTGAAGTTTCAGAGTTAGAATCTTCATATTCAGAAACCATTTCCCCGAACATATTACCAGCTCTTAAAGCTGCTTCAATCCAGTTTCCGGCTATGTAAGCCAAAATTCGAGCCCAGTTCATTTTAGGTTCAGGAGTTTCAGTGATGTTTACAGTACTAATTGCTACAAGTTCAGTAAAATTTGTGTTCTGAACCTGTAACGGATCAGAATCGACCTTCATTGTTGTTTTCTCCTTGGGTTTGAAGATCAACCTTCCGTCTTGAATGGCAGCTTGGACCAAATCCCTGAATTTAGTACATTGATTAGTCCAATGGCCAAAATAATTATGAAACTTACAAAATCTTCAACCTATCCTTTGATGAAGAGAAGGAACATTTTGATCAATTGGAATGTCAATTTTACCATCTTTCACCAAGATATCATATATGGCCTCACATTTTGAAATATCAAAATTGTAAACTTTTACAGGAAACTTTGAATTTCGAGGCATATCATTGTTAGTTGGTCTCCATTTGTTAGGTGTTAGAATTTTGCACACATAAGGAGGACCTTCCTTGATTTTAGCTAATGGAACATCATGGCACTCAAAATCCTCATAAGGCTCGAAATTCATGGAATCATTTCGACCTACATCACCTTTTTCGATATAGGCTATTTTTTCCTTCTTAGGCAATTTACTATTTTTTTATTTCTCTTGCCTAAGAAACTCAACTTGTTTAATTTTATTGGCTAATTGTGTCAAATCTCTTATATTTTGAGTATCTATCTTTTTCCTAGTCGAATAATCCAAACCACTTGCGACAAATTCGACCAGTTTATGTTCAGGAACTTGTATGAAGCATTTCGACTTCATATGTCGGAACCTGCTTAGATAATCATCGACTGATTCCGACATTTCCCTTTTAACACTTGCTAGTTCTTTGAGGGTGACTTTAGATTCACCTCTAAAGTACTGATCATGGAAGACTCGCTCTAATTGGTACCAATTAAAGATTGAATTTGGTGGTAATGTTGTGAACCAAGTGAAAGCGTTCTTCGTCGAAGAACTAGGAAAATATTTCATTTTCAAATATTCATTATTTTCTAGATCTCTAGCTTCGACTTGGTATATAGCAATATGTTCAATCGCGGATTCTTCGACGTCTCCTGAGAACTTAGTGAATTTAGGGACTTTCCATCCCCTTGGAAGTTTCCTTGGAAGTTTAGCATAGCCCACATTGAATCTGTGCTGATTCAACAGTTGTTCTACTATATTACAACATTCTTTTGCCCCCCAAAATTATTTTGCTGAACTCTTACTGTAATGTGTTTGGCGTTTTAGTTTCTATTAACCAAAACTGGGACTCCTTCGTTCTGACCAAGATTAACTTGGTGAACAGGTTCATTATGGGGAACCTGTTGGATTGGTTGAATTTCTAATATTTTGGGTTGATTGAGTGGAGGAGGCGCTTGTCGACCAGCCTAAGCAATTTGCGTAATTATAGGATCTAGTGCGCCAAAAATATCAGCAATTCGACTTAATTGAGTATTCAATTGTTGATAGGAAATCGTAGTGTCTGTAATCATAGGATTAAAGACTGTACCAATTTGTTGAGTCAATGTATTGAATCAGTCATGGCTACTATCATCCATTTGTTGCCTAAGTACATTCACTGTATTTTTAGTGAAGGCAAATGGGGATCCATCTAAATTAGGAAGTGGAGGTCCCATATTTCTTGACCCAATAGCCCCTGATCCTGATGCCACATATTGGTTTCCTGGGGAACCCGTTGAAACCACATTACCAGAATACATCATAGGATAAGTACCTACTCCTTGCATCATTGACCAAGGCGTCCCATAAGGTTGATTAACAATATTCTGGGGATTTCTATAATTATTCCAAGACCTTGGTTGAACGACACCTACAACAGCCTGTGAAATTGTAGGAGTTGTAGGACTTGGAATTGGAATTGGGGCCATAACTTGTGACAATATTGGCCCTGCCGTGTATGAATTTAATTCATGATTAGGATTTAATCCGACTGACATTGAGGAATTCGTTTAAGACATATTTTGACCAGTCCAAACCGGTTGTGAATGTAGACTCGTTGAAGCATTTGTAACTGTCATGCTTGGATCGGAAACGGTTTTCGTCCTTGGAAGATTAACACTATCGTTAGTATTAATTGGACATTCTACATTGGCATTCGAAGCATTACTAGGTTCAGTATAAGACCCTGGAGACTGGTTTCCTCTAGAACGGTTGGTCATACTTACAAATTTACAACTCCGTAATAGAATACACTTTTCTAAACCTTATAGATTAAGAAATTATAAATTTAAGGCACTGGGGAAGATTTCTGATGAAAACATATCCCCCTGGTCCCGGAAGTAAGAAACATTCCTCTAGAACGGTCGATAACGCTTGACGATGCCGCCGAGCAGATCCAAACAGTACCTTGAAATAATTAAATGATTATTTAATTACTGGGGAAAATTCCGGGTGTTACACGTGCAACCGCATTATTTTCACAAAGAACACCCCCCACAAGTGATGCTAATTTTTTATCATTAAAATTTTCTATCAATTTCCCTCCACTTATACATTTTTCAAATTATAATTCTTTTATTAAAATAATTAAACTTTAAGATATATTTGGCATAAAAATGATTTAAATATTTCAAATTTTAAAATTTTTTGTATGGAACTTTTATCTCAGATAAATTTTTAGATTTTGATTAATAAGTTTTGAATATAATAGAATTTAAGATTTAATTTGTGAATATTTTAAACGAAGAATAAATATTTGTGAGATATAATATAAATGAGGAAAATTCGAATTTGTTTTTATTAAACATGATTTTTTTATAAAATTAAATATAATTATTAAAAATTAAAATCAAATTATTAAAAATTAAAATCAAATTTTAAGTATTTTGGATGAAAATAAGCCTAATAAGAAAAAAGGCGCTGAGGTGACTCGGGCGAGTGATGGACTCATTAGCTTTTAATTAGGTCAAGATGGTGGGTTTTTTAAGGTTTAAAAATTCTTGTTTGACTCAAAAGCTGAGGAGGGTGGAGAAGAAGGTGAAGAACAACTAGATCTGAGTGACAAGGTAGATTCCGTTTCAACTTTCAATCAGAGTGATCTCAATGATGCTTTGAACCTTCTTATTTTCTGGCTCTCCAAACACTCCCAGAAATGTCACGCCCTTGTTTCCACAAGCTTATTCTGCCCTCAACCCTCCAATCCAGGACACTGGTACCTAAATCTCTCTCTCTCTTCCCCTTTTTCACTCATTGAAGTTTTTCTTTTTTGCTGTGAATTGATTGTGCTCTTGATTTTTTGGTTGGATTTTGTTGGGTTTGTGAGGGTGGCAGCAAAATGCTTTCTGGGTCCTTGCCACTTCTTCTTCAAAACCCTTACTCACAAACCCTAATACCCCTTTTCACCAAGTTTAGATTTTTATTTTCAATCATCTGATTCTGAACACCAGTATTCTTGTTTCTGCTTGGGGAGGGTGGGGAATTGGGGTGTTCTTGGATTTGCTGTTAAGATTGTTGATAAAGGCATGTGCTTTCGAGAAATTTCTGGGTTCCCACCAGAGTTTTTCTTCAGTGAGTTCAGAGTTCTAATCCTCAACTCCCTGAGAACCGATGAAAATTTCCTTCAGTGTTAAGATTTTATGATTTCATCAAAAGTAGTACCTGGGTGGGTGAGAGCTAATTATTAGTCCTAGAATTGAAATTGGGTTGGTTAGTTTGCCTATTTCTTTTATCCGTATGCATGCATTAGATATAAACCCTGCAATTTTATTTGGCACTTTGTTCCTAATTGGTGAATTTCATCCAAAATTGCTCTGTTAGTTGTTTTCTTGAAATTACTGTTGGAAGGGAAGTTCTTACCTACTCTCTGAGTAACACCCGAATCAGATTCAGAACATAAATTGTGTTGCAGAAATTGAATATGTGCTGTCAGATTGAATTCCTCATATAATTTATGCTCTTGGGTGCATTGCTCTTTGTAAATTGAAGACTTCGTCTGTTACTTATATTTGCATGGCTGTTTCATACTTTGGTTCTTCATAGTAAGAAATAAGGTTTTTCATTGCATGCTGACAATCTAGGATAACTATTTTTTTATTTTTTTAAAATGATATTAATATCATCATATAAGTTGGTAGAATTTTCATCTTCAGTCTTGTATTGTGAGCATTTACTAATATTTGGAAGCCGACTTGCATTTTTTTTTTGAATTGCAGAGGATTCCGGACAATTTTCTGAGGAAATATGGGGGTCAGCTTTCGACAATTGCTACCCTTACTGTTCCTGATGGTAGTGTTTGGCGTGTAGGGTTAAAGAAGGCAGACAACCGAATTTGGTTCCTTGATGGTTGGCAAGAGTTTGTTCAGCGGTACTCCATTGGCATTGGATACTTTTTAATATTCATGTTTGAAGGGAATTCATCTTTCATTGTGCATATTTTCAATATGAGTACTTCTGAGGTGAATTATCAATCAGCCATGAGAAGCCGTAATGAAGGGCCTTGCTTTACGAATTATCATCATATTTTTGACGAAATGGAAGATATAGACTCCTTTGAGTTCATGGATTCTTCACCTTCACACCTTACACCTGGTGCATTGCAAAACAAGGTTTTTCCTGGATCTGTAGATCAACTGACACCTGGAAAGAGTCAATCTCCGGCATTGCAGAATTTGTTTAATGGTGGGTCTAAACTTAATCGCGTAAACTGGGGAGATAGTGGGAGTACTTTTCCTTCAAAGGATGCCAATTCACAGGGAAACTCAACCAGAGATATAGGTGTTCAATTTAATGCTGTTGAATTTAAAAGGTCTACTGAAGAATTGAAATTGCGTTATTCTAACAATGAGGAAGGGGTTAGCAAAACTGTGAAAAAGAAGCGGAAGTCCGAACCAAGTAAGTTCATTTTGCCAAGTTTACTTTCTATGATCTGGTAATCTAAAAAATATGTTCTCATCAATGTAATCTGCAGAAACTGTAGATGGCCAGGAACCCTCTGCTGAAAATGAAGAGGAGGCAGAAATGCGCTATAGATTTTATGAAAGTGCTTCTGCGAGAAAGAGAACTGTGACAGCGGAGGAAAGAGAGAGGGCAATTAATGACGCGAAAGCATTTGAACCAGCTAATCCTTTCTGTCGAGTTGTCCTGCGACCCTCCTATTTATACAGGGGATGCATAATGGTGAGATGTTGAATTCAGTTTGATATTTATCTTTATTCTTTCTCAACATCAGCGTTTTAAATTGCGGTCTGCAACCGCAATTCCGGCCGCAACATAAAAGGTTTTGCAGTCCCCACAACCGTAATTGCGGCCCCTTCAACCTGCATTTGTTCGCAATTCCGCAACGTGGTGATCGCAACTGCAATTTAAAACCCTGTTCAACATGTCATCTTGCATACTAATGCCTTCTGTTTTCCAGTATCTGCCTTCCTGCTTTGCAGAAAAGAATTTGAATGGGGTTTCGGGATTCATTAAACTTCAGGTTGCCGATGGGAGACAGTGGCCGGTTCGCTGCCTTTATAGAGGGGGTCGAGCAAAGTTAAGCCAGGGGTGGTTTGAATTCACCTTAGAGAACAATTTAGGGGAAGGTGATGTCTGTGTGTTTGAGCTGCTCAGAGCGAGGGATGTAGTGCTGCAAGTTACTCTATTTCGTTTAAGCGAAGATGTGGGGGGGTTATTAGAGGCTCCTCCTATGCAGCAGCCAAGTCCAAATGTGAGCCACTCTAAAATGTTGAACCCTCACTTGCAGCATCGGGTCAGCACAACCAAAGTGGTTAGAAATTAGCAGGGAAAGTTAATTACTGATAGACAAACTGTGTCAAGTAGCTCTTGCTTGTGCGTGATCTGTGATTCATCTAATTTCTTCAGTTTGGGACTTTGATGCTTTCCATGTCCATAGACATTTGAACTTAGTTATGGTAGTTTTGATATGGATATTTTGTTTTTGACTTGGGTTGTAAATAGACTGTTCAATCTAGTTAATCAAAACTGAGTCAAAACTCTTGTCCTATTGTTGTTTATCTTGGGTTAATTTTTTTTTTATTCTGAAGTATTTTTTAGTAGCTCCATCTGCATGTTTATGATGGCTCCTCTACTGTGTCTCCATTGATATCTGAAAATAAGTTTTGCTTTGACATTTTAATGCTAGCAACACACTCGCACATTTCAATGTGATTGTTTTAATTTTTTAAAAGTGTAACACATTTTTTAATTAGAGAAATATGTTGATTATCTTGTAAATAAACTAATCACATTGAAGTGTGTTAGGAGTGTGATTAAAAGAGTGTGTTGCTAGCACTTCTCTTATCGTACGTTTATGACATTATTTGTTTGGAGGGAATTATGATATTGTATGGATATGATGCAATGAATATATAACGCTAATTTTGAAGCAATTTTATGCAAGCGGCATTGATTCATTCACGCTTTAATTTCTCTTTAATTTTATTTTCATTCAGCTTCTCCTCCCATCTATCTCTTATGTTCTTCATCTTTAATTTCTCTTTTTTCTTGATTTTCTTACTAGGTGTAAGTATATTTGGAGTGTAAGTGTGTTTGGAGTGTCAATGAAAATATTATTCTTAATGCAAGTGATTTCTTGCTTTTCTTGATATGATGATCTTATACGTTGGGTATTTGGAAGCCATGTTAGACTCTTAACAAATTTGAGTCAACTTGGGTGGATTCGTTAAGGGGCATAAAACTCTTTTATTGCTGATTTCATTCATTGTCAAATTGGATTTAAAAAATTAGTACTTCTCACCTCATTACAAGTGTTTTACATTTTCATGGGCAAAAGCAAAGACATTTGAATATCGAAAATAATTGCGTTGTGCATTTTTTATGATATACATTTTAATGCAGATGATGATGATGGTATTTTGTTATTAGCTATGATTTTTAGCACCTATTTTATTTTCCACTTCATTTCCATATTTACTTTCTATCTCTTTTTCAATTATATCACCAATCATGTTTATTACTCTGTTCACCACTCTCTCGTCACTCCCCTCCATCTTCACCTTAAACGCTGTGAATGAAATTTTTCCTTTTGTAATAGAAAACTGTTTTGATTTATAGACACCCACTGTCACTTCCACCATATATTCACCCACTTTTTCATATTTTTTCCTTATTTTTCTATTACATTATTTATCGTATTCTTCAGTTCCTATCTCTCTAATATCATTAGAGTATAGGTGGAATGAATATGAAATCCTTTTCAGGAAAGAAATTATACTTTTTCGGAACCAAGGGAGTTTTTTTTTTTTGGTATGGAAAAAGCACAAATGGCATAAGCTTAAATTTTCCGAATAAATTGAAATAATTTGAAGTGTTTTGGTTTTAATGTCATCCCACTTCATTCATATGCCATCCTTGTATTTTCAAAAACCCTAAAATACCTCTGATTAAAAAGAAAATAAACCCATATATCTCTCTCTCTCTCACCGCACCTTCACTCACTCAACGCTAATCTCTTCCTTCTTCTCATCGCACTTTCATCTCTCACTCACCATCCTCTTTCACTTCCACCGCACCTCTAGCATTGGATCCGCACTTTCAAGCGCTCATCACCGCACCTCAAGCGCTTACCACCGTACCAACAACATCTCAAACAAGTGACGATCCAGGTAAACACTTGATCCCTCCTTCGTTGTGTTAAATTGTAGAGTTATTTGGAAATTGAGGTTCTGATACCTAAATCTTCGTGTTATGCCTCACTTGGAAAGTGCAGTCGAATCCTCGAATCGTCATCTCTGTAACTTCACTGCACTTTTCATGTGCGGTTTGCTGTGCGGTTGTATGCATTGTCGTCGCTCTTATAAGTGCGGATCTTTCTGGGTGATTTGTGCTAGGCTTGACGCACTTATGAGTGTGGTAATGAAGCGTATGATCGCGGATCCGAAGCATACCACCGCACTTACAAGTGCGGTTTGGCCTCTGGATTTCGTTTTTGTTGTTGCTTTCATTATGTGTTGTCAGTTATACGCACTTGCAAGTGCGGCCCGGCCTCTGGATTTCGTTTTGATTGTTGCCTACATTATGTGTTGTCAGTTAAACTTAATTTTTTTAATATGTAATGTTGTTATACTTTGTTTTTGGCACAGGTATGGCAAGGACTTGCTTTACTAGACAACGAGTTGAACCTAACCCAACCCAAGATGAAGAGCGTATCCGACCCACCACCTCGGTATGTAGAAGACCTAAACAACCTCCAATGGCGCGGGAGCTAGATAATGATAATGACTATGAGGAGCACGCCTGTGACGATGATGACCAGCATATGGTTCATGGTGATGAGGAGGAGCAAGAGCCACATGATGATGATGATGATGATGATGATGATGATGATGATGATGATGATGATGATGATGATGGGGGCGATGAAAATCCAGACAACCACCTTAAGCGACTCCTGCGACAGATGGACGCGACTGACAAGAAGCTGACTTCATTCCCAGGTGGCCCAAGTGATTTATCTGTACTGCGGAGCTACGACTCTCACATTGCTGGGAGGGTGTGGAGGTCTTATACTGACCTACCATATCGGATAAGGATGTGCTGAAGGTATATAATCATTTCAGGAGGTTGAAGATGGATGTTGGTGGTGATCATCCATACATCATTACAGTTCTGCAGAGGTTGGGGCTTGCCGCTCTTATGTATTGCCGGTACAGTGTGATTGACAGAGGACTGGTTTTAGCGTTGGTAGAGAGGTGGCATCCAGAGACGTTATCTTTTCATTTTCCTTTTGGTGAGATGATCAGGACCAGCTAAATGAAATTAAAGAAGAGTAGGTTGCTTATGTGTTACAAAATTTTCCCTAAAATGTGTAGATGTGGGTTGTACATATTATATTAGTTGTACATTATTTTGTTAGGGGTGTTTGGTCTATATATATGTTCTGACACATACTGTTGATCATAGTTGCATGATGGATTTGATTTGATTATTCTCTAATTTGTGCGTAGCATTATATATTATTAGATTACAGGTTGTTTGACTAAGAAGTAGTTATATTTTTGCATACTCTTGGCAGAATGCCAGCGCATGAGCGTTGGCTTCCTAGCGCTTGGGCACTGGAAAAAATAACAGAGGTAAGAAAAAAAACCAAAGCATATTACCACGGTTCTTAAAGGAACTGTGGTAACAGATGTGAAAAAAAACCAAAGCATATTACCATGGTTCTTACCTGAACCGTGGTAATAGAGGAAAAAAAAAAACCAAACATATTACCACGGTTCACGTAGGAACCGTGGTAACAGCGGTAAAAAAAAAACCAAACATATTACCACGGTTCTTACTGGAACCGTGGTAACAGAGGAACAAAATTACCACAGTTCCGCCTTGAACCGTGGTAACAGAGTGTGATATTACCATGGTTCCTCTTTGAACCATGGTAACGGAGGCATGATATTACCATGCTTCCGCCTTGAACCAAATATTACAGAGGTATGATATTACCACATTTCCACTTTCAACCGTGGTAATTGACCTATTACTACGCCGAGAAATACCACGATTTAACCGTGGTAATATGCTACCCAGAACCGTGGTAAAATGACAATTTTGTAGTAGTGTGACGATCACTTTGGATGATGTATCATGTCTTCTTCATATCCCCATCCATGGGAATTTTTTCACACTGCCCGTACTAGATCGAGATGCATGTGTGATGCGCTGGTTTCACAGTTTTGAGTCACAAACACCCAGGCCATGTCAGAGGCATTAAAAACTAGGGGCAAGAGTGGACGCTTCTCATGGTTGGAAAGAGTTATAAATATTAAGCTTAGGGGGTGATTTCGAGGCCGCTAAAAAGGAATTCATGCTCCGATTTGCGGGCCTTGTAATCTTTGCTGACAAGAGTAGGACCCATGTCAATGTCCGCTATCTCTCGCTATTTACATATTTGAATGAGGTGGGAAATATTGCATGGGCTGCTGCAGCATTTGCATATATATGCAGCCATCTACGTGATGCTAGTCGGAAGAAGACTAAGTCTATTAGAGGCTATACAACTTTACTTCAAGTTCATATCCATTTTCAATTTCTTTTTTATTTTTTAAATGCATATGATTTAACAGGCCTGGAATTAATACATTCAATTTATTTTTTTATTTATAGGCCTAGATTTATGAGCACTTCCCATCCACTGTGTTTGACAGAAAGACTAATCCAGATTACACGGATGAGATGCCCAAAGCTATGCGATGGGAGCCATATCAGGGTGACGAGCGCATAGAAAAGAAGAGGTCTGATCTAGATGATTTGACAGCTGACATTGTCATTTGGGAACCCTATACTACGCACCATTCTTTCTGGGAATTCGAAAAAATTTCCCTTTATAGTGGATTTATCCGTTGCTTAGGTCTGTTGCACCCTTACCAGCCGCAGAGAGTCTGGCGCTAGTTTGGTTTTGTGCAGGGCATACCTCCTCTATAACACCCCGATTTTTAGGGCATTACTGTAGCAAGTGAATAGTAAATAAACATGCGGAAAGTCTTTTGAGCTTACGAAAATGCAAGTATATTTTTTTCAAATCATGCTAAGAACTTCATGTATTACTTATATGTAGAGGCCCAGTTCAACAAAACATATATGGTACGTATTTAAGTGAGCAGCATTGGTAATATAGTTTTGAAAACAACAGACTCGTTTATAAAGAAGACCTGCTATCACAATTAAAACCCGACCCAGACATCCTACTTCGTCATACCTCCTACGATGCCACGCAGGGCAATCACATAAAGGTACATTATCCCGGAACTATACCCTACCCTAGGCATGCTCATGTACAGACACAAAATCAAATAACTATCTCTAGTCTTCAAGTGACAAGATATTCGTCCTACTCCCTCGAGCTGTCTTCGATTCGGCATCCTCTGGGTACTCTTCGGCTACTAGTTGTCTAGCTGGCGACGGATCGCCAGCAAGCACACACAACAGACAATGCAGGGGTCAACTTCCAAAATAAGCAGTACGGATAAGCAATCCAAGTCATTATATAGAATATTAGCAGAGAGGAAGCCACATCGTATGGACATAGTCAAATAAGGCTAATGGGCATACAAGCCAGCAGTCTAATCAAGAAACAAGCGACAAGTACAGATTACAGTTATGAGACTCGGGTGGTCGAAGACCCTAGGACTCCTATATGAATGCACAACCCTTGTTGTAAAAAAAGTTTTATCCGAATGTAGCACCAAATCCCGCAGGCAGGTGGGACACTCAACTCGAACTCCACACGAACTAGAAAGTAAGGCGGTCAGTCTGAAGTTGCCTCTTACACGAGAACGTTCTGTATAACGCCCCGATGGTTTGCATCTCTAGTCCGTGACTCTGTATAGCCCCGAACCATGACGACTTTAAAGAATGCTTGACATGACATGAAGACCACAAATCAAATTTAAGACTTAGCCGTCCGAAGACGTGGCCTAGCATAGCTTCATAATTGACAATAATCATGTAGAGCATACATACATATCTAAAGCAAATATAAATCATGTCGAAGGGAAGTCATGTTTTCAATTACCAGTATAGCAAGAAACATCCAATAAGTCAAGCCACAATTTCAAATCAAATTCAACGATATCACACATCAGACAATTGTAATCCAGCATATCAGATGCCTTAAGATACTTGTGTAAGTATAGATAGAAACTTGAGAGGGGGAATGAATCAGAGTTGCATGATTTTCGCCTTATCGAAATTATTACTTCCAAGATAATGATGATCACAAAACGATAGTTGTGATTGCAGCAGAAATAAGGATTGCTTGAAAGTAAAAGATGAAGGGAAGGAGAAATCACACAATGATTTTATCCTGGTTCACCTTCTATCCACCGAAGGCTACGTCCAGTCCCTCAAGAAACCCCTTGAGGATTTTTCCACTATGATCAAGATTTCTTACAAGCACTTACACCAAGGACCTTAAGAACTCTTGTCAAACCTCACATAGCAAACCACCAACTGATGACACCGAACCCTACGGCGGACTTTGAATCAAACCCGATTCAAAGGACCTTTTCCACAAACGCCGAACCCTACAGTGGGCTTTGAATCAAATCCGATTCAAAGAACTTTTTCCACAACCATCGAACACTACGATGGACCTTTTTACAACCACCAAAAACCACGGTGAATGAATCAACCCGATTCAACAGATGAAGAAGAAGTTCTTGCAATGGCTGATGCAATCCTTTAATCTAGTTGGATTTCTCTTAGTTTGTATGCTCCAGGCAATTGCAATGAAGGCTCTTCTATTATGAGTTTCTCAAAAGATGAACAACATGTGTGTTCTTATGAAAATGAGAGAACAGAAACTCATAATGATGACTTTAATGAATATGAAAGTTATGGACCAAGTCATTGATGTTTCTGAGCGTCTATGGACTTTATACAGGCACTAGAGGTCGTCCATGAACCATCACAAGGCTTCCCAAACGTTATGAGACACATTGGTTCATGAAACAACACATCTGTCGACCTGGTAATCGATTACAGCAACCTGGTAATCGATTACACTAGCCGTTGCAGTTTGAATTCAAAATTCAAACTGTGTAATCGATTACATGAAGGTGGTAATCGATTACTGCCTTCCTGTGATCGATTACACGCAACCTGTAATCGATTATAGATAGTCCGAAACTCAGTTTTAACCATCTCAAGCCCTAATTGAGTGTTCCTACCAAGTTTTACTTGTGAGAACATATTATACTCAATTAGTTGATCTTTTATGAGCCTTCAAATGCAATATTAACCTTAATAAAGCATAGCACACTAAGTTAACAAGACTTACTAAAAGCAAGAACCTTGATGATTGATCTTGACGTTCTGAGCCGGTTCTTGAAGTCTTTCCTTTCTTTCTTGAAGTCTTCTTGAAGTCTTCCTTTTCTTTTCCGAAGTCTTTCTTCTTTTTGTGATGTGTTTGTCTTCATCAAAACCTCAGCCGAGTCCAAGGACGAGACCTTCTTCACAACTTGCATTAATATTTCAATCAATACAATTTTAAATCAAATCGTTCTCAGAACGCCGTCAACTATAATTTCAGAAATCATAGTGCATGCATTCACATAGTTATATACTTATGCTTTGTAGCTAATGACACGAAGTGCCCTTACCTCTTGTCCTTTACTCCAAGCTCCAATTTTTGCTCCAAAAGCTGCGAAGGTTCCGAAGGTAAGCTACGTCACTTTGCTCGGTCCGAAGTCCCGTTATCCTTCAAAGAACATAGCCTAGTTTAGGATGTGAAACTCAATCCTAAGGCTAAGCTACTGGTCTTACAAGGTTCCTATCACTTAGGAAATTGTCCTAACTCTTAGGGAGATATTTGGAAGTCGAAAACATTTTAGCAAATTTGACGACCATTGAAAGAACTTAGAAAACTCTAAGTTACAATTTCCAAAACTTCAAAACTTCTAAAGAGCAACAAGGCTAAATAATTAAAAATCAATTTCAAAGCCTTAAACAAGATTTTGAAAGTAAAAACACGCACAAAACCCCCAAGGGTTCAATTCTATCCAAAATCCTTATGACATCTATTCTGCAAGTGTACAAAATATATCAAAGTAGTATAAAAGATATCGTTCTCCATAGGGATTAGGTTTAGACTTAAAATCGGTTTTCTAGAGTTTGAAAAAGAAAAAAATATATATTTGGTTTGATTTTGAGATTTAGTTAACAGCATAGAAGCAGAAATATGATTGTGATTAAATATGATAAAACAAGTACTTGTTGAGTTGCACTTCACTTAACTAAGCTTTTCAGAATCAATTTTACATACGAAATTAGGACAAATTATTAGGTGCTCTAGCCTAGGATTTCTACTTGTTAATACCTTAATCAAATAGAAATTTCAATTCTCAATTACCAAACCTAATACCTTAGTGTTTAGTTAATTCAATTGAAGAATAATTCTTAAGTTCAGGCCAACACAATTAGTTCATACCCTTATACCTAATGGCGGATAAACCAATCAATCTAATCCCAGTTCCCTTAGTCCTTACCAACTACCATTGTGCAAGAAGAAAGCAAAATAACTCGCGTACACTCAAGCACAATAAACATGGGGAAAAGATACTAAGAACTGGAACTTCATTCATATAATAAAAACAGAAACTTAGAACATAATCTTGTGAAGATTCACATCAACCCAAATACTAAAAAGACTAGCCTATCATAGCTAGATAAGACATGATAAATATAAAAACCTGAATTGAGAGCTTAAGAGGGCTTCCCACAACTCCAGGCAAAGCTCATAAATAAGGTGTTAAAGTATAAAAAAGTATCCCAAGGTATATATTACAAAGAAGAGAAAACAACTATTTATAACAATTTTCTGCCAGCATCCCAACGCATGAGCGTTGGCTTCCAACGCCTAAGCATTGGAAGTAATGAATTCTGCACGAGGCTTGGCAGGGGCTCAACACATGAGCATTGGCCCTCCAACACTTGGGCGTTGAAAACATTACAATTAGGCTCGCAGGCAGAGAGCTAGCGCATGAGCGTTGGCTTGCCAACGCTCAAGCGTTGGGCTCTTTTGATGCTTCAACTCCTTTGCTATTTTGCTCTCCTTCTTTGATGGCACACTTGATGGCATTAAAGGGTCTTCATGTGGCCTCGAATTGATTCTGAAA
The DNA here is from genome assembly GCA_030819835.1 of Acmispon strigosus. NCBI lineage: Eukaryota > Viridiplantae > Streptophyta > Magnoliopsida > Fabales > Fabaceae > Acmispon > Acmispon strigosus. The sequence goes on along the minus strand of JAUAMA010000001.1, from coordinate 2,893,301 downwards.
CAGTAGCACCCTTTAACACTCTTCCTCCAATTCTTCATTTGCAACATTATAAACATGTGCCTTTTGCTTCTTCCAATTCCAAACCACAATCAACTCTTTAATCCTTTCTTCAACCCTCTTCTTCCATCATCACTTCTTCAATTAAACTCCAATAAAACTAGAATTTGGACCAGAATAATAAAACTAAAATAAAAACAACTAAAACTTAATAAAAATCCTGAAAAAGTAAAATAAATAAAAACTCAACAAAATCAATAAAAACTACACGAGACACAAATAAAAAGAAAATAAAAACAAAGAAAAAGAAAGGAAAAAGACCTTTATACCCCCAGTCATCACACCACTACGCACAACGACAACTTGTCCTCAAGCTTAAAACACTTAAAGAAAAGCTTGTCCTCAAGCTCCGAATAAATCACCCTAGCTAGCACAAACAGGACATGATACACATTTCAAGGAAAAGCAAAGCTGGTTGAAAACATGCAAGTTAGGGAAAGCAAAGTGCATCAAAAAAAGCAAAGCATGATAATGATCAAAATAGCATAAATGAGTTCATCAATTAAGCTCACATAATAAATAGCTCATGAATATACAAGTGCAATGAAATAAATCTGCCTATCATTCAAATCAAAACCAAATAAGTACAACAATGCAATTTGGAGAGACTATCAAGGGTTGAAACTTGGCCAAGGTTCAGAAACAGGTATGGAATTGGAAAACTTGGCAACTCTAATGGCTCAGACTCAGACTCATGTTAGGTGATTTTTTCTTTCAAAACAAGAGCTTCAACATTTACAACACATAGGTTCTCTCTAATTTTTTTTTTTTTTTTTGGATAAAGTAGTAAAATGTATGGTAAGAATGAACATAAATTTACTACCATCAAACTCTTTCTCACCCTACTACTTCATTATTTTTCATTTTTTCATTTTTTCCTAAGGCACGTACCTCAGTTTTTTTTTTTTAATTTTTTTTCCAGAGAGAAACCGAATCATACTTGGCTCTAACATCAACAAATTTCAATCACCTAATAGCTCAAAAAAATTCACAATAGAAAACTCCAAAGAATAGACTCAATTCAAGGCCCAACAGGGGCTACTAAGGGAAGATAGTACAAATCAATAGAAAATTCTGAGTTCTCAAAAATTCCTAAAAGTCTCTCTCAAAGTAACACAAAATGCACAAATTCAGTCAACATGTAAATCAAGGCAGATAAACACAAACACAAGCAACTCAGAGTTCTCTAAAGCACTTATAAAGAAAAAAAGGGTAAGTGGTACCGATATAAGAACTCACTTCAGGATCATATCAATACTCACCAATCTAGAAATCATTCACATTTCCTAACAACATGCATTTGTACCCAGCAACAACAACAAATGTATCAATTTTTTTTTCAAAAGCAAAGCTAAGGGTGAAACCACTTGACAATTAGGCAAACATGGCATGATAAACAGGGGTAAACTAATTGACTCAATCTACCTACATGCATGAAAAAAATTCCGAAAACAAAAATCCAACTAAAAATAAAATTAAAACTGCAAAGCTAAAAACATAAAAACTAAAAACAGAAAAACTAAAAATTACTCCGGTTTAAATCTGGTTCATCGGGTCTTCCTCATCACCAGCACAACAGAAATTTCAGAAATTAAAAACAAAAAGACTCTAAACAACCAATTAAAAATAAAAAAAGCCAATCCCCGACAACGGCGCCAAAAGCTTGATATCTATTCCTCAAGTGTACAGAATATATCAAAGTAGTATAAAAGATATCGTTCTCCACAAGGATTGGGTTTAGACTTAAAATCGGTTTTCTAGAGTTTGAAAAAGAAAAAAAAAATATTTGGTTTGATTTTGAGATTTAGTTAACAGCATAGGAGCAGAAATATGATTGTGATTAAAATGATAAAACAAGTACTTGGGTTGAGTTGTACTTCACTTAACTAAGCTTTTCAGAATCAATTTTACATACGAAATTAGGACAAATTATTAGGTGCTCTAGCCTAGGATTTCTACTTGTTAATACCTTAATCAAATAGAAATTTCAATACTCAATTACCAAACCTAATACCTTAGTGTTTAGTTAATTCAATTGAAGAATAATTCTTAAGTTCAGGCCAACACAATTAGTTCATACCCTTATACCTAATGGCGGATAAACCGATCAATCTAATCCCAGTTCCCTTAGTCCTTACCAACTAACATTGTGCAAGAAGAAAGCAAAATAACTCACGTACACTCAAGCACAATAAACATGGGGAAAAGATACTAAGAACTGGAACTTCATTCATATAATAAAAACAGAAACTTAGAACATAGTCTGGTGAAGATTCACATCAACCCAAATACTAAAAAGACTAGCCTATCATAGCTAGATAAGACATGATAAATATAAAAACCTGAATTGAGAGCTCAAGAGGGCTTCCCACAACTCCAGGCAAAGCTCATAAATAAGGTGTTAAAGTATAAAAAAGTATCCCAAGGTATATCAAGGTATATATTACAAAGAAGAGAAAACAACTCTTTATAACAATTTTCTGCCAGCATCCCAACGCATGAGCGTCGGCTTCCAACGCCTAGGCATTGGAATTAATGAATTCTGCACGAGGCTTGGCAGGGGCTCAACGCATGAGCGTTGGCCCTCCAATGCTTGGGCATTGGAAAACATTACAATTTAGGCTCCCAGGAAGAGAGCTAGCGCATGAGCGTTGGCTTACCAACGCTCAGGCGTTGGGCTCGTCTGATGCTTCAACTCCTTTGCTCTTTTGCTCTCCTTATTTGATGGCACACTTGATAGCATTAAAGGGTCTTCATGTGGCCTCCATTTGATTCTGAAACAACGGCACCCTTTAACACTCTTCGTTCAATTCTTCATTTGCAACATTATAAACATGTGCTTTTTGCTCTTCCAATTCCAAACCACAATCAGCTCTTTATTCCTTTCTTCAACCCTTTTCTTCCATCACCACTTCTTCAATTAAACTCCAATAAAACTAGAATTTGGACCAGAATAATAAAACTAAAATAAAAACAACTAAAACTTAATAAAAATCCTGAAAAAGTAAAATTAATACTAACCTACATGAAAATGCAAAAATAAATAAAAACCTAACAAAATCAATAAAAGCTACACGAGACACAAATAAAAAGAAAATAAAAACAAAGTAAAAGACAGGAAAAAGACCTTTATACCCACAGTCATCACCTAAAAAACCTAAAATTTTCACCAAATAATTCACTAAGTTACTCAATACAATTTCACTATCCAAAACATAATTTCTACTACAAGTTTCTAAAATAAATTTTCAAGTCTTTAATTCAAAAATCCTCTAAGTGTCAAAAGCACAAGTTTTCCATCCAAAACGATATTTTCCAATTTCAATTTCTTTTTAGCTTAGCAAAAACCCTAATCAAGCTATGAGTTCCAAAATCCAATTCATACAAAAGCTCAATTTTAAACTTCCAATTCCATGTTTCCAAAATCTACTAGAATCAATTTTCTAGGGCTTTAAAAATACCATTTTCTCTAGGCCCTTTTGCACTAATTAGGGAAAAACCTTTCCTTTACACCCAAAACCATTTACAAGAATTTAAACACACTCAAAAGCTAGTTGGAAAATCAATTCTCCTTTGTTACCAATTCTGTCCAATTTGGCCACACACACTTAATTATCAAAATGAATTTTTCTCTCAAAACAATCTTGTACACATCGAAGGTAATAAGAAATCTATGGTGAAACTAAATTTTAAAGTTTGAAAATCACTTATTTCGAATAATCAATTCTGAAAAACCTAGCTTCCAAGAAAACTAATTGAGGATTTCCATAGATCAATATCATGGGAATAACTTTCCTAAAGGCAACCCTAGCAAAAGCACAACTTCAAAATTCTCTAGGGATCAAAACATAACCAATCAAAATTCTAATCGGTTCAAAATGAAGTTCAAGGCCACGTGAACAACATTTATGAAGGTGGTTCAAGATTCTAACAACTATCAAAAACAAAAACTCAACATATCAAAATTCTAAATCGGTAGAATTGTAGATCGGGATGAGGGTAGAAACTTACCTCAAAGGATCAAGTGAAGAAGATGAGTGGAAGGGGCTTCCATGGTGGTGTGGAGGTTCATCCAATGAGGAGGAGCAAGGAAGAAGATGATGAATAGTCCTAGAGCTTCTCTTTTTCTCTCTTAAATCTCACTTGAATGAACTTAATGGAAAAAAAAAACACAACATAAGCCTCTTATTTAAAGAGGAAGGCCGTGGACTCAGGGGTAAAAATGGGAGGGATTTTAACTTTTCTACTTACTTTAGGGACCAAAGTTGAAAGGGTAAAAGGTTAAGGTAAAAATCTTTTTACTATTCGAGGACTAAACCATAAAGTTTCAAAGTTTAGGGACTAAACTACAAGGTTTAGTAAGTTCTAAGAAAATATATAGGATTGTTTAATATTATATGTCAAATCCATGACGCGTTTATATGTCAGTGCGTCAGTGCGTCGAAGCGTCAATGCGTTGAAGCGTCAGTGCGTTAGTTGAATCCGGTCGTCGATATGTTTCCTGATGTAGCAAAGAGTTTCTAATACCAGTCACTCATTCTCCTTGGGCCTTGTGCTGTACTACTAGGGTTCGGGTCATTTCCCTCAATGTTCGTGCTGATTCTGGTCCGAAAGCACTATTCACAGGAAGCTGCTCATGAAGCACTATTCACAAAACACTATTCACCAAAGTTACTATTCACAGAAATTTTTATCGCATAGCTGGACCCGTCACATCAAACAGAGCCATTTGGTGTTTCCCAGATTTTCAATCTGAGGTCTCAAAGTCGTCCGTTTCGCTTGCTAGATTTTCGACTAGAAGTCTCGTTAGCGAGAATTGTCGCTTCTGGGCTCCGGAAGGAAACCATATCAATATTACAGTCGTTCTTCACGAAATTCTTCACTGAATGTCATGATGATAATGAGAAAGTCTTATTCTCATCCGAACTCAAAGTTACGTCGAGGTTGGTTTACTACCAAGTGTCGAAAAGAGTACTTCATCAGTACTTCGGCCGACGATGTCTCTTGTCAATACTGACGAGCGGGTCTAAACAGTACCTGGAATAATTAAGTAATTATTTATATAATTACTGGGAGAAAATTAAGGGTCTTACATTTCGACCCCCCTTAAATTAGTTTCGTCCTGGAAACTACAGGTCGGCGAACCGTTAGGGCATTGTCTTCCCCTACTTTCTCTTCGGGCTTCCACGTTTTTCCTTTCGTGGTTCATCCAATATTGCTTGGCTAGGGGAACTTTCTCCCCCTGCAACTTCTTATCGTTCTTGTCCCCGGTCTTCGTCGGTGGAACTACGGATGATAATTTGTCCTTGGGTTGCGAGTACTCTGACTCAACAATCCATGTATAAGCCTCCCTAGCTTAATCGCCTTTTTGACTCCCGTTGTCGGTGTCTCTCGAGGTAAGCATGTTCCTCATTCCCTGCTCTAGCCCTCTTTGTCTTTTATTGGCGCAGCTCTTACGTCTGCTCTGAGAAGCTCTCATCTTTTCTTTACTCGCCTCTAACCCTTCCTTGGTTTTGCTGAGAAAGTTTGGATCCAATTACCGGTTACTACCGTCCTGGTATAACTCGAGTCGTCTTACGCCAAATCTCTTCTTCGCAGGGTGCCATCCATGGGTTTGTACGATAGCCGTCGCTGTAGATAAGCTCCATCAAATGTAGTTGTTCCTTCCATCTTTTTTGATGATCCAAGACACATGCCTTGCAGATCCTCCAGTGATCCGAATATCTGTTCAGTTTTGCCTCACCACGGAGGGTGATAGAAGAAACTTGCCCCGTCTTCATACCGCATCGGGTATGTAACTAAGCAAGTAAGTACGTAGGTAATATTCAAGCTAATCACGTAAGGCGCATTCCACAAAAAATTGGTAGACTTAGGTGGTCGATGATCCTACGATTCCTATGTGCACTTACATCCGCTCGTTGTACAAAAATTTCATCCGAAGTATAACACCAAACCTCGTAGGCTGGTGGGACACTCAACCGAGCTCCGCACGAACTGGAAAGTACTGCGGTCAGTCGGGAGTTGTTGCTTACATGGGTACGTTTTGTATACGCTCCTGAAAGGTTGCATCTCCGGCCTAGGGCGCTATACAACCCCGAACCAAGGCGGCTTCAAAATGCTTGATACGATATGTAGACCACAACTCTACTCTAAGCTTTTCAGAGCGCTCCCCCAAGGGCGATTAGAACACCGGTCCAGATCCGAGACGTTACTGAGCATGTTCTGTGCAACCAAATGATCTCTGCAATGTATACATCTGCTAACCGTTGTACGTTAGAGATTGTCCTTGCGGGTAAAGGTGAGCTACCTTGGTCGTTCCACGGTTACCCATATCCATCTATATGCTGTCCCACTTCCACTCGGGGACGTTACGGGTTTGGCACATTTCCGCAGGCATTCCATGTTCAACCCTTGCCTTCTGACAAGTAAGGCATGCAGTCACATACTTAGTCCTTGTTGCTTTATTCCTGATAACCAGATTCAACATCAGATCTTGAAATTGTTTGAGTAATTCCATCCTTCTCACCGTCATGGTGGAGGCATTCTTTGCTGCTCAATCGAAGACATTAGTAACCACATTGAACTTCCTCCGATGATATTGCAGTGTAAGATTATACTCCTTCATGGACTTTGCCCACTTATGCTGCTTCACGTTTTCCCCTTCAAATCAAACGAGTGTCCCAAACTCTCGTGATAGCTGAAGTTAGTGAAGGTAATCTCGTAGAGGTAATGTCCCCATACCTTGAGTGCAACCACTGTTGTGGCCAATTCCAAGTGATGTTTTGGACGGCTCTGCCCTAGCGTCTTTAACTGTTCTGAGGCATGTGCCACTACCCGCGGCCTTGCTTCAACACACAACCTAACCTCTGGCATGACGTATCAATATCGGCTACGTGCGGTGCTCCTGGTTGTGGCATAACTAGTAATGACGAAGTCGTCCACTACTTCTTCATATTTTGATAGCTGGACTCACCCCTCTTGGTCCTTGCAAAAGGTTGGTCCTTTCTTGTAACACCCCGATTTTCAGGGCGTTACTGTAGCAAATGAACAGTAAATAAATATGCAAAATACTTTTTCAAACTGTAGAAAAGAGGGTATATATATTTTTCTTCTTTTCGAAATATGCCACGAAGAGATGCATTTATAATATAAATACCCTTATTCGCAAATAGCCACACATGTGGCATAAAGTGTCTGGTCAGCGACTTAGAAATAGTTTAAAAACAATTTACTTTGAGTTCAAAAGACTTGCTGCCAGTTGTAAGGAAATAAACTAAGACTCCCTACACGGTTCTTAAACATACATAAAAAACAAAACGTCTGCGACAAGTCTTCCTGCAGCTAACATCCGTCTTCTATCTTGATCCCCTTTGAATTAGCGTCCACCTGCAACTTCTGGATAAGGGCTGTCCAACTGGCGATGGATCACCGACAAACGCACACAACAGAAAAGCAAGGGTCAACTTCTAAAACAGACAAAACATATAAGAAATCCAAGCAAAAATATATCATATTAACAGACTGATATCTACATTGAGAGGATGCGGGAAAACAAAATTTAATAGACATACAAGCTAGTTGTTCAAATACTCGAAACCCATTTTTTAGCATATTTGTCTCTATGCCTAAGCCATTTGGTTCTCTACAACGCTCCCAATGTTCCCTTTATTTATCCGGATATTATGCCAACTCCGATTCGTGGGAGGCGGGATGATTCCTCAATGTAATGTACAATGGTGGCTTTCCATCGACCACCGGGATTCGCCACTTCTGCAGGTTCGGCGCAAGCTCTCCTACCCTTATACGTAGTCCAAGAGAAGGTTCGAGCAATGATAGCAAAATCGCAAGTGTACGATTAACTATCGCGTAGTAAAAAAGATCGAACCCAAGGGATAGGTGTTCTTATTAATATAAAATTTAGTACTTGTGCAGAAAATTAAAAGATGAGAATATATGTTGTTGGTTTTAGAAAAAGAAATAAACAAAAGCATAAAATGATAAGAGAAAGAGATGATGAACATTAAGCTCTTGGGTTGGTTTACATAGTCTATAAAACATGCTAGAAATCTCCTACTTAATTTCTGAATTTTAAATCCATTTTCATGATGCTATAGCCTAGTGTAACTACAAGTTAATTCCTTAAGCATTGTAGATCTTTCTTTTTAATTACTAATCCCAATTCCTTGGTACCTATTTAACTAAAGAAGAAGATGAAGAAGATGTTCGGGCCAACATAAAGTTACGTCCATCCTAATTCGTTAGTGATGTATACTTATAACCTTTTTTATTTCCTAGTTCCCTTACTACTCACCAAATGGCCTTATGTAATAAGCAGTAAGCAAAACCTCTTGGGATCCACAAGATAGAAATTAAGCACAAAGAAATAAAACATGAATGGAAATATTATTCAGAAATGTAGAAAAAGACTAGAACATGAATTATAAACTAAAACAACCCAAAAACTTAAAGAAGAAGTTAGCCAAGCATTGCTAAAGGAGTCATTGAATTACCCTGGATAGGAGCTCAAATATGGCTTCCCACAAGTCCTAGGAACAATGCTCAAAAGGGAGAAAGAGAGAATACTTGTTGTATTCTAAGAGGTGTGTTTTACAAGTGAAGAAAAGGGTCATATTTATAGTAAAAATTCACCCTCCAGCGCTTGGGCGCTGGCATTCCCAACGCTTGGGCGTTGGGATGCATTAAAATCTCACTTCCTGTCTGAGGCCCAGCGCTTGAGTGCTGGCCTTCCAACGCTTGAGCGCTGGGTGAGAATCTGACTCATTTCCTAGTCAGAGTCCCAGCGCTTGAGCGCTGGGATCCCAACGCTGGAGCGTTGGGACGCTGCTGCTGCTTCAACTCCAAGCTTTTCTTTCTTCTTCATGGTAGTGGGTTTTGAATGCCTTAAAAAGCCACTACTCAGCCCTTAATCAATTCTGAAACCTTCTTCCCACTACCATCAATCCTTCAACATTATTTTCCATGTGCTAATTGGAGGAGAGTTGCTTCATATTCTTCTTTTTCATTTTTAGCCCTCTCTTTACTAGCACTTCAATTCTGGCCCTTTTATTCTCTCAATCTTCACTTTTATTCCTCCACTCTTGAACTTTCACATTTTGGTCCCTGATTTCCTGAAACTTTACAAATTGGTCCCTGGACAAAAATGATAACTAAACCAGCTTTTCCTAAAAATATAAAATAGCTATAAAAATTCCTAAAAATATAAAATAAAGCTAGAAAAACAAATAAAATCTAATCTACATGCAAAATGCAAAATAAATATAAAATCTACATAAAAATAATAAAAAACCTATATGTGACTCAAAAATAATAAAATAAATAGACTAAAAACTACCTAAAAACATCATATAATATCCACTCATCAAGCAACTCTGTATATAGTTACTTACCGCATGGGTCGTATGTTCAATTAACTACCCAATATAGGTCTTACTTGTCTTTATACATTGCCTATCTTAGCTTCATAATTAACAATAGTCATGTAGAGCATGGGTACATATCAAACAGATATAAACATGTGGGGAAATGAGAGCATGCTTAAAATTAACAGTACACCAAGAACTTCAATCAATTCAAGACGCACATACAAGCAATACATCAATGTCATACATCAATCAATTCTAATCCAACATATCAGATGCCTTCAGATATTTTCAATCAAATTCAAGAAATATAAGTCGGGTCGTTCTTAGAACGCTATCGATTGACAATCAGAATTATATTATATACATACGATATGCTTAATAGCTAATGTAACGAAGTGCCCTTACCGAAGAATTGTTCGATCCGGGCGATTACGTAAGCTCCGTTCATCCTGGTTGGTCCGAAGTCTCGTAAACCTTCAAGAAACATATCCTAGCTTAGAATTTGAAACTAAATCCTAAGGTCCTTGCTACTGGTCCTACATGGTTTCTAATACTTATACAAAGGTCCTAACTCTTAGGAAAATCCTTGGAAGTCAAAAACGTTTTTAACAACTTTGTCGACCATTTGAAGAACTCAGAAAGCTCTAAGTTACAATTTTCAAAACTTTCCAAAACTTCAAATCTATAAAGAGCATCAAGGCTAGATGCTTACAAACCAATTTGAAAGCCTTAAACAAGATTTTGAATCCATAAACACACACAAAACCTTAAGGGGGTCAATTCTGCCAAAATTTCTTAAATTCACAAAAACTCCAAATTTTCACCAAATAAATCACTAAGTTACTCAAGACACTATCACAAGTCAAAACATAGCCTCTATTATAATTTCCTAAGACAAATGTTCAAGTCTTGAGTTCAAAAATCTTCTAAGTGTCAAAAGCACAAGTTTTCCATCCAAAAGCCAATTTTCCAAAACCCTAATTTTCTTAACTTAGCAAAAGCCCTAATCAAGCTATGAGTTCCAAAATCCAATTTACCCAAAAGCTCAATTTTTAACTTCAATTCGAAATTTACCAAAACTTCTAAAAACAATTTTCTAGGGTTTTAAACATACAATTTTCTCTAGGCCCTTTTGCACTAATTAGGGCAAAACCTTTCCTTCAAACCCAAAACCATTTTCAAGCATTTAAACACACTCAAAGCTAGTCAGAAAATCAATTTATCCCCTGTTTCAATTCTTCCCAGAATTCGGCCAAGGCAATTAAATCCCAAAATCAATTTCTCGTTCAGAACTAACTTGTACACATCAAAGGTTACATGAAATCTATGGTGAAACTTAATTTCAAAGCTTGAAAATCACTTATTTCAAATAATCAATTCTCAAAAACCTAGCTTCCAAGAAAACTAATTAGGAAAATCCATAGATCAATATCATGGGAATAACTTCCCTAAAGGCAACCCTAGCAAAAGCTCAACTTGAAAATTCTCTAGGCACAAAAAATCAACCAATCAAAATTCCAATCGGTTCAAATTAAAGCCTAAGTTCATGGGAATAACATTATCCAAGGGAGTTTAAGGTTCTAGCAACTCATATAAATTTAAACTCAACCTATCAAAAATCCGGATCGGTAGAAACGTAGATTGGGACGAGGGGAGTAACTTACCTCAAAGGGTCAAGTGAAGGAGAAGAGTGGAAGGGGCTTCCATGGTGAGGAGGAGGTGCGGCCATGGAGAGGAGGAGAGGAAGAAGATGATGAATAGTGAAGAGCTCCCACTTTCTCTCTTTAATTTCTCTCTAAAACCTTACTTAATGAAGCCTTAATGAAGAAAATCAACATGGAACCCTCATTTAAAGGGCGTGGGCCGCGGCTCTTAATGGGCTTGGGGGCCAAATTTCAATTTTTAATTCACCCTAGGGACCAAAGTGCGATAGGTAAAAGCTTAAAGTAAAAATCTTTTTACTATTTGAGGATGAAAGTGCAAACTCTCAAAGGGCAAGGACTAATCCATAAACTGCAAAGGGGAAAGGAGGAAAAATTAGGAAAATATCTTGAATATTTTATTATTATATTCCTAATCCATGATGCGTCAGTGCGTCAGTGTGTCAGATCACTGGTCGCCTTTTGATTGTGGTCACTGGTGAGTATCCCAATGTTACTGAGAGTGTCTAGCCCCGGACATCCTTGGGCTTTGAGCCCTGTGCTGTGCAACTCGGTCCCGGGTCATTCTTCCTCAAAGTTCGTGCCAAATCTGGTCCGAAAGCAGTATTCATGAAAGTTTCTATTCACAAAATTTTTATCGAACAACTAGTCTCAACACGCCAAATGAAGTCGTTTGGTGCTTTTCCGATTCTCGATCTGGGGTCCCGAAGTCGTCTGTTTTGATTGCTGAAGTTTCGTCTAGAAGTCACGTTGGTGAGAAAAGTCCTTTCCGGGCTTCGGAAGGAAACCATATCAATATTACAGTCGTTCTTCACGAAGTTCTTCACTGAACGTCATGGTGATAGTGCGAACGTCTTATTCTCGTCCGAACTCAAATTCAGGTCAAGCTTGGTTTACTATCAAGTGTTGCAAAGAGTACTTCATCAGTACTTCGGCCGACGATATCGCTTGTCGATGCCGCTGAGCGGATCCAAACAGTACCATGGAATAATAAATAATTATTTAATTATTGGGGGAAAATTCAGGGTGTTACATTCCTAGTGAGTCACATTAGCGGTCCCACTTGCTTCAAGAGTCCTTCGATGTAGCATCGGTAGTAACTATCCAAGCCGGAGTGATGACTAGATTTTATATTGGTCTTTTTAGTGTCTCTTTATTATTATTTTTTGAGTCTCATATAGTTTTTACTTTACTTTGTTAGAGTTTTCATTTTATTTTTGCATTTGCGTATAGTGTAGCAACTTTTGTGTTTTTAGTCCTTTTAGTTTAGTTTATTGCACTTTTAGTCCTTGTTAGAGGTTCTGGTCAATTGAGATGAATTTGTGGGGATCTTGATGCAAATAAAGGGATAAATGTGGCCGATTTAAAGAGAGAAGAAGAAGCATCATCCACCATTAGCTCATTTAACTTGTGTGGAATTGAGAAATTGCAGAAGGGTTAATGGAATAATGCTGTTTCAGAATATTTTGGAGGCCACATGAAAGCCAATCAATGTCATCAAGTCCTGGCCATCAAAGAACAAAGAAGAAAGAAAAGAATCTGAAGTAGCAGACAAGGCCAACGCTCATGCGTTGGGAAGCCAACGTTCATGCGTTGGCATTATGTTTGGGCCTGGAACTCACTTATTCCCAACGCCAAGGCGTTGGCAAGCCAACGCTTGAGCGTTGGGACGCAGGAAATTTTTGTTATAAATAGGACCTTTGTCTTAGGTTATTATCATCTTTTATCCATCATCTAGTAGCTTAGATTATCTTTTATTTTATTTCAAGCATTATTCCTGGAGTTGTAAGAGGCCCTTTGGAGCCCTTGTTTCAGGTTTGCTTTTTAGTTATGTTTTCCTTAGCCATGTTTGGCTAAGACCTTTTGCATTTGGGTATTATGTGAATCTTGTCTAAGTTTTTCTCTAAGCTTTTTGTTGCTCTATGTGAATGAAGTTATCTTTTCGTGAATCTTTTCCCCATGTTTATTTTGCTTGAAGTCAACGCAAGTACTTTGCTTATTTCTACACAATGGTAATTGGTAGAAAAGTAAGGGAAATGGGATTAGATTAATAGGTTAATCTTACTGTTAGGTATAAGGGTGGGAATCAATTGTGATGGCCAGAACTAAGAACACTAGTGTTTCAATTGGATTAACTAAACATTAAGGTATTAGGTTTATAAATGTAATTGAAGGTCTATTTGATTAAGGTATTAACAAGTAGAAATTCTAGGCTAAATCACCATGAAATAATTTCTAAATTCATATAGTTATCTGATTGTGAAAAGCTTAATTTGGTTAAGTGAAGCTATTACCCAAGTGCTATTTTTATCGGAGTTGCTTTTAGTTCTTATGCTATATCATAATCAAACAAAAAATATCCTTTCTTTTTCCAACTCTAAAAAATCAATTTTAAGTCAAACCAATCCCTGTGGAGATGATAATCTGTTATATGACTATGATAACCTCCGTGCACTTGCGGATTGGCTATCAAGTTTTTGGCGCCGTTGCCAGGGATTGGCTTTTTGATTTTTAATTGGTTGATTAGAGTTCTTTGTTTTTAATTTTTGCTGTTAACTGGTATTGCTTAATCTGTTTGCTGAGTTTTGTAAGGTTAGCAATGGCTAAAGCATTCAAGCAAAGGTTGACAAAAATCCGAGCTGATTATGAAACGGAGAAGCAGGAAGCTTTTACTATCCTTGATGAGTTTTACTCTGATTTGGAGTACAAGTGCAAAGCTGGATTTTTGCCATGTCCTGAGCAAGAATGCAAGGTCAAGGAAGAATTACAAATGAAGATGCAAAGCATTCTGAAAAGGCAGCTAGTGATTCAACATCCTCTCATCGACCCTGTAAGTGACCCTATGGACCAAGGTAAAAATCTGAAACCTAGCAAATGGGAAAATGTTATTTTGACTACAAAATTTGTTTCTCTTCCCACCCCGGAAGAGGAAGAACAAAATTCCCTAGAAGAGTTTTCCATAGGTGAACTTGTACGGGAAGATGGTGAGGTTGAGGCTGAACAAGTTTGCATTATTTTGATGACTGAATGTTGTCAGAATTTGCACGACTTGAAGGATTTACTACATTTCATAATAGACCCTGGTTGACTGATTTCTGGAAGGAACCGAGTCTATCGAAGACTATAAAATCGAGCTTCTTGGGAGACAACCCATGTCCAGGTTTGAGTATTTTAATTCAGTAATTTTTAGTTTTTAATCTTTAATTTTCAGTTTTGGTCGTTCTGTTTTTTTTTTTTTTCTGATTGCAGGGGGACCCAACGCCTAGGCATTGGAGGCTCAACGCTCATGCGTTGTGCCCTTCCCAAGTCTCAAGATTTCTTTTAATTCCAACGCTTAGGCATTGGAGGGGCCAACGTCATGCGTTAGGCCCCTGGAATCCCAAATTTTTTTCTTTTAATTCCAACGCTCAAGTGTTGGAACACGCACAAAACAACTTAAGTGGCCTATTTTTCATTTTAAACACTAAACTCCCCAACTTCCTCCCACTTCTTTTCTCACCCACGAACACAAACCTTCAATTCACCATTCTCCCCCATTTTTGCACTTCACTCATACACTTCTCACTGCAAGTTCGTGGTGCTTCAGATTCTTGGGTGTTTGGTTTTGCATTTCCTCCCCCACTGCAATTTGTTTCTTGGATATTCAAGGTTGGTTTTTCTTGTTTCTCTGAGTTTCTTCTTTTACCTTGAATTTCTGGAACAATTTTGGGTTGATGGGTTTGGCTTTGTGGGTTGTTGCTAGTGTTTTAGAATGAAAAGTTTCTGCTTTTTCTTGTTAGGATTTGTACATAATTTTGCTGTTTTAGAAACTGCCCACCATGTGTTCGATGAAATGCCTGAATGAGTTTCTTGAGTTCTTCCAAGTTCTTTCTTGCTTAGTTCCTATACTATTTTGTAATGGGAAGACTCAAGAGTGTTTTTATGAAAAGGGTGGGCAAGTTGCTTGTTTTTAAACATGGTTTTGAATTGAAGTTCTTAATTGGGATGTTGAATATTATTTGAGACTAACATTCTAATGATTTTGTGAATTGTTGGAATCCTTTGTTCATTTATTCCAGGATGGCACCCAAAAGAAGAGCTGTTGAAGAGGCCCCAGTCATTGAGGAGGATTTTGATGATGACAGATTCGTCTCCATAGAGAAGGAGATATATTACAAAGAGGTGGTCTCTCAGAAGGAGATGATCAGGGAGAGACCTCTTCAGAAGGAGAGAAGTTCCTAATGGATTCAGGAGGCTGTGACCCAGAGGATGTGGGAAGAGCTGTGCAACCCAATTGGTGATGGTTGCCAAACATTAGCTAGAGAGTTTTATGCTAATGCGAGGTATGACTATACGGAAGAAATTCCAGCCATCCCGGGTTACAAATCATGGTTTCGAGGGACTGTCATCAACTATATGGTCCTGAAGCCATCAGGAGGCTTTTGAAGCTTCCTACTGAGGACCAAGATAGGGCTAAGTTTGGAGAAAATGGGGAGAACTTCAATGCGCTGCTGAATCATTATCCCTTTGATGAAATTCTGGAAGCCTTAGTAGTCCCAAGATCTCGGTGGGATGAGAGGGACAAAGTGACTAAGAGCTACATTTTCCAGAAATATGTCAAGTCGGAGGTCCGAGTTTGGGGCCACTTCTTGGGAGATACTCTCTTTCCAAGCTCCAACAAAACAGAGCTGAGGAAGCAGAGTGCCTTATGCCTTTACTTCCTGCTGAACAAATGCCCCATTGATGTGGCCCGAATTATCTCTTGGAGGATTCATTATGCAGTGAACATTGAAAATTAGGGTAAGAGGTTTGGATACCCTTTTTTGATCACCAGGCTAGTACACGCCAAGTTGGGAGTAGCTGCAGTGCCCCCTATTGAGATCCATGTCCATCCTTTACCAATAATGGATTGGGAGACAACAAAGAATTTTTTTGTGGATCATAGGGACAGGCTGGTAAAGCAAGGACACCTACTCGATGTATCACCTCCCATGTCTAGGGCCAACACTAGGTCCATTGTTCTTCCAGAGGAACTAGCTCAGCCTCCTCAGCCCACTTGGCAAGAAGAGGCCTTTGGAACTATGTTCCACCACATGCACCGTATTTCTAGCAATCAACAACTGATGTGGGATTGTGCAGGCTATAATGATTCCAAGTGGCAGAGGTGCCCTGAACCCACAAAGCTGGAGCATAGGCTGATGAGCATGAGCCTAAATGGCTATCCAGCAGGGAGTAGCAGTGGAGCAAGTGCAGGAGAAGCTTAAGCTGGAGGCTCAGAAGGAGCTGCTGAGGAGGAAGACCCCATGAACATCTGAAATGACCAGTAGTTGTTTTTATTTTATTTTTAGATTTTTTTTATTTTTTTTTTTTATTTTCAGATTCTTATTTTTAATTTTAGGACTTTTATTTTTAAGAACTAAGAATTGCATGTGAGTCAGTTTTTGTATCCAGATAATTATGCCATGATTGCCTAAACTTTCAAGTGGTTTCACTTCAATGCTAAATGTGTGAATTTTTTTTATATATATGTTGTTGATGCTAAGTAGAAATGCATGCTTTTTAGGAATGTGAGTGGATTCTTGAGTACTAAGTTTTGATATGATCTTGATTGAGTTCTTAAAGGGTACCACTTACCCTATTTTTCTGAGTGCTTTGAGAGAACTATGAATTGCTTGTGTTTGTACTTTTCTACTTAAAATTACATATTGACTGAGCTTGTGCATGCTTTGCTATTTTGAGAGAAACTTTTAGGAATTCTTGAAAACTCAGAGTTTGTAAATATTGATATATTTCCATTAGTAGCCTCCATTGAGCCTGAAAATTAAGTTTATTCTTTCTGGAGCCTACTATTGTGAATGTTACTACTTGTTGTTGGGTGATTTTGAAAAAGTTTAGAGCCATGTATGATTAGGCTTCTCTCTTGAAAAAAAAAGAATGAAAAAAAATTGAAAAAAAGAGGAATAAAATAATGAAGTGGTGGGGTGAGTAAGAGTATGAGGGTATGAAAATTCTGTTTATTCTTCCCATATATTCCACCACTTTGTTCAAAAAAAACTAAAGAGAACCTATAAGCTGTATATGTTAAAGCTCGTGTTTTGAAAGAAAAAATCACCTAACATAATTCTGAGTCAGCCACTAGAGTTGCCAAGTTTTTCAATTCCATACCTGTTTCTTAACCTTGGCCAAGTTTCAACCTTTGATAAGTCTCTCCAAAAAATTGCACTGCTGTACTTGTTTGGTTTTGATTTGAATGATAGGTAGGTTAATTTCATTTCACTTGTTTATTCATGAGCTGATTATTTGTGTGAGCCTAGTTGCAAACTCATTCTGCTGTTCTGATCATTATCATACTTGGTTTTCTTGATGAACCTTATTTCCTTGACTTGCATGTTTCAACTAGCCTTGTTTTAACTGAAATAAGTATCATGTGCTGTGTTTATTAGCTGGAGTGATTTGTTCTGAGCTTGAGGACAAGCTTTCTTTAAGTGTTTTTACGCTTGAGGACAAGCTATCGTTGGGCATAGTGGTGTGATGACTGGATTTTATATGGTCTTTTTAGTGTTTCTTTATTTTATTTTATTTTTATTTTTTTTAGTCTCATATAGTTTTTACTTTACTTTGTTAGAGTTTTCATTTTATTTTTGCATTTTCATATAGTGTAGCAAATTTTGTGTTTTCAGTCCTTTTAGTTTAGTTTATTTCACTTTTAGTCCTTATTAGAGGTTCTGGTCAATTGAGATGCATTTGTGGGGATCTTGATGCAAATAAAGGGAGAAATGTGGCTGAGTTAAATGTAAGTACAGAAAGTAACCTAACATGGGGGTGAATTAAGTTCTCACGTTTTCGCCTTATTAAAATCGGATTACTTTCAGTTTGATCAGAATCACAATTGATAATTGTAAATGCAGCGGAATTATAACTTTCTGAAAGTAAAAGATAAGGGATAAGAGAATCACTCAAGGATTTTATCTTGGTTCATTTTCAACCACCGAAGGCTACGTCCAGTCCCCCGTTCAGACTTGGGGATTTATCCACTATTGATAAAGAATTCTTACAAGAACACACACCAAGAACCTTAAGGAATCTTATCAACATTCAGAAAGCACATCACTTTCTGAATACTACCATTCCCGGAACACTACGGTGAATTTCACTCTAACCAAGAATGAAGATGAAGAAGAGTTTTACACAACTGAGTCAATCCTTCAATATTCGAAGGGATTGAACATGCAAGTTATGCTTCAGGCAATCACATATGAAGGCTCCAACAATTCTGAGTTCTCAATGTTTGAACAACATAAGTGTTCTTTGAAAATGAGAGATTATAAACTCAAAATGATTGCTCTAATGAATATGAAAGTTGTGTATAGAGTTCTGAGCATTAATGGACTATTTATAGGCACTAAAGATCGTCCATGAACCATCACAAGGCTTCCCAAACGTTTTGGGATGCATTGGTTCATGAAAAGACACATCTGCTGTTCTGGTAATCGATTACATTAACAGGGTAATCGATTACGCTACTTAGTCGTTATAGTTTGAATTTGAAATTCAAACATGTAATGTTTTACAAGCTTTGTGGTAATCATTACTTGCCTATGTGTGGTAATCGATTACTCAAAGCGTGTAATCGATTACACTTAAGTCCAAATCCTAGTTTATTAAACTTTAAGCCCTAATTGAGTATTTCTACCACATTTTAATTATGGAATCATGTTATACTCGATTATTCAATTGTCTATGAGCCTTCATAAGTAAAGTAACCTTATTAAAGCATAACTTACCAAGATATGGAGACTTAGCTAAATCTAGAACCCTTGGACAATCTTTGAAGTCCGTTGAGCTGGTTCTTCTAAGTCTTCTTTTCTTCTTTTTGTAATGTATGTTTATCGTCATCAAAACTTCAGCCAGAGTCCAAGGATGAGATCTTCTTCACAATCTCCCCCTTTTTGATGATGGCAAACCCACATCTTGAAAGTTGAAGATCATTTGCCTAGGCTTTGCTTAAGTCATGTTGGGACTCCCCCTATCATGTGTAACTCCCCCTTTTTGTTCCACTTGTTGCATATTTTGTAAAATGATCAAGACAACACAGGACCTTTCTCCCCCTTTTACTTCATCAAAAAGAAGAAAAGGCCAGGCAAAGAACATATGCTAACACAAGTAGTATAAACATGCCAATCATAGGGAGCTATGCAAAGAAATTTGGATAATATGATAATTCAAGCAGAGTTATGATAGTTCAAACATCAAACAAACACACAAGTTAAGTAATTGTTAAACTTAAGCTATTACAAACCCAACAGGAAATTGTCATAGTAGTTAAAGTCATAAAATTCTAAAAATAAGCAGGATCTTCAGACATGTCTGACAGATGTAAAGGTGAAGTATGAATGCGTTCACTGAGTTGGTCAATGTCATGTCACAACGAAGCTTACATGGACTCTAACCGACCTTCCAAAAGGATAAAGCGAGACCGAATACTCTTGTCTAGATGATCCAGACATTGAGTGACTCGTAATTCCATCAAATCCAAACGCTCTAGGATGAGTCTAGTGTCTGGAGATCAATAAGGAGGAATAGCAGAGAATGTGGAAGCAGATAGACCAGCAGATACATAATCGGTCTGGATGTCACTTCAGTAACGGTAGATTCCATGATGATCTCGGATTATTCCCAGTTTGGGAGGATACACAGGAGAAACATCGTTGGAGCGACGAGAACTAGATGCCATAATGTAAAATTAGAAGTAAGGATTTTAAGGTTTGGTCAAAGATTAAGGCTCTGGAAACCGGGGAGAATTAATGATAATTGAGTAGTTTTGGTACTGGTGCGTCTAATTTAAGAGGAAGAAGATGAAGGCTTATGGTAACTGATTTAGAGAGAATGCATATATTTATATCTGTCGAGCATGTAATCGATTAGATTTAGTTAAGTAATCGATTACTGGAAGTTTATTTTGAATTTGAAATTCGAAACGCATAAGGGTAATCGATTACTGCAGTTAAGTAATCGATTAGCAAAAGAATGCTTTGATAATTTTATCGTAGGAAGTCGCCAATTGATTCTAGTGTCTAAGTCCTCTATTTATATCTTCAGTAGGGAGTCCCTTGATGATCGTTGATGAAGATTGAAGTGCTTCCCTTTGAATTTGAACTTCTGAGTGTGCAACAAATACTTCAGCAGATCTGTAACAGCATTAAATGCATTCTACCTTGCATTAATTGCAGCATTAAATTCTTTGGTTGACTATGTCTGGTTATTCAATGCTTCAGCCTTGAGTACTCTTTTGGTCATTAAATGCTCATGGAAGACAGCAAAGAGAATTTCTTCTTTCTGAACAAGAGATTTGATTCTGACCGTTGGGAGGATACTATGTTCAGGAAATCACGCCGAAGACGCTGAAAAGATATGCTTGATTTAAGGAATGTCAGAGTGTTTGCAGATACGAGGAATAAAATATTTATTATGTCCCTTTCTTCATTCTGCAATGATCAATGCTTCATTAAATGCTTTGACGAGGTAGATTAGCCTTTATTGCTTGTAGCATTTGACAAACGAAATTTTCAGCACTTAGGCGGACGAACACTCTTTGCAAACGAACTCTTCATTTTACCAAACGAACTCAACTAGCAAATGAACTCTTCATAGAGTTGTCAAACGTACTCCTTAGGCGGACGTGTAAGTATAGATAGCAACCTGAGAGGGGGGTGAATTAGGTTTGCACAATTTTCGCCTTAACAAAACTTATTACTTTCAAGAAAAAGATAATCACAAATTATGATTGTGAATGCAGCGGAATCAAACGTTGCTTGAAAGTAAAAGATAAGGGTTAGGAGAATTCACACACAGGTTTTATCCTGGTTCACCTTCAAACCACAGAAGGCTACGTCCAGTCCCTCAAGAAACCCTTGAGGATTTTTCCACTATTGATAAAAACTTCTTACAAGTGCTTACACCAAGGACTTTAAGAATTTCTATCAACAACCTGAAAGCACACCACTTTCAGAGTGCTAAGCTTCACCGAAACCTACGGTGAACTTTCACTCAACCAGAATGAAGATGAAGAAGATTTCTACACAACTGAATCAATCCTCTAACATAAGAATGGATTGAACATAGAAGTTATGCTTTAGGCACTTATCATATGAAGGCTCTTACTTATTCTGAGTTCTTCAACAGTTGAACAACATGTGTGTTCTTATTGAAAATGAAGAATTTAGAAACTCAGAATTTTGGCTCTAATGAATATGAAAGTTGTATGTCAATGATCTCAATGTATATCAATGTGTCTCAATTTGTATTTCGTTTCTGAGCCTAAATGGACTATATATAGGCACTAGGGATTATCCATGAACCAACACAAGGCTTCCCAAACGTTTTTAGACACAATGGTTCATGAAATAATACAATTGTCGAGCAGGTAATCGATTACAGTACTTAGGTAATCGATTACGCCATGTGACCGTTGCTGTATGAATTTCAAATTCAAACATGTAATCGATTACAAGCAAGCTGTAATCGATTACCTTAAGGGTGTAATCGATTACACTCAAGTCCATTTTCTAGATAATGAAACTTTAAGTCTTAATTGAGTTTTTCTATCACTTTTAACTTATGAAAAAGATTATACTCAATTACTTTTAATTGTCTTAGAGTCTTCATACTTAAAGAAACCTTAGAAGCATAACTTACCTAAAATGTAAGACTTAGTCAAAGCTAGAACCCTTGAATGTTGCTTGAGGTATGATGCACTAGTTCTTCTAAGTCTTATTTTCTTCTTTTTGTACACGAGTTTTTCGTCATCAAAACTTCAGCCAGGGTCAGGGGCAAGACCTTCTTCACAGGACGTACTCCTATGATGTGTAGCCAGACGTACTCCTCAAGCGGACGTACACTTTTGGTGGGTAGCCAGACGTACTCCTTAGGCGGACGTACACTTTTGGTGCACGTATCTAACTGGCGAACTAGCTCTTCAATGAGTTGCCAGACGTGTTAGATTCAAACGATTTTGTAAATTATTATATTTTGATAAATAACAATTTCACTCAAGGTTTAATATCGTTAGATAAAGATGTTCTAATACTTTGAATATTTCATACTCAGGAACATCTATCTACTTGAAGACAAACTGCATACATACATACATACATACAAGGCATTATCAAAACCATATCTTCAAAGAAAAGCAAAGAAGAGGTGTACGTCTGGCAACCTATTGAAGACCTATTCTGCCAGTTGAGTGCGTCTGCCAAATGAGTATGTCCGGCTATGGAGTACGTCTGTCTTCACACCTAAAGGAATATGTCCGGTTTTTGAGAACGTTTGGCAACTATCTGAAGAGTTCGTTTGCAATACTATTGAAGAGTTCGTTTGCAATACTATTGAAGAGTTCATTTGACAAAGTGTCTCAAGCATTAAAGATTATCTACCTCGTCAACGCATTAAATGAAGCACTATTGATTGCAGAATGAAGAAAGGGACATAATTAATACTTTATTCCTCGGTCCTGCAAAAGCTCTGACATTCCTAAAATCATGCAACCTTTTCAGAGTCAACAACGTGATTTCCTGAACATCGGATCCCCTCAACGATCAAATTCAAATCTCTTGTTCAGAGCATTTAATGTTCTCTTTGTTGGCATCCACGAGCATTTAATGCCCAAACGTGAACTCAAGGCTGAAAGCTTTGAAGAGCCAGATGACGTCAACAAAAGCAATTAATGCTGCAATAAATGCATGGCAGAATGCATTTAATGTTGTTTTAGGGATGCAGAAGTATTCGTTAATCACAAGGAAGCAGCAATTCAAACGGAACTATTTTCAAATCTTCATCAAGCTTACAGGGCACATGCTACTGAAGATATAAATAGAGTACTTAGCATCCGGATTCAATTGGCGACTTGAACATGATAATATCTCTTATGCTCTCTAAGTCGTCCACAGTAACAAGTTTTAAACAACCATAACTCAGAAGCTCAAAGCCATCCTGAACTGAGTTAAGTCGTCCGCTTGTGTGAAGATTTCACAGAGTATCACTCTTATTCTATTCTCACACAACGCAACCAGAGAACCTAAATCTATATCCTCTTTGTACACTGTTCTTCATTATTCTACCCAACTCTTTTTGAAGAGATCATTGTAGAACCTCAAAGCAACTTTGAAAAAGAACCGGGAGTAGACCTGTATAATACTAGCTAGGAGAAGTCCTTCGAATACTTGTAAGGAGAAGTCCTTCGAATACTAGGAGAAGTCCTATAGAATACTTGTACTATTTTGTGAAACTAGTGGAAAATCATGGTGAAACCAAGGATTGGACGTAGCCCTGTCGATTAAGGGGGTGAACCAGGATAAATACTCCGAGTACTTTACCTTTTAGTTTTAAGTTATTTTCCGCTGCACTTATTCTTGACAATATTTGAAACAAATAACTGTTTCTAACTGAAAAGAATTTTAAAAATCACACACACAATTCAAACCCCCCATTTCTTGTGTGTTTTATTACTATCAAGACGTACTCATCTTCTTTGTTTTTCTTTGAAGTTCTGCTTTTGATAATGTCTTTAAGGTGTGAGCAGGCTCTTTCGATATAGATAGATGTTCCTGAAATTTGAAATACTTAGGGTATTAGGAAATCTTTATCTATTAATATTAAACCTAAGGTAAAATTGTTATTTATCAAAACATATGAGATCGTTCGAATCTAAAAAAAAAATCATTTAATTCAGCAGCTCATAAAGACCAAAATTCTCACAAAAAACTCACACTGCATTGCTAACTATATTTAAGCGATCATATTGACAAGAAACCAATCGGTCATTTCATCATACAAGCAATGTGTAATTAAGCTACAATGGAGAAGTAAGGAAAGGTTATTCAGCTACTTTATCAAATGGTTGGTGTACCTAAGAAATATGAATAAAGTTTAAAGAAGACCCTTTCAACAATGTCATCGAACAGCACTAAAATTCCATTTAAGATGCTTTAAGTAAGATTAGTTCAGTCATTCTATCAAACATGTTGTGTGCGCAGAAGCTAGTAGGCATCAAATTTTTAATGGAGACAGTAAAAGCATTCTAAAACAAGAAAGGGATTAGAAATAGAGCAAACAAAGAGATTGAGTGATTCTATGAATCAAAGATCCGATATTAATTGTATCAGCTGTGAAACGTCGAACCGACAAGGAAGGTAATGCCGCCCAGTCCCTTTAGATCCGCTCCTTCACCCAAATTGCACAACCTCATCTTCACCAATGATTTGCATCATATTCTGAGAAGTAGCGACTCGCAGAAGCATTTCATTGAACACCTTCTGTGCAGTGTTAGAATCTGCAAAATGAACAACATCAAACGACAAAAGGGGGAGATAAACTGCTGTGATAAAAGATGGAACGTGACATGCAAACTTAGAAACATAAATTTCTACAAGGACCAAAAACATATAAAATGTCAAAGAACGGGAGTATGCATATAGCCTCAGATTTTCCCGCTATGACATCGGTGATTTCGAAGGAGGACGCCACCATTGACGGCACTATTGAAAGAGATACTAAGGAACTCATCCTTTAGATCTTCACTGGCCTTCGATTCGTTCTCCATCTGTTGTTTGTGATGGAACGTGAGCAATGACAGAGGTGGCCTCACACTTCACCGCACTCTCTTCCTCGTCACCGATCTACTCTTCCTCTCGCTCTGCTCCGCGGTATCTTCCCTCTTTTCTTTTTTCTCGACCCATCGGCCCTCTTTTTCATGTGTGGCCGTGTGTTTGCCCTATTGGCGGTGGGATCACCATCTCATCCCGCAGGGCAGTGGGGTGGTGGTCGAAACGCCCAAGCCGAAGTCGCCATCGAAGAACGAGCTTCCTCTTCGTCGCCGTTGCTCACTTATTCACTCGATTCCACCTCTCAAATTTTTGCAGCGCATCTCCTCTAAGCAAAAACACCATGGCTTTTTCTACGGTTTGTGGAAGTGGGAAACACTTTACCGATCCTGGCAAGACGCCGCTAAATGTTCTGGGAAGAAGGAACAACAAGAAATCAGGTTTCGAAAGAAGTTTTTTTTTTTACAATAGAAAATCACCTTATTTATAGGTGAGGGGAGACAACCTAGTTGTGTCTCTCTAATGGGCTTTTGGGCCTCCAACGCTCGGCCCAACAGCCTTAAATTTATGTCTCCCTAGTCGCCTAGCTCGCCATATGCTAGTCCTCATTCTGGTCGCCTAGTTGCCCTCTATTGGGTGAAGTGTTTGCCCAGTCCACATGCCCACTAGACACGAAGCTTGAAGTATGAAAATAAAGTGTGTCTTCATAAGTCTTCATGGCTCGTCACCAGGGGAAAGTGCTCGCCTGGTCCACAAGCCCTCAAGACACCAAACTTGAAGTATGAAAGCGAAGTGTGTCTTCATAAGTCTTCATGGCTCGCCACCAGGGGAAAGTGCTCGCCCGATCCACGTAATTTGGTATTTTCTTATATTATTAAAAATTATTAATATTATTAATAATAATTATTAAGGAGGCATCGTGGCCTGAAGCCGTTGCTATAGCAGAATCGCTGCAACAGAAGCAGATGAGTCTCGCACCATTGCCATGATGGATCGGTACGATCCGAAGAGAAGGAGATGAGCGCAATGGCACTTTGGTTGCAGAAGAGGAGTTGAGACCTTTATTTTGGGTTTCCTTAATTAATAATATACCCACCCTTCTTGACTTATGTAGGAAGACAAACAAACACCGATATCGGACTGGCCTCGGGTGGGACAAGCTTCTCATTTTTACTTTTATTTTCATTCCTTATTTTTCCTTAAGCTTCGATATGCATCATGCAGAGCTTGTTTATATGAAACTGTCATAACTGAATGTCTAAGACACATTTTGTTCCTTTATTAATATTCTAGAACGTCAAAAAGATCCATTTAAGATATGCGGAGAAACCATGCTAATAACGTATAGAACTGATACAGATTAATGGGTCTTTCTATTTTACATGGTCATTATTTTTTTAACATGAAACTTAAACTATGTTTGGCTTTTTTGGTTACAAAAGGAAAACAAAGTATGTTTGGTTTGAAAAACTGTTTCCTATTTTACTCTTATTTTTATGTTTTAATAGCAACTTTTTAAATTTTATTTCTAATTTCTAAATATTTGCATAGAAAATAATGAAAATATGTTTTCCTAGGAAAAAAAGAGGTGTCTTACTCATGTGGTTGGTTAACCCTATCCAATTCTAAGAAGATAAATGATATTTAAGATAAATGGGTTATGATTTTCATAAATCTTTGGTTAATTTTTTATAAAAAATTCATGATGTTAAACAATCTCATGAATTTTGACAATCCCAAAAACAATGAAATTAAGGTAACATATATGAAATTAAAAGTAAAAGTAGCAAATGCAAAACAAATCTTTTTTTTACAAGAGGAAAACAAACAAATCCTTATTTATTATCAATCTCATGTTTTATTCACATTTAAGTTCCAATATTTTTTCCCCCTCAAAAAAAAAATTCCAATATTTTGTATAGTAATAAATATTTTTAATTTTAGGTAACATGTAAATAAAAACAAATAATAATATTAACATTATAAAATAAGTATGTGTGCCTAATTTAAGTTAAACCTTAAACAAACAAACACACACACACACATATATATATTACAATAAAATAATTAAGAATCCGATATTGACTTTAAAGAATTCAGATCTTAAATTCAGAAAATTGAAATTAACATGGAGTTGTCTAAATGACAGGTAAAATTGAGGTTAAATCACTCTAATCCTAGGTGGACTAATAACATATAAGATAAGTGGCTTAGAAATTTCATATTTTATTTATTTATCTTAAATATCTTTGATTTACCTAGGAATAGAGTAATTTAACCCAAAACTACGTATCCCTAAAAGTATTTTGGTATACATGATGAGTTGGACACATAATCTAGTGTATATAAATTGGAGAGTTGCATTTCTAATTGTCTTAAAATATTTTGGATTAAACTTCTACTCCAGCACTTCTAAGTCCACTCTTTATAATCTATAACAACCTTTCCGGCCAACATGTGGTACCAAATCACTTGCCCAACAACCCAAGATAATAAGAAAAATGATAAGAGGCCGAAAAAATATTAAAAAAAAATTCAACTAAAAAATTAAAATTATGAGCCGTAAAGACTCAAGTTCAGATAGAAAGAGCACAAGTTCACGCAAATGGCCTATGAGAACAAATCCCAACAATCAAGCCTAGCTCAACAATTCCGGTTAGACTTGAGAAGGTGTCATGAAATATAAGAAACAAGTTCTTAATAACAAAATCTATTATATATAAGCTTGAGAGTTGCATTCTCAATTGCTTAAAGAGATTTTGGGTTAGGTTTCTACTCTAGCAGTCCAAGCCCACTTTCCCTAATTTACAGAAATCTTATTTGGGCTCTGCGCAGTTTCTGGCCGACAATGTAAAAGCAAAGAATATTCTTCTTTTAACTTTGAAGAAAGCAGGGGCGTTTGTTACAAGTTATCAAAAAATATTCTCGGGTATGAGGATTCCCGGGAATATAGAATGGGAATGTTATGCTTGGGCATATATTAAAACATGTGTTTGGTTAACAAATTTTATTCCTGGGAATCATTTTTTGTATTCATGGGTATAATTAACATCCGTTTGACATATTCCCGGGAATATATCACAAAATTCCTAAATTATCCTTTTTTAAATAACATACAACAGAGCCCTATATATATTTTACATAATCAAACTATACAAAACTAAGAAAAATTACATTTGCATATCAATATAAAACAAATTCATTTTTCAAAATGGCAACACATGTATAATGATTTAAAAAAGTTGGCAGCAACCGTATTACTAATTAACATGACCATTCTAACACTTGGCTATAATATATATCGAGTTAAATCAACAGCACATCCCCTAGCAAAAAACGACTTCTCATCCAATACAGAATATAAAAACAGAGGAGAGGGAGCCACGAAATTGACGGTAACAATGCTCCAAGAAGAAGAAGAAATTGACGAAAGGAATAACACCGAAAATTGGGGGCTTGGAAATCTACTGCAACAAGAAGAGAGGGAACCACAAAATTGATGGTAACAATGCTCCAAGAAGAAGAGAAAATTGAGGAAGGAATAGCACCGAAAATGGAGGGACCAAAATCTGTTGCAACAAGTAGAGAGAGAACCACGAAATTGACGGAAATGTGGTGAATAAAAGGGCAAAATTGATTTTTCCTTTCTCACTAGGTTAGAAGATACCCAGGAATGTTTGATAGCCATCCCTGGAGATGGGAGAATATTGGAAAATTAGTTTCCCGGGAATGAGTGATGCCCGGGCATATATTTTTCTAACCTCCTACCAAACAAGGAAATCTTCATTCTCACACTCTCATTTATAGCCACCTAACAAACGCCCTCAAGGTATCGGAAAGAGAAAATTATGAACGTGAATGTGCACCACTCATGGGAAGTAGAGATGTGGCGGCCAAGAATATTCCAAACTGTGAGTATATATCCCATTGATGTTCCTTCCCGGATACCACTATTTCAAGAGGCGCCAAAACACCCCTTCTAGAACATACACGCATTCTCACAGAAGTAAAAACCTCATTCACCTTTCTAGTTTCTATATAAACCAGGATATCTAGTTTCACTCCAAACCATCTCACAAAGCAGTTAAAGCTCAACAAATTAAACAAGGGAAAAGTCTTGCTTATTTTCTGAGTGTTGAGAAAAATGTCTTCCAAGGTAGATGTATGGATGGTGGAGCTAGCAAAGCTTAAAGAGAAACTTCTGCCCCACAACCAGCAAACCTTCTTTTCGAAAGCCAAAGAGGGATCAGAACACGCAGTGGAAAAGGAGGCTGAAAAAGAGATGGCCGTTCAAAGACAAGGTGCAACCATATCAGAGGCAACCTTGTGTTTGCTCATGGACAGATTTGTACCTTGTTGATATGCTTGTTAATTAGGTGCTAAAAATGTATTGTTTTAAGAAAATTATAAATATATGTCTTGGTTCATAGGCTAGAATTTGTAATGGGAAATGGCAAAATGCTGTTAAGTGTTAAATATCATGTAGTCGTACAAGCTACAAATTGGTTACTCTAGCTGCTCTTCTTTTTAGGCAATATGTACAAAATTGGATTGATCCAATTGCAATCACATGGAATGCAGTCATTGTTATCTCAAAATTTGCATTTAGTGATAGGTTTATGAATATTAATTTAAGAAAATGGTAGAACGGAAAGAAATTACCTCCAGACAACCGGGCAGCACACCAACGGCATGCTGGGGAGACCAGTAGTGACTCACTCTTGACTAGGAGCGCCATAAAATCTCTTTGAGTAGGGTTATCCACCAGCTAGGATTACTCGACACAGAAGATTGAAACTCTCGACCGGATGAGTTAAACTCGAAATTTATAACCGATGTCAACCCAAGTTGGCGGTTTATGAATTTCTCTGAAATTATTTTGCTAGAAAAAAAAGCCCAATTCCACTGAACCCCTAAAAAGGAAGTTACTGCAATTTGATAGTTTTTAGAATGAATAAAATAGTAAAAGATAATTTTGAAAATAAATGGATAACCATGGAAAATAATGTGAAAGGAAGCCGTTTTATTACAATAAAAATGGTATAGAATGGTTACAAGAACCTGCAATATTTAGAGTGGAAAACATTTTTTTTTATAAGCAAAATAACATTAATGGAAGCAATGGGGTGCCCCCATACAATCAAATAGACTGAGAAGAAGGATAGTGAAGCCACTAGTACAAGACTTAAGGCTTATGTCCCACAAACAACACTGAGATAAAGCCAACCAAAGACAAAAAGAAAGAGACCAACAAAGAGTGTTGAGACAGAAATTTATAAGGGAAACCAGCTTCTGGACACCTAGCAGTGAGTTAGATAGTTGCTGGAGGATAAACTTGGAACATCATAGCAATGTCCCGCCCATGAGATGCTATTTTCAATACTCCTGCTATACCAAACCCAGTAACGGCCTATTCAAGCCACCATGAAGCAATCAGTGTTACAGACTAATTAAGCAAGAAGGTAAAAATGAAAGTATAGAGATGAAATAGACACTGGTTTGGTCAATATGATCTGAAAATGGTGAGATTACAGTATGAGAAATACTGCCCTGAGCATATGCTCCTATAGAGAATCAGTATTCTCCATTCCTCTAACCGTAATATTCCTTTTTCCCCCTTTCTCTCACTGCTTACCACTACCTATATGGATTTCACACCCCTAATGCCGTAACTAACTCCCCCCACTCCAATTCTCTCACCGCCAGCTCAGCACTACTTGCCAGCTTCCTCTCCTCTAGCTCTCCTAGTGTAAACCCGCCATATTCTGGGCTTCTGCACAATTGACCCAACTGGTCCTCCCCTTTGGGCCCATGACTCATTGTGAGTCCTATCATTGCCACCCTCTTGAAGAATAGCCTTGTCCTCAAGGCTGAGACTTGGAAACTGACCGCGAAGCGTGAACTCATCCTCCCATGTTGCTTCATCCACTGACTTTCCCTTCCACTGAACCAAGAACTGATGCAACTGCTCTCCATGTCGTGACACTGTTCTAGAAGCCAATATCTCCTGAGGCTGTACTATCTCAGTGAAATCTTCTCCCAGACCCGGAGGCAAATCTTGCTCAACTTGATAGTTCCCAATAGCCTTCTTCAACAGGGAAACATGAAAAACTGGATGAATCCTAGAGCTGTCAAGTAATTGTAACTTGTATGCAACTGCTCCTATACGTTCCAGCACCTGAAAAGGCCCATAGAAACGAGCAGAAAGCTTGGGGAAAATTCTAGTAGCAACCGAATGTTGTCGATGTGGACGCAACTTTAAAAATACCCACTCCCCAACCTCAAAAGTCCTATCCTGGCGTTTCTTATCAGCCTGACACTTAATTCGCCCTTGAGCCCTGTGAAGGTGAAACTTGAGTTGACGAAGGGCTTCATCACGGTCAAATAAATCTTGCTGCACTTCTTCGACCTTTGTCTCCCCAATACTGAAACGGATAAGAGTTGGTGGTTCTCGACCATAAACAGCTTCAAAAGGAGTCACCCTCGTGGATTCCTGAAAGGTAGTATTGTATCAATATTCCGCCCAATGCAACCACTGAGCCCAGGTCCTTGGTTGGTCAGCGATGAAGCATCGCAAATACGTCTCCAAACACCTATTAATCACCTTAGTTTGGCCGTCGGTTTCTGGATGATAGGCGGAACTCATTTTGAGCTGAGTGCCATGTAACCTGAACAACTCCTTCCAAAAATTGCTCACAAATACGGGATCACGATCGCTCACAATGGATATGGGAACCCCGTGCAAGCGCACCACCTCCTTAGCAAAAATCTCTGCTACTGACCTTGCTGTATAAGGATGCTTAATTGGAATAAAATGGGCATACTTAGATAGACAATCGACCACCACAAAAATAGCATCAACTCCCTTAACCTTAGGCAGCCCTGTGATAAAATCCATGGATAATTCCTCCCATATTCGCTCAGGAATCTGTAAAGGTTGGAGCAAACCACCCGGAGTCGTTGCCATGTATTTGTGTCTCTGACATACATCACAGCCTCGAACAAAATCTTGGATCACCTTTTTCATCCCTACCCAATACATGTTGGCTGCCAACCGTCGATAAGTGCGATAAAATCCTGAATGGCCGCCTTGTGGCGTCACATGGAACTCTTGCAACAATTTAGGAATCCACTCGGACTTAGCAGAAATAACCAACCTGTCCTGATAATACAGTACACCTTCCTTATAAGTAAAACCGGGCTTAGTTTCTGTGCCAGCTTGCAAAGCTGAAATAATTTTGAGCAATTCCTCATCCTTATGTACCTCATGCACCAATTTCTGACCTTCTACCCAAGTAGGATAGGAAATTATAGAGTTCAATTCCCCGTCCTCATACATCCTGGAGAGTGCATCAGCTCCCTTATTTGATGGCCCTGGTTTATAGATAATATCAAACTGATAGCCTAGCAATTTTGCTGCCCAATTTTGTTGGTCCATGGTTGCAATCCGTTGATGCAACAATTGACGTAGGCTCTTTTGATCACTGTAGACTGTGAAATGTCTACCCAGCAAATAAGGGCGCCAATGTTGTACTGCCATAACGATCGCCATCAACTCTTTCTCATAGGCAGATTTAGACAGATTTCTCTCACTCAAAGCCTTGCTAAAATAAGCAATTGGTCTATCGTTTTGCATAAGTATGGCTCCCAGACCGCTGCCGGAAGCATCACTCTCTATACAGAATGGTTGAGAGAAATTGGGCAAGGCGAGAACCGGAGCTGTTGTCATACTTGCCTTCAATGTGTCAAAAGCCTTTTGTGTCTGAGAATTCCACGTGAAACCATCCTTTTTAGTCAAAGCAGTTAGAGGACGAGCTATTCTTCCATAATCCTTCACAAATTTCCGGTAGTATCCCGTGAGTCCCAAAAACCCACACACTCCTTTAACATTCTTGGGTGTTGGCCAATTGGTAACACTTTGTACCTTGGCTGGATCCATGGCTACCCCGGTCTAGGAGACAACATGCCCCAAATACTCCACTGATATTTGAGCAAAAGAACATTTCTTCTTATTGGCTACCAACTGCTGTTCCTTTAAGGTATTCAGCACCATAGATAAATGATGCAAGTGTGATTGCCAATCCGGGCTGTAGATCAATATGTCGTCGAAAAACACCAGCACCCACCTCCTTAACATAGGCCTAAAAACTTCATTCATGAGGGCCTGAAAGGTAGAGGGAGCATTCATCATCCCAAAGGGCATGACTAAGTATTCATAATGCCCTTCGTGAGTTCTGAAAGCTGTTTTGTGAACATCTTCATTCCGCATTCGAACTTGATGATACCCAGACTTGAGATCCAGCTTTGAGAAATAGCATGCTCCATGGAGTTCATCCAATAATTCATCAATCACTGGTATCAGAAACTTATCAGGAACGGTAACCTTATTTAAGGCTCTATAATCCACACACATACGCCACGTCCCGTCTTTTTTCTTAACCAAGATAACCGGACTGGAAAAAGCACTTTGACTAGGCCTGATAATTCCTGATTGTAGCATATCCTTCACCTGTTTTTCTATCTCATCTTTATGGAAGTGGGAGTAACGATATGGCCTAACATTTACAGGCCCCTGTCCTGCCAACAGATTTATTTGATGCTCTTTTTGCCGTCGTGGAGGTAGACCTGTGGGTTCAGTGAAAATGGATGCATACTGTCTTAGCAAAGCTTCCAATTGTTGTGCTTGTGCATGAGTAAGCCTCTCTGCTGTCCCAGCAATTGTTTCTGGTCCTTTCATATTTAATTCCGTAGAAAATAACCCTCCATTGACCCATTGCCTAGGCTTTCCAAAGAAACTCTGTAATGCCAACTGCTCCATGTTTCTCGTATTTCTCCCATGTAGCACCACCCATTCCTTATTGTTTTGAAACTTCATAATTTGTTTTCCCCAATCTACTATCATTTCCCCTAGAGATGCCAACCATGAAATGCCTAACACAATATCAATTCCCTCCAAATCAAACAGCAGAGTATCTACAGATAATTTGATACCTTCAATTTCAATTTGCACTTGCTTACATTCGCCCTGTGCTACAGCCTTGTGGCCATCTCCCAAGCGAATTCTCATCTTCCTTGTTGATTCCACATGCCATCCCATAGCCTCGACTAGCTTTCTGGATATGAAATTATGGGTAGCACCACTGTCTACCAAAATCAGGATAGGCACCCCTTGCACTGTTCCGGCTAACTTCAAAGTTTGTGGCTGGAACTGGTCAAGACTCAGATTCATGACACTGCACTCACCATCCACCTCTTGTTCTTCATCCTCTTCTACTGTGGGTTCCATCATATTGGCCTCGCCTTCATCTTCTGATTCCTCCGACACCATTATCTTCAATTGGCGATCTGGGCATTGGTGAAGGGGATGGAATTTTCCCCCACATTTGTAACATAACCCCTTTTGCCTGCGTGCCAGCAATTCTTGGTAGGGAAGATGCCTGATTCCCCATGTCTTTTAGGTCAGAACGCACTCTCTTGTCCATTGTATCTAGCCCCTTTTTCATCCTTGTTGTTTCGCACCATAACCCAATCGCGGCCCTGTTCACGACCCACATGGTCTGGCCCATTTACCACCTTCTGGGTAGACCGATTGAATGAACCCGACCTAAAACCGAAACGCGGGCCTATACCCTTTGACCCGGTCAGGTTACGACTTCTCCCCTGCAATTCACTTTCGATCGCTTTCGTCAACGTCATGAGACGTGAACGAGGCAATGGCCCCATAGCTCGCATGCTCCGCACGCGTCCTCTGATGTCGTCCTTCAAGCCATGAATGAAATAGCCAAAATACTGATCATCTGGAAGTTTGGGTATCTGGGCAATTAAACGTTCAAATTCCAGAATATACTCATCAACGGATCCCCATTGTTGGAGTGACGAAAGTTGTTCAAACACATCCCCTTCGCTGGTACTGCCATACCTCTCTAATAATTCTTGGGTCAATTTCTCCCAGGTTAATTCTGAATCCAGATTCAACATAGAATTAAAAAAATGAATCGTAGATCCCTCCATACAGACCCGTACTGCAGGACTGGTCCCCATGACATGGAAGTAGACCTTCGCTCTAGCTATCTACCCAGCAGGATCCTCACCTGTAAACATGGGTAATTCCACCTTCTTGACCGATTGACGGAACTCATCCAGAAGCTCTCCGTTCAACTTCGTCCACCCGGAAGCGGAGGTTGGATCTCCCTCTGTTTCCTTCTCTTTTCCTCTCGGATCTTTGTTTCTACTGCTTCCTTCTCCTTCTTTTTCTCTACTAGAACCCTGTGTTTGTAAACTCTGTGTCAACATCGCCGTCAGTTGTTCTTTATTGCTATCAACCTTCAACTGCATTGCAGTGAGGGTGGTTCGTAGACTAGCGACCTCATTTTCCAGAGCAGCAACCTTGGCCTCCATTTTCTTCGGTGGCATTCGTTGCTTTTCCTTCTTCTTTTTTTTTTTTAATTTCCTAGCGTTGGTTACCTTCTTGTGTATCCGGCAGGTCGGACCAAATTGTTACAGACTAATTAAGCAGCAAGGTAAAAATGAAAGTATAGAGATGAAATAGACACTGGTTTGGTCAATATGATATGAAAATGGTGAGATTACAGTATGAGAAATACTGCCCAGAGCATATGCTCCTATAGAGAATCAGTATTCTCCATTCCTCTAACCGTAATATTCCTTTTCCCCCCTTTCTCTCACTGCTTACCACTACCTATATGGATTTCACACCCCTAATGCCGTAACTAACTCCCCCCACTCCAATTCTCTCACCGCCAGCTCAGCACTACTTGCCAGCTTCCTCTCCTCTAGCTCTCCTAGTGTAAACCCGCCATATTCTGGGCTTCTGCACAATTGACCCAACTGGTCCTCCCCTTTGGGCCCATGACTCATTGTGAGTCCTATCAATCAGTACCACAAAATAAATAGCCATCAACAAGGAACAAGCATTTCCCATAGATTAAAGATCGCAGGCCACCTCACCGCTTCATCAGAGCCTGGTTATTCGAATCCTCTCTACCAACTTCAATTCAAAAGAAAACTGGTGCCAATTAGAGACAAATCTGTAACGCCACAAGCCCGGGAAAAGGCTCTAAACCCCTCTCATAATTACATTGCTTCAATGCATAACAGTGGATTAGAGAGCCATTCATACATAGAGCAGCTGAAACCACTACATCTTGCATGAAGCCATTTCCAGGATCGGATTTTTACCAAATCAGTTATATCATTCACATCAAGAGCTGCCCCTTTGAAAATCTTGTTATTTCTCGCAATTCAGATTGACCAAACAACAACCAACCATATAGCCCCCAACCCATATTTATGCTTCAAAATTAGATTCTTCAACCTCCTCACATAGCGAGCAGGTAATATCAGTCTGTGGATCAAGAGCATTCCTTTTTTGTAGATTTACTTTAGATTGAATCCTATCAAGAAACACTCTCCATGCGAAGGAAGCAACATTAGTTGGCTCCGGAATCTTCCAAATGATGGTGAAAATAGGGTCACAGTCCACAACCGGATTTCCACACAATGATAAGTAAGTTGTACTTACTGTATAACAACCGTCTTTCTCCGGGATCCAAACCCATTTATCACCCACGCCTACCTTTGGCCTGAAGACCTGTACAACCGCTTCTAATTCTGCAACGGTGTTTGATTCTCTTTCTAGCAGATCCCATCTCCACTTCAAATCCTAAATCCACTGATCATGCAACCATCTTCCCATTTCCTTTACGCAACAGTTTTTCTGAACTGATAAACTGAAGAGTCTAGGAAACCTCTTGCATAAGGTTCCCGACTCTAGCCAATCATCTGTCCAAAACAATACAGCATCACCTTTACCCACTTTTCAACATAAACAATTACCAAACCAGCTTCCATCATTTACATCAAAGCACATTTTATGAATATCACTCCACCACCATGAAGCTTTAGAGGATGTTCACGGTTATACTTAGCATTAATAACTTTACACCAAAGGCTCTCCCTCTCATGTAAAAGTGTTAAGAACCAAGGGTTCTTTAAAAAAGGAAAACTTGAGAAATTGAAAGAAACTGAAGATACTTTCTATTTTTATTAATTCACGGTTACAACCCTAAACCCTAAACCCTAAACTTGAGAAATTGAAAGAAACTGAAGATACTTTCT
The DNA here is from genome assembly GCA_030819835.1 of Acmispon strigosus. Classification (NCBI taxonomy): domain Eukaryota; kingdom Viridiplantae; phylum Streptophyta; class Magnoliopsida; order Fabales; family Fabaceae; genus Acmispon; species Acmispon strigosus. The sequence continues at coordinate 2,856,485 of JAUAMA010000001.1, read as the reverse complement.
ATTCTGATTAATTCACGGTTACAAGCTCTGTATTTATACAAAGAGAAAGCAAACAAACAGACAAGATCCCGGAAATTCCGGATCAACATAATCGGCGGGTCATCTATCACATAATGACAACTAACACCTATCACGCATGGTCAACATAATCAGCAGGTCACCTATCACACATTGACAGCTGACATGACTAACTACCAAAACGATATAGTTATGCAATCGATTCAACTAGGCAGGCGATAGAATGATGAGACAGGCAGGCGATAGAATGCTGAGCAGGGCAGATACTGCTATTCTCTAACAAAAAGCCTCCACCTCCATTTACCTAGGAGTACCATGTTAAAAGCTTCCACTCCATTATTCCAAGCCCCCTTCTTCCTTTGGTGTACATACTTTCTCCTAACGTACCCACGCAATCTTCGAGGCACCATCAACCCCCCCTCCACACAGAAACTTTCTCATTATTCTTGTGCATTCATTGATAATCGCTTCTGGGGCTTTAAAGAAAGATAAGTAGAACAGAGGAATAAAGGACAATACACTCTTTATTAAACAAATTCTTCCCCAAAAGGATAAGTGTTTTTGCTTCCATAAAGAGAGCTTACCTTGGATTTTCCTAATGACAGATCCCAATGCACAACGTTCGCGGATTCCCTCCAATTGGCAGACCAAGATAAATGAATGGAGTGGTCATGGTTTTACAGTGAAGGAACGCTGCGAGGCTCCTAATTAAGTTGTCCTCAACAAATATTTCCACCAATTTTCTTTTAAAAAAGTTCACTTTTAAACTTGACACCATCTCAAAGCACCTTAGAATTCTTTTAATTGCAACAACATTCTGAATTGATGCCTAACATAGGAAGATAGTATCATCTACAAATTGCAATATAGATACCTCTACTTCCCTATTCACCCCACCCCCAGTTTAAAGCCAGTATAGTCATTTGCTGCCACTGCTTGTCTTAAGAGGCCATTAAGGCCTTCAGCAACCACCAAAAGTAAAAAAGGCACCATTGGATCTCCTTGTCTCAATCCCTTCTGCATTGGGAATTCTTCAGTTGGGCTGTCATTTACTAGAACTGAGATGGAGCTCGACAACAGACATGATCTGATCCAGTTCACACACCTGTCACAGAAGTTCATTCTTCCTAGCATATATTCCAGAAAATCTCATCTCAATGAGTCGTACGTCTTCTCAAAGTCAACCTTAAACGTAAGATTTGGGATTTTTTTTGCATTTTGCCCCATGTAACACCTCATTAGCGATCAACACCCTATCTAGCATATATCTCCCCCCATGGAAAGCTTATTGGTTCTCACTAATGATCTTAGGCAACACCCTTTTCATCCTCTTCGACAGAATCTTAGACACACTTTTATACACACATCCTACCAAAGAGATAGGCCTGAAGTTATTCAGACTATGAGGAGAATCCACTTTAGGAATTAGAGCAACAAAAGACGCATTTATCCCTTTCGGCCAAATCCCATTGGCATGGAACTCATCAAGAACACGTTTAACATCATTCTGAATCAAGTTCCAGAAAGACTTGATGAATTTTAAATTAAATCCATCGGGCCCCGGGCTTTTATCTCCATCACAGTCTCACACTGCATCTTTAATCTCCTCCATGTCAAAATCAGCACCCAAGAGGTCGTTGTCCTCTTGAGATATTTGTGTAAAAGGGACTCCGTCAAGCCTAGGAGCTGCACCATGTTCTTCCGTAAAATTTTCTGCAAAAAATTCTTTAACAACTTGCTTCACAACAATAGGATCCTTCACCCATTCTTCACCGACATGAAGTCCAACTAGAGAGTTAACTTGCCGCCTCCAATTGACAACTGAATGGAAGATTTTAGAATGGGAATAAGAATTAACACCCCCACTACAAGAAATGGCACCCCAAGGTATTTATCAAAATACCAAAAATACCCCCAATCTAAAAATACCCTTTAAACTCCCCACCCCACCCATTTCCCCTCTCTTCTTCGTCTTGTCTTCCGGATTGAAACCCTCGAAACCCCTCACGTTCCTCTTATCTTCGAACTTCCTTCCTTCCCTCGTTCGAGCTTCGTTCCTTCCCTCCTTCGAGCTTCCTTCCTTCGAGCAGTGCGAGCTTCGTCCTTCCTCCTTCGAGCTTCATTTACTTCCAGGTACCTCATTCTTCCTTTGTTCTTCTCTTCATTTGTTTAGTGTAGTTGTTTAGGATCGATGGTTCTGCCATTGTTGCAGTCCTTCAGCCTTCCGGGTTATATAACCCGGAATAGGGTGGATGAGTACTGGGTCATCTCAAATTTTCTGACTAATTTTTCTGTTCCGGGAACTACAACCCGGAAGACATTAATGTTCCGGTTTTATAAAACTCGGAATGTGTGTTCCGGGTTTATAAAACCCGGAATGTGTGCTGTAAACCATTACCAGGATTACTAAACTCGAAAGACCATAATTCACATTCCGGATTTAGTAATCCCGGAAGTTATCTTTGATACTGTTCCGGGATTACTAATCCCGGTACATACACATTACGGTTTATTAAATCTCGAAACAGGTTTAATATAATATAAATACATTCCGGGATTTTAAAACCCGGAACATAAATTATAAATTGTTCCGTATTTTACAATCCGATACGTAACAATGTTCTATAATTCCGGTAATGTTAAACCCGGAACGCATGAAACATGAGTTTTGGGTTTTCAAAACTCGGAATGTCTTTCTTTTGAGGGGTACATATATCAATTACTACATAAAACTGGGATGTGATTTTAGGTGCTGGGGGTGTTGAAGGTATAACAACGATTTTTGGTATAACAACGATTCATTCAACCGAGATATTTTCTAGAATTCCGCTTGAAGGTCGCTGCGAATCAAAATTTCTTCTTGGTTCAGATCTTCATCTGTCGCCTTGTCATCAATCTTATTCAGGTTCAAAAAAATTTATTGCTGTTTGCTTTTTATATCCCCAAACACCTCTTTGTTTCATTGTTTTAGTTTCAACTTCAAGGCTTTCAATTTTTCTTTCAATACATATGCTCCCCATCCATCAAACTGTAGATCCTTCCAAGCTTCTTCCACAAACCGAACAAATCTTGGATCTTGAAACCAACAATTGAGGACCTAGAAGGGTTTAGGCCCCCAATTTTGATTAGAACACCTCAGAAGAATATATATGTCTCCTTAAAGCCTACAAATTGCAATTTGGCCAAGAATTCCCCCACTCCGCTGAAACGAGAGCCCTGTCCAAGCGACTCATAGCTCTTCCATTTGGTCTAAACCATGTAAATTGTTTCCCTGATAATGGCATATCAAGTAGTTCCATAGAGTGCATGAAATTATTGAAATCCTCCACCTCTCGGTGACATATTTCAGATCTAATAGATGTCCTTCTTCGTTCATCAATGCTCAATACAGAATTAAAATCTCCGATCACACACAAAACAGCACAATTTGATCTGTTTTTCAAAGAAAGGATCTCAGCCCACTGACCCCTTTTGCCATCCAAATTGCATGGCGCATAGATATTAATGATGACACATGCCGAACCATAGCACTCCCCCATCAGCGCAATAAATTTTTGGCCTAGAACACAATTTTCCAACTTGAAAGTGCTTCTCTGCCAGATACATAGTAGCCCCCCACCGTTATTAACTGCAGGGATAAACCTCCATTCAACATTTGAATCACCCCACACTGATTGACATAGTCTTCTATCAATATCTTGCAAAAAAAATTCTTGGAAGCAAGCTAACTCCACCTTCTCCTGGGTAATAAGATCCTTTAGAACTCTCCATTTAATCTTACTACCCAGTCTTCTAACATTGTAACTGAGAATCTTCATGGGAAACCTGAAACACCCCCTTGACCCAACGGGTCCGGCCTCTCTGCAGCCATTGCTTCATCATTGCCTTGACAACTTACCATCCATTTCTGTTCCATTAACCAGAGTTTCTTAGCCTCAGATTCCTTGTTTCTGATCCAATAGACACGGTTACAGTTCGCCACCCCTGAATCAGATAGCGATGTACTTAGGGAATGAAAAAAATGCCTAACCTCCTTCCTGGCCTCCGCCTTGCTGCATGCCTTTCTTCCTGTATCTGGAATACGGGCATCGCTATATTCTGAATTTGCAACCATCGCAAGGGATAGTGAATGGGAATTTCTGATCGGAGATACCACGCATCGAGTTACAACCGGGAGCCCCTCAGAGTTTAATTCGGTCGATTCAGCAGAGTAGTCAAGGATTTGCTTGCTGCTACCTTCTCTTCCTGACGGTGGAGACACATCTATATCGCCAAATTTCCCAAATCCAGAATCTGATACCTCCACGCTGGGTTCTGACTTCTGAACCTTTGGCTATTTGATCACTATTTTCTTTATTTCCAATGAGGCCACTTTGTTTATTTAGCCCACCGTTTTGGATTTTTCCACCTTTTTCATTTGGTGTCAAGCCCAGCACGGCACAACCCATATCATCCCCTTTTCTTTTATTATACTTTTACTTCTATTTTCCTTATTTACCCAATCAGATCTGTCCCCACCTTTACTTTTTTTTTTTTTTGAAACCTGTCCCCACCTTTACTTGCCACCACATTATTAGTTTTATTATTTTGAATCCAACCTTCAATAATGCCCTCATCATTAGGCTTGGGAACCTCTGGCTGCCATTGCTACCATCCCAAAAATGTGTTTCCCGAGTTTCATCAGTGCCGCCGTCGATGCCGTTTGGCTGTTCAATTGCCACTGCTTCCGGACGAAACTCTCCTTCTTCGAGTTGTTCCTCCGGCCGATCACCCACCCCCTCATCCTCCACAAACGCATTAGAACTCATCAGTCTCTGAGTCAGCATGATGTCTTTTACAGCAGCAGATCATCGCCTCCACAGGTGCAATCTCCTCAAGAAGCCTCACACAATATACTGACATGTTCAATTTTATCTTCCTAAATGAACATATATGTTCCAAGGATGAAGTTCTAACTTTCAGCCTTGAAAAATCCAATCTCTCAAAGGATGTATCAAGGGCCAACAACTCCCCAAAGCTCATTACCATCTCCTCAAAGCATTTCCTAGTCCAGAGGTTCAGTGGAATTCCTTCACACATCAACCAGGTTATTTTAGACGCATGAGCATACATTGGACCTCACCAAACCAGTCCTCATCCCCTTTTATTCTTTTAAATCTACGTTCGGAGGGCCCGAGAGTAACACCATGTCGTTCCCAATATAGCGAGCTCTAACAGTTACAGACCCTGCAAGAATAAGTAGCTGCAAATTATCCTTATCTCGAAGCTTTCCTAGCAGACTCTTGTTCAACCCTCCATGCTTCTCTCCATCTCTCCATCTCTCCATCTCTCATGGTTTACATGTATGTTTCTTCTGTACAGGCAAATTTATTGCAAGACTGCCTATACATTATACAGGTAAATCCCACTGCCTATACAATGTTATTTTGCAATATTAAAATTATTTGCACATTCTTGGTGGTTTCTAATCTTTACAAGATATTTGTTCAATGCTACAATTCTCAGATTTTTCCATTCTATCATGTTAATTGTTATAAAAATAACATAATTTCTAGAAATATGCAGCATTTTCCAACCCTTTTCTTGATGTAATTTTTTTTTTATTCCAAGCATAATTCCTAGCTTTTCAAATCTTGTTATAGGTAATGTCTTGGTGAACATGCATGTATGCTATCTGATCTTTAGTGTCTCTAATGAGATGATACTTGATAGTTATATGAATTGTTATGTTGTGATGTACTTGATTCTATGTCATTGCAATTAACTGATCTGTTGACAATAAAATATCCAGCATGGTCGGGTTGGGTCACCATTTTGGTTATAACACAAAAACCTTCAAAATTAGGATCGTCACGGACAGGTTCAGATTAGGAAAGTAAATCCCAATGGCACGCGAACTAACCCGACTTCTTTAGGGCCTTAAGTGGCCGCGACCCATAATTTTGTGTGAGAGTGTGAATGCATGGTGAGTTAGGCTTAGGCATAGCACTCATCACATGACTCACTTGGACCATTGTCCTTGTGTGTTGCCATTCCACAATCCCCTTCAACATCCCCAACATTCCCTTTTCCTTGACCTACTAAAGTTGATATCTACTACATAAACTCACCATTACCGATGGCTAAAAGCCAACTATAATGAGGCATTTCTGACGATCATATCACCGTCATTATATCCTTCATCGGTAACTGTTACCAATAGTTTCCTTAAAAGCTGTCAGTAAGTTACAAGCGGTCAAGACCGTTATCGACGATCTTGGTTGTCAGTAATAGCGAGAGACTGCCTACGTTATTGACCGTCGCTAGCAGCTAGAAGTTACCTACAGTCAAAGCTACTAGTAGCTTTGTATTTCTTTTTTGTTATAGTTAATTTTTTTCAAAGGAGAATAAAATATAAAATGCAAAAATAAAATAAAATGGAGAAAATAAATCAAATTAAAAAAATATAACTAATAAAATATGAGTAATGAATAAAAAAACAATATAAATATTATAAATCAACTACTACTTTGATCGCCCCACACCCTCCTCGTCTTCATCATCCTCCAAGTATTCCTTCTCATAACCTGAATGAGCAACAAATCCCCTAGGAGCAACAACAGGACCGGGAGAACCACCTACATGACCTGCACGTGTACATGTCAACATAACAAGCTTGCGAACTATGAGGATCACATCTCCTCGATCTCTGTCTCTCGTTGCCTTCTGAAGTTCCATCTACAATCGAAGCGTCTCTATTGTGAACCCTGAGTCGACAACGGTGAAGCTGCGACTCCCGAGTCAGCAAGTGGACACCGGGTCTCTTCTTAACACTACAACTTAGGAGATTTGTTCTATAAAGTTAGAACTAAGTCTATACTCACTTTTGTATTCTAGGGTTAAGCTTGAACTATTTGATCCTTGATTGATCACCTAGGGTTCACTTCGTGAACGCTTTCGTATGAAAAGAGTTGTTTTTTTTGTCTCCAATTTGTATCCAACTTGGACTTTTTGTGTGCCCATTTCATCTCACTCTATTCCACTTGATGATTTTAGCATGTTTGTCTTATACACTCTCTTGGTTGGCCATATGAAAAGGAAAAAGTATGCGTCATGGTTGTTTTAAAAAACCAAACTCATTAAATTTATCGGTTCAAATTCTATTTTACCTCAAACTTGAACCAACTCAATCCATGAACACCCTACCCATGGGTTCGTGAAACTTGAAAAACAAAAAGACTTCCTTTCTGGATCATCTATTGAGTCTTAGGCAAGAGCAATAAAAAATAAAATCTGATGTCGGTTTTTCGAGTTGTGTTGTATTTGTATCACTACTGATCTCGTAAGCACTATTTGTAGACGCAATCTAAAAGCTTTGAACTTGGTAGAGTGCGAAATGTTTTTCATCAGATTTTTGACAACCCTAGAAAATATCAAGACAAGCACAGGATACACGTGGACACATTAAGTAGGCTATCACATCTTTACGAAGACAAGTACTAAATGAAAATGTTTGATGAACACCCTAAGTGAGGTAGAATTGTATACACCAACAGTTAGTTAGGAGATAAGAGAGATAGGTAATAGATATAATATATGATGCGGTGTGATAGGAAGAAAAAAAAATAAAGAGAAACAACTTGATGTTTAGAAGATGTCGTTCCTGTTAGTCTAATATGAATCATGACTGAGTACTAAATTAACGAGTTGTATTATAATAAAGGAAATAAAGAAGGCAAACCTTTGTTTTTTATTCCATAGAAATTTTCATAATCATGTGAACCTTAATTTCAGCTTGTGAAAAAAAATAGAAAAACAATTTATCTTCACTTGATCATATGAATGATGAATATGAGAAACCATTTTGTCAGCTCTGCCCCTTAACATATTTTGTGGTATTCAAGTACATCTATACATAGAATTTCGTACAAATAGGAACAAGCTCTAATCCAAAATTATATTTTTGGGGTCCAACCTAATGAATCTCTATAGTCAAAATTTTATGAACCCCAGTCTTATTTGTCAGTCATTCATCCTATCATGAACTCTTCTAAGCTGTTTATAGTACTATGTTTCTTTATACAAGTATTTTTAGGATGAAACTTCATGAGGAGCTTGCCTCGTCAATGCTTGTTGAAGTAATAATCTCTGACTTCTCAGTTAAAACAGAGGGATCCCATTTTTCCCACTCCATAACTTCCCTGCCATATCTGAGAGCTTCATCAACAGTATCAGGTTCCAACCCAGTAACCAGTGAAACAAACAGATTTCGGTCCGTGAGAGAACGGAACAATCTCTTAAACTTCACAGCAATATATAGAAAAGCACTCTGAGCTAATGGAGGGCTATTGCCATTGTTACCGCCTTTTTTGTAATTGTGACTGATAACCGGATTGAAGTCCCGAAACCATTCACATCTTGTAAGGGGAACCACTTCAATCTTTTCCTCAAGCAGGTCAAATTTTGTAAGTATTAAAAGAAATTTCTTGTTATGGAAGGTTGGATGAGCAATGATGGTTTCAAAGAGACGCTTAGCTACCATCATTTTATTGGTAGCAACTCCTTTATTGTCTACGATGTACTCATCATAGTCACTTAAGGCTACAGAGAACAATACAACATCTGTGTCTTCAAACATCTGCAACCACTTGCAGTTTTCTCCAAGGCTTTTAGGATGCACCCTGATCAGTTGGTATCTATTAAATAAAAATGCTTTGTGTCAAATAAATGATATTCAGGATCTATCAAATAAGTGAAAAAAGGATACTCAAATAAAAACACATCCTTATTTATGCTGTCATATCATGAAATTGTAAGGCCTCTTTTAATTGAGCATCTTTTTCTTAAGATGTATGGTGATTGGATGAAAGGGTAACAGTGAAAATGTGTGCATAGGTAGGTGATGTATATTCCCACATTTTTCCATTATCAAGTCTATGCAGTCAAGGAAATCATAAACTCATACAGTTAAGGATTTGGTGCTTTTTGATCAAGATAGGACGGCTCAAATTTCCAAGTTACCTATTCCAACTCAGAATGTGAGTCGTCCGATCAACCAAAGGATGCCAAATCCTTAACTACTGGAATTCAGGATTTTCTTGACTGCGGGGAATCCAAATACGAGGGGCATAGTTAGATTTCAAAAATAAGCAACAACAAATAACTCAAAAGCCAAAAATAATTAGTGGAAGCACTGTGAATGTGACCTCAATTAAAAATTAACAAATGCTTGTGTGAAAAACTGCATGAAATGACAGAGCTTACGTGAGAGAAGATTCATGTTGATACTCAGGATACAAAGAGTCCTCACTGCTGGACTTAGGAAATGAAAATTCAATTGAAGTGAGGCTGTTGGATAAGGATAATCCCTCAGCATACAAGATGTCCATGTTAGAAGGTTCATAGTCAACCTTGGAAATTTCAACAGCCTGCATTAAGAGAGATATTTAGATATTGATGAAGAGCGAGTGTCCCTTGATGTGATGCAAATGCCACATTCAATTTATGAATAATCTAACAATAGACTATTGAAAATAAGAGATTTTTTTCCTCTCCCTTGATTCACAAAATCTCTACACCAAATTCCTACCGAATTGACTCTATTAGAGATAATTAGTATAAATATTTTATATTTTAAATAAATAGCCATGCCTATGTGGCAGCTAGGGTTAGCCATGCCTTTGTGGTGGCTAGGTTTTTATTAGTTTGCTTGCTGTGCAAGCCTAAGGTTTCTATATAAAGAGAACCTCACAGCTGTTATTTGATAACAAGAATACAATAATACAAAATATTGTTCCCTCTCTCAAAACCCTATCTTGGTTTTTAATAGACCCAAATAGTCCGAGGCCTTACTGAAACAAGAGCTGTCCTAAGGGGTTGAAATAGAAAAAGAAAATACAAAAATGCACTGATACAGTGATTAAGCCTTATTCAAATTTTATATTTGATATTTTGTTGTTAAATTTCAGCTTCTGATTATGTGTCAAATAATCAAGGATCCACACTCTGTCAAAGCAGAAATAAAAAAGAAAATGACCCGCAAAGTAAAAATTTAATAAATTTATAATCAAATCAGCTTCGATTATCAATCGTGTATTCTTGTTATATCCATCATCTATATATATATTTTACTTTAAAAAAAACAAGTGAGTATCAATCATCTTGAATAACCATGCGATGATATGCAGTTGGACAACCAAGAATTATCTTACCCGGTCTAGAAAATAGTTTGCACTTCTAGGCAGCATTGTTAGTTCACTTCTCCTGTTGTATGTCGCCTGAATTGCCTCATCCCTCCATAAACCCTCCACTAGCGGCCCATATTCGCGTATAGCAGCTGGAAATACTGCATCCAAGTTCCCTGATACCATGCATTTTAGTAGCCAATCTGCGAAACCTTTCAGTCCCGAGCCAATGGAATAGAGTGTGGTGCCAACGTTATCACTGCTATTCCCTGCAGCAAACTAAAAGTAATTACTTCTCTCCATAACATAATAAGGGTCTGTCGTATTTTAGGAGCGATGTGAAAAAAATAATCACAAAAATAATTAAGTGGAGAAAAGCATCAGTCCTCTACTATTGTAAAATCACATAAACTGAATGTTATAGAATTGCAGTTAGCAAAGCACTAAACAAACAATAACTTTGTTTATTAAGTTAGAAAAGGGAAAGTCATAGAAAATTGACAAGGAAAAATGGTCATAAAAATGCTTCCCTCTACTTTATTCAAATTCCAAAGTGTAAACAGAAACAGCCTTGTGGTTAAATTTTTTACTAGCCAAGGAAAAATAATTACCAGATGAACAAGATTCATCATGAGGCAATCCTTCCCGATTCTCCAACAAACACTCTTCTTCAAATTTTTCATGCCCCTCCAGCAGTATACCAAGGTAGGTAAACAGGTTGCATTGGATCACCAACTTGATATTTTGGAGCTCATTTTCAGAGAAAGGACAATTATAAAGAATCTTGGCCTGAGACAAAATATTTAGTGATTAGTCACCCAATATCTAGGTTTTCCTGAAGTTATTCAGATCTGCAGTCAAATATTCACCAGAAGGGGAAAGGAATTCCAAACTTCAACAAGTTACAATTTACATTCAAAAGAAGTTTAGAAGAAATATATTAAGCACTCAAAACTCATCATGGATCTCATGGTATCTAGCAATGTGACTGATAAGATTCCACAACTAATGTTCTTATTTACCTAACATAGACAATATGCAAAATGCACTCGTCAATTGAGCATTTCTACTTTGTAGAAGATATAATAGAGAATTAGACAGCTTAGAAGGAGCAGGTGCAAGGATCTTATAAGGTGTAGATAAATTAACTTAAATTCAAACGTCAAAGCTTAAAACTAATAAAATAATAATCTGTTTGATAACTTGTTATTTAGTTCTCCTTTATCCAATACTATATTGATAGGACATAGCATAGCTCACATTATGAGAATGAAAAGTAAAAGAGCTTAAATTTATGGAGAGAATATAGTAGCAACATTTGCAACTTCTCAGCTATGAACATGATGTAGAAATGAGTTCTAGCATTGTGAAAATTCGAAGTAAACAAAAAAACAGGCTGTCCTTCAGCGTTTAAAAGCGCGGATGCATATCAATACAGCTTAAGTGCATAAAGAAATGAATTCCTTCAAGAAGCATCCTACCTGTTTAAATATAGTGCATGCTCCTGAATTGACAGAACCAACAAGTAGAAATTTGTGAAGTGTTTTCTTTTGAAGACTGTTTATGTTGGCTGTTTCACCTTCATCAGAAAGAGTCACAGTTGAAGGAACTGGCAGAGAAAAAATTGCACTAGCAAACTTTGCTCGGCGCTTCAAAAGGGAGAGCCATAACTAATGATGAGCCATTATTACAATAAAAAATTAAACAAGAGAAAGGGCATTGCATCTCAACAATGATCACCTTATCCCATATACGGCCCCGCTCCTTCTTCTGTCCCTCTTCCCGGTATGACCCATCAGCATTCACCCAAAAGTTAGGAGTTCCTTCACACGGCACTCCTGCCAACTGCAACAATCAATGCAATATAAGTATGTAACATTTTGGTTTAACAGACTCAAGAGCAAAAAGAAAAAAAAACATAAGCAAAACAATATGAAATTGTCCAACACAAGAACCTTAAGTATCACTCGCTCCTTTTTAGTAACCTCACGATCATTCATAGTAACTTTTGTGTTTCCATTGCTTGCATTTTTCTGCAAGCGACCCCCAACATCGAGCTGGGGGCTGATAACTTCACAAGGGGGTTGACCTTCCTGCATAATCAAGCATTCCAGCAGATTAGAATTTCAATCGGAAAAACATCTAATGGGGTGAATGGTTACGAATGAGATTATATGTAGAGTCACATTTAAGGTTTAATTCCTTGGTTTTTCTTCATCCCGATTTAGTTAACCCAAAGAAAACCAACCCTAGAGGTACTAATTGAGATTAAAAAAAAAATTACCTTTCCCCATAATCCAGTTGCTTTATCATACCAATAGAATCCTGGTTTTAGTTGCTTTGGTGGTTTTGAGCAGTTAAGAAGCAACATGAGTTGTTTTCTATCAAGTGGTTGCAAGTTCACTATAACATGCTCTGGTGGTACTTGATTTGCTTCACAAGACCTTTCATCAAGCATGATTTGTGCAACCACAAACTCAGAAAGCAACTGCTTGAGCAACCAAGAACATTTCCCCAGCTTCCCCCTCTTGTTCTCATCAATCCCATAACCAATGCAAGCAACACATTTTCTCCCCTGAGGCATGGACCCCATTGCCCTTATCACGCACCCGCGGCAATACTTTGCACTGCACACAATGCAAACCTCCTTCGCCATTAGACGATTCCCTTTAAGGCACCTATAGCAAGTGCCTTTCTTCCCTGGTCTCGCAGCATGTGGCTTCACAGGGATACTACTAGTACTTCCAACCTGAGAACTAAAATACTCCTCACTTTTGGTATCTATCATGCAATTTGACTCAGGATCACGAAATGTCACTGCAGAAGGACGCTTAGCATGTTTTGTTCTTGGAGTTTCTTCAACCTCAGGCTCATGCTCATCTTCTCTGAATGAACAAATCTCAGAAGAAACAGAAAGAGAGCCTGAACCTGATTCTGTGGTGTCAGAGTTTGTAGGAACCAGAATCATCCCGCTGTGTAACCCTCCATCATCTCTGTCATCATCATCAACATCACTGTTTGATACATGAGAGTCCAAATTTGGAGACAGGGAAGAATCTGGTGATGGAAGTTTGTGTTTGTGGTTCTTTCTATGATGCCTGGGTTTCCCAAGAGGCTGGATAACTGGGATAGAGAAATCATCAGAGACAGGAGCTATGGCTGCAACTGGGATTTGGTCAATTTTGAAAGCAGGGACTTCAGGGATGGAGTAACTGAGAGGAGAGCCACTGTACACCAAGGCAAAAGAGCACTCATAACTGCTAATGCTATCTTCGCTTTCCACAGTAACAGTAGGAGGCACAGAAGCCTTCAATTTTCGTAGAAGGGAAGCCATGTTAACCCAAAATTAGCACAAACTGACTTATCCACCTCACAATTACCCGTTTTTGACAAAACCCATGAAGCAAAAGAGGCAATTTCAGCGCCCCATCAATGGAAAACCGAGAACCAAAGTCTCAGAAATCAGAATCTTGCAACAACAGATGATGCTAGGAGCGGATACATATATTGTGAGAGTGGTGATTGATAGCTGTAAGGAGAGGAGAGAAGGTGAGTTGGAAGGAGAATGGCTGAATCGAAAGGGACAATGTGGAGTAGACCAAGTTGACCGAAGTGAAGCAGTTAGAGGAGAAAATTGAGGTTTATGAGTCATGAGTCATGACCGTGTTTCAAACGAAAACGATCGAGTGAAGTTACAAGGAAATTGACAGTGGCCCAAAATCAGAATATTTCAATCCACCGTGTGTTCGAATTTCCAATTGCATTGCTGAGTCATGTGCTCCCAAACGTGTCCACGCTTCGCAAAAATGTCACTTTCTCTCTACTAGTGCTCTATTTGGCTTAAAGGTAATATGAGAGGAAATGATATAAATGAAAAGAATATAAGAGAATGAAGAACAAAAATGAGGTGATGTTTAATTTATTGGTGTTTGGGTAAGAGAATAAAGAATCTAAGTATAGGACGTAGGCAAGGTTGTGAGGTTGTTCTGTTGGACTTCTCAATTCTAGAAGAGGCTCATTTTTCTCATACCTAGTGAATCAGGTAGGCACTGAAAGTGGTATTTGCAGGGCACTTCGACGGTCAAGTCAGCAAAGCTAAGGAAAAATAAGGATTAGGGTTGAACAGGTAATGTGTACCCGAGGAGTATCCCCTTAACGTGTATATATAGTAGGGTTGTTGACAAACCTAAGAAAATCATGCGTAGATATGATATGATCAATGTTGTCAGAATCAAACCGACCATTGAATCGATCAAGACACTGATTTAAGATTTACTGGTCAAACCATTATTGAACTGTGGTTGAACAGTGATAATTAAATAATAATATTTTTCTAATATATTATACATAATAGATAAGTTCATAATAATTTAACATAACATGCTAGGCCAAACTACAAGAAAATGATTTAAAAAAATAATTGGACTAAACTAAATGTTGGGCCTCTTGGCCCAGCCTCTCCATAGTCCACACAATCCCTTCTAAGATTTTTAAAACAATAAAACGAACTTCAACCAAAAAAAGAAAAACAAAGGAGGACTAAACTAAATGTTGCGCCTCGTGGCCCATCCTCTCCACAGTGCACACAATCCCATCTCAGTTTTTTTAAAATAATAAAACAGGCTTCGACCAAGAAAAGGGAATTGGCTACAACCAAAACTACAAAACAAGGGCTAAACGGATCTAATTAGACCTAGCTTCTCCTTAACAAAAGAACACATGAACATGTGCGTCGTTACAGGGAGTGAGTGTGAGATCAGCAGCGAGATTGAGAAACGAGGTCGAGATAGTGGCTGGTTGCGCCGTTGGAGCTTCGTTCTATGGTGATTCTGGTAATTTGTAGACTTGGGCGCTGCAACTTCGATCTATGGTGGTTCCGCTTGAGCTTCGATATGTTGCTTTGATGACCTGTTAAGCGTGGTGCCGCGGTGGAAGCACATTTTTCCTGAACCAATTCATATCGATTTGACACCGGTTATGACAGGTTTTGCCGGTTTTTAACCGATTCTGCCGGTTTCATCCCATCCGGTTAGGGGAAAGAACCGAATCGGCTCAAGTCCCGATTCCCAATTAATTCGTTCAGAATGGTCAGTCTGGTTCTATTCTGACAACATTGGAAATGATTGAGTAACATATATCATCTGATAGTTAAAGAATTACCTTAATCAGGAATCGTTATCCTCATATGGGTAGAACTTAGTCAATATTTGGCCAAACTGCCTATCATTTTATTCCATAACAGTTGCCCCCTAATTCGAGTATTTGAGGCATTAGGAAGCTTGAAATGTCACAATCCAAGATAATCTCTGGTTTGAAGTAATCAGATGTTTGGCCTACCTTTTGTGGTATACTCACGATCTGGGATGAGCTTAAAAGCTTCAAGGCATGCGCCAGGGAAGATATTGGCCGAGTTTTATTCCGCC
Source organism: Acmispon strigosus (assembly GCA_030819835.1). Lineage (NCBI taxonomy): Eukaryota > Viridiplantae > Streptophyta > Magnoliopsida > Fabales > Fabaceae > Acmispon > Acmispon strigosus. The sequence continues at coordinate 2,840,881 of JAUAMA010000001.1, read as the reverse complement.
TTAGGTTTTACCTCAAATGTTGACGCCTTGACCAAGTTTTTACAAATGAGGGAATTTTCTACCTATAAGTAACATATCCCTTATGCATACTCATTCATCTTTTATCTTCTTCTCTTCTTCTCCTCCTTATTTTGGGAAAATTTTTGTGGAGCAGGAAACTTGTGAAAACTAAGTTTTAACGAAAGTGTCATTTGTTTTTAGGTTCAGTCATATGTTAGTCTTCTTTAATTGTACATGGGTTTGAGAAGTGGTAAAGTATTAAGCATGACAAACAACAATAGGAGCAGGATTTCTTCCCTTAGTAACAATGGTAATAATGATAATGTAGTGGTGTCAAATGCCAGTTCTTGTGGTTCTGGGAAAATGATGGCCATGTCTGCAGTGGTAGACATTCTAGTTCCTGCCCCTAATTAAATAAGGACAAACACAAGAAGGGGGGTTGAATTGTGTTTGTATGAAAACTTGTTTTTCTAAAACAAATATAGATTTTCAAAACCGTTTCTTAAACGATGGGTTGATTTAATCAGATAATCAATTAAACAGTTTTGATGCAACGAAAATATCAACGTGTGTGAAGTTGAACAATAAAACAATAAAGCAATAAAATAGCACACGCAGATTTATCCTGGTTCACCCCCAGAACGATGGGGCTACATCCATTCCTTGGCTTCACTAAGATTTTCACTATTCATCGAATAGTACAAGTATTATCCACGACTTCTCCTATCAATAAGTATTCTCAGGGACTTCTCCCAACAAGTATTCTCAGGGACTTCTCCAAACAAGTATTATACAGGACTTCTCCTAAACACAATGGATTTCTCTACAGAAAATCTCTTCTCACAAGAGTGATGGTAGAAGCAATTCAGGCTCGACAAACTCTCAGTGTGTGTATATGGTTTGACTCTAATCAGTACACAAGAGGTTTGGCCAAAATAGAGATGAATAAAAGAATGATTCTCTGTTTCACAAAAACTGGATAGATTTGACTCTGTTTTTGGCTCGGTTTCTGTACTCTGTTTTTTTTTATTTCTTTCAGATGTTGTTCGCTATTCTTAGTTGTGTCTGTATCTCGTGTCTTCTTCAAATCTTCAAATGTACCTTTTTATACATTTGGATTGATTCTGATTTGCACAAGGTGTTGTCGTTGACTTGATATGAACATTGAATTCCTGACCATTGTGCAACGACTATATGCATCGAGTAGAATTGACTTTCTTGATTCTTCAGAGCTGATTGCTGTGATTTCCTCCTTTGCTTTGATTGTAATTTCATTGTTGATTAATCAGAGTTAATCAATGAGTGATGTATTCCTTGATTCACTCTTCTGCATTCAACTCGTTGATAAATGATTTCCTTCCTTTTCGATAAACGATTCTGTTTTGATGACAATTGTTGTGTTTCAATCGTTTAACTTCTGACGTGTCTCTTGTAAACAATATATTCTTCTTTGAACGATGTTTTCCACCTGTTTGTAAACAATGCTTCCTTTAATACTTGGGTTGACTAAAAGCAATGATTGAAGACTCGTGCAAAACGAAATATCCTGAAGGTGATCGTTTGTTCAACCCAAAGATGAGCTGTCGTGCACCTCTTGGTGGTTCAGTGCATTAATGGCGAAAGAGACATAATTAAGCGTCTCATTCCTTGAAGATTCAAATCCTCTGACATTCCTTAATTCAAGCTGCTTTTGCTGAATTAACGGCGATATCTTCTGATCATCGTATCTCCTCAACGGTCAAATTCAAATATTCTGGTCAGAGCATTAATGACTGAATTAGTTGTAATGCATAAGCATTAAATGCAGACTCTGTGAACCGAAGCAAAAGCATCACCAGACGATACCGTCCTTCGTTGTTGAAGAAACATTCTTTACCTGGCAGATTGCAACAGCAGATGCAGAAGTATCCGTTACTCACAATCAAGCAGAAATTCAAATGGAACTATTTTTGAAGATCTTCACCAAAGCCTCCAGTTATCATCCTACTGAAGATATAAACAGTGGACTTAGCATCAGCTCCAACTTGGCGACTCTTACACAATCAAAGCATTCAAACCTTCCAAGTCTATCTATGATTTGAACAAGCTTTAAGCCAAGACACTCAGTAACCTTAACCTTCTCATTTTTTGAGTTCCGTCGCCAACTAGTGTGAAATCTCTTATAGAGTGAAAACTCTTATCCTTTCTCACACAAGCCATTTAGAGAACTAATTTGTATACTATCTCTGAACCCTCTCTTCATATTTTCTACCCACTCTTGCTGAAGAGATTCTTGTAGAAACCAAATCTTCTTGAAAAAGAACTTGGAGGAGTCCTGTCAAACACTCGAGAGATAAAGGAGAAGTCCTAGAATACTTGTAAAGGAGTGGTCCTCAGAATACTGGGAGAAGTCCCTGAGAACACTTGTACTATTTTGTTTAAATAGTGAAAATCTTGGTGAAGCCAAGGACTGGACGTAGCCCTGTCGATTAAGGGGGTGAACCAGGATAAATATCGTGTGTGCTTTATTGTTCAAGCTTTAAGTTTATTTCTGCTGCACATTTTTTATAAGCTCTTTTGAACTAATAATAATTATCTTGCGAAAAAGGTTTAAAAATTACACACACAACTCAAACCCCCATTTCTTGTGTGGTTTATTACTATCAAGACTTCATTTGGCATTATCCATGTTTGAATGATAAGGAGCAGTTGTCGTACTTTAAACTAATTGAACGTTGAACGTATCATCTGTGCTTCTTATGTCTCCTGCATTTTGGTTAGTATATACAATATAATTCATAACACATGATGCATACCTATACTTTCTCTTAGATAAGAAAATCTATTTTCATCTAAAGGCTTTGTAAAGATATCTGCTAGTTGATCATCGATGTGCACATATGATATATCAATATTACCCTTTGCTATATGATCTCTAATAAAATGATGCTTGATATCTATATGTTTAGTTCCGGAATGTTGAATTGGGTTCTTTGTAATGTTTATAGCGCTAGTGTTATCACACATTAATGGAATGTTATGTTCAATAATGCTATAATCTTCTAACTGGTGTTTCACCCACAAAAGTTGGGTGCAACAAGAACCTACTGCAACACATTCAGCTTTGGCAATGGATATAGAGATTGTACTCTGCCATTTACTGGACCATGAGATTAGGAATTGACCAAGAAAGTGGCAACCACCACTTGTGCTTTTTCTTTCAATCCTATCTCCTACAAAGTCTGCATCGCAGAATCCTCTTAACCTGAAATCATCACCTTTCTCGTACACTAGACCATGATTAGTAGTACCTGATAAATATTTATAAATTCTTTTCACTGCACTAAGGTGAGATTCTTGTGGATTTACCTAGAACCTTGCACATAAGCAAATGCTGAACATGATGTCAGGTCTGCTGGACGTTAAGTAGAGCAGTGATCCAATCATACCTCTGTACTTTGTAGGATCAACTGGTGACTCTTCATTGTTCTTGTCCAATATGGTTCCTGGATGCATTGGGGCGTTCATCTCCTTGGATTTGCGCATATTGTATTTCTTTAGGAGATCTTTGATGTATTTCGTCTGGTGAATGTATGTTCTGCCTTGTTCTTGACGAATTTGAAGTCCCATAAAGAACTTCAGTTCTCCCATCATGTTCATTTCAAACTCACTTTGCATTAGATTAGAAAATTCCTTGCACAGAGTTTCGTTAGTGGCACAAAAAATAATACCATCTACGTATAATTGTACTAAAATAAAATTATTTTCTTTCTTTAATTTAAACAGAGTATTATCTATTTTACCTCCTAGGAAACCATTTTTCAAGAGAAAATAGTTTAGATGATCATACCATGTTCTTGGTGCTTGCTTTGAACCATATAGTGCTTTGTTCAGTTTGAAGACGTGATCTGGTAGTGTCTTCTCTTCAAAACCAGGGGCTGCTTAACATATACCTCTTCTTCAATATACCCATTTAGAAATACACTTTTCACATCCATTTGATATATCTTTATTGAGTGTTGGCATGCGAATGCTAGCAGTATTCGAGATAGCCTCAATCTGGGCAACTAGAGCAAATGTTTATGTGTAATCAATTCCCTTTTATTGATTATACCCGTGAGCTACTAGTCTTGCTTTATATCTTGTCACTTTTCCATCTTCATCCACTTTATTTCTGAAAACACACTTAGTACCAATGATGGACTTCCCTTCAGGTCTGGGAACAAGATTCCAGACCTGGGTTCTTTCAAATTGATTGAGTTCTTCTTGCATTGCTAGAATCCATCCTTTGTCTTGTAAAGCTTCAGTGATATTCTTTGGTTCTAAATCTGATAAGAATACATAATTACCGTGATCATGAAATGATGATCTAGTTTTGACCTTTTCTGTAACATTTCCAATGACTTGATTTGGAGGGTGATTTGGCTTGAATCTCCAATCTCTTGGAAGAGAAATACCATTGGACGTCATAATTTGATCGGACGTTGAAGGGTTGGATGATGGTTCCTCATTTTCCTTCGACGATTGACTGTCGTTGGACGATGTGGTCTATGTGGACGATGCATGACCTTTTGGCGATTGAGCTTTGTTTGACGATGGTCCTTCATTCAGTTCTAAACTTGAGAGATCTTTTTCAAGGCTGGTTGGATCATTGCTAGTGCTGTTATCATCGAAATTTATGTTGATTGATTCTTTTATCACCATGGTTTTGGAATTGTATACTTGATAAGCCTTCGAATAGGGTCAGGTTCATCACTGATGTCCTCCTCAGGTTCATCATATTGTTCTTCATCTATGTTTTCTTTCTGTTGAGGTCTTCTTGCTGGCATCAATAGTTCTTGAGGCACACTGGAGATGTCAATCTTCAGCTTCATTCTCCTGAAATCCCCAAACTTGATGGGAGTCGGATGGACGTAGTCATGGATGATGAGCTCACTCTGCTCCTTTACTTCATCAATGAGCCTTTTCGCTCTCATCATTTCAGAGATGAGAGCTCCATAAGGCAAGTTCGATTATTGGCCTTCCATCGTGGTGATGATGTGGTTGAAGATTAAGTAGGAAATATTTATTTTCTCCTTGTGCATCATTTGGTAGAGAGCCCAGTGAGATAGCTTATCTACTTGATTGCAGTTTCCTTCTCTAGGAATAACGATCTTACACAGCACAACATAGGGAAACTTGCATTCCTCTATCAGGTTGTTGATATTGGTGACATGAACCTTCGGATCATGCTTCCAGATGCAGGTAGGGTTAGGTGCTGACAGTTCCCAAGTTGGCCTGAATCTAACCCCTTCATTAATCTTGACATCCAACGTTACTGCAATATCTCCTGGAGATATATTGGTGACTGCTCTCATGCATCTGGTTTTGATCGTGACTGTTCCCTTTGTTAGTATAGATAGCAACCTGAGAGGGGGGGGGGGTGAATCAGGTTTACCCGATTTTCGCCTTGATACCTTCTTACTTTCAAGATGAATGGAAATGCAAACGATTGCAGCGGAAATAAGCGTTTCTTGAAAGTAAAGATGAAGGGTAGAAGAATTCACATACAGAAATTTATCCTGGTTCACCTTCTATCCACCGAAGGCTACGGTCCAATCCCTCAAGAAAATCCCTTGAGGATTTTTCCACTATTGATAAAAATCTCTTACAAGTTCTTACACCAAGTACCTTAAGAATTTCTATCAATCACCTGTGAAAGTATACCACTTTCAACAGCCCCTGAAAGCACACCACTTTCAGTTCCTGAAGGCAAACCACCTTCAGACCTTGAAGGCTAGACCACCTTCAATCAACACCCTGAAAGTACACCACTTTCAGTAACAACAACCCTTCACCGAGACCCACGGTGAATACTCAATCTACCAGAAAGAGATGAAGAAGAGTTTACAATTTTGGCTGTATCAATCCTTTAACATACAAGTGGATTGATCATGAGAATTATGCTTTAAGGCTCTTAAGCATAATAAGATTCTGAGTTCCTCAAGATATGAACAACTAAAGTGTTCTCTTAACAACGAAGATCATGAACTCAGAATTTAGGCTCTTTGAAAGTTTAAGTATCAAAAGACTTAATCAATGAACTATTTTAGCAAAGCTTTGGCCTAATGATGTATTCTCAGGGACTTCTCCCAACAAGTATTCTAAGGACTTCTACTATCAAGTATTCGAAGGACTTCTCCTTACAAGTATTATCAGGACTCCTCCTTACAAGTATTATCAGGACTCCTCCTTACAAGTATTATACAGGACTTCTCCTGACACCTTTTGCAAGGTTTGGCTTTTCTACATGGTTCTCTTCTTAATAAGAGTGGGTAGAAGAATTTAAGCTTAGTTTATACAGAGAGGATAGGAGTTTGGGTTCTCTGTTTTTGGGGTGTGTGAGTTGGAGAAGATGAGAGTAATACTCATGAATTTTCTCACACAGAAGCACATAAACTCAGGTAGAGGTAGAGGTAGGCGTGAAGCTTCCTGAGTTGGAAGCAAGGTTCCTTGGCTCTTCGGACAAACTTAGTTGACATATGGAAGTTTAAGTCTAAGTTTCCCAATTGTTTCGGAGGCAGGGTTCTCTATTTATATCTTCAGTTGAAGATCTTCGACCTTCTTCTTCAAAAGGAGAGAAAACCTGTCCGAAGTGCTTCTTCCTCTCTAAGCTGCACATAACGGCTAGTTTTGCATTTTTCAGCAGGTCTGAGACACGATCTGAGAATCATTGATTCGCCTGGGTTGACGTCGTCTGGCTCCATGCTGAGCGAGTAGCCTTGAGCTATGTCTTCTGTATTTAATGCGTGGAGATCCAGCTGTGGTGTTTGCTTTGACCATTATACCCCAGTGCATGCCAGCTAATGCTCATCACGTGCTTTGTTCAGATGTTTGAATTTCGATCGTTGAACGTGTACGGTGCTCAGAGATTCTGGTCGTTGATTCCGCGATGTCAGCTTGATTTGAGGAAAAGTAGAAAAGCAGTGGGACCAAGGAATATTGTATTAATTGTGTCCCTTCCTACTTTATTCCCTTGCCAATGCTTTAATAAATATGCAGACGAGGTAGACATCTTTTGATCCAAGAAGCAATTATTCAAGATGAGGAGAATAATTTCTTTAAGGCTTCAGTTGAACTAATATCCTCGTAAAACACATTTCTTGATATTTGTACCTTTGGCGCATTCTGATGCTTGAGCGGACAGATTTTCCTTAGAGTCTGGAAGACGCAGTCTCCATACAATGCTTAAAATTCCGCTGCTAAGTGGTTTGCATCGGCAGACGAACTTTCTTCATTCAGTTCTTCTTTAAGGATTAGAAGACTGAATCTTCTCTTTTCTTTTGCTTCCACGGAAGTTCTCCATCTGAGAGAGTTGATCCACAACTTCTTTATATGATGCTAGAGAAGCTTCGAGGCCGAAGGTGTTTCTTCATGAGTTGTCATACTCTTTCAGCTTTGGATGAAACAGTCTTTCTTTTGATCACTGTAGGTTTAGGTAGCGGACTGTTTCAGCTTCTTGAAGTAGACTTTGACTTGAGCGTGCAGAGTTTGATGGAGTGTCCTTGAGAGAGAATGTTGGCTATTTGAAGTTGCTGCTCTATCTCTCTTGAATCACCGGACTGTCTTTACATGAGTGCTTTCCTTTGTATGTCTTTGACAGTATTTCCTTCAGGATGACCGGATGGTCTCTTCTGGTGGACTAATTCTCTTGATGATGCTTTGAGATTCATTTAGTCCTTTTAGTAGATAATCATTCCTGTACATTAGAGTTTTCACTATGTTAGGAATTTTATCTTTGACAATATTAAACCTTAAAGAAATTGTTAATTATCAAAACATAATAATTCATTTAATTATTTGAATCTAGCAACATCTCCTTCTCCTACGATGAGGCCCTTTTGGTTACCTCCAAAGGTAACTGTTCCTCCATTGTCCTTAACACAGATCTTTGGGAACATAGACTTTCTTCCTGTCATATTTCGTGAGTATCCACTGTCCAGGTACCATTGTTTGCTCCTGCTTTGTCTAGTTCAACACATCTGCAATAGGAACAATCATAGTTTTAGGTACCCAAATTTTCTTGGGTCCTAATTTGTTAGTTGTGGTTATGGGTGGAACCTTCTTATGATTGGACGCCCTTTCTGTTGTTCGCTTAGGACTACGTTTCACCATGAACGTCACGGGTTCAGACGATATGGCATTGGACGATACAAACTTAGTGTCAGATGATGTAGATATAATAGTAGACAATGCACATGACATATTGGATGATGCATGTTCAGACGATGTTTCACAATATCCTAAACCACTTTTATCATATAGTTTTCTATTGTGTTCACTTAACTTAACCAAGTTGTCATGCCCATTTGTAAATGATGATAAATCTTGAATTAAAACTTTGACTCTCTTTTTAAGGGAAATAACTTCTTCAAAAGAATTTTGTTCTTTTAAAGTTTTATTTTCTTCAACCAATAAGGTATTTTCATGCTTAGATATTTCTAGTTCTTTTTGCATTTGTGAAAACTTTTTCTTTAAACATGCATACTTGGACGATAGAGCATGAGAATATTCATGTAATTCACTATAGCTATCTTTAAGACTTTCAGATGTTACCTGGTCCTCTTAGTCATCTGATTCATCGACAGAAGCCATGAATGCATACAATGCTTCATCATCATCTTCATCTTTATCATCGTCTGATGATTCATTTGACTCGTCATTCGGTCCTATGAGAGCCTTCTTCTTTCTATTGTTTTTAAACGCTTTCTTCATCTGTGGGAACTGTGCTATGATGTGTCCAGGCTTTCTACACTCAAAGCAGATGATAGAGCTTTTTTCAAGGCTTTGTCATCCTTTTCATATGGAGCTAGATTGGGGCTTTCTGTATCCTGAATCCTTTGTGTGATTTTTGGATTCATTTATGCCTTTTTAATGTTTTATCCATATCTTTTTGAATCTCTTGTTGAAGAGTGCTTCTTCACTGCCAGTATCATATGATGATGTTTTTGCTTCGTTAGACGATGCTTCAATGTTTAAAGCTTTGGAGCCTTTGGCTTTAAATGCTATGGATTTGCTCTTCTTGCTTTCACCATACTTTGCCAACTCGATCTCGTGAACCTTTAGAGATCCCAGACGATCTTCCACTCTTAAAGTGGAATGATCCTTGGCCTCTTGGATTGTTGTGACCTTTGGTCTCCATTTGGCTGAAAGGCATCTCAATATCTTTGTTACCTGGTCAAGATTTTTGTAGCTTCTTCCCAGATTTCTTAGTCCGCTGATGATGTTCTGGAATCGTGAGAACATGTCATCGATGGACTCATCTTCATTCATTTTGAATGCCTCGTACTGTGCTACCAAAATTCTTATCCGTGTGTGTTTCATGTTGAACGTTCCTTCATGAGCCATTGCCAATGTGTACCCAATCCCCTTTGCTGTTTCGAGACTATCAACTTTGTCATGCTCTGTTTTGCTTAGAGCACAAGTGGGGAACAACTTTTCTTTGGAGTTCAGTTGATTTTCAACTCGATGTTCATCAGTCCATTGAGCCCTCAGAATAGGTTCACCTGCAGCATTTTTAGGCACATAATTACCACACTCAACAATTGTTAGATTCAAATGATTTAATGAATTATTATGTTTTGATAAATAACAATTTTATTTAAGGTTTGATATTGTTAGAGATAGATTTCCTAATACTTTGGATATTTCATATTCAAGAAATATCTATCTACTTGAAGAAGAACTGCATAGCTCCATACAAGGCATTATCAAAAGCAGAACTTCAAGAGAAGCAAAGAAGAGGTGTACGTCTGGCCACTCATCAAAGAGTTAGTCTGCCAGTTGAGTACGTTCGGCTTAAAGAGTACGTCCGGCTACTCAACAATGTGTTCGTTTGGCAACCCATCTAAAGGAGTACGTCCTCCTAAGGAGTACGTTTGGCGACTCTGTTGAAGAGTTCCTTTGCCAAGACAGATTGAAGAGTTCGTTTGGCAGAAGCATTGAAGAGTTCGTTCGACAAAGATTCTGAAGAGTTCGTTTGTCATAAATGCTCTAAGCAATAAAGGTCATCTACCTCGTCAAAGCATTAATGAAGCACTGTTGATTGCAGAATGAAGAAAGGGACATAATTAATACTTTATTCCTCGTTTCTACAAACCCTCTGCTATTCCTTAAATCAAGCAACTTTTACAGAGTCAACAATGGGATTTTCTAAACATAGTATCTCCTCAACGGTCAAAATCAAATCTTCTGTTCAGAACATTAATTGCTCTCTTAGCTGGATTGCATGAGCATTTAATGCCAAAGTACAGGCTCAAGGTTGAAAGCATTGAAGGGTCAGACGACGTCAACAAATACAATTAATGCTGCAATAAATGCATGGCAGAATGCATTTAATGCTGAACCAGAGATGCAGAAGTATCTGTTACTCACAAGGAAGAAGAAATTCAAACGGAACTTTTTTCAAATCTTCATCAAGCTCACATTTCTCATCCTACTGAAGATATAAATAGAGGACTTGGCATCCGGATTCATTTGGAAACTTTCACACGATCAAAGCATTCAATTTTTCTAAGTTCATCATTTACAATCCGTTTTCAAGCCATAACTCAGCAATCCAAAGCTATTTCTTACCTGAGTTAAGTCGTTTGCAAGTGTGAGGCATTCATAGAGTTTTACTCTTATCTTTTTTCACACAACCCAAACAGAGAACCAAACTTTCTATCCTCTCTGTAATATGTACTTCATCTTTCTACCCACTCTTAGCGAAGAGACTTTGTAGAAACCCAATAACCTTCTTGTAAAAAGAATTGGGAGTAGTCCTGTCTAATACTACAAAGGAGAAGTCCTGATAGAATACTTGTAAAGGAGTAGTCCTCAGAATACTGGGAGAAGTCCTGGAAAATACTTGTACTATTTTGTGAAAATAGTGGAAAATCTGGGTGAAGCCCAGGACTGGACGTAGCCCTGTCGATTAAGCGGGTGAACCAGGATAAATACTTTGTGTGCTTTACTTTTCAGTCCTAAATAGTTTTCCGCTGCACTTACTCTAAATAGATATTTGAAACTTATAACTGTTTATAATTGAAAAGAATTGATAAAATTCACACACACAATTCAAACCCCCCATTTCTTGTGTGTTTTATTACTATCAATTGGTATCAGAGCTTAATCGCTCTGAGATATACTAACATCTTAACAGGTGTAGCGTGAAAAGATCCATGGACAACATAGCATATCCCACCAGGACAGCAACCAGAAAGCCACCATTCTTCGATGGCTCCAACTATCCTTATTAGAAGAAGCACATGCAGTTGTTCATTGAATCAACTGACTGGAGGCTGTGGGATGTTGCAGCCAAAGGCAACTATGTCCCCAAGGATGCTGAAGGAAAAGCTGTTCCATAAGGTAAATGGACAGATGATCAACGAACTCAAAATCAAAGGAATGCCAAAGCAAGGTTATTCCTTATATGTGCCTTAAGCAAAAGCGAACACGATAAGGTGGATAGCTTAAGCACTGCTAAGGAAGTATGTGATACCTTAGCCATGGCCCATGAAGGAACCTCTGTTGTACAGGATACTAAGATGAGTATGCTGACCACTCAGTATGAGGCGTTCAAGATGAAGGATGATGAGTCTGTTGACAACATGTTCTCCAGACTTCAAATCATTCTTAATGGACTGAGGAACCTAGGAACAGTCTTCACCAGCAAGGAGAAGGTGACCCAGATCCTCAGAAGTCTACCTCCTATTTGGAGATTATTTTTCACTGCACAACGAGCTGGAAAGAATCTTGCCACCTATTAGGTGGAAGATTTATTTGGAGAACTGAAAATCCATGAGGAGGATCTTGCAGAAGATGCTGCTATTGTTCGTGGCAAGCCTACAGTCAGTAAAACTGTAGCATTCAAGTCCAGCTCATCTAAAGTGTTAAAGGCATAAGAATGTCTGATGAAGCAGCTGAGTTGTCTGACAACACTGATGACGAACAGGCACTCTTCAACAGAAGATTCAAGAAGATGTGGGCCAAAAGGAAGCAGGTCAAAGGGAAATCCTCGTCAACACCTAAAAGAGACGGCGAGAAAAGCTCCAATAGAGGGGCGATCGTCTGCTATGAGCGCAAGAAGCCTGGGCACATCAAAGCAGGCTGCCCTCATTTGGCGAAGAGGCCCACTCAGAAGAAGAGCTTTCGTAAAAAGAAAGCCTTCTCAAGTCAGAATGAGGAGTCTGAAGAACAATATGAGCAAGAGGAAGCAGAAGGAGACGATGACGAAGCATCATACTGTGCATTCATCGCATCCATTGACTTGTTTGACATTGAAGCAGACAGAGAATTAGAAGCCTTGATGATTACAGTGGATCTGTCCAACTATAAGGCAAACGACAAAGATGAGGTAACCTCTGAGATTTCAAATGATGGTTACAATGAATTATTAGAATACTCTCATTCTTTAGCCATTAAGTATAGTATCCTAAAGAAGAAGCATGATAAGTTAGCAAAAGAATTGAATGCTTCCAAGGAAGTCTCATTTATGATAACTAAGAAAAATCAAGCCTTGTTGGAACAAGACTCAAACAAAGAAATCAAGTTTCTAAAACAAAGACTAAATAGCTTAACCAAAGACCTATCCTCATTTACTCTAGGATATGATAACTTGATAAAATTGAGTGGTAACAATAGGTCAATGTATGACCGTAGAGGTCTAGGTTTTGAAGAAGAGGATTGGGACATTACTGCACTTAAACATACTTCGTCTGCTGCCCCATACATGTATAAGCCTGAAATAAAACCTGCATTATCAGAACCTCAATTAAGCAAACCTAAGGCATTTATTGTCAAAGGTAAGGAGAAATAAACTCCTCATAAATTAGCATATGGGAGGAAGGTTCCACCCAAGTTTGTGACTAACAAGCCAGGACCAAAGAAAGTTTGGGTACTTAAATCAATGACTGTGCCACTTGCATATGTGCTTAACAGCTCAAACCCCAAAAGAGCAATGGTACCTGGACAGTGGCTGCTCACGTCACATGACGGGAAGAAGGTCTTTATTCCCAAAGATCCATGCTAAGAAAAATGGAGGAACGGTTACCTTTGGAGGTAACCAAAAGGGGCTCATCGTCGGTGAAGGTGACGTTGGTAATGCTCCTCTTCCTGTAATACGGAAGGTTCTTTTGGTTGAAGGACTAGAACACAATCTACTTAGCATAAGTCAATTATGTGATTGTGGGTTCACTGTTTCCTTCAGTAAGGTGAATTGTGAAGTCACAAATGACGATAATGAGGTCATCTTTGAAGCTCAGAGACAAGGTGATCTATATAAGACAAGCTTGGAAAACCTTGCAAGTCAAAATGTAGCACGTCTAGTGTTAGCAGAGGATGACAAATGGATATGGCACAGGAAGCTAGGGAATGCATCCTTAAAGACCATTGCTAAAATGATCAAGCATGATCTAGTATGTGGTCTGCCAAATATATCTTTCAAATCTAATGACACATGCTCTGCATGTCTTCAGGGAAAGCAATTTAAAAGCTCTTTTTCATCTAAGAGCATTGTGAGTACAAATAGACCTCTTGAAATGTTGCATATGGACTTGTTTGGACCTACTAGAACGGCTAGTTGTTCTGCAAAAAGATTTTGTCTTGTCATCGTTGATGACTACATAAGATTTACATGGGTACAATTCCTTGCAACAAAGGATGAAGCATTTAAATCGTTCTCCATCGTCGTTCCCCAAACTCTAAAGCTTTCCGAGTCTACAATTCAAGGGCCATTAAGAATCCATAAATGTAAAATTTGATGACAAACATTCAAGTGGAAGCCAAAAATCATTGGAAGATGAGTTTGAGAGTCTAGAGTTAAATGAAGAACCATCCTCTACACAAGCTCAACCGTCAACGTCTGACAAAGCTACAAATCCAAGTGTCTCGTCTAACACCAAACCAGACATTAACAACACAACTTCGTCTGGTGATGCCTCGTCTGATCAAGTCATGACATCCAGTGGCATCTCAATCCCCAGAGAATGGAGATTCAAACCAGACAATCCACCAACGCAAATAATTGGCAGCATAAATGAAAAGGTAAGAACTAGATCTACATTTAATGATTATGCTAAATATACGCTCTTGTCCGAGATTGGACCCAAAAGCATAGGTGAAGCCCTACAAGATGAAGGTTGGATCCTAGCAATGTAGGAAGAGCTAAATCAGTTTGAAAGAAGCAAAGTCTGAAACTTAGTGCCAAGGCCTGAAGAGAAATCCATTATAGGTACTAAGCGGGTGTTCAGAAATAAGATGGATGAGAATGGCAAAGTCACAAGAAATAAAGCAAGGCTAGTTGCACAAGGGTATAACCAGCAAGAAGGCATTGATTACACAAAAACTTTTGCCCCTGTTGCATGCATCGAAGCCATTTGCATACTCCTAGCGTTTGCATGTCAACACTCCATAACATTATATCAAATGGATGTAAAGAGTGCATTCATAAATGGGTACATTGAAGAAGAAGAAGTATACGTCAAGCAGGCCCCAGGCTTATAAGATCCAGCTCTGCCAGACCATGTCTTCAAACTGCGTAAAGCACTATATGGATTGAAGCAGGCTCCAAGAGCATGGTACGATCGCCTAAGCTTATTTCTCATGAGCAATGGGTTCACAAGGGGTAATATTGATAATACTCTATTTAGAAGAAAAACATCAACTGGTTTCATATTAGTACAATTTTATATTGATGATATTATTTTTGGTGCTACTAATGAAACTCTCTGTCAAGAATTTTCTAAGCTTATGCAGAGTGAATTTGAGATGAGCATGATGGGAGAACTGAAGTTCTTTCTAGGCTTACAGATTCTTCAGGAGACAAACAGAACCTACATTCACCAGATGAAATATATCAAGGATCTCTGGAAAAAGTATAGCATGGAAAAAGCTAAGGAAATGGGCACTCCAATGCATCCTGGAGCAATATTAGATAAAAGTGATGAATCTGCCCCGGTAGATTCGACCAAATACAGAGGAATGATAGGATCACTGCTATATCTCACTTCAAGTAGACCAGACATAATGTTCAGTGTCTGTGTATGTGCAAGGTTTCAGGTAAATCCTCAAGAATCTCACCTTAGTGTTGTAAAACGATTTTTTTAGATATCTCGTTGGCACTACTAATCTTGGTCTAGTGTATGAGAAAGGTTAAGATTTCAGGTTAAAGGGATTTTGTGATGCTGACTATGCTGGAGATCGCATAGAAAGAAAGAGTACAAGTGGTGGATGCCACTTCTTAGGACAATGTCTGATCTCTTGGGCTAGCAAAAGACAAAGCACAATCTTGTTAGATTCAAATGATTTAATGAATTATTATATTTTGATGAATAACAATTTCGTTAGGTTTGATATTGTTAGAGATAGAATTCCTAACTTCTTGAATGTTTTCACACTCAGGAATATCTATCTACTTGAAGAAGAATTGCATGGATCCATACAAAGCATTATCAAAAGCAGAACTTCAAGCAAAGAAAAGAAGAGGAGTTCGTCTGGCTACTAATCTTTTGATTCAGTCCGCTAGTTGAGAACGTTTGCGTCAAAGAGTTCGTCCGGGTGAGAAGAACGGCTGGCCACTCAAACATTGTGCTGACTTGGCAACCCATCTAAAGGAGAGTACATCTGGAAACTCTGTTAAAGAGTTCGTTCGCCAACAACATATTGTGGAGTTCGTTTGACTGAAGCACTGAAGAGTTCGTTCGTCAAAGACTCAGTAGAGATCGTTTGTCCAACCCAATCTTAGCTGTCAAACACTACATACCGCTTCAGAGCACTAATGAAGCACTGTTGATCGCAGGATGAAGAAATGGACATAATTAATACTTTATTCCTCGTTTCTTCAAATCCTCTGCTATTCCTCAAATCAAGTTACTTTTGCGGAATCAACGGCGAGATTTTCTAAACATTGTATCTCCTCAACGATCAAATTCAAATCTTCTGTTCAGAACATTAATTGCTATCTTAGCTGGGATGCAGGAGCATTTAATGCCAAAGTTAAAGCTCAAGGCATAAAGCTTTGAAGAGCAAGACGATGACAGCCTCCGCCATTGAAGATGCAATAAACGCATGGCAGAATGCATTCAATGGTGAACCAGAGATGTAGAAGTATCTGTTACTCACAATGGAGAATGACCAAACTTAGGCAATTTATCACTTAAGGTAGACCTTTGGTGTTGAAGTTCAAGGATATTTCATCAATTTCAGCTATGCTCTTGATGTTGACTTCCTTGGAGGCTTTGATCTTGTCAATTTTCTTCATCGATTCTTCAACCTTTCTTTTAATGGACACAATTTGAGTTTCTTTATCCTTGATGCTTTGATCAGCAGCCTTCTTTTGGTCAAACACTGCAAGAACTTGGTTAGAAGTTCTTGTAAATCATGCACGGCCAAATTTTGATTCCCATTGAAAGTTTGGTCATTTAGGCTAGCAATCAGGTGTTTGATTTCGGTAGCATTTTGGGGATCCTCGTAAATGGCGTCGGAAAAATTCTCGTAAGTGATGAAATCTCTTATTTTGTCAAGAGTCTTTTCAAAAAAATTAGAAGGTTGGGAAGTCTCAATTTTGCATCAAAGAATGATCACTGATAGGTGAAGAAATCACCAAGTTATCATTGAGAAAATCATGAAAAGCAACTTTAGGATCTTCTTTAATGAAAGCCTCAAGGTTCTCAATTTAGACATAAGATTGAGATTTAGATTGGGAAGAGGTAGATGCTTCTTTGAAAATAGGAAGTTTGAGAGGAACTTCAGAAGTTGGTTTCTTGACAGGGGGATCATAATCACTTGACTAGGTTTGACGAGAATTGGCTCTTCAACATTTGAGAGAAGGTTCTCATCACATTGTGCTTGTTGACCATTTTAATCATCCTCTTGGTCTTGGTCAGTTTGTTGATCATCTTCTTGGCCAGTTCCTTGGTCAATTTCTTTTTCTCGATCCTCTGAAGCTTCAGCATTTGTTTTTGCGACATTGTGTAGAGGAGGATTGTTTCGATCAGCTATACGAGTATAAATTATGTTCCCACTAGGATGTTGCCAAGCCAAGGGCAGCGATGAATCTGTTTGAGGTAAGACCTTGGACCTTTGGAGTTTAGAAAAACCATATTTCTAGAAAAATTAAAGTAAGGGAATTATTCTGAGTCCGAAGCCTTACAACAAATAAAGAAGAAAAGATTTTGTTTTAAAACTCGAATGAGGAAATACCTATTTGGAAACATCCTTGTCTGGAATCGAGTTTCCAAAACTCGTCTCAAGGGAAATTTCTTTGAGTCTTGCTTTTGGGGGATTCTTAGCACCTTTCTTAAGCCTTTTCAACTTAGTTATAGTCTAGTTATCATCTTCTTGGTAGCAGTGTCTGTAGCCTTTTCCTCGACTATGATAGGATCTTCAGTCGGTGCATCAGCAAGGTTTTCTTCTTCTTCTTTGGATGGACTTGTCGCAGCATCATCATTGGCAGAATGAAAAAAAAAAAAGAGGAAGGAAATAGGTGAAGAAGAAGTTTGGATTTTATGAAAAGATTTTGTAGCGAAAAAGGGAAGACATCCCCACTCTAGGAGGAGAACAGTTGGAAAAGTTATAGAAATTTTAGAAGTTGGTAAAGGTGGAAACTTAGGAAACTTTTTCGTCAAAATATATTTCAGTTTATCCACTCTAAGAGGAAAAAGTGTTTTTGGAAATAAAGATTCTAATTTCGTCCTTAGAACTTCATGATAAAATAAGAACAAACAAAAGAAGGGGGTGATAGCAATTCTGCAAGTGTACAAATTGTATCGAAGTAATATAAAATATATCGTTCTCCACAGGGATAAGAATTGATTTTGGACTTAAACTTAATCGTTAGAGGAGAAAATAAAAAGATATATTTTTATTGTTATTATAATTGTGATAACATGAAGCAAGAAGAAATAAAACTATGATAAAAATAACACTCGGGTTTGAGTTTCACGTAACCAAATTATGTCTCTTACAACTGAAAAATCATATGAACTCGGAAATTGTTCTTAGGTGCTCTAGCCTAGGATTTCTACTTGTTAATGCCTTAATCAAATAGAACTTTCAATTCAATTTCTAAACCAAATACCTTAGTGTTTAGTTAATCCAATTGCAGCATTAGTGTTATTAGTTCTTGCCAACACAACTAGTTCCCACCCTTATACCTAAGTGGCGGATTATTCGATTAATCTACTCCCATTTCCCTTAAATCCTACCAACTATCGTTGTGCAAGAAATAAGCATGATAAACTTGTGTGCACCAAGCATAATAAACATGGGGAGAAGATACAAAGAACAAAGACTCCTATTCATATGAAAACAGAGGCTTAAAACATAAATGGAGAAAGGATTCACTACAAACCCAAATGCTATAAAGTACTAGCCAAGCATGGCTAGATTAAACATAAAGAAAATTAAAAGCAAAACATGAAACAAGGGCTCCAAAGGCCTCTTACAAGCTCAAGAACAAAGCTAAAAAGGAAGGAACTCAGCCAAGTACAATGTTCTAGGATTGATACAAAAGAAAAGCCAAAAACCGAATTTATAGCCAAACTGCCAGCAAGCCAACGCTCAAGCGTTGGGTTCAAACGCTTGGGCGCTGGAAACAACATTGAATTCTCATCTTCAGACAGAATTCCAACGCATGAGCGTTGGGGTGCCAACGCTCAAGCGTTGGGAGCACGACAGGCTCCTCATTTTCTTGTTCTTAACCTTCTCTTTTGATTCCTTTCATCAAAGCAATTAAGGGATTTCATTGTGGCTTTCAAGGATGTTTTGCAACAGTTGAAACCTTCACTCTTCACCATTTGAACATGTGGAAAATGTTTTTCTTGCTTGTTGCTTCAACTCTTCATTCAATTTCTCAATTCCGTACATGTTAAATGAGCTAACGGTGGTTGATGCTTCTTCTTCTTCTTCTTTAAGTTCTACCACACTCTTTCATTTATTTGCACGAAGGTCCCCACAAATGTTCCTTAATTGACCAGAACCTCTAACAAGGACTAAACTATAATAAAACATAACTAAAAGGACTAAAAACACAAAATTTTCTAAACTATATGCAAATGCAAAAATAAAACAAAAACTCTAACAAATTAAATAAAAACTATATGAGACACAAATAAAAATAAAAGAAAAAGATAGTAAAAACATCATATAAATCCCGGTCACCAGGGAGGTTGAATTGTGTTCGTATAAAATCTTGCTTTTCTAAAAACAAATATATATTTTCAAAACTGTTTCTTAAACGATGGGTTTCTTTTAGCATATAATAGGATAAACAGTTTTGATACAGCAAAAATAGAACCTGTTTGCTGTTAAACGATAAAGCAATAAAACAATAAAGTAGTAAACAGTACACGCAGATTTATCCTGGTTCACCCCGTGAACGATAAGGCTATGTCTGGTCCTTGGCTTCACCATGATTTTCACTATTCACCCGAATAGTACAAGTATTATCCAGGACTTCTCCTATCAACAATTATTCTTAGGGACTTCTCCTAACAAGTATTCTCAAGGACTTCTCCCAACAAGTATTCTACAAGACTTCTCCTAACAAGTATTCTACAGGAATTCTCCCAACAAGTATTCTACAAGACTTCTCCCAACAAGTATTTGAAGGGCTTCTCCTTTTACAACTGTTTATTCTACAATAAATCTCTTCTCAAAAGAGTGATGGTAGAAACAAATTCAGGCTCGGCAAACTCTCAGTATTTGGTAGAAGGTTTGACACTAAACAGTATACTTGAGGTTTGTAAAACAGAGATGAATAAACAATGGTTTCTCTATATGGTGTGAATAAATTTAGAGTGTTTGACTCTATGAGATTTCTCACACTTGAAAAATTTCACTCATTGTAATTTTACACTGTAATCCGAGGTGAATTTATGAGCTTTGTATGGTTCGGTTCTAATGCTCTGTTTTTCGTTCGTTTCCTACTTCACTTCATTTCTCTTTTCTTTTCTTCGTTGAGCTCTCTGTATTTCTTCGAGTCTTCAAGTGCTCCATTTATACCTTGAATTCAATTTCTATTTCCTGAATATTTTGTGTCGTTGACATGCTCTTCTCAATCAATTCTTGACCATTCCTCAACGGCTATAAGCATTGAATAGATTTTACTTTGTTGATTTTGCTGAGCGTAATTTTTTCCTTTCAATTGATGAAATTTATGTTGCTGTTTCAAGGAGAGATAGTCGTCGAGTAATATGTTGCTTGATTCACTCCATTGTAATAAATTTGTTCATCAATGAAATTCCTTTCCTTTGTGAGAATTGTAAGTATAGACAGCAATCGAAGAGGGGGGTGAATTAGGTTTGTTCGATTTTCGTCTTAACAAAATTGATTACTTTCAAGATAATGATGAACACAATTGATAATCGTGTATGTAGCGGAATAAAGCGTAACTTGAAAGTAAAATATGAAGGTTAAGAGAAATCACACACAGGTTTTATCCTGGTTCACCTTCCAACCACTGAAGGCTACGTCCAGTCCCTCAAGAACCCCTTGAGGATTTTTCCACTATTGATAAAAAACTTCTTACAAGTGCTTACACCAAGAACTCTAAGAATTTCTATCAAAAACCAGAGAAACTGTTTTCCAAGTTTCAACCTTCACCGAACCCTACGGTGAACTTTAACTCAACCAGAATGAGAATGAAGAAGATTCTTATACAGCTGAATCAATCCTCGAACATGAGAATGGATTGAATGTAGAAGTTATGCTTTAGGAACTTAGCATATGAAGGCTCTTATCTATTCTGAGTTCTTCAACAGTTGAACAACATGGGTGTTCTTATTGAAAATGAAGAATTAAAGACTCAAAATTTTGGCTCTAATGAATATGAAAGTTGTATGTAATTTTTGTTATGTTTTTTAGCATAAATTTACTATTTATAGGCATAAGGGAATGTCCATGAACCATCACAAAGCTTCCCAAATTTTTTGGGATGCATTGGCTCATGAAACAACACAATTGTCGACCAGGTAATCAATTACAGTACTAAGGTAATCGATTACGCTATTTGCCCGTTGTAGTTTGAATTTCAAATTCAAACATGTAATCGATTACAAGAAAGGTGTAATCGATTACTTGCCTCTTTATAATCGATTATCAGAAGGGTGTAATCGATTACACTAAGTCCATTTTCTAGATAATGAAACTTTAAGACCTAATTGAGTTTTTCTATCACTTTTAACTTATGAAAAGGATTATACTCAATTATTTAACTTGTATTTGAGCCTTCATACTTAAAGAAACCTTAGAAGCATAACTTACCTAGGTTATAAGAATTAGTCAACTAGAACCCTTTGAGTATAGCTTTGAAGTATGTTGAACTGGTTCTTCTAAGTCTTCTTTTCTTCTTTTTGTATTGAGTTTGTCGTCATCAAAACTTCAGCCAGAGTCAGGGGCAAGACCTTCTTCACAATCTCCCCCTTTTCGATGATGGCAAACACATGTCTTGTCTTTGAAGATCATCTTGTTGTGGTTATGTCAAAACTCCCCCTGTCAGATAGAACTCCCCCTTTTTGTTCCACTTGTAGCATTCCCTGTAAATGATCTTTAAAAGCACAAGACCTTTCTCCCCCTTTTGACATCATCAAAAAGAAGAAAAGGCCTAATATATTCCATACAGGCTAACAAGTAGGATAAACATTGAAACCATAGAGAGTGGGGAATTCAAGTTGATATTTGGATAATAATAGCATAAACATTAAGCAGCAAACCATAATAAATGTGTTCCAAATATCCAAACACGACATAATAATTAAACAGTTCAAACATCAAGCAAACAAAATGTTATGTCTAAACTATTACAAACCATAAATATGAAATTTTCAAAGGAATAAAACTCATAAAAGTCTAAAGGTCATCAGACCCATCAGATAAGTCAGAGAAACGAAGGGGAGAACGGGTCATCTGATCAACACGAAGACTGAGATTTCCATATTAGCACGCAGAGTAGTGTACATAGATTCTACCCTTCCTTCCATGCGATTAAAGCGCTCAGTTATGAAATGCTGCATGTCATTCCTCATGTTATCAATATGAGCAAGAATTAACTGAGTTGAAGCATCACCACCAGTATATGAGGATGGAATGTACTCCGAAGAGGAAGGAAAGAAAGCAGCAGGGACAGGGGCAGGAGGAGCATCAAAATGCAAATCGGATTCATGCCTGAAAGTCCCGTCAAGATCCCTAAAAATCCTCATCTTGTTCAAGATATCCATGTCAATGTGTTGAGCTTTGACATCCATGACTGTAGCAAATTCGCCGTTGGTAGAGACCCCATAGTTCTTCAGAATGATGGAAATGACAGGAGCAAACGGAAGAAGACTGGTTCGATCCTTTTGTAGTAGCATCTGAGTCATCACCAAATGAGCCTAATTAATGGATTTTCAATTCTTAAATCCATAAAGAATTTGTAATTCCAAATCGCTGATTTGAGCATGATTGGAACTTTGTGGTAGGATGACGTAACTGAGCAAGTAATGAAGCAAACGGTTCTCCACAGTGAGATATCCAACAGCAAGAATATCTCTAGTACGATTAGCCTCTAACTGTTTCTTTTTGTTCTGAATTTGCTCCTCTGTGAATCGACAGAGAGATAAATAAAATGACTTCTTGTCATATTCTTCCCAGGGGCACATCAGTTCTGTACCTAGTTTTTCTCCTACACTGGGAATAGATAAGCAGGTTCCCAATTGCTCCATAGTCATTGCAATGTCAATTCCTTTGACAGAGGTGCACAGTTTGTTGCCTCTTTTGACTAAATTGCAATAGAAAACTTTGACAAGTTCTGGATAATACGTACCAGTGATAGAGACGAATTCTTCCAGTCCTTGATGATCAAAGAGTGTGGGGAATGTCAGCCTTGCCTCGAGAAAGGACTCCATGACTCCATACTTGGGAGCAAGAATGGGTCTTTCAAGGAAGTGAGCGAGGAACCTTTGCTTCTTTTCTTCAGACCCAAGGAGACGAGACAAGTCCAGGGAGTTCATAGAAGGGTTCTTGGAGCGGTGCTTTCGAGAGGAAGAAGCCATGGTAAGGAATTTCGAAAGAAATAGGGCTTAGGGTTTTGTTCGACTGAATTGAGGCTTTTGTGCCGTGATGAATTCGACAACAATTGAAGGGTTGAAATGATAGAGATTAAGTTCACAAGAAAAACCCACCAAAGATTCTTGAAAACGAACAAGAATCGTAGGGCGTCGAACCTTAGAAAGGGAGAAGAAGGTCTGTAATCGATTAATGAAACAGACCAGATATATATACTGCTCAAATTGGTAATCAATTAGAGTAAGTTGTGTAATCAATTACAGGTGGTTAAAAAGAAATAAGAATTCAAATTTTGAATTGGTAATCGATTACTGAATATGGTAATCGATTACCAGAATTCTCTGGAACAATTTCTGGGCCAAAAACCTGGTGGTAATCGATTACAGCTTTTGGGTAATCAATTACTCTAATTCTCTGTAATGAAACGTGGGCCAGAATTGTTATGGTAATTGATTACGGATTGTGTGGTAATCGATTACTGAAAAATCTCTGTTAAGAGCATTAGGCCACACTAACAAACTTTAGATTGGTCATATTTTTCAGAGAATGTTTGTGTAAAATATATAAATCAAAATAAATCAAACATTCAAGCACATAATCAGACATCTATTTCATCTAATATGCCTAACTCTCTCCTAATTTTGAAAAAAGAATCTTTAGGGAGAGGTTTAGTGAAAATATCTGCTAGTTGATTATGTGTATCTACAAAATCCAGTTCTATATCCTTTCTCAAGACATGATCACGAAGAAAGCGATGTCGAATGCCAATGTGTTTAGTCCGTGAGTGCATGTTGGGGTTTTTTGTAAGGTTAATAGCACTGGTATTGTCATATTTTATGGGAGTGCAGCCCAGGTCTAAGCCATAATATTTTAGTTGTTGTTTCAGCCATAACGTTTGTGCACAACAACTTCCTGCAGCTATATACTCAGCTTCTGCAGCACTTAGAGCAACACATACTTGTTTCTTGCAAGACCAAGAGACTAGAGCATTTCCTAGTAAGTGACAAGTACCACTTGTACTTTTTCTTTCAGTTTTGCATCCTGCAAAATCTGAGTCTGAATATCCAGTTAAATCACAGACACCTCCTTTAGGATACCATAGACCTACATTTGAAGTTCCTTTCAAGTATTTGAAAATCCGCTTAAAAGAACATAAATGAGATTCCTTGGGAGATTCTTGATATCTAGCACATAGACATACACTAAACATAATATCAGGTCTACTTGTTGTTAAATATAGAAGAGATCCCATCATACCTCTGTATTTTGTGATTTCCACTAGAATGCCGGACTCATCTTGGTCTAGATAAGTATTTGACCCCATTGGTGTAGCTATGGCTTTGCAAGCATCCAAATCATATTTCTTGAGGAGCTCTTTGCAAAATTTTGATTGATTTATGAATATTCCATCCTTAGATTGCTTGATTTTCAATCCTAAGAAGAAGTTTAGCTTCCCCATCATAAACATTTCAAATTCTTCTTGCATCATGCTTGAAAATTCCTTGCACAATGTTTCATTAGTGGAACCAAAAATAATATCATCAACGTAAATTTGAACCAATAAAGTGTTACCTTTGGTTTTCTTGATGAACAATGTGGTATCTGCTTTACCTTTCTCAAATCCTTTTTCACAAAGGAATGTACTTAATCTGTCATACCAGGCTCATGGTGTTAGTACAGATAGCAACCTGAGAGGGGGGGTGAATCAGAGTTGCCCTGATTTTCGCCTTATCGAAATTATTACTTTCAAGATAATGAAGATCATGAAACGATAGTTGTGATTGCAGCGGAATTGAGGATTGCTTGAAAGTAAAAGATGAAGGATGAGAGGAATTCACACACGGAGTTTATCCTGGTTCACCTTCTATCCACCGAAGGCTACGTCCAGTCCCTCAAAGAAACCCCTTGAGGATTTTTCCACTATTGATAAAAATCTCTTACAAGTTCCTAACCCAAGGACCCCAAGAATTTCTACCAATAACCTGTGAAAGCAAACCACTTTCAACAGCCCCTGAAAGCAAACCGCTTTCAGTTCCTGAAGGCAAACCACCCTCAGACCTTGAAGGCTAAACCACCTTCAATCAAAACCCTGAAAGTATACCACTTTCAGTGACAACAACCCTTCACCGAATACCACGGTGAAAAACTCAATCTTACAGAAAGAGATGAAGAAGATATGAACAACTAAAGTGTTCTTATAAACATGAAGATCATGAACTCAGAATTTAGGCTCTTGAAGGTTTAAGTTCTAAAAGATGAACTAATTTTGACAAAGCTTTGGCCTAATGTTGTATTCTTATGTGTTATTGTGTTCTGGACTCAAATGGACTTTATATAGGCAAGGGAAACGTCCTTGAACCATCACAACCCTTTCCAAAAGGTTTGGGACACAATGGTTCATGAAAAGATGTAACTTTTCGTTCTGGTAATCGATTACATCACTTAGTGTAATCGATTACACTAATAGCCATTTCAGTTTGAATTTGAAATTCAAACATGTAATCTATTACAAACAACAAGTAATCGATTACTTGCCTAGGTGTAATCGATTACCAGAATCTTGAAATCGATTACACTGAAGTCCATCTTCCAGAAACTTGATCCTTTGAGATCGGCTTAAGGTTTTCTACTTCTTTTAAGTTATGAAAACACTTAGCTTGATTAGTTTAGGTGTTTTAAGAGCCTTTATGCTTTAATAGACCTTTAGAAGCATAACTCACCTAAACTAAGACTTCTAGACTATTGATGAACTTTGTAGCGTTGTTTCTTCGAAGTCTTCTTTTCTTCTTTTTGTTGATGAGTTTGTCGTCATCAAAACCACAGCCAGGGTCAGGAGCAAGACCTTCTTCACACATGGAGCTTGCTTCAACCCATATAGAGCTTTCTTTAACTTGAAGACATGTGAAGGAAATTTTAGATCTTCAAACCCTGGTGGTTGCTTCACATATACTTCTTCTTGTATATATCCATTTAAGAAAGCACTTTTGACATCCATTTGATATAGTGGGAAGTCTAGAGAGAAAGCGTACACTAATAAAAGTCTTATAGCCTCTAAACGAGCAATTGGTGCATAGGTTTCATCGAAGTCTATGCCTTCTTCCTGATTATATCCTTGGGCTACCAATCTTGCTTTATTTCTGACTATTATACCGTTTTCATCCAATTTGTTCCTAAATACCCACTTTGTTCCAATGATGTGCTTATCAATGGGTTTAGGAACTAACTCCCATATTTGGTTCCTTTCAAATTGATTCAACTCCTCTTGCATTGCTACTATCCAATATTCATCTTCTAATGCATCGCTTACCTTAGAAGGTTCAACTTGTGATACAAAGGCCATATTCAAGATTGAATCGTTGAGGCTTAGTCTTGTTGAAACTCCTTTTTATATGTCACCTATGATATTATCAATGGGATGATCTCTGTGTGTTCTTCATTCTTTGGGTAGATCATAAGTGACTTCTTCCTCTTGTTCTATTGGTTCGGAGCTTTGCTCTTCTTGCTCTTGATGATCATTCTTGAATCTGTCTTCCTCCCCATCATTGTCTGGAAAGACAACTTTATCCTCATTTTAGGGGTTATATTCATCAAAAGAAACATGAATGGATTCTTCAACTAATAATGTTTTCTTGTTGAAGATTCTAAAGGCTTTGCTTGCTAAGGAATATCCAAGGAAAATACCTTCATCTGATTTCTCATCAAACTTACCAAGATTTTCCTTACCGTTGTTCAAGACAAAGCATTTTGATCCAAAGGCATGTAAATGAGCAATGTTGGGTTTTCTATCTTTATAAAGCTCATAGGGAGTCTTCTTCAGAATAGGCCTTATTAGTACCCTGTTGGAAACATAGCATGCTGTACTCACTGCGTCAGCCCAAAAATATTTAGGGAGATTGGATTCACTTAGCATAGTCCTTGCAAGTTCTTCTAGTAATCTGTTCTTCCTTTCAACAACACTGTTTTGTTGTGGTGTTCTAGGAACGGAATAGTTGTGTGAAATACCACTTTCATCACATAACTCTTGGAATATGTGGTTTTGGAATTCTCCACCGTGATCACTCCTTATAGAAGAAATCCTCAAATATTTTTCGTTTTGAACAAGCTTAGAATATTTCTTAAAAGCATTGAAGGCCTCATTCTTATGAGTTAAGAATATAGTCCAAGTGTACCTTGAGTAATCATCAACAATTACTAGAGCATAATAGTTACCTCCAAAACTTCTGGTCCTAGATGGTCCAAATAAATCCATATGAAGTAATTCGAGTGGTCTTGTTGTTGAAACTATATTCTTAGGTTTAAATGATACCTTTTTCTGCTTACCCTTTTAACACGCATTGCAAAGCTTGTCCTTCTCGAATTTTATCTTTGGTAGTCCAATAACAAGATCATGTTTGATCAGTTTGTTCAAATGATCCATGTGAATGTCAGCAAGTCTTCTATGCCATAGCCATGAGTCATTGTTGTTCTTGGCTATTAAACATTTAACGTTGGATGGAATTTCATCCAATGAAATCATGAAGACTTTATTGACTTTATACCCTGAAAACTTGATTTCACGAGTTTTCACATCTTTCACCACACAAATGTCATTTATAAATCCTACCTTCAATCCTTTGTCACATAATTGACTAATACTTAGCAAGTTATTCTTCAAACCATCAACATAGAGAACTTTATCAATAATGGTTTGAGGAGGCATACCTATTCTTCCGATGCCAAGTATTTTACCTTTCTCATTATTACCGTATGTGACAAATCCCTTTTCCCTGGGCATGAGATATAAATTTTTTTTTTTGTCTCCAGTCATGTGTGATGAGCAGCCACTATCTAAATACCTTAATTCACTTGTTGCTTTCATACACACTTGCAAAACAGATTTTAGAATGGGGTGTTAGGTACCCAATGTTCTTTGGGTCCTTTATTGTTAGTAACCTTCTCAACCCATATATACCTTTTACTAGGTACCCCAATATTCTCGTAATAACATCTATTTGAGGTATGTCCTATTTTGTTACAATAATTACATGAATATTTATTGTAATCTAAGGAATGTCTAGATGTAGGATTGTTTATCCTAGAATGTCTTTGATTGGGATTCTTCCTATTATTCATACTTTTAGAAGTGCTTGCTTGCAAATTTTTAGAAGTTCTTGCTTGATTATTTGGTTTAACAAATATGGTTTTCTTAACTTCTTTTATCTTCATCTGAGGTGTGAATCCTAGTCCAACTTTATTATTCGAGTGTCTTTGTCTCTTAGAATATCATCTAGCTTTTGTTTTCCTAGATTAAAGTTATGGACTTTTTGTTGAATATTATCTATCTTTTCCTCTAGTTATTGCACTTAGTGCATTCATGTGAGATGTCTATCTTAGATTTTACAATATCTAATTCATCTTGTAAAGTTTTGCACTTATCTTCAAATGATAAGATAATGGCATTTTGTTTACTACTTACTTTAGAAAGACTTTGACATAATTTAAACCCATTTTCTATGAAAAGTTCTAAATCGTCAAATGAAATATCATTGTTACTAACCTCAATATCTTCGTCATCTGAATCGTGTGATGCCATCAAAGCAATATGTGCTTCTTCTTTCTCAGAGTCGAATGATGAGCTTACTTCATTATCATCCCATGCAATGTATGCTTTACGAGATATTGAGTCCTTCTTTTCAAACTTGTCTTTCAAACCATGTTTCTTCTTTTGGAGGTTGGACAATCCATTTTGATGTGTCCAGGTTTCCCACATTCAAAACACGTGAATTTCTATGATGAAGAGGGTTCACTATTCATTTGGAAAGTTCTATTGTTGTTAAATTTCATGCCTTTCCTTTTGAATAGTTTTCCAAGGTTCTTCACCAATAAATTCATGTTTTCATTTATGTCCTCTTCAGAATCCACATCATACTCTTCTTTGATGCTTTCCTTTTCTTTTAGAGAGATGGGCCGATGTTTCTTTTCATATTTCTCATGTTGTTCTAGACGATTCAAATCCAATTCATGTTCTTGGAGTTTTCCAAACAGTGTTGCTAAAGTCATATTTGATAGACTTTTCTTTTCAGAAATCGCCGTCACCTTTGGTAGCCATGCTCTTGTTAGTGATCTTAATACTTTCATGTTTAGATCACTACTGGAGAAATCTTTACCAAGTGCAATCAAATGGTTAGTTAAATGAGTAAAGCGTTTTTGCATATCTAGTACCTTTTCTCCAGGGAGCATTCTGAACATCTCATACTCTTGTGACAAGGTGTTGATCTTTGACCTCTTGACTTCATCTGTTCCTTCATGTGTTACCATTAAAGTATCCCAAATTTCCTTTGAAGTTTTTCACGTGGATACTCTGAAGAACTCATCCATGCCAAGAGCTGATGTGAGAAGGTTCATACCTTTTAGATCATATTGAACCTTCTTCTTTTCTTCTTCACTCCATGTGTTTTCTAGTTTTGGTTGTGTGCTATCACCCACTTCAACAACAGGTATGAATAGACCTTCTTTAGTGGCTTTCCATATTTCCACATCCAATGACCTTATGAAAATTTTCATCTTGATTTTCCAGAAGTCATAGTGGTCTCCATTGAAGTATGGTGACTAGGTAATCGATTACAGCACTTAGGTAATCGATTACGCTATTTTCCCGTTGTAGTTTGAATTTCGAATTCAAACATGTAATCGATTACAAGCAAGGTGTAATCGATTACTTGCCTCTATGTAATCGATTACCAAAAGGGTGTAATCGATTACACTAAAGTCCATTTTCTAAATAATGAAATTTTAAGACCTAATTGAGTTTTTCTATCACTTTTAACTTATGAAAAGTATTATACTCAATTATTTAACTTGTCTTTGATCCTTCATACTTAAAGAAACGTTAGAAGCATAACTTACCTAGGTTATAAGACTTATTCAACTAGAACCCTTTGAGTATAGCTTTGAAGTATGTTGAACTGGTTCTTCTAAGTCTTCTTTTCTTCTTTTTGTAATGAGTTTACGTCATCAAAACTTCAGCCAGAGTCAGGGGCAAGACCTTCTTCGCAAGAAATGATTCTGTTGACAACGTTGTTCTTCAATCGTTTACTCTTTAACGTGTCTCTTGTAAGCAGTAGAGTCTTCTTTGGATGGTTCTTTCCATTTTTGCATAGATAGTACGTGCAAACGGTACATCTCAATTTTTCATAGACGGTTTTTGCAAACAGTACTTCTTACTTTTGCATAGACGGTGCGTGCAAACAGTACTTCTCTTTTGTCTGGACGGTACTTCACTTTAGCTTGTAAATGGTGCTTCTTTTAGCTTGTAAATGGTGCGCCTCGTTAGCCTATAAGTGGTACGTCTCTTTATCTTTTAAACGGTATGTCTCTAGGTTGGACAATACTTCTTTTCTTTCTGTATGATACTTCTCTTTCTGTCTTCAGGCGATACTTATTTTCTTTTGTACAATACTTGTCTTTTGTCTTCGGACGATAGAGATAATTCTTCTCTCTGGACGATGGAGATAATTCTTTTCTCTGAACGATGGAGATAATTCTTTTCTCTGAACGATGGAGATAATTCTTCTCTGGACGATGGAGATAATTCTTTTCTAAACGATGGAGATAATTCTTTTCTAAACGATAGAGATAATTCTTTTCTGGACGATAGAGATAATTCTTTTCTCTAAACGATGGAGATTATTCCTTTTTGGACGATAGAGATAATTCCTGAAACACATAATACATAGTTTAGTAGTAAAATATATATCATTCAAAATATGCTAAACGTTCTAAACTCATTTGAACCACTTCAGCGGCCTCAGAGATAACCCATTTAATTCGATCAGGAAAATATATCACTTTAAAATATTTTTGCAAAGCTTTCATTCCTACAATATGTGTACCTCGAGATTTCTTCCATATAGGTTGTTTCTGCACAACAGCAAAAGCTTCTGTCATTATTTTAAGTGCATTGAACAATACTAAATTCGACAGTTGCCCAATACTTGGCCCACCAAACGTCGAATTTTTGGTGACAAAGAAGGAAGGTTCAAAATTGAAAGCAGTCAAGCTTGGAGAGTTCTCCTCATAAATTGCAATGCAATTCTCGAATTCTTTGGCATTTTTAAGAGTACCATGATAAAGGATAAATTATTTTTGGAAAAGGGTGCAGGGAAGAATTTGACTTAGGCTGAATTGTCTTGCCACCAGTTGAGGGTTGTAGCCATAAAGATTATAATCTTTTTTGGAAAAACCAACATTGAGGACTGAAGGAGTTAAAAATTCTTTCCAAATGTTGATGCTTTCAGCTTGAAGACAAACACTGTCATAAGGAAAAGATCTCCTAAACCAACTTGGCCCATGGCGTCGATAACTGAATGGAGAGAGCTCAAGATTGTGATCCTCTAGACTATGAAACATGGTGAAATACTTCCTATATTCTGCTTCAAAGGTATCTTTACTGTACTAGGGAGTTAAAAAGAGAAAATGATGACCTTCAATATTTCGAGGAATGCAGTTTGGAATTTCATTGCCAGTCGAAATCTTGGATTCAAACATGGCATTCAACCAAAGTTGAAGAAGCCACAAAGGGCCAGCAGCAAGAAAAGACTGGTCAGGATCAGGTTCTTTTTGAAGGGTACAAACAGCTTCACCAAGGAATTGGTAAAGATAGCCTAAAATGAGTTTCCTAAGGCAGATATCAGTCCCCTCATGAAGAACTTGGGCTAAGTTTAAAAGCTTCAAAGGAATTTGAAGAGACCTAATGCAAAAAACAAAGTGAGAAAGCCAAAAGAGGAGGAAAGCTACGTGCTCTTCAGCAAAAACATCATCAGAATTAGGTTTATAGTTCTGAGAAATGAAAGAACTGAAAGATAAAGACTTCGTGACAATAGAAATATGGGTTTTTAGTTCCATATTGGGTCGATAAATAGCTCTAGTTGGTCGAAGACCAATGACTGTTGTTATATCGAAAAGAGTGGGAGTGATCATCCCAAAAGGAACACGGAAATAGTTAGTTAAGCATTCCTAAAAGAAAAAGGAACTCAATAACATGGCAGGACTGTAAAGGATTTTCGACTTAGACATTTGAATAAGATTAAAAATGCCTAATTTCTTCCAAGCTTCACCTTTCTTAGATTCTACCTTAACTAGCCACTTAAAATAGCCATCAGAATCAATGGAAGGAGCAGACCTAAAAGCCCTAGCAGAATCAGGAAAAAAAAGAGAGATAATATTTATCCCTAAATGCAAGAATTAGTTCAGTGTTTTTCTTGCAAGGATTGAAGTCATCAACAGACTTAGAGCGTTTAACTTATAAGGACCAAGAATTGCATTCGTTTTTCCTTCAATAGTAAAGGGGATGAGTACCTGAGATTTCCAGATCTCAAACTCTACAGCTTCATTTGGAGGTTCTTGGATGTATGAGCGTCGACCTCCTTGGATCAAAGCTTCCATGCTAGCAGCCAAAGGAACAGTGTTTTCTTCTATCATTTGGTTTGATTAAGACATAGCCATTGTAGAATTTTGAAAAGCTAAATGGTAGTAATTTTGAAGCAGAGAAATAGTTAAGAAATGAGGAAAAGTGTCTGGAATTGCAGAAAAAGTAAAGAGGGAAGGAGAAGACAGAATAAGGTATGTATAAGCTTTTGAAGATGAAGAAGGTGAACAGTTGTGGATTCCAAATGAAACTGGTTATGAAGTATTTGGGATCCACCATGTGAGTTTACAATAATAATAAATTCTCCTCAAAAGGCATGTTTCCAAAAAAAACCAATGATGAGGTTTTACTACTGTAAAACGTGGGTCCACACGTTAGAGTTAGTGGAGATTGTGGGTAGTAAAACCGTTCTGAAATGGTTTGATTTTGAAGGACAAATTTTGAATAAAGATGTCATCTTTCTTCAGAGTTATTTATTCGAAAAATGACATTTTTGGGGGCATCTGTTAGCCTGAAATTTTACTAATTGTAAAATTAAAGTGTTAATAATATTTTTGACTCAAACAAGTAAACTCTTAACCAAAAAATAGCTAAGTGTTAGAAGAAATGTCATACTTATGATTCTCGACCAACCCATGGTTTAGTCGAATTACGACTCTAACTTAACCATGATATAATCATCGTATGATGCATTAGTCGAGAATATATCAAGTTAATCAACAGTTATGCAGTTGAAAGGAAATCAGGATCAAAGACATGTGGAGCAACTGAAGACCGTTGATGAAGATAGATCAAGAATTATGTGTCTATTTTTAGGATAGTTAGTCGTTGATGGTAGTTAGTTTCGTAGCCTATAAATAGAGCTTCATTTGTTGTAATCCGGGTTCAAAAACTATTTAACTCAAAAACCCATATATGCTCAAAAATCCAAATAAACACGACTCAATAGCATTCATTGGGAATTCTTAGTATGTGTTGTCGAAACCTTTATCATTTAATGCAATGTTATACTTTTCTGCCAATTAATTTTATTTGCTTTACGTTTCATGCAATTATGTTAATTAGTTGCTTTAATTCGTGCGTATGCCCGTCCTTATCTAGGTCGAAATTTAGCTTTTCTTGAATTTAACATGTGTTATTCTTAGTAGTTTCTAGGTCGTGATTAGTGTGTCTCGACTGCAAAGTTTAATTTTTTTTATTTCTCACTCTTTTGAAAAACGTTTTCATCAAAGAACCTATAATTTGACTTGAATGCAATTTACAAATTGGATTTGTTTGTTTACCAAAAATTCGTGTAGACACTATCTCTCACCTCTTTTCATATCATATCATCTATCAAATCTCATACTCTCTCTCTCTTTTCTTCCTATCTCTCTCCTCTCTCCACCTCTTTCCACCTCTAAGTGAGGTGTGAACAAAACAATTTTGTAGATATAATGATTAATAAAATAAAATTGATAGAATTTTAATTAAAGAAAATGAATAAAAATAAGATATTAAAAAAAGGGTGAATATATAAAAATTAGGAATTTTTTTTTGGAAAGCAAAATTATATGTTAATAATGAAGAGGCCGCCAAAAAACAATGGTAGAAGCCAAACAGAAGAAGAGCTGCCCACCCGCCACATAAACAGGAAAGTAGCAGCTATACCAAACAAAAAGAGAATATACAAAGACCCACCCAAAACAACAACACTCTATACAAATGAAACCAGCACCCCTAAAAGCAATCAACTGGCCCTACGAACTTCTTCGTTCCAAGATTTGCGCCGCAATCTGGTTCACAGCAACTTCATCAGGACATCAAAAAACAACACCCACCACCTCTAAAACCGGCCTCCTAAATAAGAGAGGGACACATCAGCGCCTCCGGCCCACAAAGGAGTATTCACAGCCCCATCCAAAAAGAAAAAACCAAGCAAGACATCAAAATGACAAATCCCAAAAAGCAACACCTGCACAAAAAGAATCCGCACCTATGCCATCCTACGCTCCATAATTTGAGCCGCAGTCTGATTAACTGCCACGCTGTCAGGACAATCGAAAACAACACCCACCTGTTTATCCACCGCAATGGCACGTCTAGCTCTCGTCAGAACACCCAGAGATTCTAGAGTCTCGGACGAGACAAGCGCAGAAACGAACCATCGCCTCTATCACCTCCCACCACGGCCTCCATAAGAGAACAAGAAGGAGTGGAAGGAATGCACGGCTCCTGACACCTGATCTCCTTCCTGGGACGACCTCTAGCCCTCTTAACCCCAAGTCCTCGAGCCCTAATTGCCGAAACTAATACCCCCTTAGAACCGCCTGAACCCCCCAGTTTCTTGGGACGACCACGTCTTCTAGGAGACTGCAAAACCAGCCCCTCGTGGAAATCATTCACCTCCACACCACGACACTTTTCGCTCCTATTCAAGAGCATGGAGTTTATAACAACAGGAATCTCCACCTCGGAAGACCCGACCGACAAGGGACCAATTTTAGGAAAAAGGAACACATCGGGAGTTCTCTCGCCAAACCAATCTTCCTTGCCAGAACCCAGGACCAGAGCCACCTCCTACGCGTTGTTAACACTTATTTTTCTCTTATACCGAAGATAAAAATGAAAAGAAAAGAGAGAAATGAATAATATAATATGTAATGTGGCAGGAAATGCATCAAGAGATAAGAAAAAAAATAAATGAAAAAAAAATGAGAAAAAAATAAAGTGTGAAAGAATCATAATTCAAATATCAAAACTTTCTTATACTCGTGAATGCACCTGCACTCATTCAACCGCTTCGTGCGCTGACCGTGGGGCGAAGGATTAGTCTCATGGCAATCGACTGTGGGGATACCTTGGTAAAAAAAAAAAAAAACATGTAAACTGAAGTTAGAAAGTTTCACATATATAATGGTGTGTTATACTGTTATTATATGCAACAATGTTATCGTCATCATACTCGTGGGGATTAATTCACTATTATTAACAAAAAAATAATTTACAAGAAGGGGCTACGCCCCTTATTAACAATATTTTACATATAGCTGTGAATATTTAACTGCCCATATGCTTGAGAACGCACAATGATTTGACCACGAAATGCTACAAGTAGACATTATAAAATGTCCTTCTAGTTCTAGCTGTCATAGATGCGATTGCTAGAGTGGTTGCAACCATTATGATTTTATATGGTCTAGTGTTAATCGAGGAATGCCGCAGTAAAACGTGGTCAATGAATTTTTCTATTAATAAAAATTGAGAATTAAACAATAACAAGTTGCTTCAAGTACCAAGTTCTTAACCATTATATCAACCTTTAGTTTTCTATATCGTAGTTTAACGCATTGATATATCATTCGCGACATTTGTTATTAGCACCCTGACAATATCGATGTCTATTACTACAATAAAATAGAGATACAAATATACTTTTCTTTCTGCCTTTATCCATTTAATCTAAATAAATACCAAAATATCCCAATAATTCAAGAGTCAATAATGGCATCTCCAGATCCATCTTCGACCGAGGTCCTCCCATTGAAACCAATCCCACGCAGCCAAAACTTCAAAATGACATATAAAAGTAAGGAAAAAATGTATCTTCAATATTTTATTTGGTTTAGATGAGAGATAGAGAAGAGAGAAGATGAGTAAAGAGAAATATGTATGCCTAGATATAGGATTGTTTTTCTTAGAATGTCTTTGATTATAATTCTTCCTATTGTTCATAATTTTAGAAGTGCTTGCATGCAAATGTTTAGAAGTTCTTGCTTCATTGTTTGGTTTAACAAAAATAGTTTTCTTAACTTCTTTTGTCTTCATCTGAGATGTGAATCCTAGTCCAACTTTATCGCTTGAGTGTCTTTGTACACTTAGGATATCATCTAGCTTTTGTTTTCCTAGATTAAAGTTATGGACTTTTTGTTGAAGATTATCTATTTTCTCTTCTAGTAAATTGCACTTACTGCATTCATGTGGGATGTCTATCTTAGATTTTACAACATCTAGTTCATTTTGTAAGGTTTTGCACTTATCTTCTAATGATGGGATACTGGCATTTTGTTTACTACTTACTTTAAAAAGACTTTGACATAACTTAAGCACATTGTCAATGGCAAATTCTAAATCATCAAATGAAATACCATTGTTACTAACCTGTTCCTTCATGGGTTACCATTAGAGTATCTCATATTTCCTTTGAAGTTTTGCACGTTGATATTCTGAAGAACTCGATCATGCCAAGAGTTGATGTGAGAATATTCATGCCTTTTAGGTCATATTGAACTTTCTTCTTTTCTACTTCACTCCATGTATTCTCTTGTTTTGGTTGTGTGCTATCACCCACATCATTCGTTGGTATAAACGGACCTTCTTCAATGGCTTTCCATATTTCCACATCTAATGACCTTATGAAGATTTTCATCTTAATTTTCCAGAAGTCATAGTGGTCTCCATTGAAGTATGGTGGTCTCTTTATGTTGAAACCCTCACTAATGCTCGGTCTAGAGGAAGATGCCATCTTCCTAGATCTTTAGGAGCAAATTACCTAAACTTACGCTCTGATGCCAATTGTAAGTGTAGATAGCAACCTAAGAGTGGGGGGTGAATTAGGTTCTCCAAATTTTTTCCTTAACAAAACTTATTACTTTCAAGGTAATGAGAATCACAATGGTTGATTGTGAATGCAGTGGAGACTTTGTGTAACGCCTCAATTTTGGGTTGAGGGTTACATAGTAAAATCACGGAAATTAAAACATCTCAGAAAAACAACTCAATTTTTAAAGGAGATTTCGTCACTCACAAGTTTTTATTAATAATATAAGTAATAATTTCCCCATAAATAATAATTACTACGCGGAAGCGAAAACGAGGAAAATATTACAAAGTAAATGCTCAACAGTGAGCCCAAAAAATAAAATTAAACAGCGGAATATTATAACAACGTAGTTCGTCATCTTCTTCTGGATCTTCCACGCTTCCGATGCGCACTCTGATTCTGTAAGCTCCTCGAGATTCGACGATCATCACCCTGTCTATTTTCTGGCGTTAAGCGCCCGAACACAAACAGAAAGGGTTAAAACTCTTAAACAACAACAAATACCAATCAACATGTTGAAGAGGGAATAAAATAATTAACAGTAATAGTAATCACAAATACAGTACAAAATCTCCATATTAATCCTCAGATCCTCATAACCAACAACACAAATCATACTCATGTTTCCAACAAATGCAACCACATGCACAACTACATGCTCAACAATTATGGCCAAGATGCATCGTTCCAAACGGGATCGACTTCGTTCCAAACGGGAACAAGGAGATCACGTAGCAACTACCGTCTACCGTACCGCCCTTCCGGTCACGCGACTATCGTCAGTCCACCCCACCGTCATCATGGTCTCGTGGCAATCACCGTCCACCCCACCACTGTCTCATCATAAAATGTGCATATGTCATGCCAACATGTTCAACATCATCATGAATCAACAATTGCCAATATAATATAATCGAGTTCACCTCAACATCATCATCATCAATATATCATAATCAAAATTCTCATATTCAAACATGAATCACAATACCATCAATTTCATCATCATAAACAGAATAATACCCAACAACAAAATCATAGGTAAAACATCACTGACTCTATCTAGACCCAGAGTTACCCTTACCTTTTAATCCTTGGCATAAACTTCAAGTTTCACCTATCAAAATTCATACAAACAACCCTCAATAAGGTGTTCTAAGAGTGGGAAGAAGTCCCGGAAAACTGGAATCGAAAATAGTTCAAAACGACAAGTTTCGGAAAAACTGGACCTGCTGGCTGCCACTCCCACGCATGTGCGTGGGAATAGCCACGCACATGCGTGGCCAAGGCAGAATGGAGGAGTCCTCCCACGCATGTGTGTGGCACATGCGTGGCCCTCTACTGCAGGGCATGAAAATCACTTTTCTTTCACAAAAAAAGGTTTTAAACGTGATTTCATTTTTGTCAAAATCAATTCCTAATCATTTAGTGTCATATCTCAGAGTT
The DNA here is from genome assembly GCA_030819835.1 of Acmispon strigosus. Classification (NCBI taxonomy): domain Eukaryota; kingdom Viridiplantae; phylum Streptophyta; class Magnoliopsida; order Fabales; family Fabaceae; genus Acmispon; species Acmispon strigosus. The sequence goes on along the minus strand of JAUAMA010000001.1, from coordinate 2,802,410 downwards.
CTAACATGCCCAAAAACTCAAATCAATATATCACAGGGAAGAAAAGAAACACCAACCTTGATTATTTCGTAATCTATGCCGTATTTCTTGCAGAGTTCTTCCAACTCTTTCTCATATTCAGCCCCCAATCTTGCCTTCTTCTCTTTGAATTTGTTCTCCACTTGCTGCATAGCTCTCTGAATCCTTTCCATCTCTCTTCCCAATGGATCATCGCGTTCCAACTTCATCGGTTTCGCCTCTATGTCGTAAGGTTTCAGAAAAAGGGAGAAGAAGCAAAATGAAAAGAGAGAGGGAAGGAGGAGCACAAATTGTTCAGCTCTTAACGGAGATAATATCTGCCTTCTTACCTCCATAACTCAGAATTATCACCCATTAACACCCATTACCATTTGTAACTCCCGACAAAGCATTAAACTCACTTAACACCACTTAACACCATTCAAATTCTGTTTGTAACTCCTCATAAACTCATTAAACACCTTGTCTACCATTCAAATTCAAATTTCAGATTTAAACCCTCAAAATTTTGATTAAAATAAAAAACCTACCTCACTAGGATTCGAACACAAGCCTTGCCAATCAAATGCCTAACCACTAAGTCACAACTCTTCTTGTTAAAACTCTTAAACACAATATTCTTATAATCCTCTAAGTCGAACCATCATGTTCCTATTTCAAATTTGAATTCCAAAACCTCCTTAAAAGCTCTTAAATGCGGAATACAAATTCAGCCTTGACTAGTCCAAGGACTAAAACACAAATATCCAAACTTAAAGGACCAAAACCTAATTATAAAATCTATAAGGACCAAAGTATAATTACTCAAAACTTGAGGGTCTTACACTTTGCTTGAAAGTAAAAGATGAGAGTTAAGAGAATTCACACATAGGTTTTATCCTGGTTCACCTTCAAACCATCGAAGGCTACGTCCATTTCCTCAAGAATCCTTGAGGATTTATCCACTATTGATAAAGATTTCTTACAAGTTCTTACACCAAGAACTTTAAGAATTCCTATCAACAACCAGAAAGCAAACCGCTTTCCAAGTGTCAACCTTCACCGAACCCTACGGTGAACTTTCACTCAACCAGAATGAGAATGAAGAAGATTTCTATACAGCTGAATCAATCCTCTAACATAAGAATGGATTGAATGTGCAAGTTATGCTTTAGGAACTTGACATGTGAAAGCTCCTTTTCAATTCTGAGTTCCTCCAAAATTGAACAGCATAAGTGTTCTTGAAAATGAAGTTTTAAAGACTCAGAATTATGGCTCTAATGAATATGAAAGTTGTATGTAATTGTTGTTTCGTTTCTGAGCCTTAATGGATTATTTATAGGCACTAGGGATCGTCCACGAACCATCACAAAGCTTCCCAAACGTTTTGGGACACATTGGTTCACGAAACAACACATCTACCGACTAGGTAATCGATTACAGTACTCTAGTAATCGATTACGCTATTTTCCCGTTGTAGTTTGAATTTCAAATTCAAAATGTAATGGATTACAAGGAAGAGGTTATCGATTACGTGCCTCTGTGTAATCGATTACTTAAAGAGTCTAATCGATTTCACTCAAGTCCATTTTTAGTTTATGAAACTTTAAGACCTAATTAAGTTTTTCTATCACTTTTAACTTATGAAAAAAGTTGTACTCAATATTTTAACTTGTCTTTGAGCCTTCATACTTAAAGTAACCTTAAAAGCATAACTTACCTAATTAGTGAGACTTAGTCAAATCTAGAACCCTTGAATTTGTCTTGAAGTATGTTGAGCTGGTTCTTTTAAGTCTTCTTTTCTTCTTTTTGTAATGAGTTTGTCGTCATCAAAACTTCAGCCAGAGTCAGGGGAAAGACCTTCTTCACAATGGTGATGATGGTAGTGGTGGGTGGTGGTGGTGGTAGTGGTAGAGATGGCGGTGACGACAGTGGAGGGTAGTTGTTGTGGCGGAAGTGGCAATGATGGTGGGTGGTGGTAGTAGGTTGGTGGTAGTGGTGGAGGGTGATGGTGGTGGTGGAGGGTGATGGAGGCGATTGTGAGGGGGTGTTGGAGTTGGTCGTGGCAGTGGCGTTAGTGGTGATAGTGTTGTAGGGCAGTGGTTGCGGGAATCGAGGTGGCGGTGGCGAAGAGCGATGGTGGCGGTGGCGATGGCAATGCTGGTAGCAACAACGATGGCAATGGTGGAGGGTGGTGGTTGTGGTAGTTTATTAAATAATTTCAAGTACCTTATATGTAACAGTCTTATCAGATATTATCTATCATGTATATGATGGATTACACAATCCATCATTTTAGTGTATAAGAGGGGATTGATGGATAAGTCTATACAATACAATATTAGCACCAAACAATGGATAAACTCATCATGTATTGATAGACTTATACTATCATGTCAAATACAACGTATCAAACGAGCCTAAAAATTATTTATAACTTATAGAAAACTGTTCCTCATAGCGCAAAGAAAAAAGTTAAAACTTCTCCCCTGTACTTAATATTTTAAGAATGTAAATTTTTAAAATAAAACAATATTTTATGAAATTGTAACAGGAATGAATCATAGTTCGGCTGCATAAACAAGATAGGAAGGGGTCTGCTGACGGATACAGCTATCATCATTGTAACAAGTTCATAATTTTATATCATTAATTTGAATCGATAACTTTTGACACATGACAATAATATTTTAAGATTGCGTTAAGGTTCTCCCCTCCCAATGTTTATCAGTATAATAATAAAATCTAGGTTAAAATGTACTTTCTGCCCCTTGAATTACACACTTTTGCGTAACGTACCACACTAAGTTTTTGGCACGAAGTGTACTCCTTGGAATTTCACATGTGTAGCGTCTGCCCTTCCATCATTCTGCTGCTAAAAACTGGACACAATGGCTGACGTGGCAATTCCACGTGGACAAATAAAATCCCCAATTTCTTACCCTAATTCCCAAATAAGAAACAGTAAGAACAGGAGGAGGAGGAGGAGGAGGAGGAGGAGGAGGAGGAGGAGGAGGAGGAGGAGGAGGAGGAGAGGGCGTGCGTCGTCGGGAGAAGAAGAGCCAGTGTCGCAGGGAGAAGGGAAGAAGAAGTGGTGCCGCCGGGAAGAAGAAGAAGAACCTCATAACTAGAGAAGGGAAGAAGAAGTGGCATGGATGGAGAAAGCATGTGGTCTTCTGGGAGCTCTGCCACAAGTGCTTCTGTTCGAAGAAGAAACCAATTTTTGTGCTACTGTGGAGTTCAAGCCCCTATGGTGACCACTTGGAGCAATGAAAACGGAAATATTGGGAGGTGTTTCTGTGGTTGTGGAAGGTTTAAGGTAATCCCAAGTTCGTGTCCTTTTCCATTGTTTGTTCACCATAGTATTGTAATTTTGCTCTCCTTCATCGAATTTTCCAGCAACAAAACAAGAGAGCATGTGATATTTTTGTTTGGTATGATGAACTTGAAGGTTGCTCACGTGACAAGAAGATCATTGCAGACCTTCTTTGTAGGAATGAAACGATGAAGAAGAACCAAGCTGTGTTGATGAAGTGGTTTGTTGTTGGGTGGTCTCTCTTTGATTTTGTTCTGATTATTTGTGTAATTCTAGTGATGAAAATGTTGATGTCATTGAATGTGTTTAGGATGAAAGTCTAGGATGAAAGGCAGTCTATTGTAGGGGAAGGAATCTGAAATGTAATTGAATGTGCTCAATTGTAATGTATTGGTGGGTTTTGAAATGTAATACAAGATCATTTTGGCAATTGAAGGTGTTTCAGACAGTAATGTATTTTCTTTATGAATTTTTCAATCCTCTACATGACTTGTCATTCCTCTCCTATTGCATTTTCAATGTCAAGTTCTTTCAAATTAAGTTTTCAAAATGAAGTTCTTTCATATCAAGTTCTTTCAAATTAACTGAATGATTGAGTTTTGGCCTACACAATTACAATACATTATCCAGGATTAATAAAAACTCATAATTGTTCACAAAATGGGTACTTTCACTCATTTTCATAAATGACACATATAACATCACAATTGTTCTCAAAATGGGTACTTTCACTCATTTCCAGAAATGACACATATAACATCACAATTGATCTCAAAATGGGTACATTACAAACTCTAACATAATTAAAGTAGTTTACACCAAATTCAACTGTTTCCAATACATTGACATAATTAAAATACCCAAGTACAGAAATCTGGGCCACATAGCCAATTACAATCACTAACACAACAAAAACTAAATTTTCTTTAAGATGTTTCGCAAAGAAACATAACAAAGTGAATCCATCAGATTGTGCTCTCCTGAGTTCCCACAACCTCTCTGGCTCTCTTTCTACCCCTTGTTGTTGGGCCAACAAATGCTGTCTCCCTTGTAATTGAGCTGCCTTGTCCTGAAGTCCGTGTGTTGTTTGGATGTGATGGACCAGGTTGTTCTTGAGCTTTAGCAGACTTTTTCTTTATTTTCGCAGCAGGCTTATATCTTCGTGGAAGCTGAGTGTTTTGTCCAGAGGTAGCAGTAGCACTTCTTGAACCAGGCTTAGTACCACTACCACTTGCCTTGCCTGTTGGGTGAACCATCTTCTTCTTTTTCTGCAAGTTTTAAAAGTCATTGTATGGTACAGTGAGACCAGAAAATACAAGCAAGCAGAACAAGTAATAAAACTAACTTGTTTCCTCCTTGTGGAATGGATGTGTCAGCACCAGTATTTCCACCTCAAGTCCTGACATTGTGGCCCAATTTCCCACACCTACTGCACTTCATTTTACCTAGAAGCCTTTGTAACTTGTATGGATTTCTGGGTTCATCATTCCGCTTGTTCCTCTGTGTCTTGGGCCTTCCTGCTACCCTTCTAACATATTGAGGATTCAGTGGTTGTAGACTGCTCATTGTCCAAAGCTGGGGATCATTTAATGGATAAATGATGAAGCTATAGGTTGCAAGAAATGTTGCCCTCCTACACATTGAAATGTTATTTCTTGTATGTGGTATAACAATGTCAATCCTGAACAGTTTAGAACCATAGGTAGATTGTAACTGAATTTGAAAAAAACAACATGATTGCCAGGTTACCTATCATAGTTATCCATAAACTGTTCAGGATTGACATTTTTATACCACATACAAGCAATAGCATGACAGCACGGGATTCTAGATTAATCCCATCTTTTGCATGCATAGTGCCTATCTTTCAGCTCCACAGCATACAGGAAGTCAGACCCATCGGATACCTGAAATGTACTATACTTTGTATCCCCACACCAATGAGGTGTCCAATTATCTTCCATATTCTTGTTGACCTCTAGTTTCTGCTAAATCATGGGGCATATATCTCCCTTGTACCTGATCGTTAAGTCTCTCTGCTTCACAATCCTACAGCTAATGTCGTGCTTGAGTCCATCAGTAAGTGAGATAATTGGTTTGTCTCTATGTTCCAATATAGCCATGTTGAAAGCCTCACACATGTTGTTGACTTGTAGGTCACAAAGAGAATCAGTGCTGAAGTGTTCCTTAGTCCACTGTTTTTGAGGCAAGTCATTGAGGTCTTTCTAGGCTTGCTCATTCATCTCCTTCAACTTCAGCATGACTCTTTCAAATTGGGGCACTATACTTGCTCTTGTTGTTGCCCATAAAGCCCCTTTCATCTCCTCTCCAGGATACTTTTTCTTCCAGACAATTTTTGATATTTATGTTTTGGTCCCCAGACAATTTTATATTTATGTTTTCCCTGGACTATTTTTATAGTTCACGGTTTGGTCCTTGTTAGCCATTGTTTGGTTTTGTTGAACTTTTCTAAAACAAATTCTATTTTTGATATCTTACTCGAGATTGAGTTGAGGATGAAATAATATCTTCAAATATCTGGTTTCTAGATTTGATTGTTAATTGATTAGTTTCTGAATATCTTTTTTTAGAGCATATTTTATTTTTTGTTTTTCTGTTTTCCTTATTTAATTCAAAAATAAAGGAAATTAGAAGAAGATAATATCTCGGATTTTGAAAAGATACTTTCGGAATATATTTGTTATGGAATAATAATTATTAAGTGATCATAATTCAGAAGAGCCATAATTGGGGGTAGATTCGTTGATGTTATCTTAGAGCTGTTAAGGAAAAAAATCTGTAACAACCTCCCCCTTCTTCTCCTAGGGTTCGGCGTGCAACACCTTCTTGTTTTGGCAGCAAGGCTGCTTGTTTCTGTTTTGTTGGCTTTTAAAATCAGAATTATTTTAGGGTTGGTTGTAACATAAAAAATTGTTAGAGATTTTAGCAAAAAGATAAGAAAGAAAAACTGAAAACAACCTCCCATCTTCATGTGTTGGTCGACCATCTTTAAGAGAGCAATAGGGCTGAGTTCTTTTTCATCTATCACAAGTAACAACTCTTAGACATCAATATAGAAAATCATCTCTTCTTCCTTGCTGTTGCTGTCAATTCTTTCTTCTTCTTTGGAGGGCGAACATTCTTCCTTCTCCTTCCCTACTGCTGCTGTTTGGTCAGGCTTTTCCTCTATTCCTTGAGACCGAATCTTCATCTTTTCCTTTCCTCTTTCAAGAGCACAAGGTGAGTGAATTCCGGTAGGTGGTGGTGTCCTTCTACCATTTTGAATTCATATTGATGCTAGGGTTCTGCACTGGGCGTGCTGCCAGGAAGGGAGCCAGCGCATAGGCGCTGGGCGCCTGTCAACCCAGTTTGCTGTTTCGTTTAAAATCATTTTAAATACTTTTGAGATTAATTTTCATCTTTCCAATGATTGATTGAGTGTTATTATGTGTTTATCATGTCAGGTTGAAATTGAAGCTTATGCGAGATGTTTGACGGTAAGGGTAACTCATGTCCTAGAGAGTCTCGAGTCATGCATGCTTTTTTTTGTTTTTCATGAGATGAATGTGTGTTTTGATTGTGATTGAGTTCCTTATTGAATTCTGGACGTATCTTGTGAAGTTGGTGGGTTGTTGCGGGTTATGTTCTTTGGGCTGAACTTGTTTTCATGTGATATAACATGTTGATGTGGAATTAAAGGAATTATGATGATGGTACTATATAAGTTAACACTATGATCATGAGGATGTTTAAAAATTGTGGGTTCTCTTGAGGTTGGTGAATACTGGCATAGCATATGCATCTATTGGGGATGAGGGTGATGAGGTGGGTTTTAGTCCTATGAGATCTACCCTAAGGGTGATGAGATGGGTTTTAGTCCCATGTGAACCTCCTATCCCCGTTTGGGACGGATTTGTACCCGTTTGGGTCGATATATTATTTTGTCCATAGTTGTGCATATAGTTATTGAGGAACTAACGAGCATGTTTTGTGGAATTTAACTTGAGTTGTATGAGGATATCAACTGCTGTTGTTTTTGTTTATTAAACGTTTAGTGTTGTTCTTAAAAACTAATGTAGTTGCTACTGTTTTGTAAAATTGTTGTATTTGCTGCTTCTACTTTCTGTTTATTTACTGTTGCTGCTGTATTAGTATTGTTGTTACTGTTCTTAATTTTATGCATGTTGTTCTGTTTGTTACTCTTGTTGTTTGTTTTAGGAGTTAACCTTTTCTGCTTGTTTTGTCTATTGTTTGGGCGCTTAACGCCATAGACTTTCAGATAGAAGATTTGTGTGGAGATTAATTATCTTTGCAAGATAAAGGAGGCTTGGATTAACTTGCAGATTTTGAAGAACAACGAAGAGTTGAAGAAGTTATTTTATTTATTTTCCGCTGCTGTTAGTACTTAAGGTTTTTGGGCACACTGTTTTGTGCAAGTTAGCTATTATTTTCTTGATTAATACGCTATCTTTATTTATTATAAGTATGGGTATTTATCATATCATAAATATTGAGTGACGAGCTGTTTTTAAAATTGAGTTATTTGAGAGAGGTTTTTATATTTTCCTCTTATTACTATGTGACCCCTGACCGGAAATTGGGGCATTACATGTACTATTTGGGTTGCTTCTGATTAACTCATTTGCATTGCTCCTAAGGTGTTTGTACTGGTCCTCATCAAATCCATCCATCAACTTCTTTGCTTCTCTCCTGATTCTTGAAGCTTGAAACCTATTCAGAACCACACCCCACCTAATTTGACCTTCAGCCACAACATATTTGCACTTCATTCCAGTAGTATGTCTGAATGTTGGAAGCAATTTTTGGCAAGAAACTTTAGTTTGGCATGACGATTCTTGAAACTCCTACAACATGTGTGCTCATCAACCAATGATACAATGTGCCAATAATTATTTTGCTCATATTTAGCTAGCCTGCAATAGAATGGACAATCTCCTTCACATTTGATGACAACCCTCTTCCTATCACTCTTCTCGAGTATCACATTCTTCCTCCTTTGCAAAGCATACTCTTTGATGGTAGTCTTTAAGAGTTTAGATGAATTGAATATCTGGACGAAATGCAGAATTGGTATCAGTGACAGTCTTCAAGCAATTGATTAGATATGTAGAATTTCAAATTTCACCTTTCAATACAAATTGATATCAATGCTTGATAAGATATGCTATGCAGAATGCAGTTTCCATTACTTTTAGAAAATTAAAAAAGTAGAATTTAGGGGAGTCGCCAAAGTTACCTGGCCAAGTTCAAATTTCACCTCTGCGCCATCTTTTGGCAACTTGAATATAGGGAGCTTCCTTCTTGGCTTTGGATTTTCATCATCACTTGTTGGAGGGTAGGTCATCAGAATACGCATCCTCATCAAGGTCATTAATGAAGGTGCAAGAAACACACAAGAAATGGGGGGTTTGAATTGTGTGACTTATTTTGAAAACTTCTTGGTTTAATTATAAATGTTAATTATTGGTTTTTAAAGAGAGTTATTCATCATGCACATGTATATGTATGCAGTGGAAATATAACATAACATGAAAAGTAAAGCACACATATTTTTATCCTAGTTCACCCCCATAATCGACAAGGCTACGTCCAGTCCTTGGCTTCACCAAGATTTTCCACTATTTAAACAAATAGTACAAGTATTATTAGGGACTTCTCCCAACATGTATTAGAAGGACTTCTCCTATCAAGTATTATCAGGACTTCTCCTTACAAGTATTGTCAGGACTTCTCCTTACAAGTATTATGCAGGACTTCTCCTGATACCTTTTACAAGGTTTTGCTTTTCTACAATAATTCTCTTCAATTAAGAGTGGGTAGAAACAATGAAGCTCGGTTTATACATAGAGGATAGGAATTTGGGTTCTCTGTTTTTGAGTTGTGTGAGTTGGTTAAGATGAGAGTAACACTCTATAAGTTTCTCACACACGAGCACTTCAACTCAGGTAAAGGTTGGCTTGAAGCGTTCTGAGTTGGAACCAATGAAGTCTTGGTTCTTTGGGCAAACTTAGTTGGGATATGAAAGTTTTGAGTCTAAGTTTTTCCAAGTTGTTACGAAAGCAGGATTCTCTATATATATCTTCAGTTGAAGATCTTCGTTCTTCCTTCACAGAAGGAGTGAATACCTGCCCGTTAGTGCTCCTTCCTCCTCTGCTGTGAGTAACGGCTAGTTCTGCATTTTTCAGCAGGTCTGAGACACGATCTGAGAAGCATTGATTTGCCTGGGTTGACATCGTTTGGCTCCATTTGAGCAAGTAGCCTTGAGCTATGTCTTCTGTATTTAATGCTAGGAGTTCCAATTGTGGCATTTGTTTTGACCATTATATCCCAGTGCGTGCCAGCTAGTGCCCATCAAGTGCTTTGATCAGATATTTGAATTTCGACCATTGAACGTGTACGATGCTCAGGGATTCTTGCCGTTGATTCCGCAATGTCAGCTTGATTTGAGGAAAAGTAGAAAAGCAGTGGGACCAAGGAATATTGTATCAATTGTGTCCCTTTCTTCTTTCTGCCATTGCCAGTACTTTAATTAATACGCAGACGAGGTAGATGACTTTTGATCCAAGAAGCAGTCATTCTAGATGAGGTGAATAATTTCTTTAATGCTTCTGTTGAGCTAATATCCTCGTAATGCACATTTCTTGATGTTTTTACCTTTGGCGCATTCTGATGCTTGAGCAGACGGATTCTTCCTTAGGATTTGGCAGAAGCAGTCTCCATAGAGTATTTAGAATTCTGTTATTGAATGGCTTGTATCGGCAGACGATCTTTCTTCATTCAGTCCTTCTTAAGAATGAGAATCTTCTTGACTTATAGAAGACTGAATCTTTCCTTCTCTTTTGCTTCCACTGAAGTTCTTCATCTGAGTGAGTTGATCTACAACTTCTTTATATGATGCTAGAGAAGCTTCGAAGCTAGAGGCATTTCTTCATAAGTTGTCATACTCGTTTTGATGAAACAACCTTCCTATTGATTACTATTGGTTCTGGCACCGGACTGTTTCAGCTTCCTGAGGTAGACTTTGACTTTAGAGTGCACAGTTGATAGAGCGTCTACGAGAAGGATGTTTGCTATTTGAAGTCACTGCTTTATCTTCCGTGAGTCGCCAGACTGTCTTCACATGAGTGCTCTCCTTTGTATGTCTTTGACAGCATTTCCTTCAGGATGCATGTGGTGATGACCGGACGGTTTCTCCTGGCAGACTGATTCTCTTGATGATGCTTTGGGATTCATTCAGTGTCTTCAGTAGATATCCCTAGATATGAGAAATTTCACTGTGTTAGGGATTCTATCTCTAGTGATATTAAACCTCAAAGAAATTGTTAATTATCAAAACATAATAATTCATTTAATTATTCGAATCTAACAATTAACTATTGTTGGTGTTTTATTTCTGGACTTAGAAGCAGCAACACGAAATTCTTCATGTTCTGAGTTGTCTTCAAGATCTCCATGATCTACTTGGCTTGGCAAGACTCTGGACCATTCCCACCTCTTATCATAATCACTGTCATCTAGGCTGAAATCACTGTCATCTTTTCCTTCTTCTCTTTCTACACCCTCAGCAGCAACACCCTCACCCTCTTCACCACCAACATCGGGGACCACACCCTCTGTACTTATTTCACCAGCATCCTTACCCTCTTTAATGCCCTCACCAACAACACCACGCTCCTTAACTCCCTCTTCAGTACCCTCACCAGCAACCCTAACCTCCTTATCTCCCTCTTCAATGCTCTCACTAGTACCCTTGCCAAATTCAATTAAAGGGATAATCTTAGGGTCATCAAGAACTACTTCAACAATATGGTCTACTAGATGCTCATATAAAATTTAATTACATTATGGCCCTTGACATCTTCCAGAAACTTAAGCACATCCCGATCGTTCCTAAATGGACTACATCCATTGGCAAGTGGTAGGCCAGAGTGTTTATACCGCACATTATATGTCACATACCCCAAGCTTTTTGCAATTTTACCCAAATCAATAGAATTAATTTCATCCACATCCCACCTCTCAACAGATTTACATGCACCATTTATATAATCTACTCTAGGTTCCCTAACAAATTTTCCACCATGCCATACATGGACTGTTGCTAAATTAGAACAAGTGGACCTACAAATTAAGCAATGCAATAAGGGAATAAATTAAGCAAAGCAAGACATCATTGTCAAATAAATACAAATACAACAGATTAAACAAATATGTGAGAATCTTGAAAAGGTACCTAAAACAATAATGTGCTAGAAGTTTCTCCCAACCCTAGAAGGTAGGGTCATCAGATGTTGGTTTTTCACATGGCTTTTCAGGGACCACCTGCTTCCCCTTGTTCTGCCTCGGGGACCCTCTTCCTCGACCTCCTCTGCTTCCTCGACCTCGACGCCTTGAACACTCACTATGCATGGTGAGAATCCCTCTTCCGGCAGCGTTGGTTTGTGATGGAAGAAGAACTAAAACAAGAATCAGACACGTTCTTCAGGGGTAGACGACGCACTTCTTCTTCTTCTTCTTCTTCTTCTTCTTCTCCTCTTCTCAAATTCTTACTATTTCTTTTTTGGGAATTAGGGTAAGAAATTGGGGATTTCGTTTTGCAAAATAATCTTAACAGAAGGTCCCATGTGCCCCGCACGTGGTTTTGGTATTTTTTTTGTCCACGTGGAAAATTTTTTATTTGTCCACGTGGAATTTCCATGTCAGCCCTTCTGTCCAGTTTTTAACAGCAGACTGACGAAAGAGCAGACCCTGCACATGTGAAATTCCAGGGGGTACACTTCGTGCCAAAAAACTTGGTCGGGTACGTTTCGCAAAAGTGTGTATTTCAAGGGGCAGAAAGTGCATTTAAGCCTAAAATCTATTTTTTTTTGTGAGTGAGAAAAATAAATAACAAACTACACCCTAAAAAAGCAAAGACACAACATCATCCGGTGGATTTTTAACCACTGTAAAGTCACATTGTAATCTAGCACCATCACCTACATGCCAATCTCTCAGGCCATTAGCTTCACAAGGGATATGGTGAAGACAAACTTCCCAATCACACGAGAGAAGAAGATGGATGTTCAAAATAGCACTAGTTGCTCATGAAACGTAAAAGTACCATTGTGGAGAGCCTAAACAACCTCCAAACAATAAGATTCGCTTAGCTTTTCCACACACTCTTGCTTCATAGTAATAGGAGTCCAAGTTTCATTGTGAGAATCTAGGCAATAAGAGAAATAATAATATAAATTCTTCACGTGCTTCTTACACTATAGTGAACTTAAACTTTTGAGTTAATTAATTGTTTGATATGGTACAGAGGCTTTATGATTAAGTGGACTAGACTTCCATCGTTGCCGCCTTTAATTTTTTTAATAAAAAATTAAATTTTAGCATATAGTAAGTGAATCTGTACATTGTAGACGCTTGAAATAGTAATATAAAACAATCTATACCGCCCTTACCCAATTGCTTAAACAATTAAACATTTAGTTAAGATTCTATCCCTATGCATATGACAAAAAAAAAAAAAAATTGTTGTGCATGTGACCATCATCATTTTTCATGATAAATACCAGCGCTAACGTGGTGTCTGCCATCGTGATTTTTGTAACACGTTTATAATTTTATATGATCCGGCAGCCCGGACGAAATATCTTTTTGTCAATCTTGCAAATAATGATGTTTATCAGTAAAATAATAAAGAATAACAGTACAAATAATTCCCTTCGTTCTGCATTCATCTATATTACATGTACAACCCATAACAAATACTACCAAACCAACCCAATAATTCGAGAGTCAAGTACAATGGCTTCTTCAGACAGCAGCAACAAGCAGCTTCCCCTGAAACCGATCCCAGGCAGCTACGGCCTCCCGTTCTTCGGAGCCATCAGCGACCGCCACGACTACTTCTACCACCAAGGCCGCGACGCCTTCTTCGCCTCCCGAATAAAAAAACACAACTCCACCGTCTTCCGAACCAACATGCCCCCCGGCCCCTTCATCTCCTCCGACCCCAGAGTCGTCGCGCTCCTCGACGGCGCCTCCTTCCCCATCCTGTTCGACAACGAGAAAGTCGAGAAGCGCAACGTCCTCGATGGCACCTTCATGCCCTCCACCTCATTCACCGGCGGCCACCGCGTCTGCGCCTACCTCGACACCTCCGAGCCCCAACACGCCGCGCTCAAACGTTTCTTCCTCGGTATTCTCCTATCCCGGAAAGACGCTTTTATCCCGCTCTTCCGTAACACGCTCTCCGAGTCCTTCGTCGAGATCGAGGACCAGCTGTCACGGGAAACCGGCAAGGCCGGTTTCAACGATGTCTTCAGCGTAGCGTCGTTCAACTTCATGTTCCGCCTCCTCTGTGACAACAAGAACCCCTCGGAGACCAAGCTCGGCTCCGAGGGGCCGAAACTGTTTGATAAGTGGCTGCTCTTTCAGCTCGCGCCGCTTGCGACACTGGGCCCACCGAAGATCTTCAGCTACATCGAAGATATATTGCTCCGCACGATTCCCTTCCCGTCGTGGTTCACCAGGTTAACACACTTTTCTGTTGGATTTGGTTAAATCAGTTACAGTCATTTTACAACAACTTGTAAGCAGATAAGTTACTGTTTTCTAATCCTATGTTGAAAAATCACTTTGATCTTCCTCTCTCAATTTCAGTTAAAGTTATATTGTTAAGTAGGTTGTTAAATCAGTTATAGTCAGTTTGTTAGGAAAATTTAGTACTTACATAGCTAGTAGATCAGTTACTGTTTGCTGATGCTGTCTTGTTTAATGAAAAGTGAATTTCAGTTGCAGTTAGTTCGTGAAGAAGTTGAATCAGTTACACTATTTGTTAATCCTCATCTGCTTGATGAAAAAACACATCATTTTTTCTCTCACAATTTCGGTTACAGTTAATTCGTATTGAAAGAATTGTAAATGAGTTACCATTTGTTTCTTAACAATTTTACTGGTTCTAATATAATGCAGCTCCGGCTACAAAAAGCTCTATGAGGCATTTTCTGCAGCGGCGGGGACGGCGCTGGACAAGGCAGAGGAGGCTGGGTTAAATAGAAGCGAGGCGTGCCACAACCTCGTTTTCATGGCAGGTTTCAACGCCTACGGCGGGTTGAAGAACCAGTTTCCGGTGGTGATAAAATGGGTGGGTTTAGGAGGCAAGAAGCTTCACGAGGAGCTCGCTCACGAGATCCGGAGCGTGGTGAAGGAAGAGGGAGGCGTAACAATTCAATCCTTGGAGAAGATGAGTTTGCTGAAATCAGTGGTTTACGAGGTCTTGAGGATTCAGCCTACGGTGCCGTATCAGTACGCGAAGGCGAGGGAGGACTTGGTTATTCAGAGCCATGATGCTTCATTTGAGATCAAGAAGGGTGAGATGATCTTCGGGTACCAACCGTTCGCGACGAAGGATCCGAGGATCTTCGATGATCCGGAGGAGTTTGTGCCGCGGAGGTTTGTAGGGGAAGGTGAGAAGATGCTGAAGCATGTCCTCTGGTCCAACGGGAAAGAGACGGAGGAGCCGTCTGAAGGGAACAAGCAGTGTCCTGGGAGGAATCTGGTGGTGCTCATGTGCAGGTTGTTCTTAGTGGAGTTCTTCTTGCGTTATGATACGTTTGAATTTGAGTTTAAAAGCAGTGCTTTTGGCCCTGCTGTTACCATTACCTCTCTCACCAAGGCTTCCAGCTTGTGATTTTAGGTCTTCTCTCATTCTCTTGCTCCTTCGTGTTGGATTCGGATCACCTGCAATTTCAGAATGAATTTGATTAATGAAACTTTTTAAATTACTTGGATTGAACGGAGAAAAGTAATAAATATAATATGTTATATTATATGTTTTATTACGTTATATTATATGTTTTATGTTTTGACAGGAAAAGAGATACTTAGAGAGAAACAAATGATGTGTATCGGTGTTATCGTTTTGTGCTACACAAATGGTGAGGGTAGGAATGAAAGAGAAATGAGTGAATGAAATTGTGAGGTTGAAGTCAAAAATGTTAAAAGTAAATTTCTTTTGACAAGAATGTAAAAGAGATTTAATATATCATATATATTATCGAATTTTATATTAATTTTCTAATTTTTTGCGAAATTATTTATCAGAGTTTTATAACCATACAGTACTAAATTTTGCTTTCATGGATAAGATGCTAACACATTTAATTTATCCTGTAACATTGTTGACCTTAGATATGATTTAAGCAATTTTAATTTTTATGTGAAACAATGAGATTTTGCAACACTTTTATATCAAGTATCTCCTTTGATAATTCACTTCAACGTATAAATAATGAAAACATTGTTTTTTTAGAGAAGAAACAATGAATGAAGAGGAAACTTGTACAATACAATATATATATATATGTGTGTGTGTGTGTGTGTGTGTGTGTGTGTGTGTGTGTGTGTGTGTGTGTGTGTGTGTGTGTGTGTGTGTGTGTGTGTGTGTGTGTGTGTGTGTGTGTGTGTGTGTGTGTGTGTGTGTGTGTGTGTGTGTGTGTGTGTGTGTGTGTGTGTGTGTGTGTGTGTGTGTCATAAAAAAAACAAATGGTTATGAGTAAATACAAACTAATTTTTCAATTTTGGGAATTTAAACATAATGGATATTTTATTAGTTAGTTTTTTGAAAAGTGAAAATTTACTAATGCAAAACACTACTAATAATAATTATCAAAGTTGAACTGCTTAGTTCCCACATTACACTGTGACGTTGCAATTAATATGTCCTGATTTTTCATTCTTTCATTATCTCTCTCAACACTACTACAGATTTTCCCTATAACCACGGTTTCGGGCAGCCAGTTACCACGGTTCAGCTGTGGTATTGCTCGACGTGGTAATAGATCAATTACCACGATTCTAGGCAGAACCGTGCTAATATCAGACCTTTGTTACCACGGTTCAGGGCGAAACCGTGGTAATATCAAACTTTTGTTACCACAGTTGAAGGTGGAACCGTGGTAATATAGCTGTCTTTTTACCACGGTTCAACAAGGAACCGCGGTAATATCACTTCCTATTACCACGGTTAAACATTGAACCGTGGTAATAGGTCTATTTTTGTTTTTGTTTTTCTTCTATTCTCATCTTAATTGTGCAAATAAAAAAACCGTCTATTGCAATACATACAACATTGTGTCTAAACTGAAATTATGGTCAATTCTAAACTTTAAACATCACATTACCAAACATTACTAATTAATAATCTAAAATTACTATAAAGCCATCAACAGAGACATAAATACAAGAAAAAATCTTTTTTTTTCATTCAAATAAGAAGCAGACCCAAGAAAAATTCTTGTTTTGAGAGAAGAAACAATGAAAGAAGAACAAACTTGTACAATACAATACCATATATATATATATATATATATATATATATATATATATATATATAAGTCATAAAAAACTAACGACTATCAGTAAACACAATTTAATTTTTCGATTTTGGGAATTTAAACATAGCCTTCCTTGCAGGCGAAGAACCTCGTTATTCACCAAGGGGCCTCCTCTAAAGGCTGCCGACGGGCTAAGGTGGATCCAGACAGCCTCCTCTCTCTGACTTCCTTCGTCCTAAGGAAGAGGGAAGGGGCTCTTACCTTAGGAGATGTATTATAACACCCGCCTCCGGTTTTTCTTAGCGAAGTGAACTTTTCTACCCAGAACCGGAGTCAAGGCGATGATACGGAGGCTTCGAGGTTGGTCCCTATTAGTCTGAGGATTGTCCCCGTCTTTTCAGGTGCGCTTGTCCGACCCCGAATTCCGCATCCCGACCCATAGCCACGACCCAGTTGCTTCACAAAGTGGAAACAGGGAAGGGGTGTGCGTCAAATACGTTTTACACATGTGCACCGTCCAAACATAGGAATCTCCGCACCGGCCACCATGGGTCAAAGAGTCTGCCGCCCATTACTTAATTACCCCACTAAATCATCTTCTCTCTGACGCTGAATCTAGCGCTCAGAGTGAGTATAAGAAGTGGATGAATCGATTGTTTCCAGAAGGAGCTGGTTTTTATGAAGGTCCTGACAGGGATAATTTTCTCGCCGAATGAGAAGGACATGACAAAAGGTTTTCCCAAAGCATGGAGATTAGGAACCGTGTTTGGCGCCGATTTAAGTTCCAGGATCCATGAATCCGAGCGCCAAGGGATGACTCCATCTTGGAGATACCAACCATGATTGATAATGAGGCATTCATAGATGTCCTGGTTGATCCAGGAAGCTCAATGAGTCTGATGTCTTTCAGATGCTTCATTCAGCTGGGGTATGAGGCAAGGGATTTGACTCCCTTGATGACTAATTTCACTGGATTTGGTGGCTGCGCTATAGCACCGATCAGGCTCAAAACACTTCCTGTCACGATAGGACGAGGAAGAAAGAGCAAGATTATCAGGGAACAATTTCTGGTCATAGTGCATATTCCAGAGGCAAATACAGTACTTGGTCGGCCCTCTTTGGTCTACAGGCCATAATCTCTTCCCACGAGGTATGCTTATTTACCGAGCGAAAGATGGGGTACTGAAGACCATAAGAGAAACAACAAGGGGAATGTCAGGCTTAAGACGCTCGACTAATAATGTGGTCTTATGAATGGAAGTGCAGCATCCCTATAATGACAAAATATCTATGTCAAGTGGATCTTTTCTCTCGTCTATGGCTGCAAAATGGTTAATAAGGAAGAAGCTTAAATAATGTGGTCTTCATTTACTCACGATCCATTTTCATTACTATTACATCATAAAACTCAAGTAATATCAGAAAGTATATAAGGAAGAAGATTAATAAGCTAACGTTACCAAGTTTTTTTTTTTTAAAAAAGGCAAAAGCTTTAACAAACCTTATTACTGTTAAAAGAGAAAAAAAAGAGCATCACCATATACTTAAAAACCCTTCCAGCATTAAAAAAAAATAGCATGACACAAATCGAACTATGAATAAATGTTACCTCGAAACAAATGTCCTTTAATTAATACATTAATCCAGAGTGGTCTATCAACAAGAAAATATCATGATAAAGGCTATCATCGCATAGAGAAATAATTCCTCTGAGAAATTCCCATCGAAAGAACTCCATCTATCGTTCAGAGGAGAATTACTTCCATAGTTCAATGAAGAGAAGCACTGTTTACAAGCTAGTAGGAAGCACTGTTTACAAGATAGTGAGAAGCATTGTTTACAAGCTACCGAGATGCATCGTTCATACACAAAAAGAAAGCATCGCCCGTAGTAGAAGACAAAAAGCATCGTCCAAAGTAAAAGACAAAATCACAGCACTGTCCAAGGCTTTGTGAGAGAATATACTGTTTACAAGTGATACGTCAGAGGTTAAACCATTGAAGCACAACGTTGTCATCAGAACAAAATCATTTCTCAAAAAGGAAGGAAATCATCGATGAACATATTAAATGC
This sequence comes from Acmispon strigosus, assembly GCA_030819835.1. Lineage (NCBI taxonomy): Eukaryota > Viridiplantae > Streptophyta > Magnoliopsida > Fabales > Fabaceae > Acmispon > Acmispon strigosus. The sequence continues at coordinate 2,783,675 of JAUAMA010000001.1, read as the reverse complement.
AGAAGAGTGAATCAAGGAGAACATTACTCGTCGATTAACTCTTATTAATCAACAATGGAATCACAATCAAAGCAAAGGAGGAAATCACAGCAAACAGCTCTGAAGAATCAAGAAAGTCATATCCACTCAATGCATATAGCCGTTGCACAACGGTCAGGAATTCTATGTTCATATCAAGTCAATGACAACACCTTCAGCAAATCAGATTTGATCCGAAGGTATAAATAGGACATTAGAAGACTCGAAGAAGAAGACACAACACAGCAGAAAACAACGAACAATATCTGAGAAAAATCAAGAGAAAAACAGAGTACATAAATCGAGCCAAAAACAGAGTCAGATTTATCGAGCCTTAGTAAAACAGAGAATTACTGTTTATTTATCTATATTTTAGCCAAACCTCTAGTATACTAATTAGAGTCAAACCATATACAATACAGAGAGTTTGTCGAGCCTAAATTGCTTCTACCGTCACTCTTGTGAGAAGAGAATTTCTGTAGAGGAATCCTTTGTGATTAGGAGAAGCCCTGTATAATACTTGTTGGGAGAAGTCCCTGAGAATACGAATACTTGTACTATTCGGGTGAATAGTGAAAATCTTGGTGAAGCCAAGGACTGGACGTAGTCCCATCGTTCTGGGGGTAAACCAGGATAAATCTGCGTGTGTTGTTTACTGCTTTATCATTTTACTGCTTTATCATTTAACAACAAACACGTTGATATTTTCACTGCATCAAAAATGTTTAATTGGTTATTTTTTCAAAGCAACCTATCGTTCAAGAAACGGTTTTGAAAAACTATATTTGTTCTTAAGAAAAGAAAGCTTTCGTACAAACACAACTCAACCCCCTTCTTGTGTTTGTCCTTATTTTATCAGTTACTATATCAATTAGTATATCAGGAATTATGAGCTGTCAATTGTTAATTGTAAAGGCCTTGCACGTGTGGCCCCGTGAGAGAACTCTAGGAGTTTGTTAGAATAGATATACAGGGTGGGGACTCACATGTAATATCATTGATTGATGAATACAAATTATTTTTTCCCTCTTCTCCCTATTCTCTTCTCTGTTATTATCCTATTATCTCCTCTTCCTCTTTCTCACCTATCAGTGGCTGAAGGGTGCAGCATCGCCGCAGAGGTTTTAGAGTGGAGGAAAGGGACGCGCGCCTCAGGTAAGGAAGTTGGGAGCCTGAGAGTGGTGGAATCCGGAGAGGAGAAGAGGAGCTTCTGGTGGTGGTGATTGATGCAGAGGTAGCTGGCACTTATATGGTGAGGATTTGGTTGAGAGGAGAGCGGTGAGGAAGAGAGATTGAAGGTGGCGGCTGAAGGGTGGGAATAGAGTGTTGCTAGGGTTAGTTGAGTGAATAAGTAAAAGTGAGAGAGGCTGCTGATGGGTTACTATTCCAATAAATAGGGGTGTAATTAGGGTTTCAGTGACGCACAATTAGCATTTCATCCCTGCCGTCCAACTCCTTCTAGAAGATTCCAGAACCTCTCATCAATGGGTAGAGCATTGACCTAATGGGCCCTTTTTGGTCAACCCTTCCCTCTCTTTTTTTCTTAGATGATGGGAATTTTTCCTTTTTTTTTTCTTTAGGGCTCATTTATATTATCCTTATCATTTTTTTATTAATAAAAAACTAAACCTCAATTAGTTTAATTATTTCATATTATTATCATACCTATAGATTTTGGATTATTTATTACTTTCAGATCCTTTTCACTTCCCGATTAAAAAATAATAATTAATTAAAAGAAAGGGTAAGGGAAAAAATGAAGTGTTTACAACCATGTCTATTGCGTGATCTCTCTTGAATTATAGAAGTTTCCTGACAAAGCAATCTTATGAGGGAATGTAGCTTGGCTACAACAATAAATAAAACACTAAGGTGATTTTGTTTAGAGTCAAACCGAAAGTGTTTTTAGCTAAAGAAGATTGCGTGTTACATCTTTAAATGTAGAAGTAGTTCAGCACAAGCAATTTGGGAGAACGAATTGATTCCAAAAAAGAAGGAAATAACAGCTTAAAGAATGAAGGCTCTTCAACTTGACCGTCCGTAATAAGGTGCTTTACTCAAATAGTGAAGGTCTTTTAACCTGGTCATCCGGAACGAGTCATTTGAATTAATTCTCCTGAAGCGAAGGATCTTCAGCCCGATTGTCTAGAATAAGCAGCTCGCCCCAACTGGATATCAAGCTGGCCGGGATTCACACAATTTGTTCTACGAAGGGAGTTTTCGGACCACTTTCCCCTTGTGTTAAAGTGTTCAGTCCATGATTGGGGCCCAAAACCATTTCGAACCCTCAATTGCTGGCTCCAAGATCCAAGATTCAAGAAGTTTGTGGAGAAGTCCTAGGAAGAAATTCATGTGGAGGGGTGGGGAGCTTTTGCCATAAAGGAAAAAATCAAAGTCTTGAAATCCAAGCTGAAGGTGTGGAACAAGGAAGTCTTTGGCAATTTGAATTCCAAAGGTAAAGAGCTTGTGAGCAAGATTTCTGAACTGGATTCTAAGAATGAGGAGGAAGGCTTAGATGACGATGTGCTTAAAAGAATAAAGGAGCTGCTGGCTGAATACTGGAAGTTAGCACGAGTTAAGGAATCGCTACTCTGCCAAAAATCCAGGACCAAATGGATACGGGAAGGTGACTCAAACTCAAAGTTTTTCCACTCCGTCGTTAATTGGAGGAGACGGGTCAATAACCTGGAAGGATTGGAGGTGGATGGAACATGGGTCAACCAACCGGCAGAGGTAAAGAAGGGAGCCAAGGAATTCTTTGAGGATAGATTCAAGGAGGAGAGGTGGACAGCACCAACCCTTGATGGGGTACCTTTTAGAAGGATCTCCACACAAGATAATGAATTGTTAAGTGCAAGATTCGAGATGGATGAAATTGAAGAAGCAGACCATGATTGTGACGGGGACAAAAGCCCAGGGCCAGATGGTTTCAATTTTAAGTTCATAAAGTATTTTTGGCACTTAATGTCCTCTGACTTACAGAAGGTCCTCAACAATTTTCATGCTCACAATGTTCGCCCAAAGGGGAGCAACTCCTCGTTCATTGCACTGATCCCGGAAACAGACTCGCCCCAAGGTTTGAATGAGTATAGGCCTATATCATTGATTGGATGCATGTACAAGATAGTAACCAAAATCCTTGCAAATAGGATAAAAAAGGTGCTGCCCAAGGTGATCGATGAGAAGCAATCGGCCTTTCTAAGGGGAAGAAGCATGATGGATGGAGTAGTTATTGCAAATGAGCTGGTTCATGAAGCAAAGTGTAAAAGAAAACAAGTTATGGCCTTCATAGTAGATTACAAGAAGGCCTACGACTCAGTCAGGTGGGAATTTCTATTTTACATGATTCGGCGCATGAACTTTAATGAAAAATGGATCGGTTGGGTCAAAGGCTGCCTACAATCAGCAAGAGTATCAGTACTGGTAAATGGAAGCCCATCTAAAGAGTTTGGAATGGAGAAAGGTCTCCGCTAAGGGGGACCCTATGGCACCCTTCCTCTTTCTTATAGTAGCAGAAGGCCTTAATGGGCTTCTAAAGAGGGCGATTATGCTCCACCAATTCAGGGGGTATAAGTTGGGTGCTGATAATACTATTGAAGTATCGATGCTGCAGTTTGCAGACGGCACACTATTCTTTAGGGATGCCACAGTAAGGAATGCTCAAGCACTGAAATGTTCTCAGGTGCTTTGAGTTAGCTTTAGGTCTGAAAGTTAACTTCCATAAAAGCAAATTGGCAGGGATTTCTATTGACACAACTACTACCCAAAGGTTGGCAAGTTTACTTAATTGCAAAATTATGCCCCTCCCCTTCATCTACTTGGGGCTACCGGTGGGAGGAAATCGTAGGAGACTTTCTTTTTGGGATCCGGTTGTAACCAGAATGAAAAACAAGCTATCAAAGTGGAGGCAAAAGTGCCTATCCTTCGGGGGACGGTTAACATTGATTGCCAGTGTTCTCTCCTCTATACCCTTGTTCTATCTGTCCTTTTTTAAGATGCCACAGGGGATCATAAACATCTGCAAAAGGATTATGAGATCGTTCCTTTGGGGAGGGTTAGATGGAAACAATAAATTGGCTTGCATCAAATGGGAAAAGCTCTACAAACCAAAGAAGCTAGGTGGTCTTGGCTTGAGGGATTGGGGTCTGTTTAACAAGGCACTGTTGGGAAAATGGCGGTGGTGCATCATGCATGAAGAAGACAGTTTATGGCATAGGATGCTGCGAGCAAAATATGGATTACTACATCGAGGGGAAAGAGAGCAGTTGATAGCGAGTGGCAAACTATCAAATTGGTGGAAGGACATCTTAAAAACTTGCTTCTTAGAACCAACAACATGTTGGTTCGGTATGTGCTTGACAAGGAAAATAGGTGAAGGCAATGAAGTGAGATTATGGTACGATACTTGGTTGCGCCCGGAGAACTTGGCCTCAAAGCATAGCAGACCTTTTGGCCTATCAACTCAAAAATCTAGCTGCATAAGGGAGTTGGGAAGGTGGGAAAATGGTGAATGGATCTGGAATTTAATATGGCGAAGACCCTTGCTTGATAGAGAAGTGGTTTGGGTCCAAGAGCTCCAAATGTCCCTCGACAATGTAGATCTGAAACAAGGGACAGCGGACAAGTGGGTGTGGGAGGCGGATCCGGAAGGTATATACACAGTTAAGTCAGCATACTTACATCTGCTGGAGATAGGATATGCAGAGCCACTACCAGTATTCGAGAATCTTTGGCTTGTGGCTGCGCCCTCAAACGTCCTTGCCTTTGTGTGGTGGGCACTTTGGGATTGTATCCAAACGAGGGAAAATCTGGTAAAAAGAAGAATCATCACAGCAAGCGCCGAATCTCGATGCCCATTCTGCTCACACGCGCTAGAAACTATGGATCATTTGCTGTTCACCTACCCCTTCTCCTCCTTGGTGTGGATGTCTTGGTACAGGTGGCTTGGACAGATTACAGTGTTGCCAGGAAATTGCAGGATGCACTATCTTCAACACGTATTCGGGAATTGGAGCAAAAAGCAACAGAGGGGAACTTGGGCAATCTGGACTGCGGTCGTCTAGTCATTGTGGCTACACAGAAATTCCATTGTGTTTAGAGAAGAGCAAATTGACGTGGACAAGGTGATTGATGTTGCTCAATATTGAGCATGGTGTTGGGTTTCTGCAAAGTTTAAAGAGTTCCACTTCTCTCTGTATGAGTGGAATACAAACCCGGGTTATTGTCTCACTAGCATTCGACCTTGAGTGAATCTGGGCAGCAGGAACTTCAGCTCTTCTTGGGGGCTGACTGCTAGTTGACTGTGCCTATCTCCTTTACTGCTTTACTGCTCTAACTCCCCTGTAGTGTGCTTGCTGGTCTTGGTGGGTGTTGTTAGAATCAAACAATTTAATGAGTTAATTTATTTTGATAAATAACAATTTCGCTAAGTGTTACTGGCTTCTTTAAAAGCTTTCATATTCAGGAACACTTGTTGATTGAAGACATGCTGCGAGGATTTCGACAAAGCATTATCAAAAAGCAAGTGGAGAAATCCGTCTGCCTATGTGAATTAGTCTGCCTCTAGAGAAGAGTTCGTCCGCCTGTGATGAACGTCTGATTGATCAGCTACTTAACTCATGAAGAATACTTGAGTTGACTAAAAGCAATGATTGAAGACTCGTGCAAAACGAAATATCCTGAAGGTGATCGTTTGTTCAACCCAAAGATGAGCTGTCGTGCACCTCTTGGTGGTTCAGAGCATTAATGGCGAAAGAGACAGAATTAAGCGCCTCATTCCTTGAAGATTCAAATCCTCTGACATTCCTTAATTCAAGCTGCTTTTGGTGAATTAACGGCGATACTTTCTGATCATCGTATCTCCTCAACGGTCAAATTCAAATATTCTGGTCAGAGCATTAATGACTGAATTAGCTGTAATGCATAAGCATTAATTGCAGACTCTATGGGCCGAAGCAAAAAGCATCACCAGACGATACCGTCTTTCATTGTTGAAGAAACATTTATTATCTGGCAGATTGCAACAGCAGATGCAGAAGTATCCGTTACTCACAATCAAGCAGAAATTCAAACGGAACTATTTTTGAAGATCTTCAGCAAAGCCTCCAGTCATCATCCTACTGAAGATATAAATAGTGGACTTAGCATCAGTTTCAATTGGGCGACTCTTACACGATCAAAGCATTCAAACCTTCCAAGTCTATCTACGATTTGAACTAGCTTTAAGCCAAGATACTCAGTAACCTTAACCTTCTCATTTTCTGAGTTCTGTCGCCAACTAGTGTGAAACCTCTTACAGAGTGAAAACTCTTATCCTTTCTCACACAAGCCCTTCAGAAAACCAACTTGTCTATCATCTCTGAATTCTGTTCTTCATATTTTCTACCCACTCTTACTGAAGAGATTCTTGTAGAAACTAAGTCTTCTTGAAAAAGAACCGGGAGGAGTCCTGTCTAACACTCGAGTGATAAAGGAGTAGTCCTCATAATACTTGTAAAGGAGTAGTCCTCAGAATATTGGGAGAAGTCCCTGAGACCACCTGTACTATTTTGTTTAAATAGTGAAAATCTTGGTGAAGCCAAGGACTGGACGTAGCCCTAACGATTAAGGGGGTGAACCAGGATAAATATCGTGTGTGCTTTATTGTTCAACCTTTCCGCTGCACATTTTTGACAAACGCTTTTGAACTAATAATAACTATCTTGCGAAAAGATTTATAAAAATCACACACACAATTTAAACCCCCCTTTCTTGTGTGGTTTTATTACTATCAGGTGTTGGGTGTTACAAGTGGTCTGGGATTGGTATTGCTTTACCGGATATACTAAGAGTCATTTTCCCAACATCTTACTATTGGGAAGATATTTAACACAGAAGAATGCATGGTGAGCGGCCTGGGCTACAATGCAATCTGCATCTGCATTAGGAGGAATTCTTGATCCACAGCTGTTTCGCTCTAAGAATGATCATTACTAGCACCAACGGCCTTGTTGGGTAATTACTTGAAGCTACACGTTCTGCCTCTAGAGCTGCTGGGTAACCACGTGAAGCTACAAGTTTTGATTTTGGATTTTGGATTAACTAGGAATAGTTTCTTTAGTTAAGACACATGAATAAAGGATTAAATCAGCTTGGTTTGTTGGCTTCAAGTTGGTTGCAAGCTATCATATCTTGCTGTCTTCACCTGCACTCATGTGTGTCAAGGTGGTGAACCTGCTACTGGGCTCTTGTTTGGTCCTTGGTGGATGTCTGGCTTTTCTTTTCTTGCTAGTTTGGATGGATATGCCAAATATGTTGTAATTGTAACTTCTTTTCTGTACCTATCTAGTTTACTTTTCAAATTAAGTGAATTGTTTGTGTTGTATTGGGTTGGGGCACCCCTTGTGTGCTCTCTTTCAATATATTTAGCTTATAAAAAAAAACTATTTACATAGATAATGATTACTTAAATGATCTTAAAAATCAATTATTGACTATAAGAACCACATAAATAATCTTAAGAATCAATTATTTAAATTAATGATTACTTAAATCATCTGAAGAGTCACTTATTCACATTAAGAATCACTTAAATTATCTTAAGAATCAATTATTTAAATTAAAGATCGCTCTAATTAACTTAAAATTCAATTATTCACCTTAAGGATCACTTAATTCATCTTAAATATCAATTGTTCACCTTAAGAATCACTTTAATCATCTTAAGAATCAAATAATCATCTTAACAATCAACTATTCAATAACTTAAATCATCTTAAGAATCAATTATTCACCTTAAAAATCACCTAAATCATCTTAAGAATTAATTATTCACCTTAAAAGTTATTTAAATCATCTTAAGAATCAATTATTTCTATGAATGATCACTTTAATCCTCTTAAGAATCAATTATTCACCTTAAGGATCACTTAAATCATCTTAAGAATCAATTATTAATGTTAAGGATCACTTTTATCATCATAAGAATCAATTATTCACCTTAAGAATCACTTATATCATCTTAAGAGTCAATTATTCACATTAAGAATCACTTTAATTAGTTTAAGAATCAACTATTCACTTTAAAAATCACTTATATTGTCTTAAGAATCAATTATTCATATTAGGAATCACTTAAATCATCTTAAAAATCAATTATTTATGTAAAAGACTGAATTTTATATTAACAAAGTTAGAGGACTAAACTACAAATTATAAAATTAGGGACTGAATTTCATATTAACAATTTTAGGATGACCTCTTATAAATCTACTAACACACGTAAAAATCATTCACTTTTACATGACCTAAAAGGTATTTCATGGTAGAAGCCACGTTTTTCAAAAGCTTATAATAATATATTCTACAATAAAACAAAATCATTTCATGCTTAGAATATATCGTGTTGTAGAAGAAAAAACCAAATCCGTCTGAAAATCTGTTTCAACAATAATATATTTTCTTAACTAATATAAATCTGATACAAAAGTATATAATATTGGTTCTCGTGGGATGCAAGCTAATAAAATTAAGAAAATAAAGTTGTTCAGTACTGCCGAATCGAAGAAAAAACCAAATCCGACATAATTGCATACGCCACTAAGAAATTATAAATAATTAGATGGGCTTATCACGGGGTTAATGTTTTAACCGGTCCTTGAAGTTGTACTGAAATTTGCGTTTGGTCCCTTCCTAAAAAATATGACGTTTAGTGGAGAATACAATCATCTTATTGAACGTATTCTAAATGGATTTATGATTGGCTGATTGTTGTTTTTGTAATAATACAGGAGATAGCTGAAAAAAACACAGTAAATCGGGCAAAGCAAACGATCTCTCACACACTAGGATCAAAGTTACTTGCAAGGAAGATATATGAGCTGGTAAAATTTACTCGAACTGTCGGTAGCTGAAATTATTAGATATATTAATCAAATATATGATTATAGTTTATATGGTGCAAAAACTTAGGAGTTGCAAGATGGACGACCATATAATAGAGCTGGTATGTACATTGTTTCTCACCAAAAGAATGATGGATCTTTTATTAATAATGAAGCTAGAGAAAAAACTGTGAGTATAGTTTATTGTTAGTCATTTATTATTGTCATTAAGAAACTTTATCATTGTGGCTTATATACGTGTCTTTTTTAAAATATATGCAGGATCAATTGCTCAATGCAATTGAAAATTGTTCGTCTGAAAATGAAGCATTCCATAATGTCTTTGGAAAGGAACATCCTGGATATGTACGTGACTTGGGCCTTGGAGTTACTCCAACTCAGATCACTGGACCCAAGTTTGGCAAATCTACAGTTAAAAATGATAGCATAATTGAAAAAATGCAATCTGAAATTGATTCTCTGAAAGAAAAAGCTGCTGAAGTTGATACTCTAAAGGAACAACTTGCTTTCCTTATGCAAGTTCATAGGGAAAATGAGGTAAAAAAAATTCTCTCTGCTTGCTATGCATTTTTAACTTATTCACCAACTAGCACTTAATCTTTATTTCTTTTTTATTTTAGTTCACTAACTTGGAGTCACCAAGAGAAATGAGGCCTTCTTCCTCGTCTAGTCATGTGTTTGAAGATCGAAGAGCACCATCACAATAGACTTTTTTAGATTATTAAGATTTCTAGTTATGTACTAGGTGGATAATGCAATCTTATGTTATTTTTTCTTTTAGCTTTTTTAAACACTTATGGCTATGTAGTACTAAATTGAAACTGTACTTAAGTAAGTATTTTGGTGCATTTGAATGGATTTATTTGCTCTCTCTCTATATATATATATATATATATGTCTCTACTAGTATTTATTATCTTTTTGATCAGCATGACTTTCTTTCTCGAGTAAGAGAATTTGTAATAAAGTAGTCAAAAAATATAAGCAGGCAAAAGAAAAATAAGCAGAAAAAAAAAACCTGTAGAAGTTTAGGGGCGGTTTCCATCCGCTGCTAAATTTATAAGCAAATACATGTTGCGGCCGTATTTGGAATCAAATGACAATAATCTTCACGTTTACCGGCGGTTATAACCGCCGCCATAATTTCTTCTTATTTTGCGGCGGTTCAAAACCGCCGTTAATAACCACGATTAGAAGTATTTAGGAAGTTAATTTAACAGCGGTTGTAACCGCCGTTGAATTTCCTACAGCTGTTTACGTGGCGGTTAGAAGAACCGGCGACAAATTCACTGGCGACGCTCGGAATAGCGGTGGTTTGTGAACCACTGTGAGTACCTTTTAGCGGCGGCAGTTTTAACCGCCGTCGGTTATACTAATAACCGCCGCTAAATAAGCTTTTTCTTGTAGTGTGTTTGCTTACGGTTATCATGGAATAAACTTTATAACCATTGCCATATACATTAGAGAACGGTTTTGTGACCATTTGGCCATAAACCTATATAAAAGGACGAACATAGTTTTACTTATCGTTATTTATCAATTTACCCTTTAAACAAACTTGATGCCAAAGAAAATCAACTACTAAATATGAGAAATTTTAAAAACCAAAGAAAATCAACTACTAAATAGAATAAGAAATTTTATAAATAAAGAAGGGTTGAGTGGGGGAAAGGGAGATTAATTTGGAGATTTAGGGTTTCCTAATTTTCTGACCTGTTTTCCAATTAAATTAAATAAATTTCACATCATCTTCATTAATACAGTCAGCCTGCCACAAATTCACTCGTCGGAGCTCCCATTTCCGGCAGGGACTTATAGCAAATTTGGTGCAACTACAGGGACTTATTGCAAACTTTTTTCCGGCCAGGGACCAAAGACAAATCTTGGTGCAACTACAGGAACCTAGTAAATCATTAACCCAATAAAGAACTATGTAATTTAAAGACAATAAAATATTAAAAACAAATATTCAATGACTAATTAGATGATCTTTACAATTTATAAGACAGCAGGTTCGATCAGCTTGCTGGTACTAAAATAAGAGATACATGTTTAAAAAGATAGTATTTAATGGACAAAGATTCTTAGATATACATGATGTAAAGAGCATTTTCTTACTTAAAATGTATCACATTGCTGGTACTATCAACTCACGATTGAATGTCAATTAACCTAAACCACAACAAAAACATAATGGAATAACTTTGGCCTGACACAATAGTTAGTTATTCCAAGTGCATAGCACCTTCGTTAGACTGCACTCTGTCAACATAAAAAGTAGAACTCAACATTAGTTTTCAATTTTTTTAATAATTTCAAATCTAGAAAATAAACGGAAAATATTTAAGTGACTATGGTTTCCAATTGTTAACTGCTAAAGAACTGATCAATCATAGATGTTCAGCAGTCAGCACCAAGGTGCTTAAAATAAGTGAAAGAATCTTCCTCACAAACTGTTTGTATTACTCATCACAAGATTCAAGTTAAGAAGAATTTAGAATGGTAAAGGAAAAGGGAAAGCACAAACTTGAGCTTAGCTTAATTTTTTTAACAAGATTAAAAACTAGCTCTAAATCTCACTATTCATTGCAGCCCACACATGTTTTAAATCATGTGGAGGAATATGAAACTAAGAATATCAATAAAATTTACTGGTGAGAAGCAAAGGTGTAGAGTAGGAGTATTTCAGAGACACATGAAGTTAAATCATGTGGAGGATTGTTTTTTACCAATTAATGTTAGAAAGACATACTTGATACAAGCCTTGTTCACAAAGGATTAAGGAAGGATAGGATCCACGGCAACGTGATTAGATTAGAACTGAAGTAAGTTATGTCACTAATATAAAAAATGAGTTTGTTTAAGAGTGAAAGCAAAATTTCAATTAGGTCAAAATGATTAAAATTGCATTACCTCTTGATCAATTATGGTGGCTGAAGGTATAATCAAGACTCAAGAGCCATGGTCCTAACACAACAAGTTTTAAGGTTTAGCACATACATAATAACACTAAAGTGGCAGCAACCATAAGATGCATTCACTTTTCAATAGTAAATGAACTCACATATGGCAGAGAAACTTGTAGCTATAAGAAAATAAACCTTAGCTTGTAGCTACTTATCTAAAAAAGCACCAAATCTGTATTTTAGTTTCATCTGCATTCCAAGTATATATATAAGAGAAAAATGTTTAATAAATAAATAAATATTATAAAGTTGAAGATTGGAACTGTTGCCAAGGTTAGGCATATATAAATAGCAGGAACCTAGTGAGCAATGTAGTCATCGTACTACCATGTATTTAACTCTTTTGGCCCAAGCTATTTGCAAAGCTGTAAGGATCCTCCAATGTCTAGGCAAGAGAATTGTGGCCTAGCCTAGACTCCTAGCAAACCCCATATACCAAGTTCCAACACTCATTAATATGAATAGTTATAGCACTGATTCAAGAAGCCCAACTTGACTGCAATTGTTTAATCTACAAGAAAGTTATACACAGCTAAATTGGATGTTGTATTACTTGCTCAACTGGATTTATACAACTGCTCCAACAATCCAAAACCATGGCAACTATCAAACAAAAAATATATTAAGAAAGGTAAAAAATTTGGATCCCTCATGTGAAATTTCTTCATGTGCCATTAGGTAAGAGTTTTGTATTTATCTCTCTTTTTCTAAATATTTAAAGGATCCCACTATATCAATTTAATGAATATATATGAAGAGAAATAAGCATAAAACTCTCAAATGCTAACACATGAGAGAAATTTCACATGAGAGGATACAAATCCGTGATCAACAGAATCAGATATAACCCCCTCCCCTAGAAAAAGGTTTCCCAAAATTCAAGAGAAAAAGGTTACAGACAAAAAAAAGCAAGAAACTCGCAGTGGTAGCAGTGGCCTCAGGGTGCTGAGGTAGAGTACTCGAAACTCACCAGAGACTTGGAGGCGTTTCTCTCGCTGCTTCCCCAACAGCAATCGCCGACGAGGACGCTTCTGAGGGTACTGCCTAAGTAGCATAAGTTCTAAATATAACAAATAAAAAAATCTTAGACTCCAAACACATGTGAGATTCAGTATAAGAAGGTATAAAACAGACAGAAAAACAAGTACCTCCTTTTTCAAGCTCTTCATGAAGAGCCTTCTTGTGGTTCTTTTCTAGCCACTGCAGTTTACAGTACAAGTCGTGAAAGTGAAACACAAGAAGAGATCTAGGATGGTTGTGTGATGTTGGATCGTATAGCTGCTACTTCATCAGCTGATGCATTCGCCATCTTCTCACCAATCTCGGCCACTTCTAGAAATAGTTGGTAGGAGAAAGTTCTTGGCATTTCATCAAACAATTGGTATGAGAAAATTCAAAGAATAGAAAACCTAGAAAATCGAAATGGAAATGAAGGTGTACCTTTTGGAATTCTAGCAGAGACCACCATGGATGAAGAGCTAAGGAAGGAGGATTACAAAGAGCGCGAGAGAGATCTCCATACAGAATAATCTGAAAATGAACAAAATCAAAATTAGGTCAACACAAATAATCTGTAAACGATAAGGTACTTTCGATAAATGATAGAGTAACCAGTTTCGATGTAGTGCAAGAGATTTATCCTGCTTCACCCTTAATCGGTAGGGCTACGTCCAGTCTTTGGCTTAAGGAAGATTTCCACTATTCACCCGAACAGTACAAGTATTAGACACTTCTCCAGACTATTCTTAGGGACTTCTCCCAATAAGTATTCCCACAGGACTTCTCCAAAGTATTCGAATGATTTCTCTTAAGTATTCTCACAGGACTCCTCTAGAGTATTCTCAGGGACTTCTCCCAACAAGTATTTGTAGGACTTCTCCTTTTACAAATGTTTCTTCTACAAAGATTCTCTTTTTACAAGAGTGATGGTAGAAAGAAATTAAACTCGGTAAACTCTCAGTATTTAGGATATGGTTTGACACTAAACATTATACTCGAGGTTTGTAAACAGAGATGATATAGACGATGGGTTCTCTGTATAGTGTGAAAGAATTTTAGAGTGTTTGACTCTTTCAGGTTTCTCACACTTGGAAGATTTCACTCGTTGTGATTTGAAACTGTAGTTCGGGTTGAATTTTTGAGCTTAGATTTGTTCGACTTCATGCTCTGATTTTCATTATTTTTCTTTTGCACTTCATTTCACTTTCTTTGACTTCACGTCTGTGTTCTCTATGGTGTTCTATATTCTTCGAATCTTCAGAAGCTCCTTTTATACCTTGAATTTAATTCTGATTTGCTGAAGGTGTTTGTCGTTGACTTGATATGGACATTGAATTCCAGACCGTTCAGCAACTGTTATAAGCATTGAATAAATTTGACTTTGTATATTCTGCTGATCGTTGATTAATTTGTGGCATGATTCTCTCCTTTGCATCGATGGAAATTATGTTATGGTTCAAGCAGAGTTGATCGTCGAGTGATGTAATGCTTGATTCACTACTTTGCATTTAATTCATTTATCAATGAATTCCTTTCCTTTTCGAGAAACGATTTGTTCTGTTGACAGTGTTATACTTCAATCATTTATTGTCTGATGATATAGCTTGTAGACAGTAGGGTTGTACGATACTTGGATTTGTCTCTTGTTCTTCTTTAAACGGTACTTTTCACTTTTGCATAGACAATACGTGCAAACGGTACTTCTCTCTTGTCTAAATGATACTTCATTCTTGCCTTGAACGAGACTACTCGTTAGCTTGTAAACGATACTTCTCGTTAGCTTGTAAGCGATACTTCTCGTTAGCTTGTAAGCAATACTTCCCTTAGCTTGTAAACGGTATTTCTCTGGACGATTGAGGTAATTCTTTTTCTCTTCATTAGACGATAGAGATGATTCCTGAAAAACATTTGACACATAGTTTAGTAGTAAAATTGTTATCATTCAAAATATGATAAACGTTCTAAACTCGTTTAAGCTTAACAATCTCCCCTCTTTTTGATGATGACAATTTTACAGAGAAAAATGTTTGTATGCAGACTTGTATAATTTCATACTTTTTCTCTTCATCTCCCCCTTTTTTCATTAGCAAGAACATAAAGAAACTTTGTAAAGAACTTATATATTCCCCCTATCTTTTTCAAAAAGATAACTAATGTCTCTTTTCTCCCCCTGTGTTCTTAAAACATATATATAAAGAAGTAAACAGGTATTAGAGTAGAAAAACATATATAGAAATATCAGAGCAGACGATAACTTATGAAAGATCATTTTTCATCTTCTCCCCTTTTGTTTTTCTTTTTCTTAACTCACTACTATTTCTCTTCATCTCCCCCTTAGTCAAACCTCTTCACTTTTTCTTTTCATCTCCCTCTTAGTTCTTCTTTTTCTAGTTTTCTTTCCCCCTTTGTCAACTTTCCCTCTTTGTCTCCCCCTATTTCAAATGGAAAAGACATTTCTTTCTTCTCCCCCTGTTTTCCTCTTTTTCTCAATTCTATACTTTTTCAACTCTACTTTTTCTCTCTTTTTCTTCCCCTTTGTTATTAGCAAAAACATACATAAGGAAATTTGTCAGCACCCAATTTTGTCCGGCCCTTTTATTTTAATCTTGTTGTGTTTCGTTAAAAAAAATAATGACAAAAATAAAATGTGGATACTGGATTTAGTTCGGGCCCAATCCACCAGGAATAGGAAAAAAATAATAATAATGGGTGATAATATTAATAACGAAATCTGTTACAAATAAATTCAAATTCAAATATTTAACAAATTGTATCAGTTAGTTAGGATTCTATTAACTTTATCTGCAATTTGAATTATTTGTAACAGATTTTTGTTATCAATATCATCTACTACATGCATATATATACACCCATGTTCATTGATTTGAGAACAGACACCATACCCTTCTTGATCTAGCAGACACACCAAAATCCTAAAAAAAAAAGCCTAATCTTCCCATCCTCTCTTCTCACGTCTAGGTGTTTCTTCTTCCATCTCTTCCACTCATCACCACCAAAGCCCCAAGCAGCAACTTCAAACCCCAACCTTCTCTCCCTTTTTCAAATGCACCAGCCCCATCTCTCTTCTCTTCTCCCTCAAGCCTCCTCACACCGTCGCTCCTTCATCCAGTGCTGTCATCACCATCTTCTTCTTCCCCTTGCCACCAAAACCAACAACAATGGCAGCGCCCAACTCTAACCAGCAACAAAGGACTGAAAATGAAGTTGGAAGATGAAGCATCATTTCTAATTGGCACATGTGAAAAAGGCCATGAGTGGAGTCTTGATGATCAAGGAGGAGTTTCAAAATTAATAAGGGACAAGAAGGTGGCTACATCAAAGCCATTGAAGGTCATGAAGAGGAAGAACAAAACAACAAGGCTGTGAAGTTGCAGAGGCACCCAACGCCTGAGCGTTGGTACTCTGCTGAACGTGGCAATTAATTGTGTCCAACGCCTAGGCGTTGGAAAGACAACGCTTGAGCGTTGGGACACTGGCAGAATTGCTATAAATAGGGCCTTTTCTTTCACTTGTAAATACACACCAGAACACAACAAGTGATTCTTTCTTTCTTCCTTAGAGCATTATTTCTTGAGAATTGTGGGAAGTCATTCTTGAGCTCCTAGTCCAGGTTAATATAATGTCTCTCTTAGCCATGCTTGGCTAAGTTCTTTTTAAGTTCTTGGGTTGTGTTTTAGCTTATAGTTATGTTTTAAGTTTCTTTCTTATATCTGAATAAAGTGCTTTTCATGTTTCGTTTCCTTGTTATTCATTCATCTTGCTGTACGCAAATGTTTTTGCTTATTTCTTATTCAATGGTAATTTTTAAGTAATAAGGGAAATAGGATTTGAAAGAACATTTGCATATCACTAAGGCATTAGGATAGGCTTTGTTTATGTTGACCAGCATATAATCTTCATCGTCTTCTTAAGTTAACTAAAAATCTAAGGAATTAGACTTAGTAATTTAGAAGGAAGCTTTGCATGTTTAAGGAATTAACTTGTAAAGAAACTAGGCTAAAACATCATGTTTTTCTTGCACTAAACCTCAGATATAAAATTGACTCTATGAGCATATACTATAAGCTATTTATTCAGCCCAAGTTCTTAAGCTTTATCATTATATTTCCTTTGCGAATTGTATTTTCAAGTTCTAAACTTAAACCTGTTTCAAAACAAACCTTTTACAATTTCTGCACTAAGTTCTAAACAATTTGATTTTAGATTTTAAAAACACCTATCCTTGAGGAGACGATATCTTTTATACTACTTCGGTAACCACCGTACACTTGCGGTTTGACTTATCAGAGACCAAGAAGAGAAATCAAGCTCTCGAAATCAGAACCAAAAGAGGAAAAGTTAAAGGGTGGATGCTTCCATTGGAAGTCGAAGCGTAAGAAAGATGAAAAACCTTCTACTCCTTTTAATTCTAGATTTCTGGATTGTGTGCTTGGTTTTGAGGTTGCTTGCAAAAATATGGTTGACTTGTGTGCCATGCACTACGAGATAAATCCCAGATAGTTTTCTGATTCCGGGACAGTCTAACAAAGACTATAAAATTGTGCTTATTGGGAGACAACCCAAGTTTTCAAAAAAAATTATTTTCTTTTTAGTTTGAGTTTTTATTTTATTTTATTTTTATGCTGTGTCTTAGTGTTCTCATGAGTTATTTTGTGGTATTTTCAATTGTTTATTATTTTTTGCAAGGACTAATGGTTTTACAGGATTCAATTTGAGTTGAATGGCCCAACTGGCAATGTCTGGTGCTTTCAAGTTTTGCACCCAAACTGAGTACAGGGAGTTTTTCTAAACCACTTATTTCTTATTTAATTTCATGATCATGCATTTCGAATTTAGTTTCACACACTAGTTATACACATGCCTTGGATTATTGGTTCTCACACTTTTGTGCCAGATGATTCTTATTTGTGTTCTTAATTTATTTTCTGGGTTTGATGCTAGTTGTGTTAATAAAGTGTTTGATGCATGGGTGTGAGTGAAACTTGTGAAACATGTGAAGAGTTAGGTGATGGAGACTTGAGTGAGTTTTGGGAAAGTGCAGCAAGGTTATTAAGATGTCAGTTTAGTGGGGATGATACATAAGATGTGATTTTCCTGTTAATTAATTTTTATATTGAGTCTACACTATTTTTGACTGTGAGGTTAATCAAAAGGGCACACGTGTGAAAGTTAAAGAAAGAATGCACAACGTGAAAGAATGAGGGAAGGATCTGAGTTAGGGAATGGGGCATACTCATACCACTGAGCATATCCCCAATAATATCCTTACCTTGGTAATACTAAAAGAAAAAAAAAAAAGACGTTCGCCTTGAGAAGGGTTGGGAAATAGTGAAAGTGAAAAGAGGAAAAACATGTTTGTGCTCATAATACAAAAATACCGTTGGCTATCATTAGTGGATTCTTAATATGGGGTTGGGGAATTAGGAATGAAATGTGAAGCCCCACATCTTGACATTCCTTGTATTTTTGTTTGCACCTACTAAAGATCACTCAGTTTCCTAGTTTGATTCTATGCATGAAATGCTTTGAGGAACTCATCCCATGTGTCTTGTGTGAAAAAGTGTTTGCTTGCATCTTACTCATAACTATTTTCTTGAGCTTCAGGACAAGTAACCTTAAGTTTACACTTGAGGACAAGCTGTCGTTGAGTATAGGAGTGTGATGACCCGGGATTTTAGGCTATTTTTCTAGTTTATTTTCATGTAGCTTAATATATTTTTAGGGTATTTTGGTCATTTTAGGACACATAAAGTTTAGTTCATGCACATTGTTATTTTAAATCTATTTTTATTAGATTTTAGTAGGATTTAAGTGTCTGAATTAATTAGGACTGAATAAGTTTATATGAGTTGTTGTTTTTTTAATATAATATTTTTGTTTTATTTAATTTTATTTAGGAGAAGATAATGAGAAAAGGGGAGGAAATCAAGGGAAGAAGAGGAATTTTGAATTTTGTTCAACTGCAACTGCAGTAGTGTGTTACTGCCAGAAAAGGGCCACTCTCAATAATAATATTAGACACATAAAACTCCTTACATAACATCAATGCATGAATAGTGGCCTGCACTTAAGCACTACAACAAACTTAATATGTAGGTGTTTCCCTTATACAATAAAAGTCTCTCACGTGTATTTTTGCCAAGAACCATGATGAAGCTCTCGATATTTCTTCTTCCACAATCGCATATGCAAATGGCAACACGTGAATGTTTCCAACTTAGGTTGTGGCAATAAGTACTATACCTCCATACTTACCAATAGAAAAGTATCATCAATAGGTATAATAAATTTGCAAAAGTTGAAGATATCAAAACGTTACTTGAACGTCCAAAACACTCATATCATCTTGTGTACATGAGAATCAACCAGAGCTGTCAATTTGGCTCCAAGCCCCAGAGCCAGCTCTAGTCCATGTGGGCTAGGGCCAAAAAAGCCCCAGGGCCAAAAAAACCCCTCACAAAAAAAGCCCACAGGGCCAAAAGCCCCCAAAAGCCCTGTGGGCTAGGGCCAGCCCATGGCCCTTATAAATAATTTCTAATAAATTTTTTTAATTTAAACAAATAAAAACAGACCAACAGGGCAACGCAGAAACAATTTTTTTATTTTTTTAATTTAAATAATTAAAACAATTACTGTAATTATGATAAAAAAAATAAAAAATTGAGAAAGAGGAATGGTAGAGGCGGGGCACGGTGGCGGCGCCGGCATGGCCGGCAACAACCGCAACCCCATCTGAACGAGCAAGCGCGGCGGCGGACGGGGAAGGAGTGGATTTTTTGGACGGGTAGAGGAGGGAGGAATGGCGATGAGAGAGACTGAGCGGCCCATCGATCTTGGCAGCGCTGAGGCAGGTCCGACGGCAACAAGGAAGAGGTGGCGGCGATTCGGTGTTGAAGAGGAGCAGAGCAGCGGCGGCGGTGGGTGTTGAAGACGAGCGGAGCAGTGGCGGCGCTGGGTGTTGAAGAGGAGCGGAGCAGCGGCGAAGAGAAGGTTTGGGTCGAGAAGTTGAAGGAGAAGAAGATAAGGAGGGGTGGCGGCGTGAGAAGAGAGGAGGAGAAGGAGATGATGGTGATGGCGGCGCTAGGAAGATGGGAGAAGGAGGTTTAGGGTTTTTTTTTTTTGAGAAAAGGGAGGCTGCTGGGAGAGGGAGGCGGTGAGAGAGAGTGAAAGACAAAAGAGGAATTAGGCATTTAGTCCTTTAGGCTGCTGGTTTTTTTTTTTTGTAGGGCTTGGGGCTGGCCCTGTCCTGGCCCTGTCCAGCCCACATCACTAATGGGGCTGAATGGGCTGGGGCTTTTTGGCCCACAATTAAAAATGGGGTTGTGTGGGTTAGGGCCAAAATAGTGGGGCTTGGGGTTGGCCCTGGGGCTTGGGGTCAAATTGACAGCTATAGAATCAACTCAAATATCAAACAAAAAATCATTTTTCTCAATGTTATGCGAATTCCTTGTAAAATGACCCCTTGTAATCCAAAAATATAGGGAAAAAATCACATAACTCATCATATTGCGATTTCTAAGTTTCCTAGCTAATGAATCCCATTTTTTTAATAATATAATTCCTATTACCATGGTTCCCATAACAATCGTGATAATAGACAATGTTAATTAAAATATAATAATACTTATTATCACGGTTCTCTTGACAACCGTGGTAATAGACAATGTTAATTAAAAAAATAATAAAATCTATTACCAGGGTTCACCTAGCAATTGTGGTAATAGGTCGTGTTAATTAAAAAAAAAACTATCTTAGTTACAACGGTTACCATACAACTGTGGTAATAGAACATCTCAATTACTACGGTTCAACACAAAACCGTGGTAACATAGCTTGTAATCTCTTTTTACCATAATTTGACACGAAACCGTGGTAAAAAGACATTTCTGTAGTAGTGTAACCGGCCACAATGTATCATCTTTCAATTCAAAAATTATCCATGTTCTGATATCCATGTCCAAAACTACTGAACAACTTCCATATTGAACTATATTCATCTTCGGAAAAGAAAAAACCTTATAAGTCATTGGTAGGACCGATTCATACAAGATGCTAGAATAATAGGTATTAGAACTAATGAATGATTGGTTGGACTGATTTTACAATATAATATTATAAATATATTTTATGTGATAATATTTATTTAAATTTACTTTTATTGTTATATAAAATTTATACTCATTATTAATATTTTATGAAGATGCGTATAAATATATACATGCGTGCCTTTGTAACCAAATACCACAATGTTGCATGACAAGATGCCTATTCCCTTCATGGTGCATGAATCGACTCCCACATTTGGCACAAACGTTTAAACAACTTAAATCTACTGATCAACTTTTGGAGTTTGACATAATAGTGTTTCAGAGTTCAAAACTGAAATTTAGTTGCAATTAAGTACCTTAAATCTGTGTTCCATCTTACCATTAAAATGATAAATATTTGTGCTAACCATGAAAATTGCCAAAATTGGTATAAGCATAAACAAAACAAAAAAACATGCCACGATCATGTTCGGCAAACTCCAGTACTGTAGTTAACAACTTGTAGGCTAGTATCATCAATAAGAAGGGTGTTTCTTTGCCCTTCCCGGGCGAGAAACGCTTGATTCTCCTTTCTTGTTTCCCTTGTCTTTAAGAGCCCATGTGGGTGCTTTATCTGGATCGTAGTGATAATCATAGAAAATCTCCTCACCAGCTTCAATAGCTTCCTTGGCAAATATGCCTACTCGGTGATCCCCAGCAACAAGAAGCACCTATGAATTCCAACCATTATATATATAAATGTTGAGGATAGATAGATTATAAAATACAAGAGTCTTGATTTAAAAAGGAGTATATGCAACAGGAGGATGGAAAATATTTCACTAAGATGTGGAGTTACGTTACGTTTCACATCTTCCTGAAGTCAAAGTTCATGTACTGACCTTAGCATAACAATTGGGTTTCGAAGAGTGGTTGGCAAATTTCAACTTTCCTCCTTTGCGATAAGCATCGAGAGCGTACTGAGAAAAAACAGAAAATAGGTTTAAGATACTACAACAAAATTTTGAAATCCAAATATATTATACCTTGTGAATATAAGAGATGGGGGAGTGAAGTAGATTGATAAAAATTAACACAAAAGTAATAAAACAATTAGCACAATAAGATCTTATAGGTACATGATTAAAAATCTAACATCATCTGATAACCTAGTATAAATTTTCTTTTTTTTTAGAAAGGAGAACATATATTGATAGTAGAGAACAGATACATAGGGATTAGAGGAACATAATCCTCACTAGAAAAATGAAAAGACACGGCAATCTCACCCAACAAATTACAAAAGCAAAGTCCCCCAATGTACTAGCCACCGGCAAAAGCGAAAGTACAAAAATGGGCACCAACTTACAAGAGAGATCCAAAACCCTAGGACTATAGCAGGGGAGCAAAAAGGACCATTCCAGGTTAAAACAAAAAACTGCTGCCATATGACAGCGAAAAGAAAGAAAGAGCAGGAAACTTAAAAAAGCTAAGGCATAAATTATTAAGGCTAAGGATAAATGATAACGAGCAGATAACAAAGAGGAGGCTCCACCCATAGCAGTAGCAGTATCCGGGGACAAGAAACAAGGCAGAGAGGTGAAAAACCATAAAAACAGAAGCAGAAGCATCAGTAGTCAACAGCAGATGCAGCAGCAAAAGGCAAGTATAACCGCATGATACCCTCTAAGCATATCTTGACCATCATATCTTAGACCCCTTGATGGCACCATGCCCACAAGGGGGTCTCCCTGTCACATCCGACTTTTGCCAAATAATCAACTAGAGTGTGTGCTTCTCTCAAGATGTGAATGACCCCAAGACAGTCCATCTCAGCCAGCAGGATATCGATCATATTTAAGTCATTTAAGATTTTCTAAGAAAGCTGATGCCTGGTTTATTGTCTTGAGTTGCTACTATTTCTGTCAATTATAGTGTTCGGCCTAGACACTCTTTTGCTTTTTATTTTCTTCTTTTCCCTCTGTATTGAAGATTGGAGCACTCCTTGTTCTTCCTTTTAATATAATTCTTTAACTTATAAAAAAAAATTACAAGAAAACTCTTTTAATATTGACAACAAGAGTCACCTTCACAAAATTTTCCATCACATGAAAGAAACACATTAACCCACATACAACTACACCTCTCCTATCTTATTTCTTTTGTAAACCTGAACCACTAAACTCGTAAAGCCATTCTTCACCCGTCTCTCCTCCGTTTACCATCTCTTTAAACTTCAGCCATAACCACCGATATGTGAATACCACAAAAGCTTATTTCTATCTTCTTTCATCATCCTCACTCTCACCATTTGAGAACAAACACTTAAGGGACAATAAATTTAGAGAAGAAGATTCAACTGGTTACTAACGGATTGAAAAAAATCCAGAAGCATACTCAACAATTCATAGTCACCTCTTCTTTGTAACAAATAAGGACCTATCAAGGTGGTGAAGTTCACAGCTAATCAAAACTTAGAGATGTTAGGATGACAAATACCCACGCCGATGAAGCTGATCAGTGTGGTAAAACAATCAAGTCATACACCCTTATAGACATCGATGAGTTTAAACTACAAATGCTCGACGAAAACCCGATTATTGAACTTGGAAAGTATCTTCCTGGGGACGTTCCAATCCAAGTTGAGGTCAACCAACTTGAAAACCGGGTCGAGGAAATATTGGAAACAATGACTTTTGCATTTGGCCAAGACTTGATGGAAGGAGTTTCGACTAACTTTTAGTTAGAAAAGGAGATCAAAGACACTATCTCGAGCTTGAGTGACAAAGAATTTGTTGATTAATGTGCTGATTTCATGTTAGTGGTAGTGGAAATTAAACTAGTATAAGTGAAGGGTTACTTATGTTAATTGTCATTGATGTTAGTGGAAGCACTTAGTGCTTAGTGGAGTATTTAGTTGTGCATTAAGTATTTAGTAGTGGTGACTCTTTGATAGTTGTAACCATCACTACTTATGTTATATATACTCATGTGTATGAGTGAGTTAAAAATAGAACAAGAGAGAAATACATGAATATTCAGCCTTTTATCTTTGAGTGTGTTAGTATCAATTACCACCTCTAGAATACCACCAACAGAGTGGTGTCAGAGCTGCAGATCCTTGCAGCAAAAACAACAAAAAAATGGCTTCCACAAGCAACTCTTCTATAGTTTATAGCAATGTTCAAGTTCCTTTCTTTGAATGAGAGAAATATGATTTTTGGGCTGTTAAAATGGAGACTCTATTCACCTCTTTGTATGTCTTGGAGTTAGTCCAAAAGGGGTATGAAGAACCAGCACCTTCAACAAATGGAAAAGCTGCAGAATCAGCCCAACAACCTACAGAATTGAAGAAGAAGAAGAAGAAGAAGATCACAAATGCTGGAGTTCTCGGGATGATTCAAAGAGGAGTATCTCTATCCATTTTCCCAAGGATTATGAGAGCAAAACCATCAAAGGAAGCATAAGATACTCTACAACAAGAGTTTGAAGGAGACTCAAAGGTGAGAACTGTGAAACTTCAATCTCTTAAGAGAGATTATGAAAATGAAAGAATGAAGGAGAGTGAGAGTTTGAATGAATATCTTAATAGACTCTCTGAATTGGTGAATCAAATGAAGTCACATGGAGATACAATAGATGATCGCCGAATTGTTGATAAAATTCTGATCAGTTTGACAGAAAAATTTGATCCTATGGTGGTTGTTATAGAAGAAACTGAGGACCTATCAACTATGACTGTTCAAAGGTTGATGGGGTCTTTGAGATCCTATGAGAAAGGGTTGTTATGGCGCTCCAAAAAACCAGTTGAGAGTGCTTTTCAATCTAAACTCAACATTCAGCCCAATAATTGTGAAAATAAGCCCCCCACACAAAATAGAGGTGAGTCTTCTATAGGTGGCAGATTTGGAAGAGGCAGAGGTAGAGGAAGAAACTCACGAGGAAGAGGAAGAGGCACCAATGGCGGACGATGGCATGAAGGAGCATCAAATAAATGGTGCAGAATTTGTAGGAGCAACACTCACAAAGAGAAGGATTGCTGGAACAAGGGCAAACCACAATGTCACAATTGCAAGAGATTCGGGCACATTTAAAAAGATTGTCATTTTGGCAATCAGCAACATGCTTCATTTGCAGAAGGAGAAAATGATGAAGGTAATTTGTTCTTTGCTTGTCAAAAAGCATTTCAAGAAGATAAAAATGTGTGGTATTTGGACAGTGGTTGTAGCAATCATATGACCGGAAAGAAAGAAGCTTTTATCAACATTGATTCTTCATTTGGCTCAAAAGTTAAATTGGGTAATGGAGAACATGTTGAAGTAAAAGGAAAAGGAAGCACTGGAGTTACAACAAAGCAAGGAAGCAAAGTCATTCATGACACTCTTTATGTGCCGGAGTTAGATGAGAACTTGCTGAGCATTAGACAGCTTTTAGAGCATGGCTATTCTCTAAATTTTGAGAATCGAGAGTGCATAATTTTTTATTCAAAGAGAAGAAATGTTGATGTTGTAAAAATGACCAGCAATAGAAGCTTTCCACTTTCTCTTAATTATGAGAAAAATTTCAGCATGATGGCTAGAGAAGATAATGACTCTTGTTTGTGGCACAAGAGACTTGGGAACTTGAACTACAATAGTCTCAAGTTGCTTTCTCAAAAGAAGATGGTGTATGGGCTGCCAACAATTGAAGAAAAATCTTGTGTGTATGAAGGATGTATGCTTGGCAAACACCATCGCCAACCATTTGCAAAGGAAGGAGCATGGAGAGTCAAACAAGTGCTAGAACTTGTACACACAGATTGTGTGGCCCAATGAATACTTTGTCTCATGCCAAAAAAAGGTATTTTATCTTGTTTATTGATGATTTTACCCGCATGACATGGGTATATTTTGAGACAAAAATCTGGAGTTTTTGTAATTTTTAAGAAGTTTAAAGCTTTTGTTGAGAAACAAAGTGGCAGGTTTATAAAAATGTTGAGAAGTGACAGGGGGAAGGAGCACACCTCAAATGAATTTCACAAATTTTGTGAAGATGAAGGTGTTGAAAAATAGCTCACTGTTGGCTATACACCTCAGCAAAATGGTGTATCTGAAAGAAAGAACCAAACCGTGATGGAGATGGCAAATGGTGTATCTGAAAGAAAGGTTTGCCTAAAACCTTTTGGCCCGAGGTTGTTAATACTGCTGTGTATTTGTTGAATAGATATCCAACAAAGGCTGTATGGAATAAGTCTCCATTTGAAGCTTGGAGTGGAAGAACACCTTCAGTGAACCACCTTAAAGTTTTTGGGTGTGTTTGCTATGCTCAAATTCCTAAACAAAAGAGGACAAAGCTGGAAGAAACAAGTGAGAGATGTGTCTTTATTGGCTATAGTTCCATGTCAAAGGGCTATAGACTTTACAACTTGAAGACAAACAAGTGATCATTAGCCGGATGTTGTATTTGATGAGAAGGGTTCTTGGAATTGTGAAGAAGACAAAATGGAGGAAAAGCAGTCCTTGCAACTTTATTACAACAAAATTCAACAGCTGAAAATGTGCAACCAGCCCCATGTACAACAAGCTCTTCATCCTCTCCAAGTTCTCCAAGTTCAAGTTCATCATCTCCTAACTCAACTCCAATAAAATTGAAGGATTTGAGTGATGTTTATGCAAGGTGCAACTATTGTGTTGTGGAACCAGAAAATTTTGATGAAGCAATCATAGAAGATGTCTGGAGGAAGGCGATGCAAGAAGAAATAGATGTTATTGAGAAGAACAAAACATGGTAGCTAGTTGAGAAACCAAATGACAAAGAAGTTATTGGAGTAAAATAGGTGTACAAATTGAAGCATAATCCAGATGGTTCAATCCAAAGAGCCAAGGCTAGATTAGTAGTCAAAGGCTATGCACAATAGCCTAGAATTGACTATAGTGAGACTTTTGCTCCAGTTGCACGTTTGGACACCGTGAGAGCAATCATTGCGTAAGCAGCTCAAAAAGGTTGGAATCTATACCAACTTGATGTAAAGTCAGCTTTCTTGAATGGAGAATTAAAAGAAGAGGTCTATGTGCAGCAACCTCAAGGCTTTGTGACTAAAGGCCAAGAGGAAAAAGTTTACAGGTTGACGAGAGCTCTCTATGGGTTGATACAAGCCCCTAGAGCATGCTATAGTGAAATTGACAGTTACTTCATTCAGCAAGGATTTCAAAGAAGTCAAAGTGAGCCTGCCTTGTATGTGAAGCATCAAGGTAAAAATGATATCCTTCTTGTTGCCCTTTAAGTTGATGATTTGGTGTATAAGGGTAACAACAAGAAAATGGTTGAAAACTTTAAAATAGAGATGAAGAAAAAATATGAGATGAGTGATCTTGGCTTGCTGCATCATTTTCTTGGTATTGAGGTTTACCAAGATGAATATGACGTTTTTTTTTTTTGTCAAAAGAGGTATGCTGAAAATATTTTGAAGAAGTTTGGCATGTATGGCTGCAAACCTGTTGATATTCCTTTGGTTGGAAGCTTGTTTTATCTTACAGCTTCAAGGCCTGATTTAATGTTTATTGCTAGTTTACTCTCAAGATTCATGAGTAAACCAAGTCATTTACATCTTGGGGCAGCAAAAAGAGTTCTAAGGTATGTCATGGGAACCATGGAGTATGGAATCAGATTTGAGAAGAATTCTAAGTTTGAAGCTAAAGACTATTGTGATAGTGATTGGGCCGGAAGTGTTGATGATATGAAGAGCACTTCAGGTTATGTATTCAACCTTGGTTCAGGCATGATTTCTTGGTGTTCAAAGAAGCAAGATATAGTGGCGCAATCTTCAGCAGAAGCTGAGTATTTAGCACTTGGTTTGGCTACACAACAAGCACTTTGGTTGAGAAGAATATTAGAAGACATTGGAGAGAAGCAAGAAGGAAGTCTCCAGCTTCATTGTGACAACAAATCAGCCATTGCCATGGCAAAGAATCCTATTTTTCATAGCCAGACCAGGCACATTAACATAAAACATCACTTCATTCGAAGTGTGATTGAAGAAGGAGACGTGCAGTTGGTTTTCTACGGTTCACAAGAGAAACTTGTAGACATTTTCACTAAAGCACAACCAAGAGGAAGATTTCAGCAACTTAGAGAAGCGATGGGAGTTAAAGAGCAGCACATTAAGGAGGAGTATGTTGATTAATGTGCTGATTTCATGTTAGGGGTAGTGGAAATTAAACTAGTGTAAGTGAAGAGTCACTTATGTTAATTGTCATTTATGTTAGTGGAAGCACTTAGTGCTATGTGGAGTATTTAGTTGTGCATTAAGTACCTAATAGTGGTGACTCTTTGATAGTTGTAACCATCACTACTTATGTTATGTATACTCATGTGTATGAGTTGAAAATAGAACAAGAGAGAAATACATGAATATTCAACCCTTTATCTTTGAGTGTGTTAGCATCAATTGCCACCTCTAGAATACCACCAACAGAATTGATCTCAGAGAAAGAATGAGCATTATATGGTTTTCAATAGTTTCTTAATTACTCTTTGGTCACCTTCAATGAAATGAGAGTAGTTGAGACCAACTTGGCGTGGAAAAGAGAAGAGAACTCTAGGTCTTTTAACAAAATTTTGGAGTCGAGTGCTGAGTTGGTGATGAACATTCAAAATTCAACCACGAAAGGTGAAGGAAAACTTAAGGAAATCAACGATGAAATTGCTGATTCGGAGCGAAAGTCAGAAACAGTTCAAAACACCAAACAATTTCTGGAATCAGGTCTCACTTCCCTCGCCACCAAGAAGCAAATTTGATTCTAGAAGTTACTGGCCTCATTAAGGACTCCTAAAGGTTAAAGGCAGAATTTTCTTATGAGTCAAAGAAACTTATACTTGAGAAAAGACTTAACAAGTTGAAGGCTCGCTATGCTCTAATAAAGTCGAAGCCTCCTTTTTAATTTCTAACTTTTTCTTTAGTATTTTTTATGCACAATACATCAATGAAGATCAAAATCTATGTTTTGTTAAAAAAGAGTTACAAGAAAGATGAATGACTTAATTAAGTTCTCATAATAATAGCTGTTTATGACATAAGCTTTAATTCATAATGTAGTTGAAAAAGACAAAAAGATAGATATAAGTTAATCTGAGAAAATAAGCTCAAATGAACTTTAGTGTAAGGCATAAACTATTTTTACAAGTTACTTAAACACTCGAAAAAATGGTAATATTAGAAGATAAGATCAAATAAGTTCTTCCAAAAACATAACTCAAATCCCTAGCAAATGATCTAAAACAAACCTAAGTTAAAAGAAAATATAATTTATAGGAGACACTTGCCTGATCATTCAAGTCAAAAACGTAAGAGGTGTTTATTTTAAGATACTTTTTCCCACGTTCATCAGCTTCTAAATGGGAGACCAATTCACCTGTGTACTCTCCTAGGTAATCATTCTTGTTAACGGGGTTCTGAAAATGAATCATCAATTAGTGACGAGGATTAACAAACTCACATTATTGGAAAAACAAGCATCCATAGATATCAAACCTTTATGAAGGCTCCCCATCCCGCAACATCAGATTTTGCCAATAGAATCTGAAAGGCACAAATTTAAGGGAAACAATGTAAGACATTTGTATATTCATTAAATAAATATTTTTCACGTCTAGTAAGACAAAGTAACTGTTCTAGCAAAGCTAGAACACCTAGAACTATGGAGATATGGAAACCCTAAGAGAGAATAAATTGAATCTTGCTTGTGTATTGAATGAGGCAAAAAACTTGCATATTATATGGAGGCTACCCTTTTATAGTATGTAGACTAAATCAAGTATTGGTCGAGAATAACGAATATGCAATCTCTTTAGCACTTAGCCGGTTTTTAATCAGGATATAGTCTGTCTTAGTCAAAAATATCTAAACATACATTTAGTAAAATTTTAGGCTAACAGATGCCCCCCAAAAATGTCATTTTTCGAAAAAAGAATCAATTTTTTTTTTAAGAAAGATGACATTTTTTAGTCGAGAATCGTCTTCAAGATCAAATCGTTTCGAAATGGTTCCACTACCCAGGATCTCTCATTATCTCAACGTGCACACCCATGTTTTGCAGCAGTAAAATCCCGTCATTGCTTTTCTTGGAAACGTGCTCTATTGAAAGGAATTTAATATTATTTTAAATTCACTTGGTGGATTCCAAATTTTCCAAATCCGGTTTCGTTTGGAATCCACAACTGTTCATCTTCAAACTTCAGAAGCTTATAAATACTCTTTTCTTCTTCCTTCTTCACTCTTCTTCTCTCTGCAACCTCAAACAACTTTTCTTTAGAAATACCTTCGTTCAAATTCTGAAACTCCTACCATGGCTACCTCTTCTTCGAATCAGACCACCGAAGAAAGCAACATTACTTTTGTTGCTAGCATGGAAGCTCTAATCCAAGGAGCTCGACACTCATATATTCTAGAACCTCCAAATGAAGCCATCAAGCTTGAGATTTGAAAATCTCATGTGCTTATCCCTTTTACTCTAGAAGGAAAAACTCATTCCATTCTTGGTCCTTACAAGGAAAAATAGCCTAAATTTATTGATGAATTTCATCCCTGTGAAAGAAACAATAAATTAATTCTTGAATTTAGGGATAAATATCATCTTTCCTTTTTGTCTGACCCTGCTAGGGCTTTTAGGTTTGCTCCTTCAATTGATCCTGATAGTTACCTTCAATGGCTAGTTAAGGTAGAATCTAAGAAAAGTGAAGCTTGGAAGAAATTAGGCATTTTCAACCTTATTCAAATGTCTAAGTTGAAAATCCTTTATAACCCTGCCATGTTATTGATTTCATTTTTCTTTTGGGAACGTTCAACTAACTCTTTTTACGTTCCTTTTGGGATGGTCACCCCTACTCTTTTTGATATAGCAGCAATCACTGGTCTTCGACCAACTAGGGCTATTTATCGACCCAATATGGAACCCAAAACTCCTATTTTGGTTATCACAAAATCACTGTCTTTTAGCTCTTTCATTGCTGAGAATTATAGGCCTGATTCTGATGAAATCTCTACTGAAGAGCATGTCACTTTCCTTCCCTTTTGGTTTTGGCTATCTCATTTTGTGTTTTGCACCAAGTCCCTTCAAATTCCTTTAAAGCTGATAAACTTAGCCTAAATGCTTCACGAGGGTACTGACATATGCCTTAGAAAACTTATTCTAGGCTATCTTTACCAATCTCTTGGTCAAGCTGTTTGTACCCTTCGAAAAGAACCTGATCCTGATCATTCTTTTCGTGATGCAGACCCTTTATGGCATCTTCAACTTTGGTTGAATACCACGTTTAAATCCAAGATTTCGACTAGCGTTGAAATTCCAAACTACATCCCTCGAAATATCGAAGGCCACCGTCTGCTCTTTTTAACTCCTCAAAACAGTAAAGACACTTTCCATGCAGACTTTAGGAAATATTTCACTATGTTTCATAGTTTGGAAGGCCACAATCTCGAACTCTATCCATCCAGTTATCGACGCCATGGGCCAAGCTGGTTTAGGAGATCTTTCCCTTGCGAAACCGTTGGTCTCCAAGCGGAAACCATCAACATTTGGAAAGAATTTTTATTCCTTCAGTTCTTAGTGTTGGTTTTGCCAAAAAAGATTACAATCTCTATGGCCACAACCCTCAACTGGTGGCAAGATAATTCAGCTTGAGCCAAATTCTCCCTTGTACTCTTTTCCAAAAAAGACTTCATCCTAAGAAATTGAGAATTACATCGATTATGAGGACGATGCTTCAAGCTTGACTCCCCTCAATTTCGAACCCTCTTTCTTTGTCACCCAAAAATTCGACGGTTGGTGGGCCAAATATTGGGCAACTATCGAATTGAGTCTTGTTCAATGCACTCAAAGGATGACAAAAGCTTTTGTTGTTGAGCAAAAACAACCTGCAGGGAAGAAATCTCGAGGTATGCATATTGCAGAAATCAAAGCTTTCCAAAAATATTTTAACGTGATATATTTTCCTGATTGAATTAAATGGGTTATATCTAAGGTCGCTGAAGTTCTAAAGACAAAATTAGAATCTTTATTTTCAAAAATATTTTTCCCTCCTAGGGTGGATAAACTAGAATATATTTTGACAAAAAAATGTTCTAAGTTTCCACCTTTACCAACTTCTGAATTTTCTTTAACTTTCCCAACCATTTTACCCCAATGGGTTAGCTTTTCCCCCTACGGCTGGCTTATGAATGAACTTAAGCGTCCTCGAGATAGAGTTACTTCAACCAAATATACACTTTACAGTTATCCTAGTGACGTATATGTCGACATTCATCATGTCACAATTACTACACAAATTAAACAAGGTAATGATCAGCAAATATCACCAAGTCTTTTATCATTTTTCTTACCATTCTTTTTCGACCCATGGTGACACTCTACAACAGTAAATCTTATTATCATTCCTGCTTCACCCAAAAAAACCATCATTGGTGATGATGGTGATGACGACGATCTTTCGTCAAGAATCAAAGGCTCTTGAAAAACAACTGCAAGCAAGATTCAAGTAAGTAAAACTCTTTACTTTTCCCTTTTCTTCTATAATTTTTTCATCCTTAATCTATGCTTCTTCTTTTTAGTCTCGGAAAAGGAGTGCACCCAATGCAACTACTGAGACAAGAAAAAATTCTAAGACTGAGGGTGACTCCATAGTAAAGGGTAAGGCTGTCGAAGAAACCTTCACATGCTGATAGAAAACATAATAACACAGCGGAAGAAATCCCAGCCCCTGAGTACAAAATAGAAATGGAAGTTGATGATGATGAAGAGGAAGATGAAGTTTCTGAAATGACAAAGGTAAGTCCCCCCCCCCCCCACTTTTTTTATTGCGAGAAATCCTCATAGAATCCAAACCTCTTCTTCACCTCTTCCCTATCTTTCAATCTACAAATGATGATACTGCAACAAGCCCATCCAAAGAAGAAGAGGAAAACCTTGTTGATGTGCCCACTGATGATCTAATCATAGTTGAGGAAACGGCTACAGGAACTGCTACCCAGCAAGTTGATAATTCGACTATGAGCAAGCTGAAAAGACTTAAGAAGGGTGCGAAGAACATCCCAAAAACAAGCCTCAAAGAAACTTCTCTTGAGATGACTTCTGAAAACTCAAGTCCAAATAGAAATTCTTCTAAATAGGTACTTCCTCATTCGAGTTTTAGATTCTCTTTTCCTCTTTGTTGTAAGGCTTTGGACTTAGAAACTTCTTTTACTCTACTCTTTTCAGAAAAAAGGCGTTTCTAAACTTTCAAAGTCCAGAGCCTTACCACAAACAAACTCATCAGCTTCCACTTTAAGTGAAAGTAGTTTTGAGTCATTGAGATTGCATGAGGAACTAAACTCAGCACCTATAGCTTAACAATATCCAATCGAAGATACTTTCTATACTAGTATAGCTGATCAAAATAATCCACCTCCACAGGATGTTGAAAAAGTAGATGCTGAAGCTTCAAGGGAGCAAGAAGAAGAAATCGACCATGGGACTGGCCAAAAGTATGATCAACAAAATGACCAAGACTTGGAGGATGGTCTCAATGGTCGACAAGCACAAAATGATGAAGATCCTCTTTCAAATGTTGAAGAGCCAATTTTCATCCAACTTGGTTAAGTCATAATGATTCCCCCTGTCGACAAACCAACTTCTGAAGCACCCCTCATACTACCTTCTTTGAAAGAAGCATCCGCTTCTTCCTAATCCAAATCTCAATCTTATGTTTCTATCGAGAACCTGAGGCCCTGATCGAAGAAGATTTTCAAGAAGCTTTCCAAGACTTCCTTAATGACAACTTGGTGATTTCTTCTCCCATCAGTGATCATTTTTCGATGCAAACTGAAACTTCTCAGCCTTCTGACTTCATCGAAAAGACTCTTAAAAAAATAAGAGACTTCATCGTTGATGAAAACTTTATGGAAGCTATTTACAAGGATCCCCAAGCTACAGTCAAAATCAGGCACTTGATTGCTAGTCTAAATGATCAACCTTTTGATGAAAATCAAAAGCTAGTTGTGCATGATCTGCAAGAACTTCTAAATCAAGCTCTTACAATATTTGATCAAAGAAATCTTTTGACGAAAGCATCAAGGGCAAATACACTCAAATTACATCCATCAAGAGCAAAGTTGAAGAATCGATGAAGAGAATTGGAAGGATTAAGGCCTCTAAGGAACTTGACATAAAGAGGATGGCTGAGATTGATGAACAGATCCTCGAACTTAAACACCAAAGGTCCACCTTGAGTGATAAACTGCCTAAGTTTGATTAAGAGGTAAAGAGCATCACCAAAGCTACCAGCGAGATCATAAAAGACTCAGGAAAGTTGAAGAAGGATATCGTAGACAAGAAACCCAAACATTTTGTGTTGGAGAAAAAGGTTCAAAAGATTAAGGCTCAATTTTATGCACTCAGATCCAACCTCGGATTCTGATTAATTTTGTTTTTAAGGCTATGTAAAAGCCATTTCAATGTATTTTTCTTACATGTCCAAACAATGTCCTGTTATTCAGTCCACTATTTTGACTCGATGCCTTTTTTCATCTCTTTAATCATTTCCTATTAGAATTTCATGCAATATAAGTTTATATTTCTTGAAGTACTTGCCATTTATAAATAAAATTCGATTATCGTAACCAATTTCTTTTATCGAATAAGCGTTATTAGAAAAAACATTTTTGACTTCAAAAGGTCCTTCCCAATTTGGGGACCATTTTGCATAAGTTCTATCTCTTTTATCCATTGGCAATATAACCTTCCAAATGTTATTACCTTCGAAAAATGCCTTCAATTTCACTTTTTTATTATAGGCTTTTGCGACTCGTTCTTTTTGCCTAATTAATGTGTTCAAAGCAAGAAACCTTTATTCGTCTAAATCTACCAACTTGTCCAATATCATATTCCAATAATTTACACTTCGAATCTCCATTTGTCTTTGTATTCTGCTAGACTGTAAATAAATCTCGACTGCCAATACAGCTTCTTGACCATAAGTAAGGCGAAAAAGTGTTACTCAAGTAGCCTCCTTTGGAGAATTTCTATAAGCCCATAATATTTGGTATAAGCTTTTATGCCAAGTTTTAGGTTTCTTGCCAACATGCTTTTTAATCAAACTTATCAAAGTTTTGTTTGCTGCCTCAAGTTGACCATTTGCTTGTGCATAATAAGGTGTTGAAGTCAATAAGTTAATTTTCAAAGATTGAGCTAACTGGGCCATTTTTTGACCCATGAAAACTGAAACTTGATCAGTTGTAAGTGTTTCTGGAATCACATACCTATAAACTATGTATTTCTGAATAAATTCAACCATTGAATCTTGGTTCACACTTTTAAATGGGATTGCCTCCACCCATTTGGTAAAATAATCTATGGCCACAGTAATAAACTTTTGTTTCCGTAAAGAAGCTGGCTTAATTTCACCAATAAAATTTAAAGCCCACTCACGAAAAGGCCAAGGTTTCACAATGGCATGTAGCTCACTAGCAGGTACATGTTGGATTCGTGCATACTTTTGGCATTCATGGAAACCTTTTGCATATTCGATGCAATCCTTCATGACAGTTGGCCAATACACTCCTTGTCCAAAAAGTATCCACTTCATCTTATGACCAGCTTGATGGGCATCACATAACCCATCGTGAACAACAGATATACCTACGTAAGCCTTAGTTTCACTCAAACATTTGAGAAATGTTCCATCTACATTCTTCTTAAACAATTCATTACCAATGATAACATAACTTAAGGCTTTATACTTCAACTTTATATCCACTACTAAATTAGGATTTTGCAAATATTCGACCAAGGGTTTTCTCCAACCATTCTGAGCTAAATTATCAATGTTTAGGATTTCGAATGCTCCTCGAGTTAATTTTTCTTTAATTTCGACCAGCTCTTCTAGTTTCTCTTTTGAAACCTTATAACTAGAGGAAATTTGAGCCAACTCATTTTCTTCTTGGTTCTCAATCCTAGGGACATGCCTTGTTTCGACTTCATCAAATTTCTAGAGTAAACTCGAAACTTTGACGAAATACTTCATCAAATTTTCACTAAACACTTATACTCTTTTGTTAATTTCTTAACGACTAACTCTAAATCTACCTTTCTGAGAACCCCTCTAGCTCTTAAAGCTAGCAAGATTTCGAGGCCAGAAATTAAAACTTCATATTCTGCTTCGTTAGTCGAACAATGGCCTCGAATTTTGAATTTACATTTTGTAGGTATTCCACAAGGGAAATTTATAAAAAAGCCAATACCTGTCCCTTTTTGATGTCTTGAGCTGTGGAAATATAGCTTCCAAGGCATCAACCCAACTAGGCTAAGTTGAATTTCTAATGTTGTGTGTTCAACCAAAAAATCAGAAACAACTTGGCCTTTAATAGATTTTAAAGGCACATACGATAAAGAATATTCAGACAAGGCTAAAGCCCATTTTCCAATTCGACTATGAAGAACAGGTTTCGAAAACAAGTTCTTTATTATGTCGAAATGTGAAAGTACCATCACATTGACTGGCTTTATATAGTACTTCAGCTTAAGGCAAGAAAAATACAAACACAGACATAATTTCTCTATAAAATTATACCAAGTTTATGCATCATTCAACATTTTACTAAGGTAGTAAATGGCTCTTTCGATGCCACTTTTATCCTCTTGAGCTAACATTCTCCCCATTGTTTCTTCTGATGCAGAAATATACAATTTCATTGTCTTATTCCTCAATTGTGGTGACATTATTGGAGGATTTTCTAAGTAAGTCTTG
This sequence comes from Acmispon strigosus, assembly GCA_030819835.1. Lineage (NCBI taxonomy): Eukaryota > Viridiplantae > Streptophyta > Magnoliopsida > Fabales > Fabaceae > Acmispon > Acmispon strigosus. The sequence goes on along the minus strand of JAUAMA010000001.1, from coordinate 2,747,006 downwards.
ATGTCTTCAAAGGCTCGCTTATGCTCAACCTCACATCGAAATTATCCCTCCTTTTTCAATCTAAGAAGCGGTGAGAAGATTTTAGTCTTTCCACTGAGATTCAAAATAAACCTCCTTAAGAAATTTATCTTGCCCAGCAAAGACTGCAACTGCATCTTATATTTTGGTGGACTCGTATTAAAGATTGCATTTGCCTTGTTTTTATTAATTTTGATGCCCTTTTTGTGAACCACAAACCCAAGGAAATCGCCTGCAATTACAGCAAAGACACATTTAAGTGGATTCATTTTCAATCCATATTTCCTCATTCTTTCGAATGACTGTCGAAGATGATCTAAATGATCATTTCTCAAGGGGGATTTCACAACAATATCGTCAATATATACTTGTATAAATGTTTCAAGAAAGTCATGAAACATGGTGTCCATTACCCTTTGGTAAGTTGCCCCAGCATTCTTTAAACAAAAGGGCATCACCACCCATTCATATGTACCTAAGGCACCAGGGCAACGAAATGCCATTTTCGACACATCTTCTTCTGCAATAAAAATTTGGTTATACCCTGAATAAACATCCAAAAGACTCAAATGCTCATGACCAGCTGCTGAATCAACTAACATGTCAACAATAGGCATTGGGTATTCGTCTTTAAGAGTGGCAGCATTTAAGTCTCTAAAATGAATACAGACTCTCATTTTGCCATTCTTTTTAATCATAGGAATTACGTTAGCAAGCCAATTTACATGCCTGGTTTTTCTGATGAATTTACTTCGAAGAAGCCTTTCAATCTCTTCTTTAATTTTAGACACCACTTCAGGAGCAAACTTTCTTGGTGTTTCTTTCACAGGATCCTTGTCTGGTCGAATAGGCAGTTTTAACTCAACCAAATCTCGACTCAAGCCAGGCATTTCGTCATAATCCCAAGCAAAAAAATATTTATATTCTTTAAGTAGGCCTATCATTTGTTCTTTGAGTTCATGTTCAATAAGAGAACTTATATAAGTGGGCCTCTTTCTCGACCCATCCCCCAAGTCAATTTCTTTGAGTGGATCCTTTGCTTCCATCTTCTTGATTGGACCTAACATTGATTTCTCGATATGCAATCTAAACGTGGTCCTTCAGTTTGGTTTTTCACATAATCCACCATTTTTTGCCAATCTTCTTCTGAAACGTCTCCACTATGAGGTAACTTGCTGTCTTCTGCTGCCAAACTTTCTTTTTCTTTTGCTTTCTTGACTTTTGCGGTCTTGAAAACACTGGCAGTTTCTATTCTTTTGCTTTTTTGGCCAACAAATCCGTTTTCATCATACTTTCGGCCTCTAAGGCCATTTGCATTTTATTTTCGGCCACATAGGCCGTTATTCCAGCTAAGCTCGATTCAGTCATCGAATTTGACAACCTGCCACTCACCAGTGGCATCATTATTGGGATCCTCAGTGACATCCCTTGCATGGAACTCTTGGTTCCATTGGAAGCCAAAATTAGGATCCAGCCTAACTGAGTAGAAAACTTGACCTTCCATTAGTTCCCTACCAATCGAATTATATGGCACCATGAACGCCATTTTCTTCTCAAAAGTCTTCTTGTGGACCTGGTCGACTTCAGCCATAAAGTAACTTTGATCAGCGCCCACGTTCTCGAGGACCCCATCTTCCCGCCACATTGAAAGCTTTTGGTGGAGAGTCAAAGGTACAACCCCAATGCCATGTATCAATTCTCGATCAAGCAACAAATTATAATTTTCCTTGGAAGGCACAACCACAAAAATAGTTGGCCTCTTAACAGTACCAACAGTGATGTCGAGTAAAATGAGTCCCAAGGACATGTTAGTTTTCCCCTTAGATAAACAGGCACCAATTCCCCTCCGTGCTTCTCGAAAACTTCATTTCCCATGTTGGTGTCGAAATCTTCAATGAGACCAACCATGCAAATGTTGACTGGTTACACAAAATTTGTGTTCCCAACCTGCAAGGGGACAGAATCTATCTTCATGGGTGGTTTAGTTTTCTCTTCATACTTCACTCTCCCTTCATTTAGAGCTTCATGTAGCAAGTCCCTGAAACGAACACATTGAGAGGTCCAGTGACCAAAGAAATTACGGTACTTGCAATATTTTTTACCTTTTTTTTTGTTCTGGAGATGGTATTTTTTGGTCCTTGGGAACCACAATAAGACCATCTGCCACCAAAATATCATATATTGCATCAAACTTACTTGCATTAAGTTTTGGTAGCATATTTTGTATTTCGAGGTGGCTCACTCACTATTTTACCTTCAAATTTTCTCAACGATTTACTAACATAAGGAGGTCCAGGCTGAAGTTCAGCTAGATTTATTTCACTTTCCTCAGCATAATCATCATTGTCACAGCAAACATGCAAAATTCAACTCACCTCTTCATTATTGACATGAGCAATCTTTTCTTTTTTAGGAAAATTTTTATACTTCATATTTTGAACTTTCAAGTATTCAATTTGCCTTACTATATCGGCTAACTGGGCAATATCTCTTAGGTGTTGGGTATCAATTTTGTTTCTTATAGGATATTCTAACCCGCTAGAAGCCATGACTACCAATACATGTTCAAGAACTTGAGAAAAAAAAATCATTTTCCTGAACCTATTTAGGTACTTATCAATTGACTAAGTAGGCTTTCTCCTCACACTTGCAAATTCCTTAAGGCTTACTTTCGTTTCTCCCCTAAAGAATTTCTCATGAAAGATTCTTTCTAACTGGACCCAGTTATGAACAGACCTTGAAGGTAGAGTTGTTAACCAAGTAAATGCATTTTTATTCAAGGAGCATGGGAAGTATTTCATTTTTGGCCAAATCCCCAGCTTCTATTAGATACCTAGCCACATGTTCAACTTCCAATTCTCCTGACTCACCAGAAAACTTGGTAAACTTAGGGACTTTTCACCCCCTAGGTAACTCAGCCTCGAGAACAAGTTCAGAGAAGGCTGAAACGAAGTGTGGTCTATTCGCAAAACCTACATTAAAACCATGTTGATTACGTAATTGTTCGACAATAGCAGCAATATTTTGTTGCCCCTAAAATTTATTGTTTTTTTGAATTCTTTCCACTATCCTATTTGCGTTTTCAAACCTATTAACCATATGCACATTATCTATATTTCGACCCTGGGGATTCCCAAGGTTGAATAAATCATTTTGCACCATGTTTTGTGGTACTTGGTTAACTGGGGCTGTTGGGACATCTACTGGTTGTGCATTTTGAATAACATTTTCCCCTTGACCACCTAAAGGTTCTATAGAAGTACCAAATATATCAGCAAATCGTCCCATTTGGTGGGCTAATTGTTGATAACTTGTGGTCGTATTTTGAAGGATTGGGTTGAGTACATCTCCTATTTGTCGAGATAACATATTGACCATTCCACAATTATTAGCATCCACTTGTTGCCTAATAGCTTGAAGCGAATTATTAGTAACATTAGTTGGAAGATATTTTCAGTTTGGTCCTATATACCCAGTTTGGTTATAGTTTAGTTGATTCCAATTACTAACCCTAGAGCCTGACCCTAACACAAAATTACTAGGAGAACCAAAAGGAGGAATGTTTTCAGAAAACGTCAAAAAATTCGTGTGAAGTCCTTGCATCATCGATGTAGGCATCCCTCTAGTATGTTGGGTATTGACAAAACTCGACGCAAATGGAGGCGGTCGAGGAATTGGGGCGGTTACATTAGTGGGTATAGGAGTTGTTGGACTGTGGGTTATTTCTCCTGTAACCGTTGGGGAAGTTGTCGCCATGGTTGGGGCAGAAACTGGAATGTCTGCTATTGTAAACTAGGACACTGTTTGCCTAGAACCACCAGAACTTGCATTTGACACCACTATATTATCATTATTACCGTTGTTACTTCCACCAACAATTTCTTGATTTACTACATTAGAATTACTAGGGGATGGATTCCTATTCCTATTTTTGTTTTTCATGCTTAATACCTTACCACTTCTGAAACACATGTACAATGAAAGTAGACTAACATACAAACAGAACCAAAGCACAAATGACACTTTCGTAAAAACTTAGCTTTCACAAAACTGTCCCACTAGGCGTGCCAATTTGTTCACACGAAAATTTGGTAAACAAGCAATTCCAATATTTAAATTGGATTCAAGTCTAATTGTGAGTTATTTGATAAAAGTATAATGAGGGGAACCCCTTTTCCGCTCTTCTCGGGACCCGCCCGATCATCAAATACATATAATTAAATGGCCAAAATAATTACTAACCCTTTGATTTTGCCTTAAAAGAAGCCTCATATTTCCACATTGACCATCTCCACGTTGAGGTGGCTCTCCTAATGAACCATCGCCGCAACTGTATAATTTAATGGAATTATAAAGATATAGGTTAGTAAAATAAATGAGTTTAATAGATATACATTCTCAGTGTAAATAAGTTTGACAACCAATTACGTTATGCTATGTAGGATAGATAATTTTAAATTGAGTTTAATTTTGATGTATTGTCTGTGTAAAAAAGTTTTATACTTGCATCCAATCAAAATTCATTAATTTATCATTTTATAATTAAATTTAAATTTAAAATTATTTTAAATGGATTATAGAAATATGTGATTGGATGCATGTGTAAAACTCTTTACACTGTCAGTGCATCAAAATTAAATTTTTTAAAATTTTAATTAAAATAACATTTGGCAGAATTAATTCAATATCTACTTAAACAAAGTTTACACGAATGGTGCATGTTTCTTTAATCCAAAATAAAAATAGGGAGAATCTAATAAAATCATGTTTTCATCACAAAAAAATATACAAAAAAAAAAAAAAAAAACATTACCTAACCCAACAATTTCGACAAACATCTGGGTCACATTCCCGTTCTGCAGCAAAGCATGGACACTGTCGATTTCTACATTGACCCCTAGCACAATGACATCCTTTGAACCGAATTCTACAGTACTTTGAACACCTGAAGGTAGAAATACAATTTATCACATTTAAAGCATAATTACTAAAGTTCACTATTTAAGTTGAAAATGCATTTTTAGAGTCTTGCAAAACATTTTTTTTTCTTCTTCAAAAAATAGGTTTCTTTATCGATAGAGATAAAAAAAAATAGGTTTCTTTATCGATAGATGTATCTCTATTTTAGCACTTGATGAGAATCCCTTGTTTCTCTAGTTGTTTGAGTTCAAAGTAGTATGACTCTATTTGACAACCTATCATGATCACCCTGGTTAAACTTAAGAATATAATATAAAACTATTTACGTGAGCCTTATTACACACAATAGTTAGAAGGTAGTTAGAAGGTTAAAGAGGTTAGAGTCAGTAACAAATTCAGTTAGAGTTTGTTAGTGACTAACAAGGTTAGTTAGGGTTTCTGTTATTAGGCTTTAGTCAGTTAATTGAAGATAGACATTAAATGCTAGTGCTATAAATATAAGGTGTAATGAATGTTAGCAATGAATGAAAATGGTTTTCATTCATTTCAGCTTTAATGCTGTTTTCTTCCTCTCAGCTAAATGTTGTTAGCTTTCTGTATTTGCTGTGTTCTTTTTTCTCTACCAGCTTCATGTTCCACACGTTTTATGGTATCAGAGCTTCAACTTTGAAGCTCTGCTGCGAACTCTGAATCGGAATGCCGCCGCGAGTGCAACCACCACCGATTGATCCTTCCCTAGATCAATCGAGTTCTTTCTATGTTCATCCGTCTGAAAATCCAGGTATCTCTCTTGTCAATCCATTGTTGAATGGACAAAACTATCACTCTTGGTCGAAATCAATGAAAAGAGCAATCATCTCGAAGAACAAGCATCATTTTATTGATCCTGCAATAGAGATTCCAGATCCTTTCCATCCTAGCTTTGAAGCATGGCAAAGGTGTAACAATCTGGTACACTCTTGGATACTCAATTATGTTTCTAGTTCAATTGCACAAAGTATTGTGTTTATAGAAAATGCTGTAGATGTTTGGATAGATCTAAAAGACAGATTCTCACAAGGAGATTTAGTGAAGATTGCTGAATTACAGCAAGAATTGTATAGTTTCAAACAGAATTCTTTGACTGTAAGTGAATACTATACTGAGTTGAAGATTATGTGGGAAGAACTAGACAATTATAGGCCTCATTATGCATGTGTATGTACAATCAAGTCATGAGATTTCTTATGGGATTGAGTGATCAATTTGCAATGGTTAGATCTCAGATTTTATTGTCCAACCCTTTACCTCATTTGGCAAAGGTTTTTTCTCTTGCTTTGCAACATGAGAGACAAGTAGTTAATGTTGATGAGAATCAAATTAATATCAATGCTGTGGAAGGCAAAAAGAATTATAATTGTTATGGTAGAGGTAAACCTAGTTGTGTTTGTACTTATTGTGGAAGATTAGGACACACTATTGATACTTGCTACAGGAAACATGGTTTTCCTCCTAATTCTGGTTATGGATCTGGTTCTAAGTCAAAAGTTAATTCATCTCATCAAGCTAATTTGACAGAATATGATGTAGAAAATGAACAGTAAGAAGAGAAATCACAGTCTTCAGATTTTAAGGATAGATTCTTTGAAATGTTCTCCTTTGAAGATTGTCAAAGATTAAAGAATTTGCTTCAGCAAGGATCTTCTAATCCTGCAGAAAAATCACAACATGCTCAAGCACATCATGTGTCAGTTTCAGCTCAAGAAGTAGAAGGTATTCTTTGTGCTTCACCCACTCTTTTTATGCCTCAGCATAAAATATGGATTATAGATTCAAGAGCTACTGATCACATATGCAATATGTTCTCTTTATTTACTACTTGTAATAAAATCAAGCCTGTTAGTGTTAAATTACCAAATGGTAATTGTGCTATTACATCTCATAAAGGGTTAGTATCTCTCACAGCAACCATCCAATTACAGGATGTGTTGTTCATTCCAGATTTTAGTTTTGATCTGCTTTCAGTCTCTAAGTTCACTACAGATTTGCATTGCAAGGTTATCTTTACTGAAACAGGCTGTGATGTTCAGGGGCTGAACAGGAAGATGATTGGTTTGGGTAGTATCCATAAAGGACTTTACTATCTTGATGTGGAGCATACAACATTGTCTTGTTCGAGTATTGCAGATTACAATGTAAATAATTTTTTTGTTCTACCTAGAGTTGCTTTATGGCATTTTAGGTTAGGACATGTTTCAGATAAGGTTTTGGAAGTCTTGAGCAAGGACTTTCCTTCCATACATGTACACAAAGATAGAACTTGTGATGTTTGTCATTTTGCTAAGCAAAAGAGATTGTCTTTTCCAGTTAGTTCAAGTTCTACTACTGCTCAATTTCAGTTGTTACATATGGTTATATGGGGTCCCTTTCGAGTTGAAACTATGCATAAGCATAAATATTTTTTGACTATAGTAGATGATTATAGTAGATGTACATGGATTGTTTTGCTTAAACACAAAGGAGAGGTTCAGGGGCAAGTTCAGACTTTTATCAATTTGATTGAAAATCAATATGCAGCTAAGGTAAAATGTATAAGAACAGATAATGGCCCTGAATTTTCCTTACCTATCTACTATAATAAAAAGGGTATTGTACATCAAAGAAGTTGTGTTGGTACACCACAACAGAATGCAAGGGTAAAGAGAAGACATCAAATTATTCTTAACATTGCAAGAGCCCTAATAATGCAGTCTTCTCTTCCTCCTAAATTTTGGGGTTATGCAGTCTTGCATTCAGTGTTTATTATGAATAGGGTTCCTACAGAGCTCCTACAATTTAAATCCCCTTACCAACTGTTTCATCAGCACTTGCCTGTTTTAGAAGAACTTAAGGTTTTTGGCTGTTTGTGTTACATTTCTACTTCATCAGTAAACAGATCAAAACTGGCACCAAGGGCACATAAGTGTGTTTTTCTCGGTTATAAGCCAGGCATGAAAGGGTATATAGGCTATGATCTTCACAGCAAAGAAATAATTGTGTCTAGGCATTTTGAATTTCAAGAGTTGGTTTTCCCTTACCAACATAATGTTAATTTTTCAGTCACAGTCCTGGACTTATGTTGATCATGAGGCTAAATCACAACAGCCAGTTTGTTCTCAGCCTGAGTCTCTGACTCCACCTTCATCTATTCCTGAAAATGTACCATTATCATCTTCTGCAGAGCCTATTTCCATTTCTTCTAATGATTCTGCTCAGGAAGTGATTTCTACTCAAGAAGAGATTCTTCCTCCTACTTTAAGGAGATCCAGTAGACAAAGGGTTACTCCTTTACATCTTGCTGATTATCATCTTGCTAATAATAACACTGTGAATTATCCAATTGCTTCTACTTTGTCTTATCACAGGTTAAGCATGGATCATAGAGCCTATGTTTTTTCATTGTCTGCTACTAGTGAGCCACAGGATTTTACAGAAGCTAGTAAGCATCGTTGCTGGCAAGAGGCTATGCAAGCAGAAATCAAGGCTCTAGAGGCAAATCATACCTGGAAAATTGTTGATCTCCCTCCAGGAGTGATTCCCATTGGTTCCAAATGGGTTTACAGGATAAAGAGAAAAGCATATGGAACTATAGAACGATATAAGGCCATATTAGTGGAAAAAGGTTATAATCAAACTGAAGGGATTGATTATTTTGAGACCTACTCCCCAGTGACTATGCTTACTACCATTCGAATTGTACTGGCTTTAGCATCGATACACCACTGGTATGTTCACCAATTGGATGTGAATAATGCTTTCTTGCATGGACAATTACAAGAAGAAGTTTTTATGCAAGTTCCTCAAGGAGTTCAAGGTGCTGGTACTGGTCAAGCATGTAAACTATTAAAATCTCTCTATGGCTTAAAGCAAGCAAGCAGGAAATGGTATGAGAAGTTGTCTACCTTGATTTTATCCATGAATTTTACTCAAGCTCACTCCGATCATTCCCTTTTTATTCTTAAATCAGGAATTTCTTTTACAGCCTTACTAGTTTATGTTGATGATATAATACTAGTAGGGAATGATATGACAATTATCACTCAAGTTAAATCACGCCTTCATTCTCTTTCAGGGATCAAAGATCTTGGACAACTCAAGTATTTTCTAGGCCTTGAAGCAGCACATTCAGCTGCTGGAATTACTCTATGCCAAAGAAAATATTGCCTTGATTTACTCACAGAGGCTGGAGTTCTTGCTTGCAAGCCTGCATCTACTCTTCTTGATCCTAATGTTTCATTGTATCAAGATACAGGACCATTGCATTCAGATGTTTCTCAATATAGGAGGCTCATTGGTCAGCTTCTGTATCTTACTAACACAAGGCCTGATATCACTTTTGCAGTCCAGCAATTAAGCCAGTTTCTTGCTAAGTCTACTCAAGTGCATTTTAATGCAGCTCATAGAGTGCTTCGATACCTTAAAGGTTCACCAGGGAAAGGTCTTTTCTTTCCACGGGATTCTTCTTTCAACTTAATGGGGTTTTCAGATGCTGATTGGGGAGGATGTAAAGACACTCGAAGGTCCATAAGTGGTTATTGCTTCTTCCTTGGATCCTCACCTCTTTGCTGGCGTGCCAAAAAGCAAACCACAGTTGCCAGGTCTTCCGCGGAAGCAGAATACCGAGCCTTAACACTGCCACTTGTGAATTGCAATGGTTGGTTTATGTTCTACAGAACTTGGGAATAACAATGATCAAGCAATCAGTTCTTTATTGTGATAATCAGAGTGCTTTGCACATTGCTGCGAATCCAGTTTTCCATGAACGTACAAAACACTTGGAAATTGATTGTCATATTGTACGGACAAAGATTCAAGCAGGCCTTATGAAGCTTCTGCCTTTAGCTACTGAACTCCAAACTACTGATTTCTTTACTAAAGCCTTGTTACCAGCACAGTTTCGTCTTTTGATGTCCAAGATGAACATGTTAGACATCTATAGTCCATCTTCATCTTGAGGGGGGCTATTACACACAATAGTTAGAAGGTAGTTAGAAGGTTAAGGAGGTTAGAGTCAGTAACAAATTCAGTTAGAGTTTGTTAGTGACTAACAAGGTTAGTTAGGGTTTCTGTTATTAGGCTTTAGTCAGTTAATTGAAGATAGACATTAAATGCTAGTGCTATAAATATAAGGTGTAATGAATGTTAGCAATGAATGAAAATGGTTTTCATTCATTTCAGCTTTAATGCTGTTTTCTTCCTCTCAGCTAAATGTTGTTAGCTTTCTGTATTTGTTGTGTTCTTTTTTCTCTACCAGCTTCAAGTTCCACACGTTTTAAGCCTTAGTTTAAATTTTTGGAATAATTATTTATTTTACATAGTATCAGAGAGTCTCTACGACTAAGTAGTCTAGAGTTTGATCTCTACCACCCCATTAATTGTTTGACATGGTATTAGAGACTCTATGACGAAGTGGTCTAGAGTTTGATATCAGTCGCCCTTAATTCTTCTTATAAAAAAATAGTAGAATTTCAGCACATAGTAGTTGGACTTGTGCACTGCCCACGCTTCAAGCCTAAAAAGTTATTATGTGAGAAGGCATGAAAGAATATAATATTAAACCATTCATACAGCGCTTACCCAAAACTTTTAGAAAGTTAAGATACCTCATGGAGGTTGTTTTAAAAAAATGAAAAAATGTAATATTTGGCAACTATCATTATGTTGATTTAATTTACTGGATAAGATACATGTATGAAAATTGACATACCCACAATATTTTTCACAGCAAAATCCAATTTGAATACAAGGGCATTCCTTTCCACACATTCCCTGACATCCACAAGGTGTATACTGCTTATAAGTTAGGTGTTTCCCATTGTTAATTCTTTTCCAAATAGATGGGAGGCCAGCAGACTTGGAAGAATATCTAAACTTCTTAGTTTTTCCCTTTCTCCACCGCGACCGTGATCTTGATGGCATCTCTTGTTCCTACCAAAATAATTCATACAATATAAAATAGTACGTATATAGAGCATTGCATAAAGGAAAAACAATAAGAATGAGGGTTTTTTTTTTCTATAAACCATACATTATTAAAATGAGTATCCCAACCCTTAATACAAAAGAAGTTGAAAGAAGAGGAAGGAAAGAGAAAAAGAAAACAACATACAAAAATTAGAAAACAGAGGCCAGCAGCAGACCAAAGCTAGAACCCCACAATGATTAAATCATAACACAAAAATAGAGCAAAAGCACAGCCCTGTAAGTCCTTTGGCTAGTCTTCAAACCATCAACACCTTCCAGCACCACTAATTTGCCTCCTCGTGAGGTTGATATGGAAAATACTTTTCAGAAGCATTGGAACATACCAATGCTCTATATATGTACTATTTAAATATAGCTCTTCAATAAGTTTCACCTTAACTTGGTGTGTGGAGAATTTAATTTTCCATCTTCATCACTCACCCCCAGAAAAAAATAAAAGATGTATATAATTTTCTTTCCAAAAGTAAAAGTTTCTTGAAGAATATGAGAGTTGAGAACAAGTCCACTAAACAATGGACCAAACCATAAACCAATCAAAATCCAAGATACCAAAAACAAAACCAACATCATCCTAATCCACGACAAAAACCTAAACGACCAGATAAAAGCAAAAAAAAAAAAAAAAAAAGCAAACACAAGACTCAAAACCTAAGACCCCAAACAACACCAAGAGCCTAGGAACAGAAAAAAGATTAATTGGTGTACACCTCCTTTAAATGAAGACCGCTAGTGAGAGATAGAAAGAAATGAGAGATAAGTGGAGATGTGATGTGTGTAGAAAAGAGAGATAGAGACCCAAAAAAGGTATCTTGAGGTGTTTGCACTATGCAGTAGTTCATGAATCATGACGAATCATGACGACAAGGAATAAGACAACTCCATAACACCATAAGTCAACCAATTACTTGAAAATTTCCATATCTTCCCATATATGTCGATTTAAGGTACTTTACACATTCTTCAATTGCCTCCTCATCAATTTCAGAAACCACCAACCTACTTTCCTGTCATCCACATATTCCGAGCTCTCATCACAATACAATCAGAGAGAAGAGACTCGAGCAATCTTAGGTGTCCAACCTTTTCAGGTGTAGGACCAAATGCCATCAAAATAGTAAAGACCATCATCCCCAACAGTCCCTTGAAGAAGAATTTCACCATTGGCCTGAGATTTGATAAGACAATGAGCATGATCAAACTCAAATTTAACATGATTATCTCTAGCAAACCTACTAACACTGACAAGATTTTTAGTGATTGAGGGAACAAGCAACAAATCACTAAGAAACCACTAAGAGAATGAGTAGCATGTGTTTGACATTGTGACTTAAAGGAAACTTTATCAATAGATTGGATAGGAAAACCTTAACCATTTCCCATGAGGATATGATCATTCCCTTGAAGGGGTGTAGGATTAGAGAAGGCAGTAGCATCATGGGTGACATGGTGAGTTGCACCAGTGTTTGGTAACCAAATCCCTGCACTTGGTCCTGCAGATGCAGTGATCAGAGCTTGTCTCATCGTCTGCTGTGAAAACAATTGGCTTATTGGTCGCTCTGCAAAGGGAGAAAGGTCAATCGTCTACTGGGAAGACTGAAACGTAGGTGCAGGCATCGTCTGCTGGTGAAAACCATTGACATATCCAGCAAACGGAGGATAAGCAATTCCCGAAGGATATCCATGTGGATCAGTCTTCGGACCAGCATTGGGAAAAGGTAATTGAGAAGGCCCAGTTATTTGAAGATTACAAAAGGGTGGAGGACCAAGTCCTGCTTGTTGAAAAATAGAAAGAGGTGGTGCAAAGCCTCCAAAGGTATTAGCATACTATCGAACTTGATTAAACTGACCACCATATGGTGATGATCCAACCATTCCTGGAAAATTAGCAGACGATACGTGGTGATAGCAAGTGTTGGCTTCATGACCCCACTTGTAACAGGTCTGACATTGAACAAAGGAGCGTCCACCACGTCCACGCCCACAGCCACTACGGCCACCAGAGCGACCACCAAGACCATGATAATCACCAAACGAGCCATAGTTCTGGGTCGACTAAGAGAAACCCAGATTTACAGAGGGTGGATCATTAGTGGGGTTCACGAAACGATTCTAGGCAGGTGAACCAAAAGCATAGTTGGCTTGAGCAGACTGCAGGTTTAGTATTGGTGAGTCTATCTTCTGCGAGGAGACGGTGATGATGTATGTGTGAGCAGAGCAGACGGTGGATTGTCAAGAAGCTGACGCTTGCGAGAGCGAAGAAGGTAGGCCTCATGAGCAATAAGAATTGCTTCTGCTTGGGAGACAGAGCATGGAACCTCCCGATTGCTGACAAGGGGCATAAGGGAGCTATACTCATCCGGTAATCCATCAAAGATAGCTTCAATGTGATCTCGATATGAAACAGAATCACCGATGGAGATGGAAGCATTGACAATTGTCTTAATGCGTTTGAGATAGTCGGAGAGAGATTTCCCCCCTTTGACAATGGTGCGAAGCTCTGAGCAAAGAGTTGCGGATTGTGCTAGAGAATGTACATTGAAGAAGTCATGAACTTCTTGCCAGATCTGCCAGGACATATTTGTAGTTAACAACCGTAGGCAGAACAGCAGACGATAGAGAAGAAAGCAACCAAGTGAACAGTGTTGAATCCTGTTTGATCCAAGTTGTGTAAATAGGATTCTCAACAGACTTTCACGATCAGCATCAGATGAAAAACGAGGTGGGATTGTTGGATTCACAAGAAACTTTTCCAAACTATGTTGTCGAACAACACCTTCAACGTGTTGTACCCAAGAACGAAAATTTATTTCATCAAGTTTGATTGAAACAATATGTGAAAATGAAGGCAAAGACGAAGTCTGAGCTTTTGCCATAGCGAAAAGCTAAAAACAAGATCACAAATCGAGACTATAGACCTTGATACCATGTTAAGAACCAATGGTTCTTTGAAGAAGAAAAATGAGAAATCAAAGATACTGAATGTTCTTTCTATTCTAATTAATTCATTGTACAAGCTTTGTTTATATACGAGAGAGACTGACAGAAAACAGACAAGATCCCGGATATTCCGGGTCAATACTATCAGACAGGATCCCGGATAATCCGGCTCAACTATCACACTTGGACAGCTGGCATGACTAACTGGTCAAACGATACAATTATGCATTCGATTCAACTTGGCAGACGGTGTTGCCATACAAACGATAGAGTGCTTCCCTATACAAATGATAGGTATCAAACGGTACAGACGATAGGTATCAGACGATACAGACGATAGGTATTAGACGATAACTTAGCGGTAATTTCATTAAAAATTAATATTTTGACTTAACAATCTTGAGGCAGTGAGGCTTCCTGTCTCTTCGCTAGTCTAATTGCTTCCTTGATCACAATCACCGTCAAACATTCTAGCTTAAACCTCTAATTCAACTTCTCAAGAGTGGTAGTTATCTGATCCCTTGGGTACGATAATTGAGATTTACTATCATATATCACTTAAACCATAGAGTGTACTTGCTCTTGCGTGCGTACTTTTAACGCAACAGTTACGAAGAAGATGATAGAC